>WTXK01000005.1:0-727151 GCA_025769895.1 Lactarius psammicola | reverse complement strand
GCTATCCTAAGACGCGTCATCGTACTATCTTACATGTGATAATCAAGCTCCCCTGCTGACTGATACGAGTAGTCCATGACTAATTACCGCTGACCATCATAGTCATAACCGATGTGTCAGTGTCTTGGTCAGTCCGTGACACCGCTGTTCAAATGCGTTGGATGATGGATAGTGGTGCGACGCACCATATGAGTCCCTATAAGACCAACTTCGCAGACTATGTTCCCTGCCAAGGCTCTGTCCGCCTGGGGGATAAGTCAACCGTTGATCAGGTTGGGACAGGATCCGTAGTCTTCAATACAAATCAGGGGGCACAGATAACGCTGGCCAACGTTTTGCATATCCCACAGCTTAAGACGCGCTTTCTATCCACGCGCGCGCTTGTGCAAAGGGGTGCGACTGTGTTGTTCTCCCAAGATTCTTTCGAAATCGCTGTAAAACAGCGTCGCATTGGTTCTGGGTACTTGGAAAACAATTTATTTTGGTTGGACACCTCCAAGGCATCCCTCAATGCTCACACGCGGCGTGCAGCCATTCCGCTGCACGTTTGGCATCAGCGTATGGGGCATGCATCCCATATGGCTCTAAAGTCTCACGGTCCCTCTGCCACGTTAGGCATGGACATCGACAGTTCGGCCATGGCCATTCCTAACACGTGCCATGGTTGCGAATTGGGCAAGTCTGTTACGTTCAGCCAAACGTCTGCCTGACTGAGGCGTGTGGTCCCTTGTATTTGATAAAGAGGAAAGGTTTTGCGTGTGTCGACCTGCTGGAATACGATTTAGGACTGTAGTGGAGAAGCACACAAGTAGAGGATGAATCCCGAGGAACTAGGCTGATTGTCCAAGAAGTCAAAGCTACTGAATACAAGTGAAGGTAGCGCAGTACTTATACTACTATGATCTAGTATTAGAACTCCTCTTGAATGTGAGATCGAAGTAAAGGAACCAATAAGGTATCAGCGATAAGGGTGAAACATAGAACAAGTCCATCAGAACGATACAGTCAGGAACTGATCCATGAGGCAATCAGGAGACAACAATGAGGTGAAACACATGCCACAACCATCAGATAAGAAACCACAAGACCCGTCACCTGTCAGGGCCATCAAACACATGTCCGATCCTTCCATCATCTTCCAGAACCTTCTAGGCTTCATCACGTGACTTGATCACGTGACTACTAGTCTTCCAACATAGGCGTTATCGTCATCTTCATCCAATACCCAGTTGGCTATCATTCGCCGGACTTCTTCTTCTTCTCCTTCATCTGGAGAGTCTTCATTTATCTGCTCCCACGTCATGTGCCATAACTCTTGCTTAGTCATGCCCCATGGCCTTGTCTTCGCGGGTGTTGTAGGCGGGTTTGTAACAAAGTTGGCCCGACGTCCCTTCTCTGGGTCTGGAAGGGGAACAAGCCGGATTTATGAAGTCGTGCATAGCAACCTCGCCAGCCCCATGCAGACCAAATCCATCGAGGGTTCTAGCTACATCGCCACTTTCATAGACGACCATTCGCGTCATGCGGTGGTTTACTTCTTAAAAACAAAAGATTTGTTTGTAAGCGCGCTTAAGAAGTTTATCGCCTGGGGTGATACTCAGACGACGCTTAAGCTAAAGGTGCTACACTCAGATAGAGGTGGTGAATACATGGCTAGCACTGTGATGGAAATCCTGAATGAGAAGGGCATCGAGTGACATTTGACGATGCCAGGATCGCCTCAACAAAACGGCAAGGCTGAGCGTTTTAATCGTACAATTATGGAGAAGGCTATGGCCATGCTCCATGCCGCTGGTCTGTCGGCTGGATTTTGGGAATGTGTGGTTGAAACGGCTGTGCACGTATACAATCGCACGCCCACCAGAACGTTGAGTTGGCACATGCTGTACGAGGTTTGGAACGCAGGCCAAGTTCCAGACGTCTCACACTTACGCATCTTCAGGTGCAAAGCATATATTCATGTACCATCAGACAAGCGACGAAAGTTGAACGCGAAAGTGACCGAAGTCGTGCTTGTCAGGTATGAGCCGGGTTCTAAGGGCTACCGGCTATGGGATAGGCATACCTGCTCGATTCGACTGTCCCGAGACATGACATTCGATGAGAGTAATTTTCCTTTCCTACAGCATGCTGAGCCTCACGCTGTGACCGTGTCTCCTTCGCCTTTGAGCGTACAAGCCCCCATATCAAGTAGTCCAGCTCCTGCTGCGCCTAACCCGCCAGCGGTGCCACCAGTGCCTGCTGCGCCTATTCCGCCAGCGGCACAGCCTACGTTGGTAGCACAACCTCCTACTCCTGATTCCCCTGCGGACAGTGAGGAGCAGGTTGCAGGTTTACTGCGTCCTGAAGAAGTAGAAGACTCACCGGGTTCTGAGCGATCATTAACCCCAACCACCCCCACCTCTGTACCCTCCACCCTAACGTCTCTCCCGTCCACACCTGAGCGGCCTCGCGCCACGCCCAGCGCACCGCCTCCACGCCATAGTGCCACGCACGTTGAGAATAGACCACCTTTGCCCTTGGCTGAACTGCCGGAGGGGTTTGCGGATTGAGCTCAGCGTGCCGAGCTGTTGCGTGAGATGGCGAACGCGCCCAGGCGGTCTGGCCGTGTGCCTGTGCCCAACTCGCGGTATTTCGGTGCCAACAATGTGGCGCAGCGCGGCAGGCGTCTTGGGTATGCTGAGCTTTTGGCAGCTGCTCATGTGGGCAGGGATCCGGTGTCCTTTAAGGAAGCAATGGGATCTGCGGAGGCGGATGAGTGGTTGGAGGCATGTCAGTACGAAATTGACACCTTAGCTAAGAATAAGACATGGGATTTGGTGGATCTTCCACCTGGTCGTACACCTGTGAAATCTAAGTGGGTCTTTAAGCTGAAATCGGATGGACGCTACCGTGCTAGGTTGGTGGCTAAGGGATTTATGCAAATCCCAGGAATTGACTTTGATGAAACCTTTTCGCCCATTGCGCGCTTTGAGTCGCTGCGTTTGCTTCTAGCGTTGGCCGCGCTGGAGGATCTTCACATCCATCAGATGGATGTGAAATCCGCGTTCCTCAATGGTGTGCTCGAGGAGGAAATTTACATGGAGCAACCTAAGGGTTTCGTCGTTGCTGGACAGGAGACTCGAGTCTGTCGCCTGAAAAAGGCGCTGTACGGGCTCAAGCAGGCCTCCCGCGCATGGAATCTCCAGTTCCACAGAGTCCTTACTGGGCTCGGCTTCACACGGACGTTTGCCGATGCCGGCGTTTACGTGTATCACCAACATGGGGGGGATGGTCGTATAATTATCATTCTCTATGTTGATGATATCACAATTTTGGGGTCTTCGTTAGAAAATGTCACACACGTTAAGAAATCACTCTCAGATCGCTATGAAATGTCTGACCTGGGGGAGATCCAGTCGTACTTAGGCGTGCGCATTGTGCGCAACCGGGCAGACAAGTGACTCAAGATCGATCAGTCCGGTTACATAATGGACGTTCTGGAACGCTTCGGCATGGCGGATGCCAATCCCCATAACACGCCACTGCCCTCCGGGGCGGATGTGCACCATGTAAAATATAGTGGACAAGCGTCATCGTCTGATATAAAAAACTACCAGTCGTTAATAGGGAGTTTATTGTATATTCAGATAGGCACGCGTCCAGATATCTTGTTTGCGGTGTCGTGCTTGGCGCAATACGCCGCAAATCCCTCTCCGCAGCACTTAAAGCTTGCAAAGTATATCTTAGGTTACCTTGTAGGAACAAAGAATATGTGCATACACTTTGATGGTGCTGCCGGT
Source organism: Lactarius psammicola (assembly GCA_025769895.1). NCBI lineage: Eukaryota > Fungi > Basidiomycota > Agaricomycetes > Russulales > Russulaceae > Lactarius > Lactarius psammicola. The sequence continues at coordinate 723,369 of WTXK01000005.1, read as the reverse complement.
GAAGGGCTGGTTGGTTATAGTGACTCAAGTTTGGGTGACCAAACGGACGATAGGCACTCTACCTCCGGCTATGTATTCTTGCTCGCCGATGGTGCGGTTAGTTGGTCGTCGTGAAAGCAAAGGACGGTGGCTCAGAACACTACGGAAGCGGAGTATATGGCCATGACGGACGCTGCAAACCAGGCAGCGTGGTACCACAGTTTCTTGGAGGAACTGGGGTACACAGTGGACGATCCCATCCCCTTGCACGGTGATAATAAAGGCGCGATTGATCTTGCATTGAATCCGGTGACGGGCAGACGATCCAAGCACATAGATATCAAACATCATGTTATTCAGGAATACATTGAGTGGTCTACGATAACATTAGTTCGTACTCCTACAGAGGATATGGTGGCGGATGGTTTCACAAAGCCACTAGTGCGGGGGTCGCTCTTGAAGCACAATGCGGACATGGGGTTGATTCAGAGGGTTGTCTGATCAGGGGGAGATGTTGAAGTGAGGTGCGCTCTGGCGCGCAACACATCGGCATCGGGACTCGACCGCACTTGCTGGTGGACACGTGCTGGAGACATGTGAGGCACCGAGAGTCAGAACACGCCCTGGTGGTGTGTAGGTAGGAGAGGTGAGACACAAGTGGAACCTCGCAACACGATCGTTACTTAGTTTGTTATTCGGACACTTAGTTTACCAACTAGTTACAATCATTCGTATTTGTTATGATCAGGACAACTCCCTGTTGTTACATAGTTGAGCTACGTTTCTGTTACGGCTTTGTGGACGCTCACTTATGTTTTACGGTCCTTACGATGTATTTAAGAACGCTTCGTACACACCTGGCACCCCAGTCTTTTATCTTACTGTGGTGTGCCAGGCGAGTTATCTCTTACTATGAATTTAGTCTTTTATCTTACTGTGGTGTGCCAGCTCAAACGCCTGCGCTATTTCGTCAGCCGGCCCAGACACAGACCTGTTGGAGCCCAAAGACCGCTGCCGGAAGCGCCATCTTGCGTCGAAACTACGCAGTGGGAACACATCCCTCTCGCAACTACTCTATGAAGACCGCCCGTTCCTCAAGCCCATCACGTCCGTGCAGTCCTAAATAACCCCAACCCTGTTTTTAAGAGATGAAGAAATATTCAAGCCCGTGGCAGAAGAAGCAGGTCTGTCCTTTTGTCTCTGTAGCCCCGGGCTTGGCGTTGATGCCTTTTTCTTTTCGGTTTTAGGTGAACGAGAGGCTAGCCATGTTCCTACTGCCAAGCGCGTCTATCGGATTTTCCATGGCGGAAATGCGGCCCCCCAACCGTCAGAATCATTATCCGACGAGGAAGAGCTCTTGGAGATTGATTATACAGACTTGGGCAATTTCGTGAACGAAATCGAGGCTGCGGCTGCCTCTTCAATGAAAATGAAAACTGCCACTCCCGCCGCCGCGACCGCCGCGACCGATATAGCCATGAGTGTCCAGAAGGACGAATACCAGCCAGTCGTAACTGCAATCGAGGAGGAACCTACGGGCTTCTATATTGATACCAAGCCATCACCAGTGCAAGACTCGTCCATATCTACTAATGACATCGCAGATGAGCATTGCAACACTGGTATACTGGGCGAAGACATTGGCGAAGATGACGACGAAGAAATCATCGTATACGTCGCATCTCATCCCCGAAATGGCAAACTCGCTTCTGCCCACACCCAATCTTTTCCCCCATATGCAACAACACTTCCTCCTGCCGCTGGCCCTGCCCCTGTCGAAGCGCCAGCCCATCAGAAAAAGTACGATTCCCCGCACACGCCGTACCTCCCATCAGAGCCTGAGCTCAAGCTCTGGCCAGAACGAGTCCCAAAAGACATCATCGTCCCATCGCCGGCACCAGCACCTGCGCTAGCTTTCAAGGACTCTTCCTTCTCCCTCCTTTCCAACTCTCCCAAAGCGATGCACCGCTTTCGACGGCCGCGGCGGATTGCGCACTGGGGGGCGGAGCGGAACGCTATGTTCGGCTCATTCGGCGCGATCCAGGCCGAGGCGACCCTGCGCGAACTGGACCCGCGCGGGGCCGAGTCGCGCCGCAGCGATTCGGACGTGGACTGGGGTGGTTCGACCTCCGGGCTGGCCGACGTTGAGGAGAGCGGGGAGGACGACGGTCGCATGCTAGTCGACCAAGACATAAAGGCCGATGCGATGGTTGCATTTGTACGGAGTATGGGCCTCACCGGGAAAGCACATGTCAGCGCGGGTGACTTGGAAGACGAGGCGAGGATCCGCCTGGAAGATGTGGATGAGGACGAAGAGGAGAATGAGGGTGCGAGTGGCAGCGATGGCGAAGATGTCGACACGGAGTTGGAGTTGGCCGATGGTTTGCAGGGGATCCTAGCCGTGGAAGGCGAGGGCGAAGACGAGGTGGCTTCGAGAAGCTCTTCTGTCGAGGATAGTGACGACGATACCTCAGATGACGAGGAAGTGACGTCGAAGAGGTCGTTCCAGGCACGCCTTGAACGAGTTCGCGGTCGGACTGCCGGACAGCCCATTAAGGACATGATGCGGGGAGAGCTGAACCAAGAGCGGGAGCTCGATGATGATCTGAACTCGGACTCGGACTCAGACATCGACGATGAAGACAGCTACATCGCGCAGACACTGGTACGAGATCATCACGAGTTTTCTCTGAGCGGCGGCTGATGCACTTGTACCGCAGAGATTCTTTGATGAAAACGACGATATCCTCCGCAGCAACGATCGCAAACAGAGAATTTTCCGAGTGATCCACAACGGCAAGTTCGAGATCTCGACTTTATCGACAGTTCACCGAGTGCGTGCTCTCTACATACATTTTCGTTGACCGGGGGTCCAGCTTGCTCATCCTTGCGCTTCTACGCGTGCCTTGTTCTTGTCGCACAGAACGCAAGAGGGACAAGTACAAGTACATCCCTGCGGAACTCTGCGATCAATGGGAGCGCGACCGCAAGAAGAAAGCCGAGCGCAAGCGTCTGCGCGAGCTAGAGCGAGCCACAGCCGCAGGTAAATTCAAGCCCACAAAAAGAAGAGGAAGGGCAAAAAGGAGCGCAAAGCGGCCCAACGGGCGGCGGCGGGGGCGGCAGACGTTAACCTCGAGACGGTCGTCGTGCACATGCGACGCTTCGTAGAGGACCTCGGGGACGATGCCACGCTCTCGCTCCCACCGATGGCGCGGCACGCGCGCAAGTCGGTGCACGAGCTCGCGCACGCCTTTAATCTGAAGAGCAAGAGCGAGGGAAACGGCGCGGCGCGCTATACCACTCTCATCAAGACAACGCTTAGCGGCGTACGGGTATACGAGAGAAAGGTCGCACGGATTTGGGGCAAGCCGGCGGCGGCACAGGTGCATGGCAGCGGAGGCGACAAGGGCAAGGGAAAATGAAAGGCGGGGGGCAAGATCCATCCGAGGGATAGCGAACTCGTAGGTGGTGTACGTTTTTCCACACGATACCCGCGAAATCGCCGAAATATGACGATTTGTGCTGATTTCTTTTTGGTTGGTAGGCTGCACCGAAGATAGACGGGTCGAATGTAGGGTTCCAGATGTTGTCGGCTATGGGGTGGGAAGAGGGCAGTCGGATCGGTACCGTTGGCGGTGTTGAATTGGACATCCCGCTGGTGGCGGTGATCAAAACCACGAAGTTGGGGCTCGGCGCGAGCTCGCACAAGGGTTGAAATTACAACAGCGGAAGGTACATGTGGCCGGTAAACATTAAGCAATCACTTATCTGCTATCTCAGACCATTTAACATCAGGTGTGCAACATAGTGACTTGTTGAATCTTCAAGGCGGGGTACAGAGTATATAGGACGGCGAGTATCACCGACAAAAAGACTCCTCCAGGCTTCGTTTGATGGGATCAGAGAGTGCTGCTGGCGTCTCAGTAGCCCTTCTGGCGCCTTTCGTCTCGTGGTGTCGTCATGAGGGCGCCAGGTGTCTAAGCATTTGTAAGGGGATGGGATGAGAATTCACGTTTGGACGTAGCATGATAGTGATGGCTCCCTATGGTAATGGCAATTATAATGGGAGACCAAAAATGCGATCTATCTTGCGTTGACGCGGCATTGCGCAATTTTATCTTACATGAAGTAGCGTATGAGGCTAAGAGCGGAACACCGTGACCACATCAAAACCAAACTTCAGCATGATCTGTGCCTGTTGCTACTCCTTCTAGGCCCCAAGCAAGAGGAAATTATGACTCTGAGCTTCGAGAACATCACGGATTGAACATATTGTCTTTGTCCTGGAGATCCGAAGTAGTACTCAGCAGGGTCAGGGAGGGTGTCTGCCACATCTACATCGCGTTCGTGGTCGAAATCAAATTTGCGGCAATGTAATTCAATATCCGGAGGCGCCCGCCCCACGCCCATAGAGCACGCTAGCTCGGTGCCCTAGTCTCGTGCACGACGACGTCCATTGAAGTCCTGAAAATGTAACAAGTATAAGTCATGACGAATGCAACGCAACTGGGGGGGAGCATGCCAACCTCAACGTAAGCGCGTGCTGGGTCTCGATATCCGTCAGCGTCAGCGCCTCGATGGTGTGCACGCCCGGCGCAAGCGCGAGAAACGACATCCGCACAGACTGGCACGTAGCTGGTCGTAACGGTCTGTTAGGCAAGGCAAGTAAGGCAGTCAGTCACGACTTTGCGGACAAAGGGAAGGAAAGGAAAGGAAAGAGACACCCGACGCACCCGACGCGCACGCGGCTCTCCAGAGGCACGATCCCTGGTCCCGCACCTGGCCCTCCTACTGCACCAGCGCCGTGCGAGAGGCCCTGCCGCCTGCGCCTGCGCTCCCACACGCTCACTTCTAACCGCCGTGTCCATGCGCTCTGATTGAATACAAACACGTCCAACGCAAACTCGTCGTGCGGCACAAGTCGGCGCGCACCAGTATTGCCGCCTCCATGCATCCCGATGCTCACGACGATGCGCTCGCGCTCCGGGATGGCAGACGCAGACGCGGACGCGAGCGACAGCGACGGCGCGGGCGAGGGCAAGGACAATACGCGTGCGCGGGACAGCAGAGCCGCCGTCGCGCCGCCTCGTGGGGCCTCCATCGCTGCACCAGGGATACTCGCCGCACCCCACGCCGCGAGGGGACCCTGTACGCGCGGCGTAGGGGGCAGAGGCGAGCCCTTCGGGTATGCGGGGTACGCTGGGGTCGCGGGCGGGGGTGTGGTGCCTCCACCGGCGTCCACGAACGCCTCATCCGCCTCGGCCATGGGTAACATCTTGTTCAGCGCCGCCGGGGGCGGGATTCCAGGGTTTGGAGGCGGCGCGTACGTCGTATGTGGTGCGCCGCCCGACGAGAGCGCCGCTGCGACGCTCGGTGGCATGTATGCGAACTTGGAGAGTGGGCTCGGGCTTGACGGCGCGCTACTGCTAGCTATGGCGCCGGGGCCGGCACCAAGTGCGCCTGTCGAAGCGCGGAGGGTGAGTATCGAGCGTGGGGAGCGCGGGACCGGCCCGGACGGCGCGGTGAAACGCTTGCTACCCGCAACGAGATTCGGCGCGATCTGCTTATCCGGGATGGGCGATGAGATACGCTGGGTGGCAGTAGGGAACGGCGAAGGCGGTTCCGGTAGCACTTCACTTTCTGTCTGACCCGCTGCCGGTGACCGCTGCGGGGCGAGGTCGAGTACGCAGTTCCAGCGCGAAGGAAACGGTTGCGTTGGGAACAAGAGCTCTTCCATCCCACCGACGACCCGCGCCACAGCCTCGTTTCCGTGCGAGAGAGAACTCGAGAACGGTTGTCCGCGCACGATGATTGTGACTGGACGCTGTAACTCCTCGCCCGGAGAAGACGTGGACACACCGATGTGGAGCGCTTCCTTTTCGGATATCGGGGAGCTGAGCAGCTCAACGGCGAAAAGCAGATTATACTGTTCATGCGCGCTCAAGCGGAGCGGGAACAACTCCGGGCGCGATTTCCCTTCCCCCGGAAGAAGGTGCACCCGCGCACCCCCTGCCCCACCGACCGTGACGTCGACTGCGTCGACAGAGAATCCCTCTGGTGCTTGTCCCGGATGCTCTATTTCGACGCAGAGCATCACGGTGCGCTCTGCGTGGCCAGCCGCGAGCGCATCGTCGAGGGTAGCATCGGGGTGGGTATCATCGAACAAGATATAAGGGACAAACACGGTGCGCATGCGCACGCGGAAGCAAGACACGACGGGAAGAGTCCGGCGAAACGATTTGCGGAGCGTGGCGCGGGTGGCGAGAGTTGGCGTCGTTGAGGATACGTCGACAGACAGCGGCCGAGAGGCGGGGAGAGCAAAGTCTTGCTTCCGTGTCTTGGCGCTGATCCGGGTGCTGGGCAAGACGAGGGGGAGGGGAGCGTTTGAGAAGCTCGGTGCTGTGCTCGGTGAGTATGGTGTGGATGTAGAGGTGGACAGGTGAGGTACCTGCAGAAAGCCCCTCAAGAAGGTTAACCTCGTCCAGACCGTGATAAAACTTGTCGTACTCCTGTGCGCTGGTGAACGGCTCCGTGCCTGCGGACGCTGGGGACTTGGGGAGACCCCCCGCTGCGAGGAGCATTGCTGCCAGCACGCTCCTGGCAGGTGTCATGGGCACCGGTTTCTCGCGCACGGTAATCGACGCTGTGATACAGAGCAACGGGTCGGGTGAGGGTAGTCGCAAGAACGCTACCGAGAGTGTGAAAGACGCAGTACGAAATCACTGGCCAACTACGCACCAACGTTGATGCACATCCGATAAACCGCAACCCATGCACCGACCGTCCCGTCCCACAGGAGTGCAAACGCGTCCCGATCCTCGACAAGTCTCGCTTTCGCAGGATCCGACACCTCTCCCCATGCCCCTGATACAAGCGTCACGCCCTCGGCACGCACATATCGGCGGTCCTGTTCTGTGGTTACAGGTGTAGGATTTGGGGTATTCGGCGGAAAGATGTTAGGAGGTACATAGAGGGCGCCGTTCCCTGGGGTTGGCTTGAGAGATATAGTGCGTGGCGGAGTGCCGAGTCGAGGCGCGGGATGGGCAGGGGCGGGGGCGGGAGATATGTATGTAGCGTCGTAAGACACTTGGGTGCAAGTGAGGAAGGATAAAGGGCAAGGGGCGGGTGCGTGGGGTCGGAGGGTGCATCATCTGGTTGCTTCAAGCGAAGAACGAGGAGAAAGTCGAGGAACTCGTCTGACCAACACACGATGAGTGCATATAAGTAGAGAAGAGAAGAGAATAGACTGTCGAGAAGTACCGAAGAATGCTCGCTGGCGCTCGGTTTTTCTGTGAGATTAATTTCTGTAGCCAGGCGCCGTGATCGATGTCCTTCGTAGGGAACCGAACAGTCACATTCGGGACGACAACGTCCAATGTCGACGAGTTGACGATTTGTTCAAAAGTCGCCATCTCGCTAGGTCCTGCTCTTTGGAAGCTGAGTGTGTACACTGCAAGGATGTCCAAGAATTAGACTATGTGGGCTGAAGCCGGAGAACTCATGCCCGCATAAAATCGATTTATTAGGCAATCGTCATAATTAGGCAATCGTCATAATGAAAGGCCAACATACACAGCAACGGTGTCATGGAAGCCTCAAATGCATTTTTCACGTACGATTTACATGACTGCCTGACATACAGCACGCCAGGTCTGGCATAGACTACTCCGACTCTGGCCCAGGGGAGTTAGGGAACCAGAAACAGAAAAGATGTTTCAAGGAATGGTAACGTGATAAATAAGAAGCTTATGGTCACCTGCATGTGCTGATGCAGGTATCTTCTGAGCAGATCGACAGGAGCGTCGAGCGACGAGTTGCTGATTTGTAAAGAATGTCCCAGGCCGGGGGCCGGTGCAGGTCTGCTATTCTGCGCATAACAATTGAGACCGTTGAGTTTGTTGGAGTACAATACATATTCAGTGGCGCTAGAGCTGTTTCCATAACTATTGTCCGCTAAAATAAACAGACACAGGCGGATTCCCAAATCTCAAGAGCGGGGTTCATAGTTAAGTAGAGTGCGAAATTTTTGGGATATTAGTTATCTCGCAAAATTGGGGTTATGGAATAGTTGTCCCACCTTTGGGCCCATGCCGCGTTGCAAAGTTGGGTTATCACCTCATTGCAGAGTTTTGTTGTCGTTGCGACCAACATCCCCCCTCCTCCACCCTCATCGATGGTCCAACGGCACATCTCTGATGACCTCAAAGGGATGGCCCTTTGATGTCCCTTCAGGGACTCTCTGACCTTGTCATTCAAGAATATTCTGTGTTAGTTTCTGTGTTGTTATTTGTGCCTTGGAATGTATAAACATGGTTGGTAGTACATATTGATGGAGTTACTGCAATGCGCTTAAGGCGCTATTTGTGTTTTGTTTCTCGCAAAGGCCTTTCAGTTTCGTATGGCCTCTAACATGTCTCGATTGGACTGTGTTGACTAGTTTACTTATGCGCGTTCGTGTTGCGTGGTGAATTCCGCCTCGTTCTCGCCTGGACCGTTTCGGGCCAGCGCTCCCGTGACCAAATGCGCAAGCTGCGTCTTTGGTAGGAGCGAGTGTTTGGGCTAAATCTTTGGACGTACCGGGGTTTCGCACCTCGAATACTATACCGCCTTGCTTCCCATTCGGTCTCTGCTTCGTTCTGTTATGACTTTCATTGTTACTAGGACACCTTTCGGATCAAGCTCGAGCACGCCGAGCCTAGTACCACGAGAACGAGGGCCACAACGCTTACAACGTCGCCGCCTCGATCCTTCACGATTAACCCCCGTTTCTATCTCGGTTTCTGTATTTCACGGCTCCTACCATACGACTTTAAGTCTGTGGCCTCAGTTTACGACTCATGACATGATCACTTTACGATGCGCTGATATTCGACTCTGATGCCTTGTGATACTTTACAAACTTACGTTTACGATTTCGGACTGGCAAAGTAGTATATAATGTATTACTTCTTGCCTCGAATGAACTACCCAAGTTGTTCTCGAAAACCGTCCGATTTCCTTGTGCTTCGCTACCTCAAAACTCGATTCTTGTTTCTCTTGTCTCTACCGGCACGCGTCTTCACGTGACGTGTTTCATCACACCGTCACAGCGTCTCTATTGCGCTCTATGTTCTCGTGTTGTGGTATTAGGTTAGTCGTTTCAAGCTCGACCGCCTCGGATGTCTCTGTTACGGTTAAAAATGACGCAAGTTTGCGTCAAGCTTCGGAGTACTATACATCATATTTTCTAGTTTTAGCTACGCTACTGTACGATTAGTTAAAAAGGCTCAAGTGAGCCCCTAAGAAATGTAGCCTGATATTCGCGCTCTTTCATACACTTTCGCGTGCACTCAATCTCGAAGCGTTTCCGCTCGTCTCTACGTTACCTAACGAGCCCATAATCTCATCAGGTTATGGGCCCTGGTGCTGTTAACTAAAACACCAGAAGCCCAAGTCTGTTGACGAACCCCTATTATAATCCCTATCCAGTTTCTATTGAGTGCACGCATAATTTTGTGTTGACTAAAATGAGCGATGAACAGAAAATAACCGTCACCAAGTTGATCGCTGACGGATCAAATTGGGTCACTTACCGGGATAGGATGCTGTGGGCCGTGGACTCGCGCGGCCTATCCGAGCACCTCGCCTCCTCTACAGTTACGCAGACTTACATCGATGCTGGTGATGTCGGTATCTTGTCGCCACAGATGCGATGGCGTCTTGATCAAGCTGTTGTCAAACAACTTATCGGCTCATCAGTACCCGATACTGTCTTCAACGCCATCAAGACTGGTGCCTCAGCCAAGGATGTATGGGACGCGTTGAAAAGATTGTATGAGGGATGTACCACGCTGATCCTCGTAGACTTGGGACGACGGCTCCAGACTACACATTGTACCGAGGAGGACAATGTGAGGGAGCACTTCGATCAGCTGGCAGATTTGCGCCAGCAACTTGCGGCGATGGGCAAGACTGTGCCCGACGATGAGTACGCTTCCATCTTGATGGGATCGTTGCCTTTGTCGTATCAAGCGACCTTGAGTGCCATCTCCGTTGCCACCGAGATAAACGGCACAACGCCCACGCCTGCAATAGTTACCAAGCTCACCACGGACGAATTCGATCTACGCACCTTAAGGGGTGGCAAGGCCCAAGACGAAGCTTTTGCCGCGGATGCCCGGAAGAAAGGCAAGAAGCGCGATGTTGAGTGCTTCAATTGCAAGAAGAAAGGCCATGTTAAGACCGAATGCTGGGCAAAAGGCGGCGGGAAAGAAGGCCAGGGGCCGAAGAGAAGAGGTGGCGGAGCAAGGAACGGAGGCGCAAAGGACAATGCAGCCGCCGGTGCCGCACAATCGGGAGATCAACCCGACGTAGAAGCGTGGGCCGTGATAGAAAATGTTGAGGGCGATGAAGGAAGCACCTCGAGTTCCCGTTATGGCAGCTGAAGAACCAGTTGGCGCGGAGGCCGAGCTATACGATTCGGGGGCGTCGCGTCATATGTCTCCATTTCGTGAGCGATTTACCACGTACTGAGATATTCCTGCTCGCCCTATCACTGCAGCCAACAATCGAGTCTTCTATGCTGTCGGCACGGGAGATCTTGAAGTTCGAGTCCCGAACGGTGCGGCGTCGACCAAAGTGCTCTTGCGCGACGTCTTGCATGCACCTGGATATGGGGCTGATGGTAGTATCGATCGGCCGGATTGTTCAGGCCGGCTATACTGTCCAGTTCGAGGGTGGATCATGCAATATCAAAAGGGGCAATGGTTCAGTCATCGGCAGTATACCTGCCGGCGCGAATGGCTTATTCAAGGTGGAACACTCGCTTATGGCAACAGTCCCCCCTGAATCGGTCGATATTCTCACGCTTCATCGGAGGCTCGGACATCTCTCTGTTAATGCTATCCGAGCTCTCATTCGCACTAACGCAGTCACTGGGCTGCAACTAATTGATGACTTCCCTCCTTTCACTTGTGACTCTTGTGAATACGCTAAGACGACTCGCAAGGCAATTCGCAAGGAAAGGGAAGCCCCTTTAGCTGACGCATTCAGAGCGGAGGTCCACACCGATGTCTGGGGTCCGTCGCCAACTCTGAGCTTAGGGGGTCGCAAATATTATGTGACATTTACCGACGACTATTCTCGCTTCACCCGTCTGGAGGTTCTACGCACCAAGGACGAAACTCTTGGTGCCTACAAGGCTTTCGCGGCTTGGGCAAAGACGCAGCACGGCGCCCAAATCAAACGTCTCAGGTCTGATCGCGGCGGTGAGTACACTGGCCGCGATTTCACCTCTTTCCTTCCGAGAAGAAGGTACTGAGCGACGCCTTACAACCCACGACACGCCACAACACAATGGCGTGGCCGAGTCGCTCAATCGCCGACTCCTCGAACGAGTACGCGCGATGCTGCACCAGGCCGAACTGCCGAAGAATTTATGGGCGGAAGGCGATTCGCTTTGCAGTATGGCTTGAAGAATCGCACCGTCAACCGAAGGCTATCGGTAATGTAACTCCCTATGAACGACTCTACGGACAGAAGCCTAATCTAGGAGGTACGCCCGAGTGGGGCCAGCGCGTTTGGGTCCACTCTGCCATTGGCTCAAAGCTGGACGCGCGAGCCACCCAAGCGCGATGGGTAGGCTACGACACGGACAGCTCGCACGCTCACCGGGTTTATTGGCCGGGCAAGAACGTTGTTTCAGTCGAACGCAACGTCAAGGTTCATCCCGGCCACAATAGTTATTCAAGCTCAACCTCCTAGCTACGCTTCGGCGATTGCGCCTCGGGCACAACCTGCGGCAGCTCCGCAGCCACCTTCTGTACCACCACCACCTCCGGCGGCACAACCTGCATTGCCGGTATTGCCGCCAACGCAACCTCCTGTACCCGCGCGACCGGGATCGGCACCTCCACTCACCACACCCGCTTCATTCCTACCTCCACCATCTCGGACCCAGCAACCCGAAGCCGAGCCTACCTTCCCATGAAGAAGAGGAAGTGACTAGGCTTATCGAGCCGACGCAACCAGCGCGCAGGTCAACGCGCGTGTCCCGACCTTCGCAATATGTCCGACGGCTCGAAGCTGGGGAAGGCACAACGGGTGGGGAGTTTTCTGACTGCGTTTTTAGCGCAGGCTTTGATGATATCATTGCCGCGGCTATTATGGACGCGGAGGCCGACCCGAAGACGCTGGCGGAGGTGCGATCTCGCTCCGACTGGCTTCGCTGGAAGGAAGCGATGGACCGCGAAATGGCCACACTCGAGAGGGCGGGCACGTGGAGCACGGTGCCGTGTCCATCCGGCAAGAACGTTGTCGGATCGAAGTGGGTTTTTCGCGTCAAGCGGAAGGCCGACGGGAGCGTTGATAAGTATAAGGCGCGACTCGTCGCTCGCGGCTTCACTCAGATTTACGGAGTCGACTATTTTACCACATTCTCTCCAGTCGCCAAACTAGCCAGTTTTCGGACCGTCCTCGCCATCGCCGCGCGCCTCAACTGGGACATCGAAAGTTTCGACTTCAACGGCGCGTATCTCAATGGCGAATTGGACAAGAATGAAGAAATTTATATGTACCCACCACCTGGCTACGAAGGCGATGAGAATACGGTCAAGCGACTCCGCAAGTCGCTCTATGGGTTGAAGCAGGCGGGGCGAAAGTGGTACGATACACTTTCGCGTGCTCTCGCTGACCTCGGATTCTCTGTTAGCCAGGCAGACCCGGGGGTCTTTATGCTCGCATCGCCGAGCATGTGCTCATTCTGGCAGTACACGTGGACGACTGTATCTTCACGGCAGCTCAAGAGAACTCATCGCGCGTTATAAGAAGAAAATCAATGCTTGTTATGCTCTAACCGACTTAGGGCCAGCGCACTGGCTACTCGGTATCAAGATTACGCGCAACCGAGCTGCAGCGCACCTATTTCATTGTCGCAAGCGTCGTATATCGACGCCATTCTCACTCGCTTTGCACTAGCCGACGCCAAGCCCTATGGGAGCCCAATGGTCCCAGGGGTTATTATTCAAAGGAACACTCACCCAGCAACCCTGAAGAAGTCGCGCGGATGCAAAGAACTCCGTACCGAGAGGCTATAGGGAGCCTCATGTACGCCGCCGTCGCTACCCGCCCGGATATCGCCTTCGCTGTATCAGCACTTTCGCAGTTCCTCAGCAATCCGGGCGTCGCGCACTGGGAAGCCGTCAAGCGAGTTCTTCGCTACCTCGCGGGCACGAAGACCCTTGAACTCACTTACGGCGGCGAACGACACGGTCTGGAGGGCTTTACGGACGCGGACGGCGCGACGCAAGAGCACCGTCGCGCCATTTCGGGGTATGTTTTCCTTATTGACGGCGGTGCAATCTCTTGGCGTTCGAGGAAGCAAGAACTTGTTACCTTGTCCACAGCAGAGGCCGAGTACGTCGCAGCAACGCACGCAGCCAAAGAAGCCATTTGGCTGCGCAAGCTCCTCGGCGAACTCTTCCCCACTCTCCTCACGCCAACCCTTTTGTATTGTGACAACCAGGCAGCCTTAAAGCTAGCGACCGACGACAATTACCATGCCCGTACCAAGCATATCGATCTTCGTTTTCATTTCATTCGACAAACGATCGCTAGCGGTGCGCTCAAATTTCTTTATTGTCCTACAGAGGATATGGTCGCGGATATCCTTACAAAAGCCCTACCTAAGTGGAAGGTAGTGGCACACGTTGCCACCCTCGGCATGCGTCGAGCTTGCGGGGGTGTGATGGAGTTATTGCAATGCGCTTAAGGCGCTATTCGTGTTTTGTTTCTCGCAACGGCCTTTCAGTTTCGTATGGCCTCTAACATGTCTCGATTGGACTGTGTTGGCTAGTTTACTTATGCGCGTTCGTGTTGCGCTCTATGTTCTCGTGTTGTGGTATTAGGTTAGTCGTTTCAAGCTCGACCGCCTCGGATGTCTCTGTTACGGTTAAAAATGACGCAAATTTGTGTCAAGCTTCGGAGTACTATACATCATACTTTCTAGTTTTAGCTACGCTACTGTACGATTAGTTAAAAGGCTCAATGAGCCCCTAAGGAATGTAGTCTGATATTCGCGCTCTTTCACTCTCTTTCGCGTGCACTCAATCTCGAAGCGTTTCCGCTCGTCTCTACGTTACCTAACGAGCCCATAATCGCATCAGCCGGTAACAGCGTTCTCGACGACCTCAAGGTGTAGGATCCCATCCAAGGAGATAGCAGGTAAAATCGAGTATTTTGTGCCACGAAAGAAAAATTCATAGCGGCAAGCGCGCTCGCCGCGTATGGACCACGCATATGGCCTCCGCAGAGTCAGTCGATTGAAATGACTCTCGTCTGCGAAGACGAGTTGGTCAGGGCGGAAATGGGTGGCGATGAGGTCCTTGTACTCCTCGCGGTCTTGCTCGTTACGCTCAAGAGCATGGCGTGTGACCTGTTGTTGACATTATGAGAGTGATGGGACGATGAATGAAGACGTACCGTTTTCATCGTGTACCCCTCCCTTTGGAGGGAACGCATAATCGTTGGAAGGGATACTTCAATGGCGCATACTTCCCGAAGCTCCACCTGCAGCTCCATGAGTGAACTGTCGGGCTGGCGCTCAACGGAATCACAGAGGAACTGCAATGGTGAGACAACATCCAGGACAGATATATTGCAGACATACCTTTAGTTGAATAGCATCGAGCAAGCGTGGCCGACCATTGTCAATGGGTGGTGGGGCAGACATGCCGCCTGTCTGGCGAAGTGTGCTGCGAAACCTCTTGAGCGACCGTATACTGATCCCAGTGAATTGATGGATTTCGGAGTCGCGCAGTCCCTGAAGGGACATCGATAAGGCCAACTCTTTGAGGTCGTCAGAGTACCGGCGGACCATCGTTGAGGGGTTTGAGTTGAAAAAAGTTCGGAAGGGACACCAATGGAAGGGGAGAAGGGTAACACAGTAGGAGGGCACGCTGAGATCGCTGTGCTGCCGAGTGTAGCAACACGGATAACTATTCAATAACCCCAAAGTTTCAAGGTAACTATTACATATCCCTATTTCTGTATGATAGCCCAATTTCTCGAGAATTTCATCGTCGACTTAACTATGAACCCCGCCCCGACTTTTTAGATTCAGTTCGGGCGCCAAAAAATCACAGGGGACAACTGTTTTGAAAACAGCTGTAATGGTGGGATCGGTGATGCCCGGGTCCGGATTGTACCTGGCATGAGATTCACCTTCACGCTCGGCTCATACACTACTCTCACCCCCGAGATATTAGAATCTACTTGAAAATGGAGCACCAGTTCATCATGTCGAATTAGTGCGTAGATGCTCGCTAACCCGTGACTCTCCTGCCAATCGCCCATCACTATAGCCAACATCCCTCTGGATCGGGAAATCCTGCAATAAGGTACGTCAATCCTTGTTTTTTATAGTCACGTTGGACCCAGAAACCTCTTTGTGCAGCATTCAGATCTCCCCATCGCAGGGTGCCTCTTCTCAGCTTCGTATTGAGGTGACCGGTATGTGCTTAAGTCTTAACTAATTAATGCCTCGATAAGTATTTAATCGCTTTTTCAGTCCTCCGAGCCCATAATGTTCCTACTATCGCGAAACGGTTTCGCCTGAAGAAGGATCAGTTCTTCGTCACTGTGGCCGATCAGGAAACGACGAAGAAGACAGCAAGCGTTTCGATTAAAGGACAAACGTTGCGATGGGATCACAAATTTGATGCCTTGTACGATATATGTTTTTCAAACCTGTTTTCCGGCTGAGAGTTCTGTTCAGTTTTGTACAGCCGTCTTCACATCTTCAATTATGTCTTTATGCGAAGCGAATGGCGCACCCCGATACGCTTATTGGATCACATCGGTCACCGATACCTGTCGAATCTCAAATTGGTTTGTTTTTTACGAGACTTATCACTCATTGGACTAGTAGCTGAATACCTCGATTTGTAGATGTTCCGTTTATTCTGAGCGATGGGGACGGACAAACTGGACAGTCGGTCCAGCCGGTCGTACTCCACTTGACGATCACAGTGTTGCCCGATGTCCGGGCAGCGATGTCACCTGCCGAGTGTGCTCTCCATGACGCCGATGAAGCTACAAAGGCGATCGATCTCCCAAGTAGATGGGAAGGTGCAGTCGCGAGAATCAAGTGGATGATGGATACTGTGAGCCCAGCTGCAGAAGTACGTCACATCGCAATGTCCTCTTACCTTATGCTTAACCAAGCCGACTTTCGCTTTCAGGTTCACCCGTACGCAAAGATGGCATGCAGTCTGCTATTAGCAATTCCCAAGGTGGGTCGACATGTGTTATTTTCGAGTGGAAGCGCTGATGCTGCGTTAATCTGGATGGTAGACACTCGTAGAACAGTTTCAAAGCGATGAGAATGTCCGAACGCTACTTGTAGCCATGCACGATGCGTTCGATTTCGCAGACCAGGAAGACATTTTGAAATCAATCAAGCGGGAGTCGAAGCAGGCCCGAATCCTCACGCTGATGTTGCAGCATGTCTGTAATTGCAGTGACTTCATCCAATCTTATGCAAAGGAACCGCGATTCTGTACGTTGTCTTCAACTACTTCATTGACAGACGTAAACATGCAATTTTCAGGGAGGCGCACGTTGGTCAATCTCGGCGGCCAAGCCGACAAACAAATTGGGGACTTCCGCACCGCTCTCGTCGAACTTCGAAAGGCCTTTTTGGACGAGGCTACGATCACTACAGAGATAACTGCGCTCCAAATTCTGGACGATGTGGGAATAATTTCGGCCAATGTTGGTAGGATTTCGAGTCACCTCGAGGGAATGACTAGTCACCTCGATGGGGTGGCTACAGAGCTGAAGTGGGTTTCGAGCCAGGTTTTAGACGCTGGTACGTATTCCTGACAACTTGTGGGTTATCGATCTAATAATTATCACAGAGCTCGATGCAAAAATCAGAGAAATAACATATGGGACAGGCTCGCGCTTCATGCCTGAGAAAGGCTGCCTTCCGGGAACCCGCATAGCCTTCTTGGACTTCATCGTTAATTGGGTGAACGGTCCTGACTCCGAGCGTTGTCTTGTTCTGTTCGGACAGGCAGGCACCGGAAAGTCGTCCATCGCACACGAGATCGCGTGTCGCTTCAACAAAATGCACCGTCTTACGTCATCATTTATCTTTTTGCGTAAGGAACAGTCCAAACGCGAGGGCTCCTTGAACCGTTACCACCACCATGGTACGGATTCCCACGGCTAGGGCCGGGGCAAGGATGGACGAAAACAACGTCCTCGAATACCATCGGCCCCCCTGCACATACCAGAGCAACTATAACACGTTCACCAAGACGTTAATCATCGACCACCTGACATGGTGAACTAATATACCATGTGTGATTACCCCCAAAACTGAGTACTGAGTATGGGTACCAAGGCCTGAACGCCTGAACTACCAACGATTTGTGCCCGCAGTCGAAACTCTTTGTCTGTTTGGGTTTGAAAATGCCACCCAAAATATAACCATATGGGACACAACTTGAGCAAATAATTCCGCTCTCTATTGTTCACCAAAAAGTCTCAGCTGCCTAATTAGGCCGGTTGCTTATGTCACACACCCCTCAAGACCGTGCAAAGTTCTCCCACCCCCGAGAACATCGATATACGTAGCCAAAAGCACCTGGGAGAAAGCCCTACAAAAGAACTCCGTAATACCCCACGACTGGGTCTACAATAGAGAGGTTTTAGTGGGTAGGAGAGTACGACGCGCCCCCTAAAGGCCACGTGCCCGGAGCCCCACACTATCCCCCCTGGGATGTGCGTAACTTGCATTTTCTTCCTCTCCCCCCGGTTCCCATTCGGCCCGGCCTCAGCGCGCTAGATAGAGCTGAATCCCATTTTCTCCTGCTATCTAGCTAGTATTACTGTAATTTAGTTTTACTAAATTCTGATAATACAGCGCTTTCCAAAAAAAAAAAAAAAAAAAAAAAAAAAAAAAAAAAAAACAGTCCAAACGCGAGGCTTACCATCTCTTTACGACTCTTACTCGCGATCTCTCCGACCGCTATCCGTCATTCAAAGCCGCACTTGGAAAGGTCATTGAAGATAACTCCTCTCTTCGAGTCGGTACTCGTGACTATCCCACGCTTTTCCAATCCCTTATTCTGGAACCGCTTAAGGATCTACATATCGTCGGTCCTATCCTCGTTGTGATCGACGCCTTAGACGAGAGCGGGGATGTGACTGGTGTCAACGGGTTACAC
The DNA here is from genome assembly GCA_025769895.1 of Lactarius psammicola. Taxonomy (NCBI): domain Eukaryota; kingdom Fungi; phylum Basidiomycota; class Agaricomycetes; order Russulales; family Russulaceae; genus Lactarius; species Lactarius psammicola. The sequence continues at coordinate 705,178 of WTXK01000005.1, read as the reverse complement.
AAATTTCTTGCTAATAACCTCTCTAAGCTACCATCGAACTTTCGTGTGGTCATCACTTCGAGACCGGAGGATGGCATCCAGTCTGCGTTCGATGGAGCACCGCAAGTCAGGATCAAATATATGAACGATTCTCAGCTGGCGGCTCGAACAGATGACGATATACTCACCTACCTTCAGAACTTACTTCCTTCAGACGAGTTCGAAAAGCATGGGGTCGCACTGGCAAGAAAGGCAGAGGGACTGTTTCAGTGGGCGGCGGTTGCCGGTAGATTCATCCTCGAACCTCCTGAATGCTTCGGGTTCAGCAAGAAAGAGTGCATAAACCATCTTTTGAAACTTACTACAGATCGCGATGGACAAGACCCGTTGGACGAGTTATACAAGGAAGTCCTTGAAGGATACATCACTCACCGAAAAACGCGACTTCTATTCCGCTCTGTGGTGGGACAGCTCATTACTGCATTCGAACCCCTCTCCATCCGTTCCCTAACCACTTTGCGGGGACACGCGTCCAATGACAACGACGATGCAGACTCTGTTGTCACAATGCTGCGTCGGCTGGGCTCGTTGTTCAGCAATGTTAACTCGCCTGATGGCACCCTCCCCATCGTTCCTCTCCATACGTCATTCCGCGACTTCCTGATAAGTGAAGAGAAGAGCGGTGAATTTTTTATTGTTGCTCGGAATGTGCACTATGGATTGGCGGAGTCCTGTCTCGGTCTAGTGCTCCGGGACCTCAGGTTCAACATGTGCAACATTGAATCATCATATCTAGCCAATAAAGACATTGAAGGCCTCGAAGCGCGTGTTGCCGAACACCTCTCACCTGCCTTATTGTATGCCTGTCGTTTTTACGACAATCATCTAGAACACGTTGATTTTGAAACCGATCTGTTTTGGACACTCCGTACTTTCTTCGAGAAGAAATTCCTGTTTTGGTTGGAGGCCCTCAGCTTGACGAGCAATGTGCATCTCGCCTTGCCAGCGTTGTCGTCTGTGAATGTGTGGCTTGCCTCCGGTCGAGGTGTAAGTCGGAATATCAGTTATGTGAGGCAGACAACTAATGACAACAATCGTTACAGGTTTCCCAGAAAGAGCTAGATGATTTCGCTGCGTTCATCAAAGACGCGTCTGCATTTGTGCGGTATTTTGGAATAGCCATGGCAACGAGCGCTCCGCATGTATATCTTTCCACTTTGGCATTTGCGCCGGTTTCTTCTCTTGTTGGCATGCACTATTCAAGGATGTTTCCTCGAATACCGCGTGTTAAAAGTGGGCAATTGTCACATTGGCCGTCATCGGAGATGGTGATTTCGAATGTTGGGGGTCCAGTCAATTCCATTGCACTCTCATCAGATGGCCAGCGCATTGTCTCGGGCTCTTCCGATGGAACAATTTGTGTGTGGAACGCCATGACGGGAGAGACGGTGGCGGGCCCATTTACTGGACACTCGGGTGAGGTCAGGTCTGTGGGATTCTCTCCAGATGGCCAGCAGATCGTCTCAGGCTCCTACGACGAAACAATTCGTGTGTGGAATGCTACCACTGGGGAGACAGCGGCGGGCCCCATTAAGGGACACTCGGATAAAGTCTGGTCTGTGGGATTCTCTCCAGATGCCCAGCACATCGTCTCAGGCTCTTCCGATCGAACAATCCATGTGTGGAACGCCATAACGGGAGAGACAGTGGCGGGCCCATTTAGTGGGCACTCAAATTCGATCTATTCTGTGGGATTCTCTCCAAATGGCCAGCACATCGTCTCAGGCTCTCTCGATGGAACAATTCGTGTGTGGAACGCCATGACGGGAGAGACGGTGGCGGGCCCATTTACTGGACACTTGAATGGGGTCATGTCTGTGGCATTCTCTCCAGATGGCCAGCACATCGTCTCAGGTTCGGTTGATCATACAATTCGTGTGTGGAACGCCACGACGGGAGAGACAGTGACAAGCCCATTTGCTGGACACTCGAATTCGGTTAGGTCTGTGGCATTCTCTCCAGATGGCCAGCACATCGTTTCAGGCTCGGACGATGGAACAATTCGTATGTGGAATGCCACGACCAGAGACACAGTGGCGGGCCCATTTATTGGACACTCGAGTTGGATCAAGTCTGTGGCATTCTCTCCAGATGGTCAGCACATCGTTTCAGGCTCGGATGATGGAACAATTCGTGTGTGGAATGCCACGACTGGAGAGGCAGATGTGGGCCCTACTAGTGCACAGTTGGGTTCAATCTGGTCTGTGGCATTCTCTCCAACTGGCCAGCACATTGTCTCAGGCTCGGACGATGGAACAATTCGTGTGTGGAATGCCATGACTGGAGAGATAGTGGCGGGCCCGTTTAGTGGGCACTCAAATTGGGTCGGGTCTGTGGCATTCTCTCCAAGTGGCCAGCACATCGTCTCAGGCTCGCAAGATCAAACTATTCGTGTGTGGAACGCCATGACGGGAGAGATAGTGGCGGGCCCATTTATTGGGCACTCAGATTTGGTTAGGTCTGTGGCATTCTCTCCAAGTGGCCAGCACATCGTCTCAGGCTCGGACGATCAAACAATTCGCGTGTGGAGTGTTATGACGGGCGAGATAGTGGCAGGCCCATTTAGTGAGCACTCAGATTCGGTCAGGTCTGTGGCATTCTCTCCAGATAGCCAGCACATCGTCTCAGGCTCGCAAGATCAAACTATTCGTGTGTGGAACGCCATGACGGGAGACACGGTGGCGGGCCCATTTTGTGGACACTCGAATTGGGTCAGGTCTGTGGCATTCTCTCCAGATGGCCTGCACATCGTTTCGGGCTCAGACGATCGAACAATTCGTGTTTGGAACGCCATGACGGGAGAGACAGTGGCGGGCCCATTTACTGGACACTCGGGTTCGGTCAGGTCTGTGGCATTTTCTCCAAATGGCCAACACGTCGTCTCAGGCTCGAGCGATCAAACAATTCGTGTGTGGAATGTCACGGCGGGAGAGACAGTGGCAGGTCCATTTAGTGGACACTCGAATTTGGTCACGTCTGTCGCATTCTCTCCAGATGGCAGGCACATCGTCTCAGGTTCGGTCGATCAAGCAATTCGTCTGTGGAACGCCATGCCAGGGGAGACAGAAACTACTCGACAGATTGATCCCATTAACCAACCCAGGATAAACGATGAGGGATGGGTATGTGGTAGCAACGGTGACCTTCTAATGTGGATTCCGCCGTTACACAGGGCAAATCTTCTACTCCCAAGTCATGTCTGGGTTTCGGGCGAACACAAAACTCGCCTGGATTTTTCTACTTTCATGCCTGGTCAGAGTTGGAGTACTTGTATTAACACGTAGATAGAGCTGCTGCAACAGTGTGCTTTTACTTACTGGATGATAACGATAAGAGTTCGTCGTGGCATTATGGATTACGGTTGCACGACCTGGTGTAGGTGTTGATGTTGGCATTCAAGTTGGTGGTTTGGACTTGTAATGCAAGTAGGTGAGCGTTTTCATGTCGCATCGGTAGCTGTGTCAACAAGCAATTGGCCGACAATAGAGAGCTAGAGTACAACCTTGAGACCAGAAAATCGGAGGCCTAGAAGGTGGTCCAACATGACGTTGGCTCTTGCACTGGCTTGATACCACATGTAGCCCAGAGTCACAGTGTAGGGTGGACGTCACAGTCGCAAAGTTCATCAGGATGTCCTTCTACATGTGTAACATAATTTTGTACATGAACAAAGTAGTCATCGATCTTTCAAGTTATGCCAGTATTATGTCAGTATGTCCTTGACGCCATGTGTCGTTCCCCGGTGTCGCGAGTCACATGGCCGGTTTTGGACTGTGTTTACAATTTAGACTTTCTTTACGATTCGGAATTCATAAGTCTGGTATAACTAGTTTACGTTTGTGTGTAGATCCCCTCAGTTCGCTCACTCCCGCGTTCTGAGGGATTTGTTTAGGTCTTAAACCATGTTCCCGTGGTCCATCTTGATTCACATGCGCCAGCACGCAGGTCCCCAGGCCGTATCAACCACGGCAAAGGGAATTGGTCCTTGGCTGGGATGAGAAAACCGTAAAATAGTAGAGAAAAACACGAGATCTCTAAGGTGGAAAGTCCTTGGGCAAGACCCATTGTCACCGCCCTCCGTGAAATCAAAGTCTGGAAAGCATTGATGACCGCAATCCTTGCGCGGCCGATTCCCAATCGGTGCACCGATCGGTTATCCTACAACAAGAAGCTGACCTCGTTTTTGAAATCAAACCTATCGGATTATGAGAGGAGATCGGTTCATAGGTGAGCGACCATACCTTATAGTACTACTCGTTGCTGATCAATGTCAACGATACTTCAGCGCCATATCCTTCGCGATATGCAGGTTGAGTCCAACGGTTGAGTCTAGCCGGAAAAAAGTGAAGAACAGAAAAGAATCGCATCCGCGTAATTCCATCGGTATACATGTGTGTATCTACACTACGCGATTCCCGCACCTGTAATTACGGAACGGAACGATCGGTATAACAGTATTACTGACAATAGATTGCAACACATTCACTCAGGCTTGCACGGAGTATCAACTACTTGAATAACACCGCGCTATCACCGGGAGGTTGCATGCTATGCTGTACCTGCAGAACACCAGTAACACCGACATCCGATGTCAATTCTTAGGGTGGCGCAACGATGTCCCATCCAAAACGAAAATGTGACGATGCAAGGTGCATGGGACGCTCGGAGGTACACATATACACAGTCAATTGGTGTGGAAACTTGGCATATTTCAGACACGATGTACCGGAGACAGAGCTATGGCACCTCACCCCAGATAGGGGGTACATTTGGCGTTTTGGGGTTTCCAGAGTCATGAAGAAAACGAAATGTGGGAAGACATAATAAGAGCGCCGTAGGCCGCAGTGACGACGAAGAGATAAGATAAAGTATATGTACTTCGGTGTGGCTTCCCACGTGACACCTCTGTACCTGTTCCCCGAAATTGGCCGTTTCCGCTAGATAGATAGTGATGAGAGACGGAAGAAATAAAACTATAAGTACAGTGGGGTTATGACAGGATACAGAAATCACTGGTGGCAATAGATCGGGATGAAGAAAACGTACTTGTAGAAATAAAACCCCCGTTGCTCTCCTCGTCTCATGGCGCGTCGTCTGGTGGTATGTCGACCAAGTCTGTGTCGCAAATAATCAGCATTTACTCGGATATACCTTCCCCTACCACTCACCAATTGGTGACGTATACCTCATGACCTACATGCCAACATCAGTAACGGTATCAACGGCTAGTCAACGCGAGGGACGTACAAAGTGGTGCAGCACAGACTCTGGTAGCGTCGTCCTCCTAGACGACACTGGCGGTCTTTCCAGTTCTATTGGAATGTCTGAGCCGGAGCGAGTGCGTGCGTGCCTTAAGAATCCTGGTGGTGGCGACGGGGTGCCCTCTCGTGACACTGACTTTGGAGACCCAGGTAACGAAGTAAGCTGTGGTGAGTGAATTCGCGAGTGCATTGATGCTTGCACTAGCTCCGGAGACACGGAGGCATCAGACCGCGTCTGAATCGCGGCTGCGGCGGAAGCAACGCGGGGTGGTGGTCATTTTCCTTCGTTACAAAGCGTGGGAAGAATATCTATAAGAGTATCAGCGCCAAGGTGAATATGGCGAGAACACGACGAGACGTACCATAACAGTGATACGAGAAGGTATGACTTGCCCGATAGCGGAAAAGCATCAATAACATCCGTCCAGAATCTGCGAGGGGAGTTACGTCAGTGAGCGGGAGGGGAGGACCAATGTCCGTAGGGCTCACAAGTTGTGAACCAGTCGCGTTTCTCGGTATCCTGGTTCGGGAGAAAAGCCAAAAAGTGGGTTCTGTGGATCCTTCAATGCGAATCAGACGGCGGGTTGGAGAGACAATGTACACGAACCCTCAAAATGGGTGACTATTAACCAGATATCGTCAAACAACAAGCAGGGTCGAGTTACGTGAAGACGAGGCACTGTTCGAATGCCCACGCGAGGCCGAGAAGCACATGTTGGTGGTTCTTGGGCCACAGATCGGGGGGCTTGGGGAGCACTAAATCGCAATTCTGCATAAGATCTGGGAATGCGAGCTAATTCGCGCACCTACATTCTGGGGCAGAACCACGAACCTGTGAGGGCCGCCTGGCCGCCTGCCGCCCCCACCACGCACCCATGCGAAAATTTCTGTCATTTGGATTCCCCTGATTGGATCAACCCGAAATACAAAATCGGACTCCTCGGGGACGACGATCCTGCAGTCGATCTCGGACCGGCCTGTCACTACACCGCGAGTTCCGATGGCATCAACTACGGATCTCGAATGGCGACTTTGACAATCAGAAGCGCCAGTTCATGGATGCCCTCAGTGCGCGACGACCACCCGAGTCACAAGATTACAGCAGCAATGGCCACGAACTTGAACGCACACGTTTGCCGCCGTGATACCGGCCGTCCCATTGTCGGCACTTGCTCTGCTCGCTGCTCCACCGGTCTCGTTCTGCTTGCTTTGATTCGCTTCTCATGCCCATGTCTACCTTGTTCCCTTCGCGTTATCATATTATTAAGCACATATGACCTACCGATCTCGACTCTCGATCCATCGATGTCGCACACAAATTATGCGTCCAGCTTCCTCTACTTGTATGGCATATGCGATCCTTTTCTCTACCGCAGGCCACTTCTTGAAGAAAGCCCTGAACGATGTAGTTATCCTATTGTGAACGGTAGTCATTTTTTGAAGTAGAAAATGGCCGGCTCACTTGGCTTTGTAGCTCTTCATCTTTCGGCCAAGTACACGATCGAAGAGGTTTCTGAGAGGGGTGAGTTCCAGTAGTAAGGCGAGAGATCCGTCAGATGCGGGAATCCTGGACGGACCTGATGATCTGCATGTCGTTCTGTTCGGCCTCCATATCTACCTATATCGACCATTTGTCCTATCGTTTGGGGTGGATGCCTCCGATGCCCTCGAACGACGTCTTTCCTCGCTTAGGTTCGCCTAGTTTGTATTCCAGCGCTGGGCAACCTTGGAGATGGTCTTGAGGTCTGATAAACAAACAGATGTATCGTTCGTGTTAGTCCGGTTGGTCGAAGTGACGACTTACGCTAGCGCTTTTCTAGACTTTGTAGACCTTGGGGAAGGGGTTTCGAGCTTATTCTACGTCACCCCGCTTCAGGTAATGTTTGCCGAACAGCGCCTAGACTTTGGAGCTTTGTCCGATTTTTTGCATGTCCGCTTGAATAGTTCTTCTGCGTTCTATGATACAACAAACACGGCGCAATGAGCGGGAATCTGTGTGCATGAGTAAAAAAAATATTTACCTCGTGATTCCTGCACTCTCGAGAATAGAAGAGAGCCTGGGATAACAGTTTTTGGTTCGCAATGCCGCGCGGCATCCTTGAAGACGCTCTCCAGAGACTCTTCGATACTGTAGACATTTCCAAATTCATGAGCACGACCCAGACGTTCAGTTTTTCTGCCCTCGCGAAAGCTGATCGTATTCAACGCAAACTTGGCGATCTCTCGTGCTTCGTCGACCCCGGACAGCTGTTGACACGTATTGGATCCAAAGATACAACGAATTCGGGGACCCGAGCAGCACGCGCTCAAAGTCGCTGCTCGACCCTGGCGTCTTTGATGTGTATGTTTGCGGTAAGGTCGACTTCGACGACTTTCCATTTCTTTTTCCGCTTCTTCTTGCTGGGCTACTGCCGGTCATCGCTGTCGCTATCCTCTGGGGTCACCAACATCTTGCAGGACGTCGCCAGACCATCGAAAGTCGCCTTTGGGCTTCAGAGTGGGTCGTACATCACGGGCCGTGGGCGTAACGTCGAACGGTTTTGCGGTGGGGCCTTGAACCCGATGTTAGCGTCGATATACACGACCATGGGCACGATTTCGGAATCTCCCCCCCCCCCCGCCCTCTTCCGAGGTCGATCTACTGCTTACGTCGTCATCGCCGTCCCGTCCACCGCTTAACATCTCGACGTCCTCGATGATCCCCAACGGTCCCTGGTCTTCGTCTGAAGAGGTATCGGCCGCCTGCTGGGAGCCAAGCAAGACAGCTTCAAAGTGAGCGATATACGTCATTTTTCGAGGTCGACCGAACAGATAATGGCTTTCACGATGTCCCCTTCTCGGAAACTGCGCTGGGCCAGCGTGTTGTCTGCATTTTTGTTGTTGGACAGCTGGATCATCTTTCAGTACGGTACGTGACACCAAGAGGCAACTGACGCATACCTCGGTCTTATGACATGGTCCGGAGACTCAATCTCGATGAAAAGAGCCATAAAATTCGACCTTTTGACGCGACCCTCGATCTTATGGCCTTCCCGCAAGTCTGACAAAGAAAGTGCGTGTTGAGCCGACCCCGACAAGCTTCCCGAGCGGACGGTCGGTCCGACATTTTGATTGATGGGATCGACACTAGATCAGAGTCTAGCTGCGGCGAGTCGCGTTTAAAAGGTTAAAAAATGAGCTGACCTCATGATACGACCTTTCACGAGCTGGTTAACTTGAAAACGAAGCATCCACTCACGAACTGTGAGTGACACGGGTATGAGTACTGTCCAGAGGTGATATTCATGGAAGTAATTACCTCGCCAAAGAGCTCTTTAATGCACGCGAGCGGGTATCAGTGCTTAGGCGAATATAGCGAGGATAGGACGCGCGAGGGAGAGGAAGGATGTGGTGTCGGCATCCTGGTGGTGTAGGAGGAAGCTAATTGGCTGCGAGTAGGTGAAGGGTTTCGGGTTGCGGCCAGGAGAGCGTGCGGGGGACTTTGGGGTGACAACTCAGTCTTGGGAACGCTATCAAGGAGGGTTGAGGGTTCGACAGCAGAGTCGACGCACATTATGATAGTTTTGAGGAGAGCTCACATAATACGTCCCATCCTCAATACCTCAACCATCTCTAGCGACGTTTCCCTCCTCCAGAAGGCCCAACAGCCTAGAATCCGGATAAGCGTATGACTTGGTAGGTCTATTTCTCTCTCTCTTACCGTTCGCCCTCGTCTTGTAGTTCGACGTTGGAACTTCCTCGTATATGAGGGAAAGAGAAAATGTTGACAACTTATATCGTGCCGAGGAATTGACAAGCACATTTTCAAGTTGAGAGGTGTATGTGGTGCCATGGATGATACGTATGGGGAATGCAGTATTGAGCGACCATGAGGCGCCATGCGTCACGCGTCACGGGCACCAGCGCGGATCAGGACCGTTGGGTGGTTTTCTTTTCTTTTCTATTCTGTTCACTTTTTTTTTTTTTTTTGGCAGCGCTTTTATTCATTTGTGTCTAACCTCCTTTTAGACGTCTGGATACTACATACTACTTAATAAGTGCTACATAGCAGGAGATTCCATCAGCCCTATGTAGCGCACGAGAAACCGGTTCGGAGGCAAGGGAAAAATGCATCTACGCACACCCCCCTGATGTGGGGTAGTGTGGGACTCAGACATGTAGGTAACCGTGATAGATGCCACGCATTCTCCTACCTACTAAAACCTCACGAGTGGAGTTAGATCGGTTGTTGCTCCGAGTCAAAGTCGTGAGTTAAGCATCTTTTTCCAGGTCTGTGTAATTAGATTTCTTGTTGGTTCATTTGAAGGGGTCTTACTACTGTATTGCGAGGGGTGTGATGGTGGCGTTGTGCCGTGTTGTTGGTGAAGTTGATGGTTGTGAGGTTCTGATGGTCGGGCTGTTGGGGGCCATGTTGGCCGTCAGTGGTTTTCTTAGTCTTGGTTGAGAAGGTGACCCGTCGAAGGCGGGGATAGCAGCCTCGAGTGACTTGAAGGAGTCGGACTTGCAGGACGCATCTGAGGCATCCGTCCTTGACAATCGTGAGAATCGGTGATGCGGGAGTACTGCGGGCCGTAGTACAGGTAAGTACCGTGGCACGCGGACAGTACATATTTACCTTACAGTAACTCTCGACTCATACACTCACTCTGACCTCCGAGACATTAGAATCTATTTGAAAAGATATGGAGCACCAGCACACGATATCGAATTCGTGCGTAAATTTCCTGCTGACCAGTGGCTCTCCCACCAATGATCCGTCATTCCAGCCCGTATCCCTCTGCATCGGAAAATCCTGGAATAACGTGCGTCGATCTCCGCGTTTTGTAGTCGTTGAATTCAGAAACCTCTTTGTGCAGCACTCAGGTTGCCCAATCGCAGGGCATTTCTTCTCAACTTCGTGTTGAGATAACAGGTATGTATTTAAATCTTGACTGATTGGTGCCCCGATAAGTATATAACCGCTTTGTTAGTCCTCCGAGCCCATAATGTTCCTAATGTCGCGAAACGATTTCGCCTGAAGAAGGATCAGTACTTCGTCACTGTAGCTACTCAGGAAATGACGAAGAAAACGGGAAGCGTTTCGATTAAACGACAGATGACGGTGCAGTGGGATGAGAGATTTGATCCCTTGTAGGACTTGTATTTTTTAATCCCGTTTTCCGGCTGAGTGTTCTGTTCAGTTTTGTACAGCCGTCTTCACATCTTATATTGTGTCTTTATGCGAAGCGAACGGCGCACCCCGACACACTTATTGGGACGTATCAGACGCCGATACCTGTCGAATCTCAAAACGGTTTGTTTTTTACGAGAATTACCGCCCATTTGACTAGTAGCTGAATGTCTCGCTCTGTAGACATTCCGTTTGTTCTGAGCAATAGCGACAGACCGGCTGGACAGTCGGTCCAGCCGGTCGTACTCCACTTGACGATCACTGTGTCGGCGAACGCGACTTCCCATTCGATCTTTCCCATCAGCGCCACCAACACCATAGCGACTGAAATAAACGTCTCGCCTATGGAACAAGCGACGAGGCTCACTATGGCCCAAGACTCCACCAAAGCCACGCCATCTGTAGTCCCCACTGCCCCCAAGCCTCTTTCACCCCCGACGGGTCACGTCCCCATCGATAATAGCGCTTCTATTTCACCAGTACCCGATGCCCGGGAAGCGGTGTCCCCTGCAGAGAATGCTCTCCGTGACGCCGATGAAGCTACCAAGGCGATCGATCTCCCAAGTAGATGGGAAGGTGCAGTCGCGAGAATCAAGTGGGTGATTGATACTGTGAGCCCAGCCGCAGAAGTACGTCGCAGCGCAATGTCCTTATGCTTGACCGAGCCGACTTTCGATCTCAGCTTCACCCGTACGCGAAGATGGCATTGAGCCTGCTATTGGCAATTCCCAAGGTGTATCAATTTACGTTATTGTCGAAAGGAAACGCTAATGCCATGTAAATCTGGATGCCAGACACTCGTAGAACAGTTTCAAAGTGACGACAACGTCCGAACGCTACTTGTAGCCATGCACGATGCGTTTGATTTCGCAAACCAGGAAGACATTTTGAGATCTATCAAGCGCGAGTCGAAGCAGGCTCGAATCCTTACGCTCATGTTGCAGCACGTCTGTAATTGCAGTGATTTCATCCAATCTTACGCGAAGGACCCGCGATTCTGTAGGTCGTCCTCTACTCTTTCATTAGCCGACGTAAATCCGTAATCTTCAGGGAAGCGCACATTGGACAACCTCGGCAGCCAAGTCGACAAACAGATTGAGGACTTCCGCACCACTCTCATCTCACTTCGAAAGGGTTTCCTAGATCAGGCCGCCATCACTACAGAGATAACTGCGCTCCAAATTCTGGACGACGTGGGAATAATTTCGGCCAATGTTGGCGGGATCTCTAGTCAGCTTAACGGGATGGCAGGTCAGCTTGATGGGGTGGCTACCGAGCTGAAGTGGGTATCGAGCCAAGTTTCAGACGCTGGTACGTATTCCTGATAACTTGAGGGTTATTGATCTAATAATTGTCACAGAGCTCGATGCAAAAATCAGAGAAATACCGTATGGGACAGGCTCACGCTTCATGCCTGAGAAGGGCTGCCTTCCGGGTACCCGCACAGCCTTCTTAGACTTCATCGTCAATTGGGTGAACAGTCCCGACTCCGAGCGTAGTCTTGTTCTGTTTGGACAGGCGGGCACCGGAAAGTCATCCATCACAAACGAGATCGCGCGTCGCTTCGATGAAATGCACCGTCTTACTTCGTCCTTCATTTTTTTGCGCAAGGAGCAATCTAAACATGAGGCCTATCACTTCTTCACGACTCTAGCTCACGACCTCTCCGACCGCTACCCTTCATTTAAGGCCGCGCTTGGAAGGATTGTTAAGGACGACTCCTCTCTTCGAGTTCGTACTCGTGACTATCCGACACTCTTCGAATCCCTTATCCTTAAACCGCTCAAAGATCTACATATCATCGGTCCTATTCTTGTTGTAATCGACGCCTTGGACGAGAGCGGAGACACAATTGGTAGAAATGGGTTACACACATTTCTCGCCAAAAACCTCTACAGACTGCCCTCAAACTTTCGTGTGGTTATCACCTCGAGGCCGGAGGACGGCATCCAATCTGCGTTCGATGGAGCACTGTCAGTCAGGATCAAATATATGAACGACTCTCAGCTAGCAGCTCGAACGGATGACGATATACTCACCTTCCTTCAGAACTTACTCCCTTCGAACGAGTTTGAAAAGTATGGCGTTGCGTTGACAAGAAAGGCGGAAGGATTGTTTCAATGGGCAGCGGTTGCCGGTGGATTCATTCTGGATCCTCCTGAATGCTTCGGGTTCAGCAAGAAGAGGTGCATAAACCATCTTTTAAAACTCACAACAGATCGCGGCAGACAAGATCCGTTGGATGACCTATACAAAGAAGTCCTCGAAGGATACATCACACACTCAGAAACACGCCATCTATTTCGTTCTGTGGTGGGACAACTCATCGCCGCATTCGAACCTCTCTCTATCCGCTCCCTGACCACTTTGCGGGAATATGCCTCCAATGACAATGATGATGCCGATTCTGTTGTTATGATGCTCCGTCGGCTGGGCTCGTTGTTCAGCAATGTTAACTCGCTTGATGCCACCCTTCCCATCATTCCTCTCCATACGTCATTCCGCGACTTCTTGATAAATAAAGAGAAAAGCGGTGACTTTTGTATCGTTCTTCGGGAAGCGCACTATGGGTTGGCCAATTCCTGTCTCGATCTAGTGCTCCGCGACCTCAGGTTTAACATGTGCGACATTGAATCATCGTATCTCGCCAATAAAGACGTTGATGGCCTTGAAGCGCGCGTTGCTAAACACCTCCCACCCGCTCTGTTGTATGCCTGTCGTTTCTACGACGATCACCTAGAACACATTGATTTCGAGACCGATCTTTTTTATAAGCTCCGCGCTTTCTTCGAGACGAGATTCCTCTTTTGGCTTGAGGCGCTTAGCTTGACGGGCAATGTGCGTCTTGCTTTGCCAGCGTTGTCATCTGTGAATGTGTGGCTAGCCTCTGGTCGAGGTGTAAGTCGAGTCATCAGTTCTGTGAGAGACGTACAACTAATGACAACGATCGCAACAGTCTCTGCAGACTGAGCTAGAGAAATTCACCGAATTCATCAACGACGCCTCTGCGTTTGTGCGGTATTTCGGGATGGCCATGGCAAAAAGTGCTCCCCATGTGTATCTTTCTACTCTGCCATTTGCACCGACTTCTTCTCTTGTTTCGATGTGTTATTTAAGCATGTTTCCTCGGATACCGCGTGTCACAAGTGGGAGATTGTCTCATTGGCCATCATCAGAGATGGTGATTTCACATGTCGGGGGTTCGGTCAATTCCATTTCACTATCACCAGATGGTCAACGCATCGTCTCAGGCTCGGACGACGGAACGATCCATGTGTGGAACGCCACGACTGGAGAGACGGTGGCGGGCCCATTTACTGGACACTCGGATTGGGTGAGGTCTGTAGCATTCTCTCCAGACGGCCAGCACATCGTCTCAGGCTCGAACGACCGAATAATTCGTGTGTGGAATGCCATCACTGGGGAGGTAGTCGCGGGCCCAATTAGTGGACACTCGGATTGGATTACGTCGGTGGCATTCTCTCCAGATGGCCAGTATATCGTCTCAGGCTCGGAGGATCAAACGATTCGTGTGTGGAACGCCATGACAGGAGAGACGGTGGCGGGTCCATTTTCTGGACATTCGGATCCGGTCAGGTCTGTAGCATTCTCTCCGGGTGGTCAGCACATCGTCTCAGGATCGAAGGATCGAACAATTCGTGTGTGGAACGCCATGACGGGGGAGACGGTGGCGGACCCATTTACTGGACACTCGGATTCGGTCAAGTCCGTGGCGTTCTCTCCAGATGGCCAGCACATCGTCTCAGGATCGAAGGACCGAACAATTCGTCTGTGGAACGCCACGACGGGAGAGACTGTGGCAGGCCCAATTAGCGGACACTCAGATTCAGTCATGTCTGTCGCATTCTCTCCAGATGGCCAGCATATCGTCTCCGGCTCTTTCGATAGAACAATTCGTGTGTGGAGCGCCATGACGGGAGAGATAGTGGCGGGTCCATTTACTGGACACTCGGTTTCAGTTACGTCTGTCTCATTCTCTCCAGATGGCCAGCACATCATTTCAGGCTCGAACGATCGGACAATTCGTGTGTGGAATGCTACGACTGAGGAGACAGCGGCGGGCACTACGAGACAATCGGGTTGGGTCACGTCTGTGGCTTTCTCTCCAAATGGCCAGTATACTGTCTCAGGCTCGAACGATCGAACAATTCGTGTGTGGAACGCCACGACAGGGGAGAAAGTGGCGGGTCCATTCAGTGGACACTCGGATTGGGTCATGTCTGTGGCGTTCTCTCCAGATAGCCAACATATCGTCTCAGGCTCTGACGATCGAACAATTCGCGTGTGGAACGCCATGACGGGGGTGGCCGTGGTAGACCCATTTACTGGACATTCAGATTCGGTCTTGTCTGTAGCATTTTCTCCAGATGGCCTGCACATCGTCTCTGGATCGAAGGATCGAACAATTCGTGTGTGGAACGCCTTTACGGGGGAAACAGCGGCGGGCCCATTTACTGGACACTCGAATTGGGTCAGGTCTGTCACATTCTCTCCAGATGGCCGGCACATCGCCTCAGGCTCTTACGATCAAACAATCTACGTGTGGGATGCCATGACGGGAGAGACAGTGGTGGGTCCATTTACTGGACACTCGGGTCCGGTCAGGTCTGTGGCGTACTCTCCGGACGGCCAGCACATCGTCTCAGGCTCTGAGGATCGAACAATTCGGGTGTGGAGCGCCGTAGCAGGAGAGACAACGGCAGGTCCATTTACTGGGCACTCAGGTCAGGTCACATCTGTGGCATTCTCTCCAGATGGCCAGTACATCGTCTCCGGCTCTGAGGATCGAACAATTCGTGTGTGGAACGTCACTACGGGAGAGACAGTTGCAGGTCCATTCAGTGGACACTCGAATTGGGTCACGTCTGTTGCATTCTCTCCAGATGGCCAGCACATTGTCTCAGGATCGGGCGATCAAGCAGTTCGTCTGTGGAACGCCATGACAGCGGAGACAGAAACGACTGGAGAGGTTGATCCCACAAACCAACCCAAGATAAACGCCGAAGGATGGATATGTGGTAGCAACGACGAACTTCTAATGTGGATCCCGCCGTTACATAGGGCAAGTCTCCACCTCCCAGGTCATATCTGGGTTTCAGGTCAACACAAAACCCGCCTAGATTTTTCTACGTTCATGCCTGGTCACAATTGGAGTACTTGTATTAATACCTAGATAGTGCCGCCAGTGCCCCAATGATGTTCTTTTACTTCCTAGTCTGATAACAATAAGAGCTCATCGTGGCATTAGTATGTATGCACTACTGCTGAACGACTTGGGGTCGGTGTTGGTGTTGGCAGCGGTGGTTTGAAAAGAGAATCGCATCGGCGGCCATGCAGATCGGGTCTAATTGATAATAAGTGAAGAACCGAAAAGAATCGCACCTGCGCAACTCCATCCCCGGTGGGTATTTACAGTACGCAATTTCCGAGCCTGTAACTACGGAACTCATCACTCGCTTGCACCGAGTGTCAAGTACTCGAATAGCACCATGCTTTCACCGGAAGGTTGCATGCTATGCTGTATCTGCAGAACACCAGTAACACCGACCAGATCGAGCATTCTGGGAGTGGCACGATGTCCCAGCCCAAAAAAAAAAAAGTGAACGCGAGTCGTAGGTACACATACACACGAGCGATTGATGCGAGACTCGAAATGTTTCAGTGACAATGGACCGGAGGCAGAGCTATGGCACCAAGCCACAGATAGGTAGTACAACCGGCATTTTGGGGTTTCCACAGTGAAGAAAACGAAAGGTGGGAAAACATAACAAGAGGACCGTGATGACGAGGAGATAAGATAAGGGATATATATACTTTCGGTATGGCTACCCACGTGACACCTCTGTACCTGTTCCCCGAAAATGGCCGTTTCCGCTAGATAGATAGTGATGAAAAGATGGAAGAAAGAAAACTATAAGTACAGTGTGGGGGGTATGACAGGATACAGAAATCACTGGTGGCAATAGATCTGGATGAAAAAAAAAAACATGCAAGTAAAAATAAAACTGCTGTGGTCTCCTCGTCTTATGGCGCGTCGTCCGGCGGTATGTCAACCAAGTCTATGTGTCGCTTATGATCAGCATTTACTCAGGAAAACTTTTCCCTATCACTCACCAATTGGTGACGTAAACGTCGTGACCTACGTGCCAACATCAGTAACGGTATCAATGGCTCGTCAAAGCGAGGGACGTACAAAGTGGTGCAGCACAGACTCTGGCAACGTCGTTCTCCTCGACGACACTGGCGGCCTTTCCAATTCTATTGGAATGTCCGAGCTGGAGCGAGTGCGTGCGTGCCTTAAGAACGCTGGTGGTGGCGACGGGGTGCCCTCTCGTGACACCGACTTTGGGGACCCTGGTAACGAGGTAAGCTGTGGTGAGTGAATTTGCAAGTGCATTGACGCCGGCGCTAGTTCCGGAGAAACGGAACCATCGGACTGCGTCTGAATCGCGGTTGCGTTGGAAGCAAGGCGGGGGTGGTAGCCATTTTCCTTCGTCACAGAGCGTGGGAAGAATATCTTTGATGAGAGTATCAGTGCCAAGGTGGATTTAGCGAGAAACACGACGAGACATACCATGACGGTGATAAGAGAAGATATGACTTGTCCGATAGCGGAAACCATCAATAATATATCCGTCCAGAACCTGCGAGGGGTGAGTGAGCGAGCGAGCAGGACAGCGCCAGTAGGGCTCACAAGTTGCGGTTGACCATATGTGGTCCGCGAATACCATCCACTGCGAGGACAAGTAGCGGCGTGGCGGCGAGGAATCGAAATACAATCCGGATGAGCTTGTTTTCCCTCAGTATCAGCACTCCAGTAAATAGAAATGGAAGGAGGGGACGAACATTGAGCTCGTAAAATGTAGCGAGACGCACGACGACGTCGGGAGCTGCACCCTCTGCCTTGACATGGCGGAGGAATATCGGAAAGCGAACGAGGACGTAGATGAAAATGACATTGGTAGTCGAGGAGCTCAGGGTGCCAACGAGAAATATCCACGCATCAATCTCCATACTTCCAGTCAGAAAGGGAGACGGGGAGGATGAGGGGGACAGGTGCGCACTGTGAGAATGTTATGACGTGCGATCATGGTCGTGAGGGGCATACCAAGAATCGCGGCAGCACAACCTAAGAGTGGGTGTTGAGAACAAAGTCAAAGTATATGATGAGTGGAGTCAGACAGACCAATTGACCAGACTCTGTATTCCCAACTAGTGAACCAGTCGCGTTTCTCGGGGCCCTGGTCGAGGAGAAAAAGCCAAAAAGCGAGTTCTGTGTCTCCTTTAATACGAATCAGACGGAGTGAAGAAAAGATGGACACGAACCCTCAAAATGGGTAACTCTTTGACCAGATATCGTCAGACAACAAGTAAGATCGAGTTACGTGAAAGATGACGCACTGTTCGAGTGCCCACGCGACGCTGAAGGCAAAGAAGAGGCCGAGAAGCTCATGTTGGTGGTTCTTGGACCACAGATCGGGGGGCTTTGGGACCACTGAATCGCAAATCTACATCAGATCTGGGAAAAGCGGGGCTAATTCACGCACCTTCATTCTCAGACAGAACCACGAACCCTGTACCACGCACACCCACGTGGGGATTTCTGTCATTTGGATTCCTCCGATTGGATAAACCAGAACCCACCTTCTTTGAACTTCAGCGTGGTTATTCCGGCACTGAACACGATGAACAGCGGCGTTGAACCCAGATACGAATACTGTCGTTGCGATCCAAAATGAGAAGAGAACGACAGACAACGTATAAGGTGACGAAAGGTTACCGTCATAAGACGCCTAAATGCGCCAGGCTGTCGTCCCGCATTCCATCTGAGACATTGTAAACGGTCGTAGCTCCAGAGATGGTACAAGAGGAACGCAAGAAACTATCATAGTTACCAGGAGTGTCAATTATGCAACAACGCGGGTGTTATAAAAGAAGCACATACAAGGGAAGAGAGGATCGCCCAAGAGAGAAAGGCAGTTGGAGAACCGTTGCTCATCGGGTATACAGGGACACAGTGCCAGTTGAGCTGAAACTGGGCGTTATATGAATATGAACTGGGGCCCGGGGAGGAGACGAGTTGTGGGGGCAAGTTAAGAATCGAAGCTGTCACAATATACAGTCAAAAAAGTTCCTTATTACGATATCTACTCCTTTTATGGAAATAGAACACGTTCGACATCAAGCGGATCGTTTCGCTTCCGTACTTTCCGTCCCTTTTCAATTTTCTCTTATCCACTACTACTGTACACGCTCACTCGAGCTTGACATGGTACTCAGCCTGGCCCTCTGTCTCTACTTTCTCGTCGAAAATATTGATGGACCACTTGGGCGCAAACGTAATCGGAATACCGAACCGGACGTGATTATTTTTCCCGATCTCGCTGATCTTTTCATAGTCTTCCTTGCTCAGCATTATCTGCTCAAAGTTTTTGACGATGCGATCTGACAGCCAGTTAGTAGGTAAACCAACTTGACTTGGGCCACCACCCACTCACCCTTCTGCACAGATTTCGGAATCACAGAATAGCCTCGATACGCTCCCCAAGCAACCAGCACTTGCGCAGTGGTTGCGCCAAGCCGGTCAGCTACCTCCTTCACTTCGGGATAGTCCACCAACTTCGTCTTGCCTTGCACTTTCCTTGTTATCAGCATCTAGTCTCCTTATACCTACTGCACATCTACCACTCACGGTTGTTGCCCAGAGGGGAATAGGCGGTCAGATGAATCCCTTCGTTCTTGCAATACTCCACCAGGTCATCTTGTGGCAGCAGTGGGTGCGCCTCGACCTGGTTCACCGCCGGCCGCTCTCCTGTCGCCTTGATGATCGCCTCGAGCTGTCGGGCTGTGAAGTTGCTCACGCCGACCGCCCGGAACTTTACCCGTGCTACGTAGGGCGAGCATCGCTTTCCATGTATCCACGAGCGATGTTTCCGTGTCGATTTCAACCTGATCTGGCTTATCTGTGCGCGTTGGTAACAGCTCGCGACCTGGGACGAAGGGGATGGGCCAGTGAATGAGATAGAGGTCAAGGTAAGGGGTGCCGAGCTGCGAAAGTGTAGCATCGAGCTGCTTCTCTACTTCTGACGGACGATGCGCGTCGTTCCAAAGTTTCGAAGTGATAAAGAGCTCCTCGCGCTGCACCACAGATGGTATGACCTTCTTCAGAGCCGCACCGACCTGTGCCACATTACTTCATCAGTGATCGCTAGCAACAAGATAACAGGCACGTGTAGCAAACGTACCTCATGTTGGTTACCGTAGATATACGCGCAATCGAGGTGGCGATACCCAGCTTCGACTGCCCACACCACCTGTGCAAGCAACTCAACGCTTCAGCATGGGTGGATGTGTGCGCATACAACGACATACAGCATTTTCAACCTCATGTGGCCCCGAGAGCCACGTCCCTAGCCCGATCTGTGGGATACTTTTTCCATTGTTAAGCTGGAGTGTTTTTCGAAACGACATATCGGTTAGATAGGGGACGTGAGAGCGACGTTAGTCCTTTTGCTTTGAAGGGCGCTTCTTATAACCATCTGGGGTCTCCACCACGGGCCGTCGGTCCGCGGTGATTGCCTGGGTTTGGAATGGCGATGTATAAACATGGTCTTCATAACATGGGAAACTTTTTTTCGGGCTTGAAAATGTCAATCTTCGATCTAAATCGATACAATCACAAGATTGTTTTTCTGCTCCGTGCCGGGGCGTAAGGATGAAGCGGGAATCTCGGCCCGCTAAAGCCCACTTTATGTTGCCGTTATGCACGTGAATGACAACGTAAGACATAGCGTAAGACATAGCCATGAACACGTGAAGTCAGAGCGCAGGGCAGGGTCACGGCACGGTCGTGGTAGCCATCCCGCTCCGCCGCTCCGTGAGCTCCTGTTGTTACCATGGAAAGTAAGAGATGTGAGTAAGGGGACGAGAAGAGAAAGACGCACGAACATATGAACTCGAGAAGTGGTATGCAGTAGTCAAGGTAATCGGAAGTAGAGCGCTGGGGGCTCTCGGTACTCGCGAAATGCTGGCATTGTGCCCAGCGAGCAGGTGGATTGGAAATTCAGAACGTCCAAGCGAGTAAAAGTTCCCTAGAAGTCTACCTCCCGCCAGAGAGGAGAGAGATAATGGCGAACTCGGACGTGTCGTAGTTGCTTTTGGTCTGTTTCTTTCCAGTTAAGGCTGTATAATAAAAACTTCGAGTCGTAAATCATATAGCAGTCATATGGGCTGAGGCTGGCAAGGAGTGTAGGGACAATTGAAGAGAAAAACGGGGGAGGGGAGGGGAAAAGAGGGACGGTCTGACCATTGTGCGCCACTGTCACAGAGCCAAAAACAAGAGGGAGCGGCGTGGTGATGCAGAGGCACCAACGTGCAACAATGCCGGGACAGAGAAGGTGAATCGCAGGAAGTGTGGAACGCGCGCAAGTAGGTGTGTAGGTCAAGATATCGTTCAACGAGGGTCGTCGAAGACCTCGTAGAAGCAGCGTGTTCGCATTCTCACACGTACCATTTGTGGAGCGCTGCACTCAGGCAAGCGACAGTTGGGGTACGAAGCGGGCGCGATCCAACACCCCGCAATGTGCTGGCTGGGGGCCGACGTATCTAGCGGGCGCTCCGGGTCCCAGCGCCGTACCCGCACCACTACGGCGCGCAATAATCAGACGTGTTGAGAACAATGATTTCCCTACAGAGCTCGCGCGTTTCTGTTGCGGCTTGGTGATAGAGAGGATAGCGGTGAAAGGGGCCAAAAACCGGGCGTTTGCGCTTCCATTTCGTAGGAACAGCAAGTGATACGACCTAGTTTGGACTTGTGCCGCAAAGCGGAAATTATTACTGGTGACAGCCAGATCCAAAGTGTTCAGTCACAACGATGGTTAAAACATTAAGCGTTAAGCTGATAAACGGGTTCGAATGGCACGTGGCACGTGGCATCCTCATGGGCCAACACGGGCGCCCATCTGATAACCGCCCCCCAGACATACGATGCACGATCGGCCTATTTTTCCGCAGTTGGAGACTAGTGCCGAGATCGATCATGACCTGAGGTGCACAGAAGAAGATTGGTGGCGGACTGGATCCATACGGAGAGCGCGTGCGACCTGAGAAGCTTCATAGAGTAAGCTCAGAGGCAGTGTGGCCGGACACGTCGGCTGACCACGAACTCAAGGCGGATCTGCATGTGGCCATACATGATGAGCGCTCATGCCGGAGGGTCTAGACGGAGCTCCACGGGGAGCACAGCAACAAAAAGGAAACTTAACTGGACCAGGAGAAAAATGATGGTCGTAAACAAGTCGATGATAGCGAGGGCCAAAGTGCATCAGGGATGACGGAAACAAGAGGAGGTGCGCAAGTCAACTACCATTTTCCTAGGGGGGAAAGAAGAGCCCGCTAAGCCCATAGGGTTCGGCTTCTATAGCTAAATGAACAAGATACGGTCTTTCACTTCTGCGCTTACAGTCGTGATGAGGTGACGTGGATTCATCACAGATGAACAGAATGAGTCTCATCAGGCGTCGCTCTATCGCCTCTACATACCTTCTTCGGGATATCTGGCCAGTCTTCTACTTGGCCTGACGTGTTATATGGAGGGAATTTGATGACATCTTGTTGGCGGAGGACTTGAGGTGTGAAAAAGAAGATGAATGACATGTGTGTGGGCGCTCGTACCCGAAGCTCAAGTGAGGGGAAGAGACGATTAACTGGCTGCCCCTCCTGAGATACGATACGATCACTCGGTCATGTAAAGAGAGGTCAGACATCGACGACGACGACGACACAAAGCCGAGACAAATTCAATTTTGAAGATTTCACGCAAATTTCACGTGTCGTAAAAAGAGAAAACCTCCGAACCCCAGCCACGGCGACCTATTCGTGAGTGAGATTCCTTAGCCCGGTGCCAGAACAGAAATGATAATGAATGAAATGTCCACGACATGAAATAGTTCTTTTTTTCATTCTTTTATCTCTGAAGACTTTTCGTGCCCATGGCAAGGCGGAGCGCCGGGAATGGGTTAGCGAGAGGCCTAGGCGACCCTTGCACTGGGCCTCGTTCATCCCTCGTGGACGCGGCTACTTCACTCGACCTTTCACCCCCTCGGATTGCAACTCGTGAACGACTAGAAACGCCCTCAAAGTCGCCTCCTCTTCCTGCTCGCTCTCCGCTTCGACCACCACCTCGCTCCCTAACTTCCCCAAAGGTCGACCCGATGCCTCCCCCCATGTTGCGTATGGGTCCCCTCCTCCACTTTTTCTATTAACACCCTCGTCGACTCTTTCCCCACCGACATCGTCATCGATGGGGGCTTTCTCAACGAGAAACCAAAGGTCCCTCCGCTCCTAGCCGTGCCCCGAACCCCTTCTCCTGACAAACCCCTCCCAATCACCCCCTCCTCTTCCTTTTCCTCCACAACTTTAACAGAAGGAGGCCACTCTCCTGACAGCGCTTCACCCCGGGACCCAATAGATTCACCACCTCCCTCTGCCACTTTCCACCCTAAAGTCCTTTCAACCGGGCTCACCAAGCGCACCCACGCTCTCCTCGAGCTCATCGAGTCTGAGCGCGCCTATGCCTCGGATCTTGCGTTAATTCGTGACATTCACCTCCCCGTTGCCCTCGGTATGTATCATATATTTGTCCCCCACACATGGCACTCTAACCAACGCCCCGCGGCTTAGGCCATGAACCCCCAATTCCAACACCGCCTCAATCGTCATCCTCGTCCACCCGCACCCTCTCCACGGCCTCGGGCTCCTCATCCTCTACACCACCCGGTCCACCTATGACGCGCGAAGACGCGCGAATCATCTTCGGCAATATTTCTGATCTCGCCGAGTTCGCCGATGACTTCGTCGCTCGCCTTGAAATTGCGTTGGGTAGTGTTGTCCCTAATGGAGAGGGTGAGGACTGCGTTGGTGCCCTATTCATCGACACGGTACGATCCCGTTCATTTCCTTCATGACCTTTTCGCCATTCGACTAACGTTTCTAAGATTCCTCATATGGAGCCACAGTATATGCTTTATATCACTCATCATCCAGCCGCTCTCGCGCATCTTGGTTCTCTACCCCAAACCCCTGCGCTTGCCGCGTATCACGCCACAACTCGCACCCTTGCCCAGCAGCTCTCACACGCGTGGGACCTCCCATCCCTCCTAATCAAACCCGTGCAACGTTTACTCAAATATGCACTTTTACTGCACGCCATCATTGAAGAGACCCCCGATTCCCACGGTGACAAGGAGAACCTTCGCCGTGCCAAGATTATGGTTGAGGACGTCTCACATGCCATCAACGAGGGTCAGCGGCGCCGTGAGATCGTTAAAGAGGTTTTCGCTGCAGGGAAGCCCGCTGAAGTCCTCAAAAAGAAAGGCCTTGGGATCGTGGGCCGGGTACGCGGCGGCGTCGGCGTTAGTGCGCCGAGGAGCATCTCCCGGGCCGACAGTGAAGAAGCGGAGCAGGTTGCCCAGATGGAGCGGGACATCTCTCGCACAGATGTGTTCATTCAGCAATTCGCCAAAGAGACACTCGAGTGGGTCAAGAATGTGCAGGCGCTCATGTCCGCTTTGCGCTTCTGGGCTGAGGGCTTTGGGCGGGTCATTGGTCTCGGCCCTGACGTGACCTCGGAAGCTTTCGACGCTTTTTTGGTCGTTGTCGACAAGCAACTCTCTGCAATCTGCACCGAACTTGGGGTTGTCGTGCACGAACAGCTTTTGCCACAGCTCCGCATGCTCCTCGATACAATTAAGCGCCCGACACTGCTTCTCGATACACTCCACGCGCTCGAGCCTCACCACTTCGCATCGCTCCAACACAATTCTGCCAAGGGCCGCCCACCGTCTGCACTGAACGAGGCCTCGACGGCGTACGTCGCATTACGTGCACAGCTTTGCGCGGAGCTGCCTGCCTACCTGAAGCTTTTGAACGCCGGTGTGACGTTATGCGTTGGCCAGCTAGCGAAATGGCAGGCACGCCTGTGGCGCGACGTGCGCGCTCGGTGGAGCGAGCTGTGGGACGCTTTACGTGTCGAGGGGGAGATGAACGCCGGAAGTGAGGAGACGGAACGTGTCTGGCGAGCACGCTGGGACGAGGCTGCACGCGACTTGCGTGCGCTCAGCATCATCAGCCCTGAAAAGATCACGCCCCGCTCCAAGCAAGCGCGCGCTACTAGCTCCACCGCCGCAACCGTTGCTTCCACGAATCCATCATCACCAACGACTGTGCGCGGTGCCGTGACGGCGATCATGAATTCACTCGAGCCAGCACGTACTGCGCCAGCAGATACGACATCGTTCCCAGACTCGATATCCTCTGCGCGCAGGAAACGCGGTTCGAATGCGAGCGCCTCCGCACGCCGGCTAGGGCGCCAACCATCAACGGAAAGCCTGCACTCGGTCCGCTCCACCCGGTCTTCATCCGGTCACGGGCTTTACGGCGAAGCGGCACTTCCCGAGCCCGCGTCGTACTCCTTACCACATCCCACAATGCCACGCCGGCAAAGCATGCCCACGCCCCTCCGCAGGTCGTCGTCGCAAGGCCGGCTGTTGGAGGGAACTGCACGCCCAGGCAGGGAGAAGGAGCGCGACGACGAGCGCGGGCGCGGGGCGGCCGCCGTCAAGCTGAACATCGTCGACTCGCTTCTCCCTTCGCTACCACGGCGCACCTCGGGCTCGCGACGCATGCGCCCGTCCGAAGCGCACCATACCCACCACGCGCCGCATCGGCATCCACACCCGCCCGTGCCGCCAGCGCCGCAGCTGACGGTGAGCTCGCGGTGGTACCGCGCACAGTCACTGTACTCGTGTCGCGTGATCCACGAGTGCGACCCGCCGGAGGGCGTGCAGTACTATGGCCTCCCGTTCTTCAGGCTGTCCCTCGACGACGTTTACCACGTACTCAAGGAGGCCGGACACCCTTCGCGGCACCGCGACTTGCCACTGCTCGTGGACGAGGGCGAGGACTGCTTGCTGCTCGCACGCGACAGCTCCGGCGAGCTAGGGTGGCTGCTTGCGAGTTTCTTGTTCCCTGTGGACTAAGATGGACCCCTGTGGACTTACATTTATCTTTGTCTTTTTTTTTTTTCCTTTCTTTTTTCGTTGTCCCGTGTACGCTCATTGGTTCTTGTGTGGTGCTAACAACACTGATTGCCCTCTCACTCCCTGCACATATCATCTCTCCTGGAAACCTATCTTTCTTCTTCTGCTGTCTCATCTAGATGGCTTGCGGGTATATCATTCATTGCTTGTACTAGTCCTCCCTGTGTATGTCAACATACTTGTCAAAACTGATGGCTATTCTGCGAGAGGAATGTTGCCTCTCCGCATATACCTCGGCCAGAATATACAAATCGCCTCCATCACACACCGACCTGGTATTTCTAGTGTTGGCACTCCCGGGGCGGGGCCAGCACTACGCCTGCAGCCTGGCAAATGCACGAATGCCGCCATGCGGAGTCAATGGCTCGAAATGCAATACAACTTGATGACACACGTCATCCCTTCTCGCATCGCGTCGATAGATGAGCTGACCGACACCTTACAACGCCCGTTTCCCAAATATCGCAGTAACAGTGAAGGACGCAACGACCAAGGACGACGCATAACAGCGCTGTCGCAAAATTCAGAGTAGTAGTTTATAATTGAACCGGCTTATAATAACCATTTCGAGGTAATTATAAGCATTATTTATTTTTTGTATAAAGGCCTTAAAATAAGATTAGAAGGGCTATCTGCGACGGCCGCGGCGAACTGGAAACCGCCCTCACACCCTCGGCGAAGGTCGTGGGCTGCGCCGCTTCGTCTCCTGACGGTGGTCGGGTCGTCGCTGGTGGGGCGATATGAGTGGACGGATCTACCGATGGGCGGATGGTGGGGGGGCCGCGGACAGGATTGGGAGACCCCGCCACTGCTGCTGCCAGTTCCGAGTCAACTGACAGGCCTGAGCGTCGTGCTACTAGGTGCGTCGCAGTTTGCCGATGGCGGGAAGAAAGAAAATATAGACTGATAGGCCTGCCGGGGGGTGCGACCCTAGCTGTAAATGGTGCATCGGTTTCCCTCTTAGGCAGCGACGCCAAGAACAGTGAGAGCACAGCCTCTTTTCCCCTCACGAGACCCGCCGTTCAAATGCAGACATGGCCGCGGAGTGTTGATGTCGATGTCCTCCCAAACAAAGGTACTGTACGGTTGTCAACGAGTATCGCCGCAAGCGGCCTCGAGGCTCGAAGGCCGCCCGAGCTTTAAGTAAATGCCGGCGGCGACGAGCCGCATCCAGAAGCAGAAGCGTCATCAGTCATTTATCTTCTCCTGTCGCGGTTGGCAAAAGAAGCGGCGACGGTGGCGGCAACTGTCTCGCTCTCTTCGGCATTCGGAACCCGGAGAGTAACTTAGTACAGTACCCGCAACGCCACCACCCCCACCCGGCCCGCCTACCGGACTTTTACCTATTGCAGAGTCTAACTTACCATTGGCAACCGGACGAAAAAGTTAGAAGAGAGGTCGCGTGTCGCGGCGACCACAGGACGGGTGTTGTCCGGCGACTCGGACCTGCCAAAGAAGCCCGCGGTAACGGCCCCGCGACCACAATGCGCTTCTTTCAGCAACGTGCGTATTAGAACCTGGGGCGAGGGGGTGCTGGCCCGCTTTGTCCGCGCGCCGTTGCCCTCCGCGGCTCCCGCGGCCTTCGTGGTTCTATAGGCAACTGGCGGGCAGGGCACATTGCGGACCTCTATCGGACAAATTAATTCTAGCTGATGGCCCTTCCTGTGGCGGTATATATCGCCATTCAATGAAAACTTTTTAAAAAAAAAACTCACCTACAATCTTTTTCTTTTTTTTTTTTTTTTTTAAAAAAAAAAGACCCGGAATTTCATTACCAGAGCTGGGAGCGCTTCGTGGGGAGACGCTCAGCACCCACCGCACACCGAGGAAGGGGGGGGGCGTGCGGGATCGGGATGGCGCGCATTCAATGTTGGCGAGGTGCTGACAGTTTCAGTGATCAACTTTTTTTTTTCGCATCATCGCTGCGATGCTTGGCGCCAAGGCTGAGGGCAATCTGTCTCAGGTGGACAGTGTCCGCCTGCCTGCCAATTCCGCTTCTACCCCCCTGCAGCCCGAGTGGTATTAGGACTCCGACTTTCAAGAACACATGGACTTCTGATGGCGACGGGCTCGGACATAAGGAGTACATCCCGAGGTAGCTTCGCCGTCTTCCACACGCAAAGCCCGCGGACTCGGAGCAGGGTCAATCGACCGGGGGGATGGCGGCAGCGCACACCGACCAGCAAAAGTCCCCCCCCACTTGGGCAGCACCCGATTATTTTACTGAATCCATCATCTCCCGTTTATAGTTGACTCTAGAATTTTATGAAATACAGCCCGTCAAGGGGTGCCGCCGCGACAAGTAAGTTAGTAGTGTATTCGTGTATGTATACACAATGCAAGGGAAGGGAAAGAGAGAGAGAGCTCAGACTCAGAACAATGATTACACGTCCGTCAACACCCACGCTCAAAACACCGGTTCCGGTGGCTCATGCTCGCTCGGGTCAATCTCGACGCCCTCCTTATTGAGCGGCCAGAACGTATTCCTGAACAAACCCGTCGGGTCATACTTTTTCTTGAGCGCAACGAGGCGCTCCCAATTTTCGCCGAAAGAGGCAGCGACGCGTGCGGGCGGTTCGCCACGTCCGAGGAACTGTGCATCGTATTTATATAAATACCCATAACACCGCTAGTGTGAGGGGAAAGAAATCCTACCGAAGGAAAAGAACCGCCAGTCGCTACTGACTTGATTGTGTCTCGGAGCCACTGTGAAGGGGGTAAGAAAAGGGAGGGGGGGGACCGTGCCGAGTTAGCAAGGGCGAAAAGATACAAAGGTAAAAGACTCTCACATCCTCGGCGCTCGAAACACAGCGAGGGTCATCGACGCCCATTTCCCACTGGTGCAACGCCGCGATCGTGAACTTGGCCTCGCGCTGTGCCTTGGGGATGCAGGTCTCTTCGTAGTCGGTGATGGCCCCGCCCGCGAGTTCAAAGAGCCAGGCTGACAGGACGCAGGGAAAAAGACCGCGCTCAGAAATAACCCACAACCAAGAAAACAAAAAACAAAAAATATGACGGGAAGCGAGAAGGAGGACTCACTGCATCCCACAGGCGTATCTGCAAACTCGAGCACAGTCTTATTGATCACCTCGTCCGGGAGGGAACTGATGAGCGCAGAGCGGATAAACCATTGGTTGCCCCGCCTGCCTCGAAGCACCTGCGCTACACTGTCCTGTTGACTCAGGAACGTCTTCTCGTGTACCTCATTGAGAAGACATCGCTCGCCGGTCCACGAGCTGAGTGCCTGGAGGTATTCGAGACCCTGTTCCTTTGGCCCAATATAGCACATCTGGATCACGACCAAAGAATCCTTATCCGCAGGTCCGGCGGTGAGAAGCACATTTGCATAAAGCTCCCGCGGTGCACCCTTGATGCAATCACGGAAGTGGCGCAGAAGAGAAGGTGCAGTCGCGCGGTGGAAGCGGCTTTGTCACGAGGTCAGCCGTCAGGGGTCCACCGGGGTAACGGTACTACGGGCGAAGGTGAAGAAGACTCACTATATCAGATTACCAGCGAAGACGACGGGGACGGGAAATGCTCGCGCCTTGTAGCGAGTCGCGATGCAGAGCGCCGGACCGCTGCCGCGCAAACCCCACCAGAGGTCTCGATTTTTCCTTGTAAGTACATGCTTGTTCAGACGGCGGATGAGATAGGAAGCCCACCTCGGTGCTCCTTCTCATTTACGATGACAATCCGCCCGTCTGCCAAGACCACCTCTGCTTCCACTAGACTATCGATGCTCAGACCATGCAGCCTACTCAAGAATCCGAAACCGCCGAGCAGCATTACGGACGCGCCGACTGGGTGAGCCGAACTATACAAAATAAAAGTTAGTTGTCGCTCTAAGAGATGCCGTAGCAAGCGCACGTACAAGGGGACGTGATATGGAACAACGCCGCCATCGAGGGGGTGAGCCGCCGTAAATAGATCCACGTCCTTCTGCCTGGCACCGGCGCCAAAAGAAACGTACGCGTGAGTATGCGGGGGTGCAGGCCGTGTCAAATGAGACTGGAAATCTCCTGCGAACAGCGGATGGGCCAATAAAGCCGCATCCGCGCCCCACGCCGCCGCACTCGACGCGAGCGGGGTCGGGGGAGAGAGGCCAAACATAGGGGGATCGATGTTATCGATGTATGCGAATGGGTCGGGGCGTGGGGGGGCCATATCAAAGGGCTCAGCCCACGTGAACGGTGCGGACGGTACAGAGGAGATGGCCGAGTCGGACCGCGGGGAGCGGGACGACGCCGGTGTCGTGGCGTGGGTCGACGGGCTCGTCCCCGATCCGGCGGAGCGAGTGGAAGAGTGGGTACCGCTGCCGCTACTGCTGGAGATGAGGTCAAAGTGCGCGGTGAGTGTCTCGGCGACGAGAGAATGAGTTGAGACGGTAAGCGCGCTTCCGTCGATGCCAAGCCTCCGACGGTTTGTTGCCTGGCGACGAGGTTCCTCGCCAGATTCGTCAGGGGGCAACGCGGGGCCATGCAAGAAGCTTGCTATGGCGGCAGAGGTGGTGCTGTTCACCCATGCTGACGGTGGGATACCACCACTGGGGGCATGCTCGGCTTCGGCTTCGAACACGCGCTTCCTCGTTGCCGGACCAGAAAGATCCAGAATGGGCTCGCCCACGCGCGCCTTGCCCTTGTCGGCAGACCAGGCGGTGTCGCGTAGGCTGGTGTAGCCATCGCCACCTGACTGTGGAGGCTCGATGTCTATGTCATGTATCCTGGACAGGTCGATGACAACGTCCCCATTGATCGCCCAGCCACCTGTGCCGTACCCGCCAGCCTTGACGGATGGAGACAGTGCATGTTTATTACAAAAGATAATGATCCTAAAAACATGTAAGTGGGGATAAAACGTAGGAGGGAAAACGATAGTGCATACTGCGAGACATCCCGTGCGTCAAGAGGAAGTACGATGGCCCTTGATGTGTTCACAACGTTTCCGTTGAACAAGCGACTGTGCTCGTGGAAGCTAAGTGAGGCAGAGTGAATGAAAGGTCGTATGTCGCACGTACGTGCGCGCTGAGGCTCACCGTTGATCACCACGTCGGAAAACATCACCGCGGATACTCGCTGAGAGTTCCTCAAAGTGGGCTTGATCGAGGGTGAGTAGAATAGGCACAGTCTTCGATTTAGGGGCGTCTTCCATATTGTACACGCTCTCTAACCAAAGCGGCCTGAAAGTGAGTAACTGAATGGATCAGTTTCTCTCTCTTATATTACCGCAAATGCCGACGGAACGATCTAGACCAACTGGAGCATATATGGAGCTCTAGTCATATAGACTACGATAGAGTGGCGCAAGAACCTTGGTCGTCGTATTCAAATACGTCTTAATAAACGCGTGCGTCAACTGACATATCGGCCAAGACATGGACTCCCAGCGAGAGCGCTTGGGATGGACGTAAGTGGGTGAGCGGTTTTAGAGGAAACGGTGCGAGTATTGACAAGTTATCAACCGGTGGCGTTTCAACGCTGCAGAGGGAACCGTCGACATTGTTCCCCGTTCGCCCCGTTCGAGATTGCGGCGACCCGAAAAGGTGCGCAGGTCTGATATCGGGCATAGAACAACCGCAAGAAAAAAAGCCATGGTAAGGCACATTGTTCTCTTACTTGACGTGGGTTTGATTCGGGGAATCTGGAATGCTCGAGGGGCATGTTGGCGTTGCACTGAGCGCTCCGTGTCAGGGAGCGTTTCTCATGCGATCACGGATGTCACCTCCACCGAGTGCCCGCGGTCTGCGCGATCCCAAAATCCAAAGCGAAAACAAAAACCAAAAGAAAGTACGTAATGTTGAATTGCTTGTGACGCAAGATTGCGTCATCGACCAGCACTCAGATCCATCTCCCTCCTACTCACTAGTACAAGTACAGTACAGCACGTACCGTAGACTAGGACCACCGGTTCTTTGCTAAATGACATCGATTTCAAAGCTTGCAACTTTCACTCTCGTCGGATCTCACCTTCTATGCTACTGCCATTTGGTCTTTTTGGGGTTGTCTTGTTTTCGGCGACGTAACTTCGTTCTCACACGTTTCATATTCTCCTGCGTGGTTTCCAGTGGCATGTTCTCGTTCTTGACAACATGGCATAACGTTCGTCCTTTCCGTGGAAAAAGGCATGCCCCGTGTAACTCGTGGGACGAGATTCGAGGCTCCAAAGCCCGGGCGTGGCTATCTCAGCATTGACGACATTGACCAGCCTGAGTCCCGTCGCGTCCAGACTCCAGAGAAGAACCAGCAATACGAATCACACACCAAGAAGGCCCCCCAAATGCGGGTCCGATAACTTTGATGTCGAGGCACCACCCTACCCATTGCAATGCTCAGAGCAACCGCAAAGGCCGTTCTCCTTGGCACATTTCTAATTTCGACCTACAAACCCGCAGCCATTATTCTGTGAAGAGAGGGGCCAGCCGATCGGTGTTCCGCAGGGTTCACCACTTTCTCCTATCCTTTCCGCTCTTTACACATCCACTATCCTTAAATTACTCCCTCCTTCTGATGGGTCTACTTTAGGCATGTATGTTGACGATGGTCTAATTTTTGCTTACGGCAGAACTTGGGCCGACGTTGATGATCGCATCCGCCTTCGGTATTCTCAAGCTGAGTTATGGTTACGCGGTTCGAACCTGTTCATTGAACCTGCGAAAACCGAACTCATTTACTTTCGGACCCCCAAAGCTCGTGTTAATATTGTTTCGGCTTCTAGCCCACCCACATTCCTTTACCTTACAGACATTACCAAAAATACGTACTATACGGTTCATCCTTCCGCAACAGTACGATACCTTGGGTTTTTTATTAACCATAAGTTCGACTGGGGACCGCACGTGACCACGATGTGTAATCGGGCACGTGCTTCCCTCAAGTCTTTACAGATGCTTGGTAATTCGGTCCGGGGGATATCCACGGCCAGCTGGCGACTTGTGTTCAACGCGGTCTGCCTGCCTGTGCTGTCGTATGGATGTCAACTCTGGGCCACTTCACCTAAGCGCGTGTCGCTTATCAAGCAAGTCCAAATGGTAATGAATGAAGGGGTTCGCATAGTGAGCGGTACTTTCCGTACCACTCCTAGGGAGCCCCTGCACGAGTTTCTCCGTATTCTGCCCGCAAGGGTGTATTTGGAAAAACTGACCCAAACCTCTTCCCTTAGGCTGACCCATGTTCCCCGTACGTCACAACTCCTTACCCGTTTGGGGACGGAGTGGACGGATGCGGTTCGGAACGGCCCGGACATCTCTGAAGTTAGTGATAGCGACAGAGGTGGACCGGTGAACGTCAGTGCACAACCCATTCGGGTGATCCGGTCCGAAGGATTACCACGGCGCCCCACCGCTTTGGAGGCTCTCGGTGCACGAGTTGACCCTACGTGTCCTCGGGCCGACGTCACCGCGTTTGCTCCCTGGGAGGTTCCCAACTGGGCGAGCTTCGTGAAGACTATGGGGATGGATAGACCCCAGGATCGGAAAGCGTGGGTGGAGAAGCTCTATAGCGACGCCCCTACTGCTAGTACGGCGATCATCTGCCTTGGCGGGACTGTCTCTAACAGGGATAGGACTGACAACAAACAAGTGGGCGGTGTTGCCGCTTGTGTTACTATTGGTGGGGTCCAGATCATCCAGAAATGGTGTATGGGCACAAAGGTCACCCAATCGGATGTAAATCTGTACGGGATGGCTAAGGCGGTGGACTTTGTCTGCCAGAAGTTTTCACAGGGGGTCGCACCCGCAAATGTGTATGTACTTACGTCTGATCTTAGTACCCTATCCCGGATGATCAATATCCGTGGGGTAAAGAACCAGTCTGAAGTTCTCATATTCCATAATGCTCTCACGGCTTTCTTTGCGGTTTCTAGGGATACGGTATTCCACTTGGTGTGGTGTCCGGTCATTAAGAAGCGCACGCAATTCAAACTAGCCCGGACCGCAGCCTTGGACGTTTGTAGGTTCACTCCCACCGATCAGGTGAAGGATGTCGCTTCGGCCACATTCCAAAAAGCTTCCGCCCGGCAACAGGCGTTCCTTAATTGGAGTACAGACTGGATTCGCGATCGTGCCCGCAAGCGCGGTCAAGACTTTTCAGTGTACGAGTATGCTATTACCCAACCTCCGGATGGTACCAATCATCCTCTTTGGCGGGCCGCCATCCCCCCCAAACCAAAAAAGGGGCAACCACCCAAACCCCATTTCGACTTCACGCGGCGAACTCATTGTACCTCATTCCAGTTCGCCACTCGTCACGCGTTCACGTCGGATTTCGCCCTCAAACATAGACCGGATCTTTCCGCAGAAGACTCTCAATGCCCTTGCGGAGTTACTGAACGGTCTATACATCACCTTCTATTCGACTGCCCTCGTTTCATCCATGAGCGACGGTCTATTAATATCTCCACCCACAACCTTCCTTCGACTTCCATCCGCTTCTCACGGATGACGAAGAAGGAATTATTCAATGGGCGCCACTGCATGTGGTTGCTTGTTTTCCTGCAACGTTCTAAGGCTGGTTCACGGCCCGAGACGGGTACCATTCCGTTCGATCCAGGTTGATTGCGCGCTTCTCAGACTCATGACCCCACCTTGTGGTAAGTCCATTCCTTACTATCTCCGCAGTCCGGACTTTGGACTCTACTATACGTATTCTCGTGATTCATGTGCGTTCATACGCCATGTTTCTTTACTAAGGGATTCCTTTTGAAAGGTGCCCATCACTCGTTTCCATGACTAGCTTCGTGCGACCTCCATTCTTTACGATTATCAAATTTGTCTATTAGTTTAGATAAGACCGGTCTTGTATTCTAATACTGTCCCGGAATAAACATGGTATCAAAAAAAAAAAAAAAAAAAACCCGCAGCCATTGAACCTACTGTAGAACCTAGAAACGAATTGGTCCACGTGGGTTTGCCGTTCGATGATTCTGAAATCTACTACGATCCTCTACGGTGAGTTACTGTACTGTACTATGGTTGGTTACCCGCCTACGACAGGGCCAGCTGCATCAAAGCCAACTGTCCCAAGACTAGCGAAAGCCGTGCACGGCATGGAATCGCGCCGGTAACCGTACCTACCTGCTAGTCGGAAATATTAACTCTGGGCGCTCGATGCGATGCCAGTGTTGATGCACGTTGACGCGTGCCAGAGTTTGAAATTCAAATTACCACCCCCTTTGTCCGTGGCGCAGGGGCAGGTATAAACTCACGACCCATGACCCCAAGTCACGCCTTGTCGTTATCGAGGCTTTGACGCGTGCACAAGGCAAGGACCGTGCGGCGAGAGTCGAGGCTAGTGCTGTCTGTCTTTCGGTATACGTATCTGGTCGGCATCTACGCATCTTCGAGCTTCAAGCACATTGTAAACGCAGCGGAATTGTGACGACACGCGAACGCGACACATCAGAATGTACGGCAGCACTTCCCGACAGTCGGAACGCAATGGCGATCAGGTGGCCCCAAAACTTTGTTTGCCAGTCCATGATAACTTCATAAGGTACTTGCACCGAGCTGTTGTCGATGTTTCATATGTTGTCCGCAGGATTACCAGTATGACTCACGATCCCCCCCCCCCTCCGTGCGGGAATGGGGGAGCTCAATGACCCCGAATGGGGAATATTCCCGTAGAGGTAATATGGAGGTCACCGTACAACAGTAACAGCGGCGGGTGGATGTTACTCAGGGCATAACGTAGCAGGCACGATACGTACGGTCCCAGTTCACTGATTTTCTCCATGATCGGAGCGAGGAGAAAAATACTGGACACGAGGAGGACGTATTGGTGCTATATAGGGTTCTGTACCGAGGATGATTTTTCTTTTTTATACGGTCGGGTCATTAGGGGCAGAAGTTATGAGGGCATAGAGAAGTGGTCGTACTGGTTAGCTCCATTGCCCGAGTCGTAGCGTGTATCGCGATCGCGTGCGGCGCAAAAGGCATGCGTGGTGCTATTGCGAGCAAAGCCCTGCATGTGAATTACCGGGAAGCAGGCCCAGGATCAGATTCAACACAGATCCTCTAGCAGTAATGGGAATCTACTGTATCGGAAAAAAAAGAGGAGGTTAGAAGTTCGGCGGAAAACGAAGTCACATACAATCGAAGGCAGGTACTGCAGTAAAAGTCTAAGATCGACGTTTGACATGTCCCATACAGGACATGAAACAACGGAGAAGAACAGACCAGTACGGAACTGAATGTGCCCAAAAAGTACCTTTGAGGAGCAGCTTCTCCATCCGAACGTCACACAGGTTCAAAACTGAGCGAGAAGCTCAAACATTTGAAACGCCACGATGAGTAGTTCATTTACATTGGGGTCTCCCCCGGAGAGAGACGAACAGTCTACAGAGAGAAACGACATAGCGAGGAGGGGTGGAGGGGAAGGATCAACCTAAAAGAAGAAGGCCCCAATCGCGCCAATTATCCCACCAATAACCCCACCAACAGCCGTGAGGACCCCACTGAGGGCCCCACCCATAGCTAGGCTTTGTAGCCCTGCAAAAAGACTACCAGCTGCGACGTTGCCGATTCCAGCTTGGATGCCAGCCGCTAGAGAGCCTACATGTTCGGCGCGTGAGTACGTGGGATTCCTTGCGACGCATTGAGGCCGCGTGAGGCTCAATGAGGCTTACCGGCGACAGGCCCGATAACGCTGAAGCCAATCAGGCCGAGCACTATTTTAGTGGCGAGTGGCAGAAGAACGAGGCCGGAGGTTGCACCAACTGCGATCACGAGTACTGGGTGAGGTAGGATTGAGTAGGAGGCAATCTCATGGTGAGCACCGTTGCATTAGTAGCATGGCACTCACGGGACATTGTGGAGATGTATGTTCAGAGAGAAGGGGAACTATTGGATTGATCCATTCCCTCATCGCGTTTAAGAGTGTTTTGGTGGCGAGTACTACAGTAATAGTACGGGTACTACCAGACTTGTATTATGTGGCGTAAATGTGTTTGTGGCGAACAGGCCTAGGTCAAGCGGGTTACGTAATTAATTAATATTTTTGCATATGTCGTCTGTCAGATAAAGTTACCTTGTCCAGCTTGAGGAGACGTCACGGTTGCTTCTCCCGTCTCCGCCAGAGTGAAAGTCCGCAACACTTGGAGAAATCCGCGACTGATGCTCAATTTCGACTGTGATTCTATTTTACAAAGCGGGAATTGATTGGTGTCCCCCGTGGAGAGACAAGTAACTTTACACAATTTGGACAATCATGGCGGGATGCAGTATAGGACAAGAATCGGTTGAACTCAGAGGACTGCGACGGCAACCGCGGTGCCTACACCACCGATTGCCGTGCCTACGTCAGAGAAGGTACTGCCTATTGCCACACTCTGTGCGGTCGCAAAAAGACTACCAGCTGCGACGTTTCCTACCCCAGCTTGGATGCCATATACGTTCGTGGGGAAAGCATTGAGCACACAGTGGTCTCTCGGCAAGTACTACTGCGCCAGCATCTTTACTCACAGGGGACCGGCATTGTAGATTAAGAAGCAGGTACGAGAGGGGGATCAGCACTATCAATATATCAATCCCCATCTCTTACTGTAAGTGTGCAGCACGTGCAGCGCTTGCGGCTTGAATATCGCGTGAATGCGTATGATCGATAACATCGAGCACGTCACGGTTTATTGCTCCGCCCAGCGACGGATAGGAGATGAATCCATTCCATTCTTGTGAAGTAGTTGCACCATCGAGTACAATCACACTAACCGCGAGTTGTACTTTATGAATAGCTCACCCCACACTTGCAGGGACACGGTGTAAAGGACGCACTTGGTATTACTGTAACGCGGAGTGATTCGGAGAATTTGATAAAAATTACAATACGCATTGGGACCCTGACCAACCTCTGGTGCCAGTGGGAAAGTTGCATAGTGCTCGAAGCTCGAAGCAAATAATAGCTTGAACGTTTGAACACTCTTGCGACTTTGCCTTTACGGTAAACCAATGCCCCAATTGCTCCGCACCAACATTCTGAAGTTCCAAGCTGAGTAGGAAGTCAAATTTTTGAAACGCCGCGAATTGTGTCCAATGCCCAGATTCAACTCCATCAGAGTAAATCGCATATCGACTTACATACCAAATCTTACAGAAGCAAGACACAACGGGGTAATGGGATGCAGGACTCGTCAGAGGGCGGCGGCGGCGGCAGCAACAGCTGCGGCCCCGATTCCAGCGACTTTCGCGGCAGCAGTACCTATGCCCGTGCCAACAGCCGAGGCTGCACCTATGCCTGCAACTTTTGCAGTACCTATACCTGCGCCGATGGCCGAGGCTGCACCCATGGCGGCGACTTTTGCAGCAGCAGTACTTATCCCCGCGCCAACGGCCGATGCTGCACCTACGCCAGCGACTTTTGCAGTAGCGATGCCCGCACCAACGGCCGAGGCTGCACCCATGGCGGCGACTTTGGCGGCAGCAGTACCTATCCCCGCGCCAACAGCTGAGGCCGCACCTATGCCAGCGACTTTTGCAGTAGCGATGCCCGCACCAACGGCAGAGGCTGCACCCATGCCCACAGAAGCAAGGCCCGCGCCGACAGAGGTGGCACTGGCGGCAGCACCACCCACGCCGCCCAAACCTGCCCCGATGGCTGTGATGACCGCGGGGAAGGCTCCGCCCATGGCCACACTTTGGGCGGTTGCAAAG
This sequence comes from Lactarius psammicola, assembly GCA_025769895.1. NCBI lineage: Eukaryota > Fungi > Basidiomycota > Agaricomycetes > Russulales > Russulaceae > Lactarius > Lactarius psammicola. The sequence continues at coordinate 666,952 of WTXK01000005.1, read as the reverse complement.
AGACTTCCGGCCGCGACATTGCCGATTCCGGCTTGTATGCCGGCGGCCATAGTGCCTACATTGTTCGTGTGAGCAGGTGAGGGCTCTAGTGGTGATCGATGATCAACGAGGCTTACCGGCGACGGGTCCAGCGGCGCTAAATCCGACCACGCCAAGGCCCGCGGTCGTTACAATTGGAGTCAGAACGATGCCCAGGGTCGCACCAGCGGCACCCAGGACCAGAGGGCGGATATCTAAGTGCGACAGGCACTGAACATAAGTTTTATCGACGGGCACTGATGTGGCACCACTAACAAGGCATTGTAAACCAGGAAGAGATATTTGCGAGAGAAGTCCATGCGTCGGAGGCGTTTTAAGGGGATGCAGGACTGGGTCATGTGCGGACAATAGATATCGGTAATAAATAAATAACGCTCAACGACACCGGGCACTAGTTGCGGTTTTTCCGCATCCAGTCACGCGCCGAAAAAGGAAGGTGCCAAGTAGGCACGTTTCAAGCTGTCATTCTATTTAAACTCAGATAGTTAGAAAAAGAAAATACTTTTATTAGTCCATAAACAATATTACAGGAACGGCAAAACACGTCATTTGAGTTTTAAGAAAAACATAACATATGTTTTATTAGCTAACTACTTTACATTGATTTTTCTAAGTCGATTTACTAGGCGCGAGGGTGCGGAGAGAGTGCCCGCCCCCTTCGGTTTCGCGCGCGGCCCTCGCCCGGGTTGCGTCATACCCCGCTCGCATATCCTCCCGCCTTTGCAAGAACGCGGGGGAGCACCACCCTCGTGCGCACACCTCTCCGTTCGCGTGCGGCCTTTCTCTGGGTTGCGCCCCGCCCTTCCCCGTCCGGCCCCGCCCGCGCGTCCTCCAACCTTTGCGCGCATGCGAGGACACGGCGCTGGCGGTGCAACCCCGGGCCGTTCGCCGCTCGGGTTGCACCGCCCCTCGTTCCGGGTGCCCCCCTTGCGCGCACCGCCCCCCGCCTCTCCTGCGCCCACAGCATACGCGCAAAGGGGCGTGTGTGGGAGCAGGCGGGGGTGGGTTAACCGGGGTGCGGGGGTGGTGCGTCCCGCATAAGCGATTGGAGGGGGGGAGGGGGGGCGCGTTGTCCCTCTGCGCACCGCTTTGCGCGAAGGGGAGTCGGGGGTGCGTGCGGGGTTGTCGTAGCCCGTGCGGAGGGCGTCAAGGATGCGTGCGGGGTTGTCGTAGCCCGTGCGGAAAGCGTCGGGGGTGCGTGCGGGGTGGTCATAGCCTATGCGGAGGGGGTTGGGAGCGCGTGACGAGGACGCGGCGGGGCGACCACATGAGGGGGGAGGGTGAGTATGTGCATGGCGGCGTCGAAATAAGGTTTGTGGGCTGAGTCCTAACGATGTCACGTGGTTTACCCGCCTCCACCGTCCCTCTCATCATTCGCGACGCCTGTTTGCGCGTGCGCTTCCCGTCTACCCCCCTCCCCCCATCCTTCCCACACAGACAGGGGATGCATAAGGTGCGCTATCCGCCGCCTTTCCGCGATCCTGCCACATACTCACCCTCCGCCCCTCGCGTTGCCGCCGCGCCGCGTCCTCCTCGTCACGCGCTCGCGACCCCCTCCGAACGGGCTACGACCACCCCGCACGCACCCCCGACGCTTTCCGTACGGGCTACGACAACCCCGCACGCACCCCCGACTCCCCTTCGCGCAAAGCGGTGCGCAGAGGGACAACGCGCCCCCCCTCCCCCCCTCCAATCGCTTATGCGGGACGCACCACCCCCGCACCCCGGTTAACCCACCCCCGCCTGCTCCCACACACGCCCCTTTGCGCGTATGCTGTGGGCGCAGGAGAGGCGGGGGGCGGTGCGCGCAAGGGGGGCACCCGGAACGAGGGGCGGTGCAACCCGAGCGGCGAACGGCCCGGGGTTGCACCGCCAGCGCCGTGTCCTCGCATGCGCGCAAAGGTTGGAGGACGCGCGGGCGGGGCCGGACGGGGAAGGGCGGGGCGCAACCCAGAGAAAGGCCGCACGCGAACGGAGAGGTGTGCGCACGAGGGTGGTGCTCCCCCGCGTTCTTGCAAAGGCGGGAGGATATGCGAGCGGGGTATGACGCAACCCGGGCGAGGGCCGCGCGCGAAACCGAAGGGGGCGGGCACTCTCTCCGCACCCTCGCGCCTAGTAAATCGACTTAGAAAAATCAATGTAAAGTAGTTAGCTAATAAAACATATGTTATGTTTTTCTTAAAACTCAAATGACGTGTTTTGCCGTTCCTGTAATAATGTTTATGGACTAATAAAAGTATTTTCTTTTTCTAACTATCTGAGTTTAAATAGAATGACAGCTTGAAACGTGCCTACTTGGCACCTTCCTTTTTCGGCGCGTGACTGGATGCGGAAAAACCGCAACTCCGGGCACTGGGCCCGTCACATACGTTCCTATTATCTCTCGGCAGCCCAATGCGTTCAAGCTCAAGACCTTAACGTCCTAAATTTCAGAATGGCGTGTTTTTCGCTATCATATCTTCTATCATTACCTTCTCTAGGATGTAAAGCGATTCTTCACATGGGGACCCAAGGACTACAGGCGCTCTGGGTACGTAAAGAAACGCATCAACAACGTGCTGCAACAACAGACCAGGTGGCGTGGCCGATATCCGCTCCATTGCATATCAGAAGAACATCACTCAGACTACTGCCAACGCCGCCTGGTCTCTCACTTAGCAATAGGCCCTTAAAGCGTCTCAGGCATACAGCTGCGCCGTCCATCATCGAGCATCATCCCCCAGACGGTCGTAATCATTGCTTGTGGACGGCTTCTGCGTCCCACCAGAGCTAAACACAAAAACACTGACCAAGGACGCATTGTCACGCCAGATTGTCTTTTCTCACAGAAAAAAAACCAAACTTCTCGGCTTCCTACAAGAGACCAGAGCCGCCCATCACCCACCTCAACAATCAACCCTGCTTCAACGCCTCAAGGCTGACACGGCCTTCATCACCCCGGGAGATTCCGTGGGCCGGCCCTCCCCTTTACCAAATGACGAGAAGATAAAGAATTTTTATTTTACTTTCGTCTCTTCTATCCACAAATGTAGAATGGTCAAGTACTCAAGCCTGAGCTCGGATGTGAATGCTCTTGCCTTTGCCTTTAAATCAAAGCACAAATTGCTCCGTCAATATGAAGTCCCAAACCGGGTAAGAAGTCAATTTTGAAACGCCGTGTTTTGAGTCTAATGCTCAGATTCAACTCTATTCGATATACACACCAAATTTCACAGAAGCAAGTATCAAGATACAGCGAGGGAAAGGGGTACAAGACAAGAATTACAGTCAGAGGGTGGCGGGGGCGGGGGCGGCATCGCCTATATTGTCCGCATCACCCGCATCACCTTCGTCACCATTACCACCTTCCTCGCCCTCATCACCTTCGTCACCCTCACCACCCATGCCGGCCCCGATGGCAGAACCGCCCGCACCGCCCATGCCTGCTCCGATGGCCATAATGACCGGGGGGATGGCTCCGCCCATAGCCACGCTTTGGGCGGTCGCAAAGAGACCACCGGCGGCGACATTGCCAATTGCGGATTGTATGCCGGCGGCAGCCATACCTACATTGTCCGTGTGAGCGGGTGAAGGCCCTAGTGGTGATCAACGAGGCTCACCAGCGACAGGCCCAAGGGCGCTAAATCCTAAAAAGCCGAGGAACGTGGTCGTCACAATTGGGGTCAGAGCGACGCCCAGGGCGGCACCAGCTGCACTCATGACTATAGTGCGGGCATCTAAGTGGGACAGGCATTTAGCACGAAGTATTCGCGACGGGCGCTAATGTGGCACCACTGACTAGCCATTGTAAAGGGGAAAGAGGGATTCACGGGAGGAATCCATCCATCGGAGGCATTTTAAGAGGATGCACGACTGGGCCATGTGCGGACAACAGATATCGGTAATAAATAAATAAAATTCGATGATGGGCGAGAAGGTCCAGTTTGATGTGGACGCACACTCGATTGTACGTACTATACTGTACTGTAGTGGCCGCCATGCGCTGGTCGATGTACATTTATGTAACGGGGGAACGTTACGTGTGTTCCTATTATTTTCTCGGCGGTCCAAGGCATTCAAGACTCCTAACGTGCCCTAACTCCAAAATGGCGCAAACTCAGGGTATCGCGTTCTTCACTATCATATCCTTTATATTGGCCTTCTCTGGGATGTGAAGCTAGCCTCCACATGGGCGCCTAACGACTACGGGCGCAGCGCTCGGGGTACGTGAAGGCAGAAAGAAGACAATGTTTGCCCATGCGGCAGCATATCCACCCTTGCATTCACACCCTCTACCACTGTGCCCCTCTACGCCGATGCCAGAGCCACAAGATCATTGACCAAGGGTGTGTCGTCATGCCAGATCATCTTTTCTCACAAAAAATACATGTCACCAAGCTTCTCGGCTTCCTACGGGAGACCAGAGCCGCCCATCACTGGCTGAATAATCAACCCTACTTCGACGCCTCGAGGCCAACGCAGCCTTCATCACCCCGGATGGTTCTGAGGGCCAGTCCTGCCCTTTACCAAATGACGAGAAGATAAAGAATTAATTTTTTTCGTCTCTTTTATCAAATGTAAAATGGCCAATTACCAGTTCTTCTTAGACTTGGACCTGAATGTTCGAACGTTTGATTATTCTTGCGACTTTGCCTTAAAATCAAAGCACAAATAACTCCACTTGATATACACACTAAAGTTGCAAGACACAGCTGGGGAATAGGGTATAGGACAAGAATTACAGTCAGGGGGCGGGGGCATCGCCTGCATTGTCTGCATCACCCGCATCACCTTCTTCTTCTTCATCGTCGTCATCACCATCACCACCCACGCCGGCCGCGATGGCAGCACCGCCCGCACCGCCCATGCCTGCTCCGATGGCCATAATGACCGGGGGGACGGCCGCGCCCATAGCCACGCCTTGGGCGGTCGCAAAGAGACTACCGGCGGCGACACTGCCAATTCCGGATTGCCATGCGGCAGCGGCCGTGCCTACATTTTTCGTGTGAGCAGGTGAGGGCTCTAGTTATGATCAACGAGGCTCACCGGCGACGGGCCCAATGGCGCTAAATCCGAACAAGCCAAGGATCGCGGGAACCATAATCGGGGTCAGAACGACGCCCAGGACCGCACCAGCAGCCCCAAAGACCAGAGGTTGGATATCTAAGAGGCACAGGGACTGAGCGTAAGTATTATCGAGGGCGCTAATGTGGCACCACTTACTAGCCATTGCAAAGTGGAAAGAGAGTCCTACGAGAGAAACCCATGCATCGGCAGGCTTTTAAGAAGATGCATGACTAGGCCATGTGCGGACAAGAGATATCGGTAATAAATAAAAATAAAATTCAACGACACTGGTTGCGGGCGAGAAAGTCAGTTTGACGTGGACGCACACTCGATTGTACGGTACGTATTGTCTTATGAGCACGTCACGTGCGTTCCTATTATTTCTCGGGGGTCTCAACGGGCACTAATTCCAGAACGGCGCAAACTCAAGGTGACGTGTTTTTCACTATCATATCTTCTATCTTGGCCTTCTCGAAGACTACAGGCGCTCGGGGTGCGGAAAGGCGGAAAGAAGATATTTTTGCCCATGCGGCAACATATCTACGACCGACATCCACACCCTCTACCACTGCCCCCTCTACGCAGATTCTAGAGCTACAAGGTCATTGACCAAGGACGCACTGACACCGGCACGCCAGATTGTTATTTCTCACAAAAAATGCATGCCACCAAACTTCTCGGTTTCCTACAGGAGACCAGAGCCGCCCATCACCCACCCTGTTTCAACGCCTCGAGGCTTATGCAACCTTCATCACCCCGTAATGGTTCTGGGATTTAGTCCTGCCTTTTATCAAATGACGAGAAGATAAAGAATTTTTTATTTTTGTCTCATTTATTAACAAATGTAGAATGGCCAATTATCAGTATTCCTTACTAGGCCTGAGCTTGAATGTTTGAACGCTCTTGTAATTTTGCATTTACAATTCAAAGCACTGATTGCTCTGTCGCCCTGAAGTTCTAACCGAGTAATAAAACGCCAAAAATTTGAAACGCCGCGAATTGTGTCCAATACTCAGATTCAACTCCACTCGATTTACCCACCAAATCTCAGCGTAGCAAGACACAGCAGGGGAAAAGGTACAGGACAAGAATTACGGTCAGATGGGGACGGCGACAGCAACAGCGGCGAACTTGCCAGCGACACCTACAGCAGCTTTGCCAACGACACTTGTAGCAACCTTTCCAGCGCCACCTACTACAGCGGCTTTGCCAACGACACTTGTAGCAACCTTGCCAGCGACACCTACAGCGGCCTTGCCAACGGCACTTGTAGCAACCTTTCCAGCGCCACCTACTACAGCGGCCTTGCCAACGACACTTGTAGCAACCTTGCCAGCGACACCTACAGCGGCCTTGCCAACGGCACTTGTAGCAACCTTTCCAGCGACACCTGTAACAGCCTTGCCAGCGGCACTCGCAGCAGCAGCACCTACGCCTGTGCCAACAATCGTGGCGCCAGTGGCAGCACCGCTCACGGCACCCACGCCTGCCCCAATGACTGTAACGGCCGCGGGGATGGCTCCGCCCATAGCTACGCTTTGGGCGGTCGCAAAGAGACTACCAGCTACGACGTTGCCGATTCCGGCTTGCACGCCGGCAGCCACAGTGCCTACATTGTTCGTGTGAGCAGGTGAGGGCTCTAGTGTGGTTAATGAGGCTCACCAGCGACGGGTCCAGCGACGCCAAATCCGATCATGCTAAGGACCGCGGGAGCCACAAATGGGGTCAGAACGACGCCCGCGGTCGCACCAGCGGCACCCAAAACCAGAGGGAGAAATACTAAGTGGGACAGAATTAGCATTCATGAGGTATTCTCGACGAGCGCTAATGTGGCACCACTTACAAGGCATTGTAAACCAGGATAGAGGAGTTTACGAGAGAAGACCATGCATTGGAGGCGTTTTATGAGAATGCAGAATTGGGTCATGTGAGGACAATAGATATCAATAATAAATAAATAAACCCAATGACACTGGTCGTGAGCGAGAAAGTCGTCCAGTTGACGTGAATTTAAATATGTAAACGTACACTCCATTGCCCACGACGACGCCTCGAAGCTTGCGCGGCCTCCATTACCCTAGGGTCGGTGATTCCATACCGACATGATAACGGCTGTACTGTAGTCTGTCCTGCCCTTGTCCTGCCCTTTACCGAGTGACAAGAAAGGTAAAGAATTCTTTTACTTTCATCTCTTATCCTTGCTCTTATCCACGAATGTGGAATGCGCCCATGCCCACACCGATGACTATGACGGCCGTAGGAATGGCACCGCCCATAGCCATGCATTGGGCGATCGCAAAGAGACTACCAGCTACGACGTTGTCGATTCCAGCTTGCACACCAGCTCTAGTGGTGGTCAACGAAGCTCACCTACGACGGGTCCAGCGGCACCAAATCTGACCACGCCAAGGGCCACGGGAGCCCGTTAATGTGGAATGGCCCTATTACTATTATTCCCTAGACCTGAACGTTTTGAATGCTCTTGCTATTTTGCCTTTAAATCAAAGCACCGTCGTTCTGGTCCTAAAGTGAGTAAGAAGTCTTGAAACACCGTGATTTGTGTCCAATGCTCAGTTTATCTCCACTCTATTTATACATCAAATCTCGTAGTAGTAATATACAGCGGGAGAAGGGGGTACAGGACAAGAATTACGGTCAGAGGGGGGCAGCGATGGCGACAGCGGCGACCTTTCCAGCGACACCTGCAGCAGCAGTACCCAAGCCCGTGCCAACAATCGTGGCGCCAGCTGCAGCACCGCTCACGGCACCTACACCTGCCCCGATGGCTGTGACGGCCCCAGGAATGGCCCCACCCATAGCTACGCTTTGGGCGGCCGCAAAGAGACTACCAGCTGCGACGTTGCCAATTCCGGCCTGCATACCGGCAGCTGCAGTGCCTACATTATTCGTGTGAGCAGGTGAGGGCTCTAGTAGTGGTCAACGAGACTCACCGGCGATGGGCCCAGCGACGCCAAATCCGACCATGCTAAGGACCGAGGGAGCCACAAATGGGGTCAGAAAGACGCCCGCGGTCGCACCGGTGGCCGCGGCACCCAAAACCAGGGAGGAAAAACCTTAGTGGGACAGGAATTAGTGAGGTATTCTCGACGGGCGCCAATGTGCACCACTAACAAGGCATTGTAAAGCGGGAAGAGAGACCTACAAGAGAAGTCCACACGCGTTGGAAGCGTTTTAAGAGGAAGCACGCCCTTAGGTCATGTGAGGACAATAGATATCGGTAGTAAAAAAGTGAAATAAATAAATAATAAAATTTAACGACACTGGTCGTGGGCGAGAACGTTGTTCAGTTTAACGTGAATGAGTGAACGTAAGCTTGATTGCCCACGATAACGCCTCGAGGTTTACGCGGCCTCCACCCAGATAATTCTGATGTTACAGCCTTTATTGTCATATCGATAGGCGCCGTCCGTCACCCTCATTTACATGTTTGGTTTCTGTTCTTGATGGGACTCATGTCGACCATGCCGAGGCCACATGGCCGCTATATCTCAAACGCGTGCTTTGCAATAAGGACTATACTGTAAACCCCCATTGCCATGAGACGAGATATATTGGCGGACATAAAGAGGCCGGTATTGCGAGTATAAGAAATATCAGGCCTATATTAGGTGTCAGCGAGAGGACAATCAAACGCATCTATGCTCTTCACCGACAGAAAGGGCACGCGCGGTAAAGAGGACTGTTGGTGGTGGCCCTCGTCTGCTCAACGGTATTGTAGTCCTCTGGTCGCTCTTGCTGTGTCATGACGGTGGTGTTGAAGATGGTGAAAATCTGGCATCGATGACAAGGTTCTTATAGCCAAAATTGGTGAGCACGGCCGCACGGATTAGTTAGAATGTTATTAAGGCCAGCTCGCAATAGTTTTAGCTCTTTATAATTGGTCATTGGGTTCCACAGTGAGCACAGAGAGACGGGTTTTTTTTCTCGAATCGAGAGATGGGTTTTGCATCAGGATTCAGCTCGTCGGCATGGGGTCTGATGGGACAGATAGAGACCAAAAAACAACTAAATTGAGAGTGACGTGACGGGGCCACTGTCACAGCATTGACATGATAACGGTTGCCAGTGTACTCAGGCTATAGTCCGTCCTGCCCTTGTCCCACCCTTTACCAAATGATGAGAAGGTGGAGAATTTTTTATTTCCATCCCTCTTATCCACAAATGCGGAATGGCAAGTACTATTATTTGGGCCTGAGCTTGAATGTTTGAATGCTCCTGCAATTATGCCTTTAAATCAAAGCAGATTGCCAGGGCTTCGTCATTTTGAGGTTCTCAACCAAGTAATAGAAAGTACAAAAATTTGAAACGCCGCGAATTTTGTCCAACACTCAGATTCAACTCCACTCGATTTATTACACCAAGTCTCACAGTAGAATGGTACAGGGGGGGAGAGGGTACAGGACAAGAATATTGGTTAGAGGGCAGCGACGATGCCAAGAGCGGCAACCTTGCCAGCGACACCTACAGCAGCAGCACTTATTCCCGCGCCAACGGCCGAGGCTGCACCCACGCCCGCAGCAGCAACGCTCGCACCGACAGACGTGGTGGCGACAGCACCACCCACGGCGCCCATGCCTGCCCCTGCAGCCGAGACGACCGTGGGGATGGCTCCGCCCATAGCCACACTTTGAGCAGTCGCAAAGAGACTACCAGCTACGACGTTGCCGATTCCGGCTTGAATCCCAGCAGCCATGGTGCCTACATTGTTCGTGAGCAGGTGAGGGCTCTAGTGGTGATAAACGAGGCTCACCAGCGACGGGTCCAGCGGCACCAAATCCGACCACGCCAAGGGCCACGGGAGCTACAATTGGGGTTAGAACGACGCCCGTGGTCGCACCAGCAGCAATCAAAACGAGAGGGAGGACAGCTAAGTGAGAGAGGTATTGAGCATGAGGTATTCTCGGCGGGCGCTAATGTGGCACCACTAACCAGGCATTGTAGAGCAGGGAGAGAGATTTACGAGAAGTTCATATGTTGGAAGCGTTTTAAGAGGATGCAGGGCTGGGTCATGTGAGGACAATAGATATCGGTAATAAGAAGATGAAATAAATAAATAAAATTCAACAACACTGGTACTGTGGGTGAGAGAGTCATCCAGTTCGACATTGACGCACACTCGATTGCAGCCAGTGTTGGACGGACCCCGGCGTGGTTAGATCTCAGACCCCAAGCTCCAAGTTCAATAACGTTCCATTGCCCACGATAGTGCCTCGAGGTTTACGCAGCCTCCGCCCAGATAATTCTGAGGTTACAGCCCTTATTGTCATATCGATGGCGCCATCCATCACCCTCATTTAGTTGTTGTTTGGTTCCTGTCCTTGATGGGACTCATGTCGACCATGCTGAAGCCACATGGCCACCATACCTCAAGCGCGTGCTTGACAATATAGGACTGTACTGTAAAACCCCATTACCATGAGACGAGATATATTGGCAGACATAAAGAGGCTGGTATTGCGAGTATAAGAAATATCAGGTCTATATCCAAACCTATATCAGGTGTCGTGCAAGAGGACAATCAAACGCATCTGTGCTCTCCACCAACCGAAAGGGGACGTGCGGTAAAGAACAGGACCGTTGGTGATGGCCCTCAACTGCTCAACGATATTGTAGTCCTCTGGTCGCTCTTGCCGTGCCATGACGATGATGGTGAAGTTGGTGAAGATCTGGCATCAACTCGGATGACAAGGTTCTTATAACCAAAATTGGTGAGCACGGGCCAGCTAGAATGTTATAGAGGCTGGCTCGCAATAGTTTTAGCTCCTTATAATTGGCCGTTGGGTTCCACAGTGAGCACAGAGAGACGGGTTTGGCATCAGGATTCAGCTCGTCGGCATGGGGTCTGATGGGGCACAGATAGAGACCAAAAAGACAACTAAACCGAGGGTGGTGTGACGGGGCCACTGTCACGGTATTGACGTGATAACGGCTGCCAGTGTACTCAGGCTGTAGTCTTGCCCTTATCCCGCCCTTTACCAGATGACGAGAAGGTAAATTTCCGTCCCTTTTATCTGCGAATGGGGAATGCCAAATTACTATTGAAGCCTGAGCTTGAACGTTTGAATGCGCTTGCAATTATGCCTTTAAATCAAAGCAGATTGCCAGTGTTCCGATATTCTAAACCAAGTAACAGGAAGTCAAAAATTTGAAGCGCCGCGAATTTTGACCAACACTCAGATTCAACTCCACTCGATTTACACTTGGTCTCACAATAGAAAGGCACAGCGGGGGAAAGGGTACAGGACAAGAATTATGGTCAGAGGGAAGCGATGATGCCAAAAGCGGCGACCTTGCCAGCGACACCTGCAGCAGCAGCACCTATGCCCGCGCCAACGGCCGAGGCAGCACCTATGCCCGCAGAAGCAACGCTCGCACCGACGGCCGAGGCTGCACCCACGCCCGCAGAAGCAACGCCCGCACTGACAGCCGAGGCAGCACCCATGCCCACAGAAGCAACGCTCGCACCAACAGCCGAGGCAGCACCCATGCCCACAGAAGCAATGCTCGCACCGACAGACGTGGTGGCGACAGCGCCACCCACGGCGCCCAGGCCCGCCCCGGCAGCCGAGACGACCGCGGGGATGGCTCCGCCCATAGCCACACTTTGAGCCGTCGCAAAGAGACTACCAGCTACGACGTTGCCGATTCCGGCTTGAATCCCAGCAGCCATGGTACCTACATTGTTCGTGTGAGTAGGTGAGGGCTCTAGTGGCGACAAACGAGGCTCACCAGCGACGGGTCCAGCGGCGCTAAATCCGACCACGCCAAGGGCCGCGGGAGCTACAATTGGGGTTAGAACGACGCCCGTGGTCGCACCAGCAGCAATCACAACGAGGGGGATGATAGCTAAGTGAGAGAGGTATTGAGCATGAGATATTCTCGGCGGGCGCTAATGTGGCACCACTAACCAGGCATTGCAGAGCAGGAAGAGAGATTTACGAGAAGTCCATGCGTTAGAAGCGTTTTTAAGAGGATGCAGGGCTGGGTCATGTGAGGACAATAGATATCGGTAATGAAAAGACGAAATAAATAAATAAAATTCAATGACACCTTGTGGGTGAAAAAGTCATCCAGTTCGACATTGACGCACAATCGACTGCAGCCAGTGTTGGACGGACCCTGGCGTGGTCAGATCCTCCAAGTTCAATAACGTTCATAATAACGTTCAATCTCCAGCTCCGCTCCAAGGTCAGCGGGTCACGTTATCTACGTTTTACACCACGTTGTATTACATAATTATGCTTGACGCTTGCTTGGATGAGACCCGGTCCTGGTCCTGGTGCTCGAGCCTTGTCTTGTAGATTCTCCTCGTGAAAAAAAGGTCTTCTCCCCAAAGGACTAGTGCAGGGACATTTACGTCCCATATACTTTCTCGGTAGTCCAAGCCGTCCAAGACCCTAACTCCAGAATGTCGCAGACTCAAGGAGTCGTGTTTTTCACTAACATATCTTCTATCTCAGTCCTCTCCAGGAATGTGAAGTCCTCACATGGGTACTCGAGGACTAAAAGCGCTCGCTCAGGGTACGTGAAGGCGGAAAGAAGGGCATTCAAGGCGTGCCGCAGCAACAGACCAGGCAACGGCGTGCCCAATATCCACTCCATTACGTATCAGAAGAGCATCACCCAGGCCAGTGCCTACGCTGCCTAGTCTCTCACTTGGAAAACGGGCCCTTAAATCATCTCAGGCATACAACTGGACCATTCATCATCGCTAGATGGCCACATGCACGGCTTGTGGGCGGCTTTCCACCAATCCGACCACCCTCGTCACATAGTCGCCACCGCCTTGCGACTGGCGATTGGCCACGCAATCACAGCGAACTACTCCCTCCGCGCTCGACACTCCTAACCCACTGTTGACCATATTTTCTCACGCGGCAACATATTCGTGACTGGCATTTACGTCCTCTATCACTGCCCCTTCTACGCAGATGTCAGAGCCAAACAAATGATTGACTAAGATCGTCATTTCTCACAGAAAATAAACTTTGCTTTCTATAGGAGACCGGAGCCGCCCATCACCCGCCCCAACGATCAACCCTACTACAACGCCTCGAGGCTTATGCAGCCTTCGTCACCCCGGATTATTCCGAGGCTAGTCCCGCCCTTTAACAAATGACGAGAAGGTAAGAATATTTTCAATTTCATCTCCTTTATCCGTAAGTGTGGAATGGCCAATTACTATTATTCCTTAGACCTGAACGTTTGAACGCTCTTGCGATTTTACCTTTAAATCAAAGTACCAACTGCTCCGTCATTCTGAGGCTCTAAACTGAGTACGAAGTCAAATTTTTGAAATGCATGAATTGTGTTCAATGCTCGGATCTAACTGCACTCGATTTACACACCAAGTTTGCGGACACATTAGCAAGACACAGAGGGAAAGGGGTACAGTACGGATAAGAATTACAGTCAGAGGGTTGCGGCGGCGGCGGCAACAGTACCTATCCCCGCGCCAACGGCCGAGGCTGCACCCATGCACATAGAAGCAACGATCGCACTGACAGACGTGGCGGCACTGGCAGCAACAGCAGTGGCACCCGTGCCAGTGACACTTGCAGCATCAATGCCTTTGCCCGCGCCAATGGCCGCGGCCAACCCATCTCGACGGAAGCTACGCTCGCACCGACAGACGTGGTACCGGAAGTAATAGTGCCTACATTGCTCATGTGAGCAGATGAAGGCTCAACGAGGCCCACCGGCGACGATACACAACTTTGCACCAGCAGAACTCACGACCAGTATGAGGACAACTAGGCGGGAAAAGGATTGAGTATGAAGTATTCTCTATGTGTACTGGTGTTGCACCACCAACAAGGCGTTGTAATTCAGGAAGAGGTTTGTTGCGGATTTGCAAGAGAAGTCCATAGGAGACGTTTTGAGGTCGCACGACTGCAGGTGATAGATATTGGTAATAAGAGGGTTAAATAAATAAATGAAATTCAATTCAATGATTGACACGCATCTTGTCCTCTCTCCGTCGTGACGGCCTCCATACCCTTCATATACAGACCGTCACCGGTCTATCACCGTCTTGGGCTCGTCGATATACCGAAAATTTATCCTTCGTATACAAACGGTCACCGGTCTATCTCCGTCTCACGCCCGTCACTGCAACTGGACCCGAATGTCGAGCCAGATCCGTCGTGGGACGTACGGGGGCAACTCCCCATCCCCTTACACCACTCGTCGACTGCTTCACCACCCGCCCCGCACTAGCTCCCCACCAGCCTCCACATATTTCTCATCACCCGTTGGAGACGACCAAATGGAGATGCAGCCCACCCCCGGTGCACAGGCGCACTTTGCGTACAGCACCACCCTCAGGCGACATAGTATCCCTCCTACACCCCCCCATGGAGCGGCTTTCCCGGCTCTCGAAAGCATTCGTTACGCCGTGACGGATCAGGGTCAAGCCGGCCTCTGGGATAGGCTGCTTAGGATAGTGAAAGGTGAGAGTGGTGGGTCCCCGGAGGAAAATGGGTACATACCCGCTGCTAAGACCGAGCAGACCCCGTCGGCCACCTACTCGAGCTATGATGCAGACGTGCGTTTTTTTTTGCGTCTGCGATTCCTCTTCTCCTGACACACAGCTTCCTTTCCAAGGACGTCGTCTCACAATTCCGGTCATCGTCGACCCATGGCTTGACCGCCGCTGTCATTCCCTCCCTCCGCCAGGCTCATGGCTATAATGAGTTTTCAGTATCGTCCCCTGAACCACTTCTCCTCAAGTTCGCTAAAATGTTCTATGAGAGTCCGCTCATCCTCCTCCTCTGCGGAAGTGCGGTCGTAAGCGCTATCATGGGCAACATAGATGATGCGATTAGTATCAGCATCGCCATCGTCATCGTCCTCACAGGTATGAGACCTTTCATCTTTACCTGCGATACAGAGCTCATCCCTCTCTTAGTCGGCTTTGTACAGGAACGACGATCCGAAAAGTCGCTCGAGGCACTCAACAAGCTCGTCCCTCACCACTGTCACATTATCCGCGATGGAGAGCAAATACGCCTTCTCGCAAATGAGGTCGTACCGGGCGATCTCGTTACCTTCACTACTGGCGATCGCATCCCGGCAGACGTACGCCTGCTTACTGCTGTCGACCTCGAGGTCGACGAGAGCAGTCTAACGGGAGAGACTACAGCACGCAGGAAAGGTATCGCGCCGTGTCCCGAGGGCACAGAGATGGCTGAGCGGACGTGCATGGCCTACATGGGCACTTTAGTGCGGAACGGCACGTGATCCCTTTCACGTGTAACTGATAATCTGATCTTCGTTCCCAAGGCCGTGGCTCCGGCATTGTCATCGCTACCGGCTCTCAGACAGAGTTCGGTGTTATCTTTAGCATGATGCAGGACGTCGAGGAGCGACGCACTCCGCTACAGCGCAATATGGACGAACTCGCACAAAAACTCTCGATTATTTCGTTTGGGATCATCGGGATCATCTGTCTAATCGGGGTCTTCCAACGCCGCCCATGGCTTGACATGTTCACGATTGGAGGTTCGCCTTCGGTTGGTGGTTCCGGGGGATGGGCTTATCTTCGATCGTAGTGTCGTTGGCCGTTGCGGCCATTCCAGAAGGCCTGCCGATCGTGACAACGGTGACGCTTGCCCTCGGTGTGTTGCGGATGGCAAAACGCAAAGCGATTGTCAAGAAGCTCCATTCGGTCGAAGCGCTCGGCTCCATTTCCGTGATCTGCTCTGACAAGACAGGTAAAAACTCACGTCTTCCTCCATCCCCTCACTGAGATTGATGGGCTTCAGGCACACTCACGCGAAACGAGCAAACTGTCACAGAATTGTACACGGTCGATGAACTTGTGCGTATCGACCCCGCATCACCCACTCCTCCTGCTCGTGTCTCGCACGCCCTGCGCAAGACCCTCGAAGTCGGCGCCCTGTGCAACAACGCGAGTACCACGCGTAGAGAAGACGGCGCCTTCGTCGGACAAGCAACGGATGTCGCCCTTCTCAACGCTCTCTTCCTATTCAACCTCCCCGATCCACGTCAGGTAGGCCAGCCTCCCAACTGCACCACGCCGCTGCCCCCGTGTCGACCCACTGCTCTATAGACCTTCACGCGGGTTTTTGAACGTCCGTTCAGCTCAGATTCGAAGAGCATGGCCGTCTCTGGTACGCACACGACTACAGGCCAGACGAGTCTCGGCGCCTCGCAGCTGAACAATGCCGCGCGCGAGGTGTACTACATCAAAGGCAGCATCGACGCGCTCCTCCCGCGGTGCAAGTTCTACCACGTCGCCGAGGACTCGACGCCGGCGCTCGACGCGAACATGCGCTCCGTAATCGCTGGCAAGGCCCAAGCCGCCGCGGCGCGTGGGTTGCGCGTGCTCGCGATGGCATACGGCTACGGCAACGTCGAGCCGGCCACCTCAACACAGAACTCGTCCGTGCCGTCCCGCGCGCCTTCTCCCTCTCCCAGCACGACACCTATGAGCAGCGGTAGCAGCAGCAGTGGACTCGGATTCGGGGAGAAGGAAAAGGCACACCTGGTGTTCGCGGGTTTCGCCGCGATGCTCGACCCGCCGCGCAAGGGCGTCGCGGACGCCGTGGCGCTCCTGCAGGGCGCGGGCGTGCAGGTGGTGATGATCACGGGCGACGCGGAGGAGACGGCGCTGTCGGTCGCACGGTCGCTCGGGCTGCGTGGCGCGACGAGCGCGGGAGCGTGTCTGACAGGCGCGGCGCTGGACCGCATGACCGCGGCGCAGCTGTGCGAACGTGTAGGCAACGTGAGCGTGTTTGCGCGCACGAGCCCGAAGCACAAAATGGCGATTGTGGGTGCGTTCCAGGCTCGCGGCGCTGTCGTAGCGATGACTGGCGACGGGGGTGAGTACTTACCGGTTTTTGCTTGTTTGTTTAGTGGTTCTGATGCACGTATTCCGGTGCTGCAGTTAACGACGCGCCGGCGCTGAAGATGGCGGATATTGGGGTGTCGATGGGTAAGAGTGGGACGGACGTCGCAAAGGAAGCCGCGGACGTCATCCTTGTGGATGACAACTTTAGTACTATCCTGCCGGCCGTCGAAGAGGGTATGTTGTATTCGTTGTCGTCCTGTCCCACTGTGCTGACCCCCGGGACGGTGTCGTAGGGAAGTCGATATTCCACAACATCCAAAACTTCCTGTCCTTCCAGCTCAGCACGGCCGCGGCGGCACTCACGCTTATCACGCTGAGCACGATGTTCGGGCTGAGCAATCCGCTCAACGCGATGCAGATCCTGTTCATCAATATCCTCATGGATGGTGAGTGCCTTTAGTCCGAGATTGGCGCTGACATGACGCTAATGCCGCCCACAGGCCCACCGAGCCAGTCGCTCGGCGTTGACCCCATCGACCACGACGTGATGCGCAAGCCACCGCGGAAAAAGACGAGCCGATCATCAGCCGCCGCATCCTCTCCCGCGTCGCATTTTCCGCGTCCGTTATCGTCGTCGGCACGCTCTTTGTCTTCTACTTTGCCCTGTCGGACGACCAGCGCATGTCGCGCCGCGACCAGACCATGGTCTGTGCACTTTTCTCCTAATATATGCGTCGTACTCATTCTTGGTGAATCGCAGACCTTCTCCTGCTTCGTTTTCCTAGACCTCATCTCGGCGATCCAGAACCGCGGGCTCGGCTGCGGCCTGACGCAGAACCGGATGCTCATCCTTACGGTGGCGATCTCGTTCCTGTCGCAGCTCGGACTGATCTATATCCCGTTCATGCAAGCGATCTTCCAGACCGAGGCGCTGCCACTGGACGACTTGCTTCTCCTGTTCGCGCTTGCAGGGTCGTCCTTTGCGCTGCACGAGGGCCGGAGGCGATACGAGCGTGCGCTGAACCAGAGCGAGACGTTTGCCTCAGCTACGGAGGAGTTGGCATAATTTAAATTTGATCATGTGTTGGTCGGATCTACTGCACTTTTTTTTTCATTGATTTTGGTTACCCTGACTCGAGCTATTGGTCGGAAAGCGGCGAAAAGACATCAAGTGTTGCTGTACATGAACTAATAGAAACATTACTATATTATTCTATTTTGCGCTCACAACACAGTACTAGGTTCTGGCTACTTTCTCGTTTTTCACCTCCTTACTCTCCAAGGATCCCTAGTCGTCGCCCTCTACAAAAGGTCTCTCCGTACCACCGACCTTTTCGTCGTTCCTTCTACCATCACCTCTATCGGACAGACGCGCGCTTCCCTCCGATGCTTACTCATCATCACACTCACTTCACTTATCCCTCTACTTGAAAAACGCGTCGCTGGTGTCCGAAGCTGCGCACTGATGACCGTCTGCGCCGACCAGCGTTCGAGGTGGCATCGACAGTGGCAAGGACCCCGCAAAAGGAAAAGCCCACTCCGTTCTTTGACTCACCCCATACAACAGGATATCGATACAGTGCGCGGAAAACATAGGCGATCATCACAATGCTACTATTTCACTGACCACCGACATCCGCATGTTTCATCCACCCCATCACTCTACTTCGGCTTGTTTCCTGAGCCATCCGCTCCTCCTCCATTCGTTTCTCCCTTCGTTTAGCAACCTCTTGAGGCGTAGTTCCACTAAAATGCATTAAAACCAAAATCAACTCGTCCATGCTTTTGCCATTACGTCCCCCCTCCTTGTGGACGTGTAACGTCTCTGCTGTGACATAGGGAGAAGGTAGTCAGGGTCATGAGTGTCGTTTGGGTCAGGAGCGTTGTCACTATTGTTACTCGGAGGCCCGCGGGGGGGTACCTGGATATCTGCGAAATGTTCTCTGCGGTAGATCTCCACACCGTGAACATTATCCCGCCTGCCCCAGCAGTTGTAAGCGGCAACACCATACACATAATCGAGGATGATGGCAGGGGGTAGCGAGCTCCCTGTGCCCTGGAACAGTGTGTCCACATTTGACCCTGATGCGAACAGAGTGTAAGGGGAATGCAAGTTTCTTGTGGCTGCTAAGGCTGCAGCTGAGACAGGATTATGACTAGCGGGTTCCTTAAAGTGCTGCAATGTAATGTAATCCGTGCCAGAGTGATCCATGTCCATGTTCGTGGGACGTTGGTCGACTCTCTGTACATCAGTGGGATCCAGTCCATAATTTGACGTCTAAAAACGGTTTTATCTTAAAGGTGCTTAAATAAGCTGCCAAAAACTTCATACCTTTAAGAAGGCAACATATCCTTTGTTAAGCAGCATATAAATGGGCCTTGTTCAACAATACTCCGTTCTCAACGGCATTGACCCTAGAAATTGAAGGCACCGTGCCACCATAAAGGGGCGAACGATCCTCGACAACCTCTCTGATGTACTAGAACAAACTATCATAAAAGAACTACATTGAATGATCACGGACATTACCTCGTCACCTTTTCCCATAGGAACTAGGTGTGCTGCATCACAATTCTCTTCAAACTCTTTTGTGATAATGCAGAACGATCCATCTCGTTCTAGACATCCTGTCTGAATTTGACGCGGCGGTCTGTTTGATTAGTAGACGTCATTCGATCGTTTAACCCTCTGTAGTCCACGAAGATACAAATCCCTAAAAATGGGGAGATGGGGTCCGTGGTGAGCAACAATCCCACATACAACAAGATATCTTACCTGAAGGCTTGTAGAGGAATGTAACATCGTCGTCCAATGCGTCGCTCTCGTATTCGACTGGAGGGCCGTCTTGCATTGCAGAAAGATCTCCTCGAGCTCCACATATACTAAACATCACGAATCGTAGCCACTTGAAAGGGCGGACCGACAGTCACTGGACATCACTACGGGGGATAGAAAGGAAGGAGATTTGAGATCCATAAACATTCAGATAGACTTCGACCATGTTAACGATGGTGATAGCAGTTGACGAATCGCAGAATTCTCATGTGTCGATGAAAATGTGTGATATTGCCCACCACTGTGTAGCCGAGTAACTGAGAGGAAATGTAGCAGTAGACAAGTGGGCGAGAGTGGTGGATTTGAAGCTTTCACTTTTAGAAGGGATTGCCTTTATGGGAACACGAAGGATTATCGAGAACAGGATATTTATACATGATTTTGACCTTTCAACAAAAACAATCGCAAAGAAGTCGCTGATGGACGACTCGCTGACTTCATTTGACTTCTCGCTGACACCTTGGTCAGCACACCTGACGCGAACAGACCTAGACTTGACTATTTCTTGCCAATCGGATCGGAAATCTCGCAAAATTTTGTATGTAGGTCAGGTTGACTACCTAATGACCGTCTCTGACCACCGGCCGACTATCCGCTTTACTGAGCGTCACAGCGCGTGACAGGAGCGGGAGTTGTCGATCCGAAATCGGAATGGCTTGAACAACGAGGGGCGTCCGACGAGAGCGAAAGGAACGGAAACGCGGCAAGGCAAGGCAAGGAACGACACTCTGAAGACAAGATGAGAGAGAGAGAAGAGGAGCGAGACGAGACGAGACGAGACGAGACGAGGTGATGCGAGCGAAAACGAGTGAGTTAGTGAAACGGCCGGTTTCACGGCTAAGGGCCGCGCTGCCCTTACAACGTCCGAACTGACGGGCACCAGCAAGGACGTGCTAAGGCGAAAGCGTGGATCCTTCAGAACGTACCATGATCAATCACGTACGCTCCGTCTCCCCAGTAAACAAAGAAGGGTGTCCTCCCACATGGCCCTGCCCTCGGTATTGATCACGCCATTGATGTGCCAGATAATCCACGCACTGTCGCGCGTTCCTCGGGCGTGCCGATCGCAGCCATTTCATAAGCAGCACGTCCAAGAGCACGCATAACACGTCGGCTCGTCCCGCGGGTTGTTTACAACACAAGTAAGTACGCCACCACGTACGGTAAAGGACGAACGGAAGGCCTCCTACCGAGAAGGTACCTTAATGTCACGTCGGCGCCGCGGCGTACTTCTCGCACTCTCAACGACCATCCAATCCGCTCGAGCAGCATTCGGGCTCCTGCGCCGCCTTGTCCGGATCCAGCAGCTATCTTTTCACTGACGACGGGTAGGTAATCGATTATACGCTCGATTGTGCGCTCTGCGGTGATAGTGGCTGCGCGCGGCATCTAGTCCATGATTTTGCACGCGCTTCCAGGCCATGCGTCGAGGTGTGCAGAGCGCAAGGAAGGTAAGTCCGCGGTTATGCGTCGCGGTCAGGGTACGCCGTCTCATTTCTATCGTCCTGTCAGAGGCAAGTAAGCATAAGACATGTGGGAAAGGTGCGCCTGGAGGACTTGGAGGTAGGGATCGATAATAATCTATTTGGCCAGTGTAGGTGTACGAAGAAGCTTGTCATTGTCGGGTATCTGGTAGAGAGGTTGGCTGTGTGAGCAAGGACCTTCCGGTATGAAGACGGACTGATCGGTTCGGTGATCGTACGCACGAGCCTGGACGCAAAATCGTCTATCAACGCATCTATGAAGTCAAGGACGATATGCAGCAGAGCTTCGTCGATAGAATCGTCAATACCTAAGCCCCCTGCGCCTGCATTGCCGAAAGTGCTCGTGGTTCTTGCTTGACGCCCGAAGTTCCTTCTCGTACTCGCACGCTTTCGCCCTCCTCTTCTCTCCTATAGGGCCCCAGATTCTGCCAGTGAGACATACAGATAACAGGTGCATCACACAAAGTGGAAATTGTCGTCCAAACTGCGTGCGGCGCGCAGATTCCGCCACGACCAGTGTCAAGAGTGCAGTATAGAGTGCTCGCCCCGGGGATCGCGTACAACTGTCGATCTGCAGCTGGTGGAGAAAAAAGTCAACTACAAAGGAACCGGTGGTAGCATGAGACCTCATAAACCATGGGACAAAGGGAAGAGGCCAGGGATGCTCGCTGCGAGCTAGGGTTGATACGCGTCGCGGTAAAGTTTGATCGCATCTTCGACATTCCCAGGCTCGCATAGGTGAAATAGCATGACAGGGCATCGTCGTAGCTCTGACTATATCACATCAGAACCGGGAATGAAGAGAAACAGCACGACTCGTCACACGTTGCATCGTCGGCTGCTGGACCATGTAAAACTTCTGCCTTACGCTCTCCCGTGTTGGGTTCTCCCTGTCCACTGCGTGGTCCGTGTCCCATGTCCAGATGCGTGCGTTACGCGGTGCTCCGTGAAGTACCATAAGCCGGTCGACGCATCGGAGGCGCGATATTGTGTGCAGCGACTCGCAGACTGACCCAAACTTTGAGAGCGCAAGGAGGTTGGCGTGTACGGGGTGGCGACCGGGAGAGCGTGCGCGGGAGGTTGGCGTAACGAGTCAGTCTTGGGAACGCTACCAAGAAAAGATTGGAGGTTCGACAGCAGAGTTGACGCATGTTTTGATAATTTTGAGGAGAGCCAACATACAGGATTACATCCCATCCTCAATACCTCAATTAACAACGTTTTCCTCTTCCCAAAAGTCCAATAGCCTAATATCTGGATGAGCGGACGACTTTATAAGTGTATTTCTTGCTCTATTACCGTTCGCCCGCGTCTCACACTTCGACGGTGAGAGATGTTTGTGATGCCATGGACGATAAGTACAGGGGAATAGAGTATTGCGCGGTCATGAGGCGTCATGGGCACCACTGGCGGCGCTGACGAGATAGGTCGATGGTCGTCTTAGTCTTGGTAATTTGGTTGGTTGGAGGCGGGAATAGCGACCTTGAGTGAGGACTTGCAAGTCTGCAGCTCGGTCGGTTCGGCCGACATTCTGTATCGGTCCTTGACTATCGTGGGAATCGGTGATGCCCCGTGCGGGCTGTACCGTGATACCTTAACCCTCGACTCACTCTCATCCCTAAGCTATCAGAGTCTAGAACACTCTCGTATAGCTTGTATCCCTTGAAAAAGATATGGAACACCAATTGACTTCGTGCGTGAATCCCTGCTGACTCGTGACTCCCGCCAATGACCCCTCATAATGATTCCAGCCCAGATCCTTCTGGATGCGAAAATCCTCGAATAAGGTCCGTCAATCCTGCTTTTTTTGTAGTGACGTTGGATCCAGAAATACCTTTGGGAAGCTCTCAGATCGCTCAATCGCAGGGCATCCCTTCTCAGTGTCGTGTTGAAGTGACGGGTATGTACTTAAATCCCGACTGATTGATCCCCCAATAACCATTTCACCTCTTTGTTAGTCCTCCGAGCGAATAATGTTCCTCATATCGCCAAACGGTTTCGCCTGAAGAAGCGTCAGTTCTTCGTCACTGTGACCGATCGGGCAACAACGAAGAAAACGTCAAGCGTTTCGAATAAGGGACAGACGGTGGAATGGGATCAGAAATTTGATGCCTTGTAGGACGTGTGTTTTTAATTCTGTATTCCGGCTGAGTGCCCTGTTCAGTTTCGTACAGCCGTCTTCACGTCTTATATTGCGTCTTTATGCGAAGCGATTGGCGCACCCCGATACACTTATCGGAACGCACCAGACGCCGATACCTGTCGAATCCCAAAGTGGTTTGTTTTTTTACGAGAATTATCGCACATTTAACTATAGCTGAACGTCTTGCTTTGTAGACGTCCCGTTTGTTCTGAGCAACGGCGACGGACAAGCTGGACAGTCGGACCAGCCAGTCGTACTATACTTGACGATTACTGTGTCAGCGAATGCGACTTCCCATCCGATCTTGCCCATCAACACCAACGTTATAACGACTGGAGTAGATGTCTCGCCTATGGAACGAGCTACGGAGTCCACTATGGCCCAAGATTCCATCGGGACAACCCCATTTGTAGTCGCCACTGTCCCCAAGCCTCTTTCACCTCTGACGGATCGCGTTCCCATCGGGACTAGCACTCCTATGCCACCAGTGCCCGATGTCCGGGCAGGCCATGTCACCTGCCGAGAATGCACTCCGAGATGCTGATGATGCTACCAATGCGATTAATCTCCCAAGTAGATGGGAAGGTGCAATTGCGAGAATCAAGTGGGTGATGGATACTGTGAGCCCAGCCGCAGAAGTATGTCGCAGTGCAATGTCCTTTTACGTTATGCTTGACCAAGCCCACCTTCGGTCTCAGCTTCACCCGTACGCAAAGATGGCATATGGCCTGCTATTAGCGATTCCCAAAGTGCGTCGATTTACGTTATTGTCAAAAGGAAACGATGATGCCGTGTTAATCTGATGCTAGACACTCGTAGAACAATTTCAAAGTGACGACAACGTCCGAACGCTACTTGTGGCTATGCACGATGCATTTGATTTCGCAAACCAAGAAGACATTTTGAGATCTGTCAAGCGCGAGTCGAGGCAGGCCCGAATCCTTACGCTCATGTTGCAGCATGTCTGTAATTGCAGTGACTTCATCCAATCTTATACAAAGGACCCGCGATTTTGTACGTCGTCGTCTTCGACTCCTTCATTGACCAATGTGAACACACAATTTGCAGGGAAGCGCACGTTAGTCAATCTAGGCAGCCAAGTCGACAAACAGATTGAGGACTTCCGCACCACTCTCGTCGAACTTCGAAAGACTTTTTTGGACGAAGCTGCCGTCACTACTGCGATAACTGCGCTCCAGATTCTGGACGATGTGGATATAATTTCGGCCGATGTTGGTAGGATTTCTAGCCGGCTTGACGGGATGGCTAGCCACCTCGATGGGGTGGCCACCCAGTTGAAGTGGGTATCGAGCCAAGCTTCAGATGCTGGTACGTAGTCCTGATAACTTTAAGGGTTGTCGATCTAATAATTGTCACAGAGCTGGATGCAATAATCAGAGAAATACCTTATGGGACGGGCTCACGCTTCATGCCTGAGAAAGGCTGCCTTCCGGGAACGCGTACAGCCTTCTTAGATTTCGTTGTTGATTGGGTGAACGGTCCCGACTCGGAGCGTTGTCTTGTTCTGTTCGGACAGGCGGGCACCGGAAAGTCATGCATCGCACACGAGATCGCGCATCTCTTCGATAAAATGCACCGTCTTACATCGTCCTTCATCTTTTTGCGGAAGGAGCAATCCAAACACGAGGCCTACCACTTCTTCACGACTCTTGCTCGCGATCTCTCGGACCGCTACCCTTCGTTCAAGGCCGCGCTCGGAAATATTGTCAAAGGCGACTCTTCTCTTCGAGTTCGTACCCGTGACTATCCGACGCTCTTTGAATGCCTTGTCCTGAAGCCGCTTGAAGATCTGCACATCGTCGGTCCTATTCTTGTTGTAATCGACGCCTTGGACGAGAGCGGAGACGCAACTGGTAGAAGTGGGTTACACACATTTCTCGCCAAAAACCTGTCCAAACTACCGTCGAACTTTCGCGTGGTTATCACGTCAAGGCCGGAGGACGGCATCCAGTCCGCGTTCGATGGAGCACCGTCAGCCAGGATCAAATATATGAACGATTCTGAGCTGGCAGCTCGAACGGACGACGATATACTCACCTTCCTTCAGAACTTACTCCCTTTACCCGAATTCGAAAGGCATGGGATTGCATTGGCAAGAAAGGCAGAGGGATTGTTTCAGTGGGCGGCGGTTGCCGGTGGATTCATCCTCGATCCCCCTGAATGCTTCGGGTTTAGCAAGAAAAGGTGCATAAACCATCTTTTGAAGCTCACTACAGACCGCGATAGACAAGATCCGTTGGACGACCTGTACAAGGGAGTCCTTGAAGGATACTTCACACATACAGAAACACGACTTCTTTTCCGCTCCGTAGTGGGACAGCTGATTACTGCATTCGAACCACTCTCCATCCGCTCGCTGACCACTTTGCGAGGACTCGCGCCCAATGACAATGACGATGCCGATTCTGTTGTCATAATGCTCCGTCGGCTGGGCTCGTTGTTCAGTAATGTTAACTCGCCTGATGGCACCCTTCCCATCGTTCCTCTCCATACGTCATTCCGCGACTTCCTGACAAATAAAGAGAAGAGCGGTGCTTTTTGTATTGTTCTTCGTGATGCGCACTATGGATTGGCGCATTCCTGTCTCGATCTGGTGTACCGCGACCTTGGGTTTAACATGTGCGACATTGGATCATCGCATCTCGCTAATAAAGACATTCCAGACCTTGAAGCCCGCGTCTTCAAACACCTTCCACCTGTTCTATTGTATGCTTGTCGTTTCTACGACGGTCATCTGGAACATGTTAATTTTGAAACCAATCTGTTCTGCAAGCTCCGGTCTTTCTTCGAGACGAAATTCCTCTTTTGGTTGGAGGCGCTTAGCTTGACGAGCAATGTGCGTCTTGCGTTGCCAACGTTGGCGTCTGTGAATGTGTGGCTAGCGCTTGGTCGGGGTGTAAGTACAAAAATCCGTTCTGGGGGGCAGGCATGTAACTAAAGACAACAGTCTCAACAGGTTTCTCAGACAGAGCTAGAGAAATTCACCGCATTTATCAATGATGCATCTACGTTTGTGCGCTATTTTGGGATAGCCATGGCAAAGAGCGCTCCGCATGTCTATCTTTCTACTTTGCCATTTGCACCGACATCTTCTCTCGTTTCTATGCATTATTCAAGCATGTTTCCTCGAATACCACATGTCATAAGCGGGCGATTATCTCATTGGCCATCATCAGAGATGGTGATTTCAAATGTTGGGGGTTTGGTCACGTCCATTGCACTCTCACCAGATGGCCAGCGCATCGTCTCAGGCTCCTACAATCGAACAATTCGTGTGTGGAATGCCATGACGGGAGTGTGTGTGGCAGACCTGTTTAGTAGACACACGGATACGGTCTCGTCTGTGGCATTCTCACTGGATGGCAAGCACATCGTCTCAGGTTCTTTCGATCAAACAATTCGTGTGTGGAATGCCATGACGGGAGAGACAGTGGCGGGCCCATTTTGTGGACACTCGGGTTCGGTCATGTCTGTGGCATTCTCTCCAGATGGCCAGCACATCGTCTCAGGTTCGGCCGATCGAACAATTCGTGTGTGGAACGCCAGGACAGGAGAGATAGTGGCGGGCCCATTTTGTGGACACTCGGATGAGGTCATATCTGTGGCATTCTCTCCACATGGCCAGCACATCATCTCAGGTTCGGCCGATCGAACAATTCGTGTGTGGAACGCCGTGACAGGAGAGACAGTGGCGGGCCCAATTAATGGACACTCGGCTACGGTCTGGTCTGTGGCATTCTCTCCAGATGGCCGGCACGTCGTCTCAGGCTCTTCCGATCAAACTATTCGTGTGTGGAATGCAACGACGGGAGAGACCGTGGCGGGCCCATTCACTGGACACTCGGGTGAGGTCATGTCTGTGTCATTCTCTCCAGATGGCCAGCATATCGTCTCAGGCTCTTTCGATCGAACAATTCGTGTGTGGAACGCTACGACGGGAGAAACAGCGGCAGGCCCATTTAGTGGACATTCAGGTTTGGTCACGTCTGTGGCGTTCTTTCCAGGTGGCCAGCACATCGTCTCAGGCTCTCTCGATCAAACAATTCGCGTATGGAACGCCATGACAGGAGAGGCATTGGCGGGCCCAATTAGTGGACACTCAGGTTCAGTCACGTCTGTGGCATTCTCTCCAGATGGCCAGCACATCGTCTCAGGCTCTCTCGATCGAACTATTCGTGTGTGGAATGCCACGACGGGAGAGACCGTGGTTGGCCCATTCAGTGAACACATCGGTTGGGTCACGTCTGTGGCATTCTCTCCAGATAGCCAGCGCATCGTCTCCGGCTCTTTCGATCGAACAATTTGTGTGTGGAACACTATGACAGGAGAGAGAGTGGCAGGCCCATTTAGTGGACACTCGTATATTGTCTTGTCTGTGGCATTCTCTCCAGATGGACAGCACATCGTGTCAGGCTCGGGTGATCAAACAATTCGTGTGTGGAATGGCACGACGGGAGAGACGGTGGCAGGCCCATTTACTGGACACTTGGATTGGGTCAGGTCTGTGGCATTCTCTCCAGATGGCCAGCACATCATCTCAGGCTCGGACAATCAAACAATTCGTGTGTGGAACGCCAGGACAGGAGAGACAGCGGCGGGCCCATTGCGTGGACACTCGGGTTCGGTCATGTCTGTGGCATTCTCTCCAGATGGCCAGCACATCGTCTCAGGTTCGGCCGATCGAACAATTCGTGTGTGGAGCGCCATGACAGGAGAGATAGTGGCAGGTCCATTTCGTGGACACTCAGGTTCGGTCATGTCTGTGGCACACGCTCCAGATGGCCAGCACATCGTCTCAGGTTCGGCCGATCGAACAATTCGTGTGTGGAACGCTACGACTGGTGAGACAGTGGCAGGTCCATTTAGTGGACACTCGGATGCGGTCATGTCCGTGGCATTCTCTCCAGATGGCCAGCACATCGTCTCAGGTTCGGCCGATCAAGCAATTCGTTTGTGGAACGCTATGACAGAGGAGACAGAAACTACTAAACAGGTTGGTTCTACTACTCAATCTAAGATAAACGATGAAGGGTGGTTATGTGGTAACGACGATGAACTTCTAATTTGGATCCCGCCGTTACATAGGCCAAATCTTCTCCTCCCAAGTCATATCTGGGTTTCAGGCGAACACAAAACTCGCCTGGATTATTCTACTTTCATGCCTGGTCACAGTTGGGGTACTTGTATTAACACCTAGATACAATTGCCGCAACGGTATACTTTTTCTTAAACGTCCGGTGACGATAAGATCTCATCGTAGCATTATGCATCACGGCTGGACGACTTGCTGTCGGTGTCAGTATTGGTATTAGGGTTGGTGACCGCTAGCGGGCCTTGTTATAATGGAGCTCTCTCATACCGCACGGGCAGCGGTGTCGATGAGCAATCAACCTACAGTAGAGAGCCTGGGTACGGCCTTTCATTCAGCAAGCCTGAGGCCTCAAGGGCAAACAATCAGCCCAAGGGCGCCGCTTTTATACCATATTGCCCAGTGCAAGGCGGGCGTCACAAACGTACACTTAAAAGCTAGACGAGAGAATAAAATTGAAGTTCTAACCTGAGAAATCTGTTCATTACCGAAACAGTCACTCCGTGCCAGCGGGCCAGGGACTATGTAACAGAGACGAACCGGATGTGCCTACCTGACCACAAATGAGAGAACGGCGCTAAAGTTCCACGCTGTCGAGAGTCAAGCATACATAGAATATTCATAGGGCGGCTCTAAAAGAGTCAGGTCCCACATGTCCCAACTCTGCCAGCATGGCCTTGTGGACGACAGCCATTGATAAATACACTCTCCACCTGCGCCGTTCTCATCCGCGAACTCCGTGTATAGCATGTTTCACGAGTCGGTAACCACGCTTGCAAGGCTCAATGCCCCGGCTCAACAGACGTTGCTGTACAAACAAACAGGGTTAGGTCGTGGCGGCATACGGAAAAAACTCCTAGCTAACGCCCAAAGAACCCGAGGTGTCCCCAGCGTAGCTCTCTAGTCTGTGCTTGCAAAGTGAGGTTTAAGTAATACCGTGACATCTCGCCTGAGACTCCTCTGGCCTTTTGTTGCCAGGCTTTGTCCGTTTGGTCGTCCCCTACAGTGCAGTTCGGAGTGGGATCTCGTGTATTACCTAACCTAGTAGACAATCTGCGCCAAAGTAGCAGTGAAGCCGTTCATATAGTCCAAATGGCAGGAATGCCGACTCGGGTGAACCTACATCGCAGCGACGGTGCACATTGTTATGTTTCACGTGATCATACACTTTTCAGATGGCCGCTGGACACCGGCCCGGACTAGGATCTACTACTATTGGTACCGGTGACGGAACCGGGTCTAGGCAGATCGTCGCGCTGTAGCACAACACCCATCGAAAACAAGTCACGAGTTCTACATGGAACCGTTCGGCAAAAGAGTGTGAGTAAAATCTAGCGTTACTACCACAAATAAAAAGTGGAGGCTAAAAAAACGAGCGAAAGCGAAGTCAACGAGAACAATAAAGGTGGGTATATGCTTATGAAAACGCTATGGGATCGCAGAAGAGAGCCAAGTAGGTTTCAGAAACCCAGGCAATTAACGAGAGGACCAAGTTTGAGGCCAAGGGTGAATCCTGCACAACCGTCGCCGATGAGGAGAACCAGTAGTTCTGCGACAAGCACGGTGACGAGCCCAAAGACCACCTAAACAAGTCTAACGACAACGGAACTGAATTCGTAACAAAGAATCAGAAACGTTTCCACCAGACACCGTGCAAGGAATTACTGACAATAGTTCACCAATAAGAGGTAGTAGATCAGGGTATGAACTGCACGCAAGGCCAAGCGATCCAAGGATGATCTGTCTCACAAAACGTGAGCGTCAGAGGGAAAACAACAGATGCTGATGGAAAGAGTACCTCTAGCGTTGTGGAAATAAGTAAGAGGATATCGTGGGAGGT
This sequence comes from Lactarius psammicola, assembly GCA_025769895.1. Lineage (NCBI taxonomy): Eukaryota > Fungi > Basidiomycota > Agaricomycetes > Russulales > Russulaceae > Lactarius > Lactarius psammicola. Next base: position 636,618 of record WTXK01000005.1, on the reverse strand, counting down.
GCAACCACAGCCAAAGAGACCAGACATTCGGAGATCGTCGACGAGATTATTGATAACGTTACGAGTACTCCTTGTAGCCAATGCTATATCAGTCCGTCATGATCAATTGTATATTGTCAACCCGGAAGAGTAGGAAGTCACATGGGGAAGAATCACCAATGCCCCGCAGCGCAATACGAGCAACCCACATGCCCAGCACTACTAGCTTCGATGAAGTGCCTGATAAGTACGTTCACAACTGTGCTTGAAAGAACTCCTGACGGAATCAACCCATCTACGCAGGCAATCCGTCCTTCATCGATTAAGACCTACACTTCACCGCAGTCAAGCAATCTGTAGAAGTGTACGTGTACCATGCAAAGAACAAATGGTCGATCGAGAGTATCCTATTCTCCGAGTGCCGGTACACATCGGTCCGAGCCCAATCTTTTATTTATAGAAACCAATGTCGGTGCCGAGATGAGCTCTATGTCCTGTACCGCATTGATTTGAAACCCTATATGGCATATGGGGGTCACGCTGGGTCCGAAAGCGGACCTTATGTCGTTCTAGGTAGTCCAATTGTCGGTGGTACGACTCGGTGCTGATGCGCCTTCCTGCTTTATTCTAGCGGCAGTAGCACCAGCACTGTTTCCGCGGAATCGTTTTCTCATGTCAAGCTTGGAAGATTACGAAACGTCAGAGAAGCTAACATGAAACGATTTGCGAAGACATTACCATGCCACGCTTACACTCGAATGTCGCCAGACGCAGAGACCGGCACTCTTCGGGAAGCTCGTCGATGTGACTCCTTATGCATTCAGATGGTAGCCTTCCCTTTTTCATGACACAGTTAGAGTGTAGGACGCAGTCTTTGAGAGCGGCCAGGAGGGGTTCACAGTAGTTGGACATGACACCTTAGTTAGTTGAGCCGACATCGGGCCGGCGTTTTGGGACATTGAGCCAATCCGGGAACGGCCGGAGTAGAGAAAATGCTACTCTCCCGTACTGAAAGCTTTATCGGAACTAATGACTTCTTGGCATGTGCTTCTGGCGCACATGCCAAGCACATGCTCTCGTTCAGTCAAGGTTACTCGAGGCACCGCCCCCCAATTCTTTCGTGGTTCTCTGTGTACTTTTCTGTGTCTCTGTATTCAGAGCCCTCGTTGTCTTCTCTGCTACTGTCGCTGAAACGCATGTGGCCATGGAGCACTTTGCATGCTCGCATTCGATGCACCACATGGTGACCGCTGATAACCACTCTAGTGTTTTCTGTTGCATGAGCCCTGCTTTTTCGTATAAAATCCCCTCGTGAGCACACTCAGCTCTCCAGCAAGCACCGTCTGCTATCTGCTGCTTAGGACCTTCCCAAAGTCTCATTGCGCCAATCGTCTCTTCGATTAACCATGCTTTTTTCTACTCTTGTCGCTTTTATTGGTGCATCTGTCGCCCTCGCGTCCCCCGTCGCTGTCAACTCGACGGTTACTCCTCGCCGTTGCGGTACCACCATCTCTCCAGAGAAGATCATCGCCGCGGAGAAGCATTTTGAGGCGAACAAGCCCACCAAGGCTCTGGTGGACAGTGCTACTGCCGCGACAGTCTCAGTGTACATGCACGTCATCAGTGAAGACACCACGGCCGCAGGTGGAAATCTCGCGTTCGTTCGAATTTCTCATTTATTGTTCCGGGTGCACCGCGCTCATTTTTTTTTTTCGCCTCATTATCAGGGATTCTGCGATTTCCGCCCAGATTAGCGCGCTCAATTCTGGCTATGCTGGCTCAGGCCTCTCGTTCGTACTCGCCGGCACTACCCGCACTGTGAACGCCGACTGGTTCAACAATGTTGACGACACCTCGGTCCAGCAAGATCAGATGAAGTCCGCACTTCACGTGGGTGGCGCTGCTACCCTCAATCTTTACAGTGTCGGGTAGGCACCAATCAAACTGCGGGATAATGTGCAAGGCTGACTCCTCCGGTACGCAGGTTCACTGGCTCGGGACTTCTTGGTTACGCTACCTTCCCCTGGGACTACTCGACCAACCCTGTGGACGATGGCGTCGTATTCCTTTTCTCTTCCGTCCCCGGCGGCTCAACCGCCGACTACAATGAAGGCAAGGTAGGAGCATGATGCCACTATTCAAACTAAACGATACTGACATGACTGCCGCGAAAGACTGTTACTCACGAGGTTGGCCACTGGGTTGGTCTCTACCATACCTTCCAAGGTGGTTGCACTGGCTCGGGTGATTTTGTCTCGGACACACCCGCAGAGGCCAGCCCCGCTTCCGGCTGCCCCACCGGTCGCGACACTTGCTCAACGGCCGGCCTCGACCCTATTACCAACTTCATGGACTACTCCATTGATTCCTGCATGAATCAGTTTACCGCTGGTATGTACTGTCTGTCTCTCGTGGCATGGATGACATTGATGGTGGCGACTCGCCAAAGGCCAAATCGCTCGCTTCAAGGCCCAGCTTTCCACCTACAGAGGCCTCGTTGTCTGAGGTATGGGCCGGGGTTGTTTTTAGTAGCAGGACTTATACGAGTCGCTTGTATTATTTCGCACGAACTCCCAAAAATCGAAGAAATAATCGAGCTACACGCCACACGATGAATGATCTTTAGAATGGCAAGGTAATATGATTTCAGTGGCAGCACATTCAATAAGAGTATTAGATGGAGGGTGTAGAAATATATTGCATGGGGAGTTCCCGAACAATCCCAACAACCTCGTCGATGACAGGGGGACACATTCAGACGTTGCGTTGGCCGAATTAAGATGGGCTATGCGAAGACCGTGAGCATACAACAGCATGAGGGGGACGAGGGGCAAGCAGACGTACCAATGGGAAGCAGAGCCTTCTGAAGGAGAACATCGGTGCTAGTGATGAGGGCCTTTGCATCAGTATGGTGGGGTTCTGGAGCAGGGATGGCGGCAGCCAGGGTTGCAAAAAAAAAGAAATATGATAGCAAAGAGAGCGATCTTGATTGGAGAGAACGTGGCTGAGAGTTGGAGAAGGAGAGCAAGAGGCAAAAACAGTGGAAGAAGCGTGAGTGTGGGCAAGAATGAGGAATCCCGCTACGTTTTATAGGGACACGCAGAGCAAATGGGCTTGCTGACATCGATATACGGTTAGATTGAACACCTTCGACAAGGGTATCTCGTCTGCTGCTTTTGGCCACGGTGCCGAGTTGTGAGCATGTGGGCTCGCAGTAAACACCGCTTCTGGCGTCGACGCAGAAGCCCCCTCACCTACAGATGGCGTTTATAAATATTCAGGCCCATAGATTCACCGGTCTGGTTCCTTCGGTCGGTTGCAGATAGAATGCAATCGTGTCCGACTCGTTTTTTCTGTCCAAAGAGGAGTAACCACAGTCAAAAAATTGTGCCCCCAGAGTACAACAACGGATCAGCATAGAATTTGAAGCCAGGCATCTTTTCGGCTATTTATCCTTTTGAAAATCCCGTCGCCGTGACGCCGTGTTGTCATCGACTTTTCAGCCAGCAGAGCACGAAGGGGCATTTGTCCCCTTTTTTTTTACTTGATGGAAGAGTGAGTAGCAAGACATTGGTCAGACCTCTTCTCGCTGAGAACGCTTTGCCGTCTAAAGAGATCGGACAAGCAATTGTGGTGATGAATCGCACGCTTACGCAACATGCTTCGGAGTTTGCGTCGTCGGAATGCGCCGTGAGTACGTTGTCGCACAATTTCGGACATCTTCGACCTGTGCCTGCCGTTGCTATTCCCTCCCTCCGCCAGGCTCATGGCTATAATGAATTTTCAGTGTCATCTCCTGATCCACTTCTCGTCAAGTTTGCCAAAATACGAGTCCGCTGACCCTCCTCTACGGAAGTGCGGTCATCAGCGCTATCATAAGTAACATAGATGCCGCGGTCAGCATCAGCATTGCCATCGTCATCGTCCTCACAAGTATGTGATCTCCACCTTCACCTACGACACAGAGCTCATCCCTCTCTCAGTCAGCTTCGTACAGGAACGACGTTCTGAAAAGTCGCTCAAGGCGCTTAACAAGTTTGTCCCTCACCACCACCACATCCATGATGGGGGGGCAAATAAACCTCCTTGCAAATGAGGTCGTACCAGGTGATCTCGTCACCTTCACTACCGCTATCGACCTCGAGGTCGACGACAGCAGTCTGACGGGAGAGACCGTGTCCCGAGGGCACAGAGATGGCTGAGCGGACATGCAAAGCCTACATAGGTACGGTGTTTGGGCTGAGCAACCCTCTCAACACGATCCAGATCCTGTTTATCGACATCCTCTTGGACGGTGAGTGCTCCCATATCAAGCCTGAATTCAGTCTGACATTGGCGCTGACACAACACTGCTGCCCACAGGTCCACCGAGCCAGTCGCTCGGCGTTGACCCCATCGACCTCGATGCGATGCGAAAACCACCGCGAAAGAAGGACGAGCCGACCACGAGCCGCCGCATCTTCTTCCGCGTCGCCTTTTCCGTGTCTGTCATCGTAGTCGACACGCTCTTTGCCTATTACTTTGCGTCATCGGACGACCAGAGCATGTCGCACCGCGACCAGAGCATGGTCTGTGCGCTTCTCTCCTCCTGATGGATATATGCGTTGTGCTCACTCTTGGTGAATCCCAGACGTTCTTTTGCTTCATTTTCCTAGACCTCATCTCAGTAGTCCAGAACCGCGGGCTTGGCTGCAGCCTGACGCAGAACCGGATGCTCATCCTCACCGTGGCGATCTCGTTCCTGTCGCGGCTTGGGCTGATCTACATCCCGTTCATGTAAGCGATCTTCCAGACCGAGGCGCTCCCGCTGGACGACCTGCTCCTGTTATTCGCCCTCGTGGGGTCGTCCTTTGTACTGCACGTGGGCCGCCGACGGTACGAGCGCGCTCTGAATCAGAGCGAGACACGTACGCCGCAGCGACGAAGGAACTGGCATGATTCACTGAAATTTAAGTCAAGTATTGGTCGGATATATTGCATTGATTTTGGTTACTCTGCCTCGAGCCATTGGTTGGAAAGAGGCGAAATGACATCAAGTGTTGGTTACAAGAACTAATGAAAATATTACTAATTTATGTTATTATGCGCTCGGTTCCAGCTGAGAATATGCATCGTATTTTGGGCTACAGACGCACAATCGAGAACACTCAACCACCCTATCGGCATACTGCCAGTGCGTCGCAGTCGCAGAGAACCAACGTGACAAAGGTGGTATTCCTACACTGATCCCTTTTTCCCTCACCTGGAGTGCAAGAGTCAGTCACATCTTTCTCGCCTCCATGTGCTCCCAATTTGGACCTAAGAGGTTTTTTTTTTTCTTTTCACCCCACGCCGGCATGCTTGCTCCACGTCCGAACCGATTTTCCACCCGCAAGGACGTACTAAGGCGGCGAAAGCGTGGGTACTTCAGAGCGTGCCATGATCAATCACGTACCCCCGTCTTCCCTAGTAGCCCAACAAGGGTGTCCTCCAGCTTTGCCTCTGCCCTTGGCACTGACCACACATTGATGAACCAGATCCCTTGTCGTTCGCACGCTGGCGGCTCCTTGAGCGCTTACTATACTAGCGCCTATCACGCGCGATAACCCACATACTGTACCGTCGCACGTTCCCCGGGCGTAGCCGACCGCCGCCTATTCAGAGGCTGCACGTCCACGAGCAAGCGAAGCAAGTCGGCTCGTCCCGCGGGCTGTTTACAACACAGGTAAGTATGCCACCAAGTATGGTGAAGCACGAACGGAGCATCACGCATTGAGAAGGTAGCTTAACGTTACGTTGGCGCTGTGACATATATCTCGCTCTCAACGACCTTCCACTCCATCGACGGCTCGAGTAGCATCTTCCGCGGGCTCCGGCGCCACCTTTGACCGGATCCAGCAGACGACGGGTAGGTATCGAGTATACGCTCGATTATGCGCTCTGAGGTGATAATGGCTGCGCGCGGGACATCTAGTCCATGATTTTGCACGCGCTCCTAGGTCATGCATCGCTCTGCGAGGTGTGTAGAGACCGCAAGGGAAGTCAAGAAGAGAACGCAAGTGCGCGGTTGTACGTCGGGATCAGGGATCGCTGCCTCATGTTCTATCCTCTTGTCATCGTTGGGTATCTGGTAGAGGGGTTAGCATCTGTGTAAGTAGGAACAATCTGGTATGAAGACGGACCAAGCGATTTCGTGATCGTACGCACCGTCCAGGAGCCTCGACGCAAAATCGTCTATCAACACATCTGCGAAGTCAAGGACAACGTGCAGTCGAGATTCGTTAGAGGGATCGTCAATACCCAAGCCCCCCTGCGCTTGCATTGCCAAAAGTGCTCGTGGTGTTTGCTTGACGTCCGAGTTTTCTTCTCGTCATCGCACGCTTTGCCATCCTCTTCGCTCCCGAAGGGCACCGGAGTCTGTCGCCGAGCCATACAAGGCCCTCGCATAAAATGGAGATCATGCGTGTGGCGTGCAGAGTTCTGCACGCCACAAGTCGAGAGCGCAGTGTAGAGCGCTCGCTCCGCAGACGACAAGCGAGCACTGAGTGAAGTGCATACAACTGTCGATCTGCGACTGGTGGAACAAAAAGGTCTCAACAATATAATTACTTTATGTAAAAAATATTTTCAGAGGAACTGGTGGTGACACAAGACCTCAGAGATCATACATCATGGGCCAAAGGGAAGAGAGCAAGGGATGCCCGCTGCGAGCCAGGGCTGATACGCATCGCGACAAAGTTCGACCGCGTTTTCGACATTCCCCAAGCTTGATATAGCTTGATAGGGCATCTTCGTAGCTCAGAACCTGGGAAAAAGGAGAGACAGTACGAATTGTCACGCATTGTCACGCATTGCATCGTCGGCACCACGCGAAACCTCAGGCTCTGCCTTCCGCTCTCGCGCTTCGGGGCCCCCTCACTGTCTACCGGCGGTCGGTGTCCCATGTCCAGAGGCCCGCCTTGACGCGGTGCTTCGTGATTGAGGTGCCAGTAGCTGGTCGACGCGTCCGGGTGTGTATCTGAAGGGAGGGGCGGTATTGTGTGCAACGACTAGCGGACGAACCCGAGCTCTGAGGGAGTGCGGAGGTTGGCCGCCTGTATGGGGCAGCCAGGAGAGCGCGCACGACGGGAGGTTGGCGTACGGGTCAGTGCCATCAAGGAAAGTTGGAGGTCCGACATCAGACATTCTGATAATCTCGAGGAGAGCCCACATACAGTATTACCTCCCGTCCTCAATACCTCAATCACCTCCTCCCGAAAGTTAAACAGCTTAGGACCCAGATGAGGAGACGACTCGATTGGTCTATTTCTCGCTCTATTACCACTCGCCTGCGTCTTGTACTTCAATGGTAAGAGGTGTTTGTGGTGCCATGGACGATAAGTATCGGGGAATGCAGTATTGCTCGGCCATGAAGCGTCACGGGCACCAGCGCTGACGAGGGCCGTAGGTCGATGGTCGTCTTAGTCTCGGCTGAGAGGCGGGTATAGCAACCTTGAGTGAGGATTTGCATGTCTGCAGCTCGGTCAATTCGGCCGACATACGGCATCGGTCCTTGACAATGGTGGGAATCGGTGACGCCCCCTATGTGGGCTGTACCGTGGCGTGCGGACAGCGCGTGTATGCTGGTACCTTAACGCTCGACTCATACACTCACTCTCACACCAAGATATTAGAATCAAGAGAAGACTCTCGTATAGCTTGTGTGGCCCTTGAAAAAGATATGGAGCACCAATTGACTTCGTGCGTGAATCCCCGCTGACCTGTGACTCTCCCGCCAATCACCACTAATCACCCGTCATGATGATTCCAGCCCAGATCCGTCTGGGTCGGGAAATACTGGAATAAGGTCCGTCAATCCCTGTGTTTTTTTTAGTGACGTCGGATCCAGAAACCTCTTTGGGCAGCTCTCAGATTACCCGATCGCAGGATATCCCTTCTAAGCTCCATGTTGAGGTGACGGGTATGTAAATTTTTGACCGGTTGATTCCCTAATAAGCACTTAATCTCTTTGTTAGTCCTCCGAGCGCATAATGTTCCCCAGATCAAGAAACGGTCATGGCTGAAGGATCAGTTCTTCGTCACTTTGACCGATCAAGTAACAACGAAGAAGACGGCAAGCGTTTCTAGTAAGGGACAGAAGGTGCAGTGGGATCAGAAATTTGGCGCCTTGTAGGGCTGTTCTTTTAATCCTGTTTTCCGTCTAAGTGTTTTGTTCAGTTTTGTACAGCCGTCTTCACATTTTATTTTGCGTCTTTATGCGAAGCGATTGGCCCATTCTAATACACTTATCGGAACGCATCAGACACCGATGCCTGTCGAATCTCAAAGTGGTTTGTTTTTTACGACAATTATCCGTCATTTAACTAGTAACTGAGTGTCTCGCTTTGTAGACGTCCCATTTGTTTTGAGTAATGGCGACGGACCAGCTGGACAATCGGACAAGCCAGTCATACTCTACTTGACGATCACTGTGTCGGAGAACGCGACTTCCCATCCGATCTTGCCCATCAACGCTATAGCGACTGAAGTAGACGTCTCGCCTATGGAACAAGCTACGAAGCCCGTTATGGCCCAGGGCTCCATCGAAACAGCACCGCTGGTAGCCGCTGGTTCCCTCGAGGCTCCTCCACCCCCGACGGATCGGGTTCCCATCGAGACTAGCACTCCTATATCACCAGTATCCGATGTCCGGGCGGCCATGTCACCTGCCGAGAACGCTCTCCAAAACGCCGATGATGCTACCAAGGGGTTCAATCTCCCAAGTAGATGGGAAGGTGCAGTTGCGAGAATCAAGTGGGTGATGGATGCTGTGAGCCCAGCCGCAGAAGTACGTCACAGCGTAATGTCCTTCTTGACCGAGCCGACTTTCGGTCTCAGCTTCACCCGTACGCAAAGATGGCATGTGGCTTGCTACTAGCAATTCCCAAGGTGCGTCGATTTACGTTATTGTCGACAGAAAATGCTGGTGCCATGTTCATCTGGAAGCTAGACACTCGTAGAACAATTTCAAAGTGACGACAACGTCCGAACGCTACTTGTAGCTATGCACGATGCGTTTGATTTCGCAAACCAGGAAGACATTTTGAGATCCATCAAGTGCGAGTCGAGGCAGGCCCGAATCCTTACGCTCATGTTGCAGCATGTCTGTAATTGCAGTGACTTCATCCAATCTTATACAAAGGACCCGCGATTCTGTACGTCGTCGTCTTCGACTCCTTCATTGACCCATGTGAACACACAATTTGCAGGGAAGCGCACGTTAGTCAATCTGGGCAGCCAAGTCGACAAACAGATTGAGGACTTCCGCACCACTCTTGTGGAACTTCGAAAGGCTTTTTTGGATGAGGCTGCCGTCACTACTGCGATAACTGCGCTCCAGATTCTGGACGATGTGGGAATAATTTCGGCCAATGTTGGTAGAATCTCTAGTCAGCTTGACGGGATGGCTAGTCAGCTCGACGGGGTGGCCACCCAGTTGAAGTGGGTATCGAGCCAAGCTTCAGATGCTGGTACGTAGTCCTGATAACTTGAGGGTTATCGATCTGATAATTTCCATAGAGCTAGATGCAATAATCAGAGAAATACCCTATGGGACAGGCTCGCGCTTCATGCCTGAGAAAGGCTGCCTTCCGGGAACGCGCACGGCCTTCTTAGATTTCGTTGTTGATTGGGTGAACGGTCCCGACTCGGAGCGTTGTCTTGTTCTGTTCGGACAGGCGGGCACCGGAAAGTCATGCATCGCACACGAGATCGCGCACCTCTTCGGTAAAATGCACCGTCTTACATCGTCCTTCATTTTTTTGCGGAAGGAGCAATCTAAACACGAAGTTTATCACTTCTTCACGACTCTTGCTCGCGATCTCTCGGACCGCTACCCTTCGTTCAAGGCCGCGCTTGGAAGGATTGTTAAGGACGACTCCTCTCTTCGACTCCGTACCCGTGACTATCCGACGCTCTTTGAATGCCTTATCCTCAAACCGCTTGAAGATCTGCACATCGTCGGTCCTATTCTTGTTGTAATCGACGCCTTGGACGAGAGCGGAGATACGACCGGTAGAAGTGGGTTACACACATTTCTCGCCAAAAATCTGTCCAAATTGCCATCGAACTTTCGTGTGGTTATCACGTCGAGGCCAGAGGACGGCATCCAGTCTGCGTTCGATGGAGCGCCGGAAACCAGGATCAAATATATGAACGATTCTGAGCTGGCAGCTCAAACGGATGACGATATACTTACCTTCCTTCAGAACTTGCTCCCTTCAGATGAGTTCAAAAAGCATGGGGTTGCACTGGCAAGAAAGGCAGAGGGATTGTTTCAGTGGGCGGCGGTTGCCGGTGGATTCGTCCTCGATCCTCCTGAATGCTTTGGGTTTAGCAAGAAGGAGTGCATAAACCATCTTTTGAAGCTCACTACAGATCGCGATGGACAAGACCCGTTGGACGAGTTATATAAGGAAGTCCTTGAAGGATACATCACACACCGGAAAACACGACTTCTATTCCGCTCTGTGGTGGGACAGCTGATTACTGCATTCGAGCCGCTCTCCATCCGCTCGCTGACCACTTTGCGAGGACACGCATCCAATGACAACGACGATGCCGATTCTGTTGTTATAATGCTTCGTCGGCTGGGCTCATTGCTCAGCAATGTTAACTCGCCTGATGGCACCCTTCCCATCGTTCCTCTCCATACTTCATTCCGCGACTTCCTGATAAATAAAGAGAAGAGCGGTGCTTTTTGTATCATTCTTCGTGATGCACACTATGGACTGGCGCATTCTTGTGTCGGTCTGGTGCTTCGCGACCTCAGGTTTAACATGTGCAACATTGAATCATCACATCGCGCTAATAAAGACATTCAAGGCCTTGAAGCCTGCGTTGCCGAACACCTCCCACCTGCCCTCTTGTATGCCTGTCGTTTCTTCAACGATCATCTGGAACATGTTAATTTTGAAACCAATCTGTTCTGCAAGCTCCGGTCTTTCTTCGAGACGAAATTCCTCTTTTGGTTGGAGGCGCTTAGCTTGACGAGCAATGTGCGTCTTGCCTTGCCGGCGTTGTCGTCTGTGAATGTGTGGCTAGCGTCTGGTCGAGGAGTAAGTCTGAACATTAGTCCTGTGAGGTAGACATACAACTAATGACAACAATCGCAACAGGTTTCTCAGATAGAGCTAGATACGTTCACTGCGTTTATCAATGATGCGTCTGCGTTTGTGCGGTATTTTGGGATAGCTATGGCAAAGAGCGCTCCACATATCTATCTCTCTACTTTGCCATTTGCACCGACATCTTCACGTGTTTCTTTCCATTATGCAACCATGCTTCCTCGAATACCGCGTGTCAAAAGCGGGCAATTGTCTCATTGGCCGTCATTGGAGATGGTGATTTCAAATGTTGGGGGTGTGGTCAATTCCATTTCACTCTCATCAAATGGCAAACGCATCGTCTCAGGCTCTTCCGATCGAATGATTCGTGTGTGGGATGCCATGACGGGAGAGATCGTGGCAGGCCCATTTCGCGGACATTCGGATTTGGTCACGTCTGTGGCATTCTCTCCAGATGGCGAGCATATCGTCTCAGGATCGAACGATCGAACGATTCGCGTGTGGAACACCATAACGGGAGAGATCGTGGCAGGCCCATTTAGCGGACATTCGGATTTGGTCACTTCTGTGGCATTCTCTCCAGATGGCGGGCACATCATCTCAGGCTCTTCCGATCGAACAATCCGCGTGTGGAACGCCATTACTGGGGAGACCGCGGCAGGCCCAATTAGTGGACACTCGGACGGGGTCACGTCCGTAGCATTCTCGCCAGATTGCCGGCACATCGTCTCGGGTTCGAACGATCGAACGATTCGTGTGTGGAACGCAATCACCGGGGAGATAGTGGCGGGCCCATTGAGTGGGCACTTGGATTTGGTCAGGTCTGTAGCATTCTCCCCAGATGGCCAGCACATCGTCTCAGGCTCGCATGATCGTACAATTCGTGTTTGGGACGCCATGACCGGGGAGACCACGGCAGGCCCATTTAGTGGACACTCGGATCTGGTCAGGTCTGTGGCGTTCTCCCCGGATGGTCAGCGCATTGTCTCAGGCTCACATGACCGAACAATTCGCGTGTGGAACTCCAAGACGGGAGAGACGGTGGCAGGCCCATTTAGAGGACACTCGAATTGGGTCACATCTGTAGCATTCTCTCTAGATAGCCAGCACATTTTCTCAGGCTCGTTCGATGGAACAATTCGTGTATGGAATGCCACGACGGGAGAGACAGTGGAGGGCTCAAATAATGGACACTCAGGTTTGGTCTGGTCTGTGGCATTCTCTCCGGATGGCGAGCATATCGTTTCAGGCTCTTCCGATCGAACAATTCGTGTATGGAACGTCACGACGGGAGAGACGGTGGAAGGCACATTTAGAGGGCACTCGAAGGCGGTCACATCTGTGGCGTTCTCTCCATGTGGCCAGCACATCGTCTCAGGCTCGGAGGATCGAACAATTCGTGTGTGGAACGCCATGACAGGAGAGACGGTGGCAGGCCCATTGAGTGGACACTTGCATTGGGTCATGTCTGTGGCATTCTCTCCAGATGGTCAGCGGATCGTCTCAGGCTCGCACGATGGAACAATTCTTGTGTGGAACACCATGATGGGAGAGATCGCGGAAGGTCCGTTTAGCGGACACTCGGATTGCGTCTGGTCTGTGGCATTCTCTCCGGATGGCCAACACATTGTCTCAGGGTCACATGATCGAACAATTCGCGTGTGGAACGTCATGACGGGAGAGACCGTAGCCGGCCCATTCAGTGGACACTCAAATTCGGTCTGGTCTGCGGTATTCTCTCCAGATGGCCAACACATCGTATCAGGTTCTTCCGATCGAACAATTATTGTGTGGGACGTCACGACGGGAGAGACCGTGGCAGGCCCATTTAGTGGGCACTCGAACTCGGTCACATCCGTGGCGTTCTCTCCAAATGGCCGGCACATCGTCTCAGGCTCATTCGATGGAACAATTCGCGTGTGGAACGCCACGACGGGTGAAACAGTGGCAGGTCCATTCAGTGGACACTCGCATTGGGTTATGTCCGTGGCATTCTCTCCAGATGGCCAGCACATCGTCTCAGGTTCGGCCGATCAAGCAATTCGTTTGTGGAACACCATGATAAGGGAGACAGAAACTACTGGACCTGTTGATCCCACTAACCAATTTAAGGTAAACGATGAGGGATGGGTATGTGGTAACAACGACGAACTTCTAATTTGGATCCCGCCATTACATAGGCCAAATCTTCTCCTCCCAAGTCATATCTGGGTTTCGGCCGAACACAAAACGCGTCTGGACTTTTCTACTTTCGTCCCTGGTCACAGTTGGAGTACTTGTATTAACACCTAGTTTGAATCGCTGCAACAATGGGCTTTTGCTTGTAGCAAGTCTGATAACGATAAGGGCTCATCGTGGCACAATGTATTACGGCTGGAAGACTTGGTGTCGGTATCGGTAGTGGCGCGGCCAGCCCATTGGTATTGGCGTTGGTAGCTGGGACTTGATACTTGGTGAGCGCTCTCGTATCGCATTGGCAGCGGTGTCGATTGGGACATTCAGCCTACAGTAGAGAGCTGGGGCACAACGTACAACCTTGAAGCTAGGCAGACCTCGAAGGAGAACCAACAGGGGCCAGGGCGCCGGCTTGATACTATTTTTTTTTTTAAATCCATTTTTGTGCACCTGAGGGATGATACCCTACGTAGCACTACACTTTTGTATGTACTACAAACTGTTTTCCCGCTGCTAACCGATGTTCTCGCTTTATATCAAATACCTCCCCCAGTCCCCGGACGGGGCTGGCATAGCTTCTCGTCAAGCGTTGAGGTTGGTGGGGCATGTAAATTGCCGGGGCGTGAGGTGCGGTCTCGGGGTTCTTGAGCTGAAGATTGAGTGACCGCCTCCTACGTCGTCCGCCTTGCTCTTCGTATCTTGAATGAACCGTACTTGGGTGGTTCGGCGAGTTGTGGAGCTGGTGTGGTATCTTTGGGTTGCTAACCTCGCATTCGGACTACTTCTTCGTCTTCTACCGTTCCCGTCCCCTTTATCCCGTTTATCTTCCACTTCCCGGCTTGTGTGAATCTCCCTGTCTCTTTTATAAATGCGACCACTTGCATTATCGTTTTCGGGTTTGTGATCAACTTCGTGAGGCTTGATACTATATGTAGCCCCGTGTGGGCGCCGCAAACGCACGCTTGAACTCCAGATGAGAGAACAAAAATTGAAGTTCTAACCTGAGAAATCTGTCTGCTACTGAAATAATCTCACGGTGGCCCAGGGACTATGTAACAAGGATGGATCGGAGGTGCCTTGTTGACTGCAAATGAGAGAACGGCAGTACGCGGCGCTAAAGTTCTACACAGTCAACGGTTAGACATACATACATAGGACGTCCACAGGGCGCCTCTAAATGCGTCGGATCCTCCGTGTCCCAAATCTGCCAACTTGACCGTGCGGGCCACCAGCAGATACTCCTTCTACCTGCGTCATTCTCACCCACGAACACCGTGTATAGCACGTATCTCGAGTCAGCAACGACGCTTGCAAGACTCAGAGTCGACGCCCGTCGGACGTTTCTGTACAAATAAACAGGATTGGGTCGTTGCAGCATACGGAATAAAACTCCCAGGTAATGCTCAAAGAACCCGAGGCATCTCAAGTATGGCTCTCTAGTCTGTGCTTCCAAAGTTAGGTTTAAGCAATACAGTACTGTGCAATTCAAATTGAGATGTCGTGAATTAGTACCTAACCAAAAAATGTGGGCCTATGCTGTTCATACGATCTAAATGACAATGATGCCAGCTCATACGAACTTACATTGCAGAGACGACGCATTCGGATATTTTGCTTCTTGCTTTGGTCATCGGATGAAGTTGCATTGGCAGGACCACTGAACACCGGCCCGAACTAAGATCTACTGATTGATGACATAATAGGGTCAAAGATCGTCGCCACAGCGCGCTATGGCACAACGCCAATCGAAAACAAGTCACGCACGGGTTGAACCGCTCGGAAAAGGAGTGCGAATGATATCTAACGATACTACCACAAATAAGTGGTGGAGAGTAAACAGGGTTGTAAAACGAGCGAAAGTGAAGGTCTTTGGTCAATGGGAGAAAAAAAAGGTGGATATATGCTTTTGAAAAACCCCATGGGATCACAGTAGAGAGCCAAGTAGGCTACCGAGGCCCAGGCTATCGATAAGAGGACCGAGTTTGAGGCCAAGGATGACTCCTGCACAACCATTACCGATGAGAAGAACTAGTAGTTCTGTGACAAGCCCGCCGACGAGCCCAAGGACCACTTGAACAAGTTCGACGATAACGGAACTGCATTCGTAAGAAGAAAAAAAAATCAGTAACATTTTAGTCAGACACCATGCAATATATTACTGACACAAGTCCACCTATAAGAGACGATAGACCAGAGTATGAACCGCATGCGGGACCAAGCGTTCCAAAGATGATCTGTCCCATAAACCATGAGCGTCAGAGGGAAAACGACAGACGGTGAGGGAAAGAGTACCTGAAGCGTAGTGGAAATAAGCACGAGGATATCGTCCTTGGTGCAACCGCAGCCAGAGAGGCCAGACCCTCGGAGAGCGTCGACGAGATCAGTGACGATCTCAACCACCTCGCCGATGACAGGGGTGACATATTCAGACGTTGCGTTGGCCGAGTTAACATGGGCTATGCGAAGACGGTGAGCATACAATGGTGTGAGAGGAGGCGAGAGGCAAGCAGACGTACCGATGGGGAGCAGAGCCTTTTTAAGGAGAACATTGGTGCCAGTGATGAGGGCCTTTGCGTCAGCATGGCGGGGCTCTGGAGCAGGAATAGCGACAGCCAGAGCTGCAAAAGAAATGAGGGAAAAGAGAGCGATTTTGATGGGAGAGAACATGACTGAGAGTTAGAGAAGGAGAGCAAGAGGCAAAAGTAGTGGAAGAAGCAAGAGTTAATGGGCAAGAGGGAGGAATCCCGCTGTGCTTTATAGGATACGCAGAGCAAATGTGTTTGCTGACATCGATATACGATTAGATTGAACATCTCCGAAAAGGGTATCTCGTCTGCTGCTTTTGGCCACGGTGCCGAGTTGTGAGCACGAGGGCTTGCAATAAACACCGCTTCTAGCGACAGAAGATGATGCAGAAGCCTCCTCACCCACAGATGGCGTTTATGAATATTCCGGTCTAGTTTCACCGGTCTGGTTCGCTCAACTAGAACGCAATGACGTCCAACTCGACATTTCTGTCCAGAGGAGCACCACAACCAAAAAAAGTGTGCCCTTAGCGTACACCAGAAGTCAAGTAACGACTCGGCATGGAATTCGAGCCGTGGCACTCTTCCCTTCAGCACTTTTTTCTTTTTGCCGAAAACCCCGCTGCCGTGACGCCGCGTGGTCAGATCGACCTCAGTCAGCTTGGCAGAGCACGAAGGGGTACTTGTCACTTTTTTTGGACTTGACGGAAGAGTGAGTAGCATGACCACCAATCAATTAGCGCGGAGGACCTCTGTTCGCTGGGAACGCTGTACTGTCTGAAAAGATCGGCGGAGACGGTGTTTATGCGTTCCGTTGGCTGTCAGAGACCAGTTGGGAGTAGCGTTTGCATTACTGTGAAACTCGCAGAGCACGGGAACAAGACGTGTGCATCGCGTACATACGGGTGTTCCGGGTCTCCGGAACAACGCAGCCCTGGGAGTGGGGATGTGCGCTGTCTATCCAGGAATACATAGCTATAATTGCCATCCGAGTGTGACCTAGGCCTGGCTGGGATGGGCCCAGTTGGTGTAAGTGATAGGCCCCGCACCGCGTCCCCGACATAGCCGAGAGAGAGGGATTTATGATGAGGCCATACACACGTAAGTAGCCGCTCGCATGCTTAATTGGGAAATATGGTTACCGTAAAAGGGGCGCAGACGGCCACGTTCGTCCGGGAAGCCCAGAACGTCGTCCAGAGGGACGGTTGACATCCACATTGGACCTGGGGGGGGATGTTCTCGTGACGATCAAGATGTGGGTCACCCTTTACAGTAAAAGTATAAGCGCAACCTCGATGGTTTCGTGTTTCGGCCAGCCCCGGTTCTGTAACTGTTTGGGAGAGAGAACGTGTGTGTCAGATGCACGCCCCATGTCAGGCTCGAGTTTAGGACGTGAAACAGCCCTGCACTGGAAAAGCGATTGACGAATTGCACCCTTACGCTACTCCCTTCGGAGTTTGCGTCGTGTTCCGAATCGGATTGCCCCGTGAGCCAGGCCTGCAAAGCCTGTCCTGAGCTGAGCCCAAGGGGCCAGTTATCACCCCATGCCCATTCAGTATTCCTGTCCATGGCTGTCAGTGCTGCGTCACGAGCCGGCGCTGTAATGCCAAACAGCGCCTAGGGTGACCGGTCAACCCGCTCGCATATATTAAGCCGCTTTACCCCCCTGCTCGTGTTCGCAAGCCAAGCGAGCTACGCTGCGCTTACGTCCCTTCCCGTCCCTTCAAGCCGTCGCTAGCTCAGCCTTGCTTTCGTTTCCGTCCATTTATTTTTTTTTGGTTGGCGTTCAAGAGCTGTCAAAGAGAGAAGATGTCATCGACGGCGAGCGGCGTGCACACTCTCAATATCCGTGTGGGTACCCAACCCATCACCCCTTCTAGCCTCAAATAGACGGTACGGGTCCTGACAGCTTCCCTTTGTTCCCTTGTAGGATACAGGCGCGTGTACGCGAATCGATGTTTGGGATGGTGCGGGAATGATTGGTATTGAGGCTACGTCGTCGTCGTCGTCGTCCAAACCCGGCGGCGAATCATCATCAGCATCCGGGACGAGGTTGATCCAGGGTTCAGGCACGGACAGCCAACCCCCATCACTGACGCGTGCAGACGCCACGCCAGCCCTCTGCTTGCCGTCTTCCGCCGGTGTCACGGACGACGACGACTCGGAGGCAGTTGCCCAGCGCGATCTGCGGCGGACACGGATTCCCCCGTCCCCGCAGCTGCAGTCCATCTACGGACTCTGGTCGACGTGCGCATGTGACGTGCAAGACTCCCGAATTCTTCTGCCGCTCGTGCGGTCCCTCGATGGGGACATTTTCGGCGTCGGGAAAAGGCCGGTACAGCATGAGATCGAAACGGACGGTTGTGTCCGGCTAGTGTTCGTTGAAGAGCCCGTCGACTGAGGTGTGGAAAGAGCATATTATTACGAGCATGTATGGAAGGGGACGAGTCGTGTACATATGTACTGTACGAGCTAGCTGGTGTGTTTTTTTCTTCTAATGGAACAAGCAAGAATAAATAACGGAACGGAGGTCCTCGGGGTATCGAGAACCAACCGGCAACTCCCCCCTTAGCGCGTCTTCCTACTCTCATCGATGTCACCGTCTGGGCCGTCCACTACCCCGCTTGTAATCTCGAACCGTCCGCATGCCTCCATTCGGTGAATGATGTTATCTCCGAGGCCCGTCATGGGCGTTAAGACGCCACCTCCCTTCGCGAGAGGCGGGAGCTCGTCGAGGAGAAGCGCGAGGGCAGATTCGCCCACCAACGCCGCGGTGAGAAGCGTGCCCGGATCTCCATGGCCCTTGATGACCGATTTGGCATATCGAGGCGATGGCTCGTCCGACACCGTGACATTGACGAAAGTCAGCCCGCCACGCTCAAGCGTACTAGGAAAAAGAACACTCATAAGCTCCTCAAGGCCAGGGCCAAGCGAAAAAAAGAGGGGGGCAGAGCAAGGCGCTTACTGATCTGCGGGCCCTGATCCAGGCTGAGTTGCGAAACGCTTGACCAGCCACCGGAACTGTGCAACACAAAACCGGCGAAAGGTGAGGTTACAACGCACGGAGGGAGAGAGCGCGGTAAGGGGGGAGAAGGCACAAACGTACAGGGGTGACGAACGTGACCCCCACAACCGCAGCTGCGATTGCGAGGCTGAAGAAGAACGCGCTGACGGCGCCACCCGTCTGCATGAACTCGGTATACGTGAACGCAGGCCCGTAGCCCGGCGGCGGCTCCTCGGTATGTGCACGCGCGTACGGGCGCTCGAGGCGCGCGAGTTCGAGGAGGCCAGCGGTGCGCTGGACGAGTGCGCGGTTGATGGCGCCGAAGGGGGCGATAGCGCCGCGGCGGCTGCCAAGGCGGTAGACGAAGCGCAGTGGCGGGGAGAACGCGCCGGGGACGGGGGAGAGGGCCCAGTCGCGCGCGGAGCGGGAGAGCAGGGTTCGCGGGACGTCTTCGGCTGTTGCGATGAACGTCGCGATGGTGCCGCCGGGCGCGCGGCCGCCCATGCGCGAGGCGGTTGTGCTGGCGCCGAGGGGCGTGTGGGCGAGCGTCTGCGAGGCGAGGTATACGCCGGCATCGGGGGGGATGGAGTCGACGCCACAAGATGGGATGATGATGGCGCGCGTTTGGGTGGCGAGATAGTCGAACCTGGATGAGAGAAAAGGTGCGTTTAGAGAAGGTGAAAGAGAAAAGGCGAGGCGGATTTACTTGTGGATCATGTCAAAAATCCATGGCGTCTCTCCGGTGATGTCGACGTAGTGGACGCCATTTCTTGCGCATGCGCTGTGGGCAGAAAGATATTGGTGAAATTAGTGCATGAGGTGGGGCCGGCAATACGCACTACACAACCGGGGTGCCATAATGCCAGAATGGGCCTATGCAGTTGAGCACAACTTTGGCTTGCTTGACGGCATCCTCAACAGCCTCTTCATCGAGAATGTCAAGCTCGAATATTTGGACAGAGTCATCAATGGG
The DNA here is from genome assembly GCA_025769895.1 of Lactarius psammicola. Classification (NCBI taxonomy): domain Eukaryota; kingdom Fungi; phylum Basidiomycota; class Agaricomycetes; order Russulales; family Russulaceae; genus Lactarius; species Lactarius psammicola. The sequence continues at coordinate 616,878 of WTXK01000005.1, read as the reverse complement.
TAGGCCAATGGAGGCGATCTTGGAGCGCGAGCGCGCGGCAAGTCCGACGGTGTATTTCGAGCGCTCCGGGTGTTCAAGAACGTAGCGCGCTGCGTGACGGCCACAAAATCCGGTCGCACCAATGACGAGAATGTCGACCATCGTATAGGTGTGTTATAGAAGGAATGGTAAGTTACAAGGTAGCAAAGCGTGGGTCAGCTGCGGACTTGCGAGCTGTACTGCTGGCGAAGGGCTTGATTACATAAACACTGGACGGACACCGACGAAGTTGGCTCGGACATGGACATGCCACTGGGCCAAGGATACATATTTTGACTAAATAATTGAAGGCAAAAAAATTCACAACAGTCGCTCGATAATCAACCGTCGAGCATTGGGCCATCCATCCGCACGCCCATGTTTGCCTTGACATCCATGCCAAGGAGCTTCATCTTGCCAACCTACGGAAGGTTCTGCTATTAGTTACAACGCCACTGAAAGGCTGGGTCTGTCGCACCTCGACACGCTCACGCTGTACACGACGCAACTCCTGTAATTGGTCCTTGTCAAGGTAGCTTTCCGATTCCACCGCAGGTCGCTTGAGGCTGCTCTGGTGCGCTCTCATGTCCGCCTCGGCGTCATACGTATCGTCTGCAGGTGGCACAAATTCACCCGCGCGCATCGCATTCATGCGTCTTTCGTAGGCCTCTATATTGTAGAACTTTTCGTTGGGAAACGTGGCTGTAATGGTGTCAATGTTGGATATCCGGTAATAAGAAACGGCTGGGCGCACCAGTATTGTAGTCCTCAACGAAACGGGCGAATTCCTTTTTATTCTGATCTTTGGACATCCTCTCTGGGTTCATCTTGCGTTCCTCTACAAGCCAGGCACGGAACTCTGCTTCTTTCGAAAAGATGCTACAGTGTGAAGTCAGAGGGACCGTTTCTTGGCGGCGATAGAGAGATTGAACACACTCAAGTTCGCTTATAGTCCCATATTTACCCCACTGGCTGCCCACCGCACCCGATGGCGCCCCATTTTTCCGCCGTTCTCTCTTCTCTCTCTTCAGAGACACGCATGAGATAAAGGGAAGAGGTGATAGACAGACAGAACACGCACATTCTTCTTACCACCTCTCTTTCTTCGTCGCTTGCGTTCCCGACTGCGACTCCTGCTGCGACTCTTGGTCCGGCTTCGGGTGCGAGATCGGCGAGTGCGTTTTCTGTGACTGCCTCTCCTGTCGCGCGACCGCGATCGTGACCGTGACCAGGAGCGAGACCTTGAGCGAGAACGGGAACGAGAACGGGTGCGCGAACGAGAGCGGGACCTCGAGTCAGAACGCGCTCGCGCCCGCTCGCCAGATCTCGATCTTGTCCGAGACCTTGACTGCCGCCCATGATGATGATCTCCGTCTCTCGACCTGGACCTCGAAATGGACCTGGACCTCGATCTCGAGTCCCTATCCCTCCGTCTCCGTTCTCTGCTTCTGCGAGCCTGATACGCCCTGAGCGAGGCTGCTGGGGTTGGGCGATATGAGTCCATACGGGAGCGACGATTGCGGCGGGGCGAGCGAGAGCGTTGGCGTTTCTGCTCACGGTCATTTGCTTGACGATCAGGAGACTTTTTGGAGGGTAAATGACCCGCGGTCATGTGGGGCGGGAGGTCACGGCCCTTGCTCGTCATGGGGGAGGTGGGGAAAAACAGTGGTGTGAAGGTTGTCCGACGCAATGAGGGCTCTTGTCACGTGGCTGCACCGTGTCACTTCTGCCGCTCTCGGTCTTCTCACATCCACTTTTGTCTTCGCGTCCTTTGTTGTCAAGTAAATTATTTTTTTCGACCCCATATTCATCGTTCACTATGTTGTACACTGTGAATCCAACGGCCCCATGGGACGAGCCACCCTACTCAGTCACGGTTGTTAGCGTAACCACGAAAACTCGTCCAACTCGAAGCCTTCCAGGTCCACTGGCAGCGCTGCATATAATCATCTAATATCGCGTCTGGCACCTAAGGGTCTCGGGACGTGGAACTGAGGCATTGCTGCTAAATGTGTTACCAGGGTGGTGAATAACCGTCGTGTAAAGAAGCCAGGACCCCATTACAGGGAGTTACGGCACGTCCGTTTTTATTTTGTTTGTGGTCGGTAGTTCGTGCAATTGTGCTCACGCTCTATTTTTGTGAAGATTGTATAAGCGAGCCACAATGCTGTCGTCGACGGTTATTCCTGGACCATCGACATGCCACGACGGGGGTTTTTTTTTTTGTCTACGACCGGTCATCAAGGCGACTCGCTTCCTTTTGTCCCTTTAGTCCACAACGACGGCTCTGTGCTGCCCATTGCATAAAAGCCAGTCATGTCTTGCGTCCTATCCCATCGCTCTGCTTGCTGCACCTCAGTGGACTGGTTCCTCGGAATTTTCACTCTTTTTGTCTCTGCCACTTTACTTTTCTTCTACAAGGTTGATCCTACACGCCTTCGGATTTCATATTGACGATGGTCTCCAAGTCTCTCATCGCTTACGCCTTCCTCCTTTGCTTCACGACTTCTGTTAATGCGCATTCTATCGTCTCTCCCCCTCTTGGTGTTAAAAAAAATCCGACACGCAACGACGTTCAAAATCCTTCCACCGCCAAACCCTGTGGCAATGTCGACATCGCCCAATCGATTGACACCTCCACAGCCGTTGCAGCAGCTGCTGATGGGACCTTTTCGCCTTCCATCACCGATTTCAATGAGTGAGTACATTGTCACCAGGGCTGCGAACGACTAGGTTAATATTCTCTTAAGTGGCACCGACGGTTCTCGATCTATCAAGACTGTGCAAGTCGATGCATCTGGCACTGGAAAGAACTTCGTAGCAGCCAAAATGGTCGTCGACGGTGATGCTGTACGTACCCGTATAAAATACACGCTCCATTTGGCGCTCATAAAAAATCTACCTAGAACCCCACGAAAGTCGACACGCAACAGCTAACCGTCCAGCTCCCGAGCGGTACCAAATGCACTGGTGGTACCGGAAAGAATCTTTGCCTCGCCTCCTTTATAACTACAGCCGGTTTCGGCAACTGTGTCGTGGTCTCCCAAGCCCAGGAGGCGAATCCCTCGAACTCTACTACACCGGGCAAGGATGCGAACAAGAACGCAGACAAGAACGTGGATAAGAACGCGGGCGATGTTAACACGGACGCAAACAAGGATGCAAACAAGGACGCAAACAAGGATGCGGACAAGAACGTGGACAAAAACGCAGACAAGAACGTGGACAAGAACGCAGACAAGAACGTGGACAAGAATGCGGACAAGAACACGGGCGATGTTTGTGACACGAACGCAAACAAGGATGCAAACAAAGACGCCACCAAGGATTCTACCAAGGACGCAAACAAGGACGCCACCACGGATACAACCAAGGACGCAAACAAGGACGCCACCAAGGATACTACCAAGGATGCGAACAAGGACGCCACCAAGGATACTACCAAGGATGCGAACAAGGACGCCACCAAGGATACTACCAAGGACGCAAACAAGGACGCCACCAAGGTTACAACCAAGGATGCAACTAAGGACGCCACCAAGGATGCAAACAAGGACGCAAACAAGGATGCAAACAAGGATGCAGACCCTGTTTGCTCTACCGGTGCTGCCACAGACGTAAAACGTTCATCCCCACCAGCTCTGCGCAGAGATGCCCAACCCGCTGCGGCCGGCGACAAAAGCCACCACAGCCATCGGGCGGCTGGCGCTGGGGCTTCGAATATAAACCGTCGTAGCACAAGTTTCAAGCGTAATTGTGAGTTCTGTCTGAATTCAGCCCCGTAAGAAAGACGTGCTAACAATATGTCGACCCACCCAGGGTCTTCTCGCGAGTCGGAATACTTCTCTTGACCATAAGGTGACATCCAATCCGTGACGGCGCTTTGATGAAATCGCTGGTCGACAGTCTATATCGTAACTTTTATTATTATTGTTAGATGCCCCTAATCATCACATAAGTTGAGCGTTTATCTTCGCTATTGTTTGTGGCTCTGTCGATGCGGCTATTCTTTGATCCCATCCCCGACTATCATGAGTAGGTTCTGGCTCTTGAAGCTCGAACGTTTGAACACCGGAGCATTCCTTTCATAGTTGAGCCGAAGTCCCTAGAGGAATAAGACCTGGTGGTCAGGTTTACACTCACCAGTCTTCTAAATCTGATCCTTGGACATACATTCTCGATCATTCTCAGCGAATTCAACAGTTGTTGCTTGCCGCTCTTTCTTCGACGCTTAAGTCCGCGGCTGCGACCCTGCTGCTACCCCCGGTTCCATGATCGGCGTGTACGCCTTCTGTGACTACCTCTCCTATCGCGTAGACCTCGACCTCGGTCGTGACCGTCACCACAAACGAGATGCTTGGCGAGGGCGAGAACGGGAGCACGACCTTGAGCCGGAACGCGCCTCACATCCACTCGCCAAGCCTCGATCTCGCCATAGAGACTTTGATTTGGGTGCTATGAGTCCATGCGCTGCGACAATTGAGGCACAACGAGCAAGACCTTTGGCGTTTCTGCTCACAATCATTTCATAATCAGGGGACCTGTTTGGAGGGTGAATTATGTGCTGCAGGAGGTTGTGGGCCTTGCTCGAGGTTGCTCAAACGCTTTTCACGTGACCGCGTCATGTTGCTCTGCGTCTCAGCGTCAGGCTCCCAGCTCCACGCACCTTTGCTTTGCTTTTGTTACTGTAAGAGCCTTTGGCTGACAGTTCTCCGTAGGTTCTTTACTTGAAGTGAGATACACCATGGTCCCACGTAGTGCCCAACCTTCCTGTGCATCAGCTCGGCATCACAGACAATATCTGGAAGCTCCTCTCGACTTGGCACTCCCGGGCAATGTGATTTCGTCACTTTATTTCTATGATTTATTACTCTGCCATTTTCCTCTTCCTCATATTTTCAGGTCTCGTTGATTGGTCCAGGGCGTGCGGTAGCAAGTGCCAAGGCAAGCGCAGGAAGTTGGGATTCACAAATTTGATGGTATAACATCGCTGTTAGTAACCCAGGTAGTAACTCACCTCACCGTACAGGCCTGCGCAAAAGCCAAACTCGTCTCACATAACTGTGACATCGGCTGGCAGCATAATCCAGGGCCAGCACAAGAGCTCGGGTAACAAGGTCTTAGCCAATGCTATGCATGTCCATTCAAGGCAGGCATTAAAGAGCCCTGATTGGTCGAGCAGCAGCCAAGACTCAAGATTGGAATCTCAATAGACAGGTCGGACTTTTTAGGTGTCCCCGTTGATGGTTATTCGGCGCATCGCCATCATGATGGGGGTGGTTTAGCAACTACGATTGGTTTTTCGTTACCGATCAATAACGCAACTCGCTTACTTTCGTCCCGTTTGGTTCCACAGCGATGGCTCTGTCTGTTGCCTGCTGCATAAAAGCCAGCCATGTCTTGCTTGTAGCACATCAAGGGGCCGGCTCCTCAGAATTTTTCGCTCTTCTTCCTATCTCCTCTTCCACTTTCTTTCTCTTCTACTAGGTTGATCCTACTCACCTACATATTTTTATCGACGATGATCTCCAAATCTTTCATCACTTATGCCTTCCTTCTCGGCTTCACGACTTCCGTTAATGCCCAGGCTGTCATCCCCAGTCACAATATTAATCCCGGGTTTGGCGTCACATCCGCTCCTCCGCCCCCTCAATTTGAAGTTGATCCCGGGTTTGGCGTCACACCCCCTACTGTTGATCCCAGGGATGGCGTCACACTCCCCCCGCCCCCTCGAATTTCAATTAACCCCGGGCATGGCATCACACCCCCTACACCCCCTACTGTTGATCCCAGGGATGGCGTCACACTCCCTCCGCCTCCTCGATTTGAAATCAATCCCGGGTTTGGCGTCACAGCTCCTCCTCCGCCCCCTCGACTTGCTGCTGCCGACGCCTTGCTAGTTCGTGCCTTTGATTCCGAGCTTGTTGATCGCGCTCTCGCCAGCAGCGCAAAGGCTATTTTCCAGTCGGCCTTGAACAGTGTTAAGTCTGCGAAGAGCCCCCCCGGCAATGGCGCCACAGCTCCCCCCCCACCTGCTCAACCTGTTGCTCCTCCTGGCAACGGCGCCGCGGGCACTCCTCCGCCTGCTCAGCCTGCTGCTCCCGACGCCTTGCCAGTTCGTGCCTTTGATTCCGAGCTTGTTGACCGCGCTCTCGCCAGCAGCGCAAAGGCTATTTTCCAGTCGGTCTTGAACAATGTTAAGTCCGCGAAGAGCCCCCCCGGCAATGGTGTCACACCTGCACCCCCACCTGCTCAACCTGTTGCTCCTTCTGGCAACGGCGTCACGGCCCCTCCTCCGCCTGCTCAACCTGCTGCTCCTCCCGGCAATAGTGCCGCAGGCACTCCCCCGCCTTCTCAGCCGGTTGCCCCCGACGCCGTGCAAGTTCGCGCAGCCGGCGCTGCAGCCGCGAATGCTCTCCGTCGCAGGGCGAGTTCCAGACGTACTTGTGAGTTCTTTTAGGTTTGTTCGGATTGCGTGAGAAAAGCTGTGCTAATGACATGTCGACCCACCCAGGGTCTTCTCGTCGGTCGGCCAACCTCTCTTGACTATAAGGCGATATGTAGGACGGCAATTTAATAGTACAATGTAGTTTTTTTTTGTAGGATGCCTCAAATTTGAGCGTTTATCTTCACGAGTGTCTTGTGTCACTTGATCCGAGCACAGGGGGAAGATCCGCCCTCGCGTGGTCAGCTCTATCTATCTCTACCATCTTCCCCCCCACACGCCTTGATATCTATTTCGCGTGATCTACTCGTACTTGATTGTGAATGTCTCCACCAGAAGTGCGCGCTGCAGTGTCCAATGGCATTCCTCCTCCCGATATAGATCTTCCGGTATGCGTTGACAGACAGACGAATAGACTATTGTCCTCAGAGCTTACTTGGCAATTCACTAGTACCCCGACAGTGCAGAAGTCATTACCTCCAATATACTCAAGTTAATAGAACTTACGCCCAACCCGTGCGTGTTGTACAAATCATATGCGATGTGGACTTTGTTGAGACCGCGACAGCCGAGTCAAGTTCATCTTCCAAAACCTCGTAACCAAGCTCCATGAGTTCGTCAACGAGACGCGGTACGCACAGACGATGGAACCACGACCACTAGCCTTATCACTGACTCGACCCGACCCTACCTGCTGACCCCCAACTTTGAAAACATGACTGTCCTAACGTATATTGCCCCCCCCCCCCCCCGGCTATAGGGTTACACCGGAGGAATGGATGACCGCCATCGAGTTTCTGACCCGCACCGGACAGACGTGCACCCCACTCCGCCAGGAGTTCATCCTGCTCTCTGACGTCCTTGGCGTATCGGCGCTCGTCGATGCACGCAACAACCCGCCGGTCGGCGCGGCGACGGAGAGCAGCGTCCTGGGGCCGTTCTTCACTGAGGACGCGCCAGATGGTGCGTCTTATTTCCCCCCCTTTTTTTCGCCAACGGTTCGAGCTCATGTGCTGACCTCCTTCTCCACACTTCATATCCTCCCGCCCATCGCCCGCAGTCCCGCTTGGCGAGTCGATCGCGTCGGAGGGGAAGGGCGAATACTTGTATGTCGAGGGGCACGTGCGTACCACCAGCGGCGCGCCTATCCCTGGCGCGGTCATCGAGACATGGGAGACGGACGACAAGGGTGAGCGAGACGCAAGTTCCGTTCCGCTCTTTCCCACACTGATACCAGGGATGCGATGTACCACAATCGGGGGTTTTTTTTTCTAAGGCTTCTACGATACCCAGTACGCGGATCGCGTCGTCGCAGACTGCCGCGGTCGGCTCGTGACTGACAATGACGGCAAGTATGGGTACCGCGCCATCGTTCCCGTCCCTTATCCTATTCCTGGTGACGTGAGTCCATTTTGTTTGCTGCTTTTGGTGTGCTTAACCCGAACTTCTCCGCGCGCGCCGGCGCTTCGCTGCGTTCCTGTGTTGGTTGGGTGACAATTAGGGCCCGGTGGGTGACCTCCTTCTGGCACTCAGGCGACACAACATTCGTCCAAACCACCTGCATATGATGATCGAGGCTCCCGGATTCCGAAAACTAACGACGGCGTTGTACCCAGAGGGCGACATCTACCTCCCAAGTGACCCTGTCTTTGGCGTGAAGAAATCTCTGGTGGTGGTAAGCCGCACCCGCCTGCTTTCCGGCGAAGCGAACTAAGTGATTGACGCTTTCATCAATAAGAAACTTACTGAAGTCGATGACGAAGCAGAGGCACGCAAGCGCGGATTCCTGAAGGGCACCAAGTTCAAATTACTTACCTATGACTTTACTCTCCTCAATGACGCCGAAGCGGCAGCGGGACGCACCGAGCAGGCGAAATAAGACGCGGCTCCACGGTCCCCATCAGCACGAAGACAATATGGCAAAGGCTACAAGGCAAATGTGCGCTCCGATTAACAGTAGTGGTTCCTCCAAATGTATTAAGATAGTACACGCAAGAATGACGAGACTTTCGACAACACAAGATATGCGGGTATAAGGCGTAATAAGGACTGCACGAAGGACGAACAATCCGAGTTTACGTTCTCTAACGGGCAAACGCGTTCCTGCCATGAGTTGTAATTTTCGAGATCATAACCTAGATAAACCTTGGGGGGGGAGGAAAACGATCGTATGTAAACAGACCCGTGACGCTCGATGCAAACCACGGGTATGGAGACGTACCAACCAGACCAACCCAACCCAGGAACGCTCACTGTGCCCTCCCGACGCGCGCCCAAAACGCGTCTTCGCGCAGCCGCGTGAGTTCCTTCCACGTGCGCTCTTCCCACGTCCCGTCGCCGACATACGGCGTGCCGTCCGGCGCGAACGCGGGCTCTTCGGATTTGTCAAACTTGCCGGACGAGTGTGTGCTCTTGTCCGGGGAAAAAGAATGGGCGGACATCGGTCGCACGGGACGAGGGTGACGCGGCGGCGGAGGTGGCGGATGACGTGACTTCTCGGCGGCCTTTTCTTCCGCGGCTTTCCTAATCCTTTCCAGATCCGTTTCGTCGGACGCCGACTGTGGACTGCTCATTCGTTCGAGTTCGAGATCGGCCCCCTCTCGATCTGCGGAGTTTTCCGCGGCATGACCACGCGCAGTTGCAGATTGGTCTTCTCCTAGCTGCAGCTGAAGTTTCTCCTCAGTCTCAGATTTATTGCTGCCTGGCTCCGCATCTGCCATGACTTCAACAATCTCTGGTTCGGCTTCAGCTTTCGGTGACGCTGATTCCGCTGCCTCAGTCGGCGGTACAGCCACTTCTATTCCTTTCTCCTTTGGTGGACTATCTGACTCCGGAGACAAATCCGAATCGGGCGTAATCGCCTTGGTGTCGGGATCAGCCTGCGCCTCTGGTTTCACGTGACCATTTGGCTCTGCCACTTTGGCCGTGCTCACTTCTGGGGCTAGTGCGGGTGATGCCGATCGGGCTGCAGGCGGTGGAGGAGGTACGGCCCTTCGGGCGGCGGCGCGACGAGGGACAGGTGGTGGAACAGGTGATCCGGTTCGTGATGGCGGGCTCGGAAACTGAACCGCGCCTGTCGGAGCCGGGTCATGGCGTACCTCGACATCCTCAGCATTCGGCACTTCCTTTTGCACGTGGACAACTTCTGCAGGCCTTGGTTCGGGTGGTGCCTCGGACTGTGCAGCGGCTGGCGGCGCCTCAGATTCGATCTGCGCTTTGTCGGTGTCATCAGGAAGAGGCGCCGATATAATCACAGGAGTGTTATGGGACGATTCTGGTGGCGGAGAAGGAGCTGGGGATTCAGAGGAAATAGACGCAATTGTTGGGGCAATCTCATCGGAGGGTGTAAGGAAACCGTCGTTCAAAGGATCAGTATCCTCTGGCGAGGAAATGAGAAGAGTGGAGAGCGTGGGTGATGACTCAGGTTTCACTGAGCCAGGGGTTCCCTGGCGGTTCGGGGGAGAGGACTGCGGATCTCTAGACGGGGACATGGTCCCGGACGACGCACGGCGCCCCACCCCATTTTCTTCGACCGCTGGGGTGCGGGGCCTTGATCGGTTTCGGCTTGGCAGAGGAGGCGGGGTGAGCGAAATCGGCTGAGGAGAAACGATGCGAAGCGGGGGCGCCACAAAGCGACGTTTCTCAGCTTCCGGCTCAACTTTTTCCTTTTTGTCTTTGTCGCCCTCGGCCCACCCCGGAACACGATCCAGGCCGAAAGACGACGCGACACCCCAGAAGCCACCGGGCTTTGTTCTTCTCCGTGGCGGGACGGGAGGCTTATCGGTGTTAGCACCCAAAACCTCCCTGTGAGGCGGCGCCGGCGGGCGTTGGACTTCCTCTTCCCAAATCTTTTCAAGAATATTGGTACGAAGGAAAGACCACAGAGTACAAGTGGAACGGAGTCGGGAAAGACACCACCCAGAGGTACAAAGAGGAAGTGCCGAAGGGAACGCGGGCGCTGGTTCTGAGAGCCGGAAAATATATATCTGTGCTGGGAGGGATGACGCATCCTGGTACGGGGGTGGAGATGGTGGTGCCGAAGGGGACGATGGTACCGAGGATTTTCTGAAGATCGACGATGACCATGTATTAAAGTGGGTACCGTTGGCTCGTGAGAGATATCCTGTTCGCGTAGGAGTGAGTTGTTCGGTGTGAGGTACAATCCCATGGCCACATAATCCACATGACAACAAATTAGAGCCATTCGATCCGTGGACAACGTTAACAGCAAGAGGCGGTTGGGGAGAGGCCGCGGAGGCTAAGATAATCTGCGTGGCAATTGGTTCGATTGTTAACTGCCCACTTTGGATAGCAGCGATGATTGAGCGTCTTGAGAGCCAATTGAGAGTCGAGGCCATGTCGAGGCGGACGGTGGGATCACTGCGAAGGCGTTAATAAAGGGCGAGGTAGCTGCGAGTATGGAAACCTACGTGTCCTCCAGCTGCAGCCTGGCTACAAACGGCAGAGCCAACAAAGAGTGGATGCTGGGCGGTTGAGGGTATGTAGCCCGTAACGCGCGTAGATGGGATATGAAAGACAGAAATTCGTGATAGGACACATGAGACGTGAGCAGAAGTTGCGCGTTGGCTGGCGAAGACGGTGTTTGTTCAATCCACTTGCCCTTGCCCATGACAGCGGTCATGGTATCCATCCTGCGTTCGGCGGCCTCTTTCTCCCCCTGTAGGGACTGTAACTGCTGTTGCATGAGCCTCACAGCATCCTCGGCTTCTCGCAAGGCGCGTTCAGCTTCCTCCGCTTTGCGCTCGCTCCGAGCACGTTCCAGACGCGCCTCAGCCACCATGGTGTTAGCTTGGCCAAAAAGTGCTGCGCTAACGTCGTCCAGGTCCTTCTCGATGGCGGCTTGAGCGCTCTCTGCCTGCCCGCGTCTGGCCGCTTCCTCCGTGGCTTTTTCCATAAGCCGCGTCAGTTCCGAGGTGACGTGCGACTTCTCGACCAAGAGACCGGTGTCCAGCGCTGACAGGTGTTGAGAGCGCTCTAACTCCAGCTGGGATATCTTGGCAGAAGAAGTGCGGAGCGAGGAAGATGTGACGTGAAGGTCATCTTCCAGGTCTGAAACTCGGTCGTACGACTTGACTAGTTTGTTGTTCAGTTGCGTAACTTGAGAGACGAGGTCTTGAACTTGGGTTCGGAGGGACGAAATCACTAGGTCTTGGGCATCCTTATCGACACTGCCTCTCCTGGGAGGAGCACGTTTGCCGCGGATTTCCGGGTTGGAGGAAGAAGGGTCAAGAGGGGGGTCATGGCGATTCGAGTGAGTTTGAGGCTCTGGGCTCTGGGCAGCAACGCGAGTTGTGTTTGAAGTGGCGTCGTCCTCAATTGACGGAGACATGGGACCGAAATTAAAGGGGGGCCACAGGGATTGATAGCCGACAAGACCGTAGATTTCAGAACCGTTAAAGATAGCGGCCTCGGGTCGGGTGCGTCGGGCGGGGGTTGTTCATCCTGACCGGCCCGAATAACCGCATGAGCGCTTTAGCGCTCGCCCTCGGCGGGCCCGGGCTTATTCTGGGCCAACAAGTCTTGGCCATGTGCGCTTCGAGTTTCGGGTTTCGATTTTCGCAACATTTCACTAGGACGAATACCCCGTTCATCAGATTTTCGCCAAGTAGGGCTTGAGGATCCACCAATTTCGCTCGACGGCACCACAATGATCAAGAACTACCCACGACACAAGCATACAGGGATAGGCTGGCTGGATACGACGTATGTTCTAACCTAGCAGAACAACACCCCTTGCGATCGCCGTGCTAGCACCGGGGTTGTTCTTCACTGGATCGATACCAGTCTTGTTCCACAATCTGGGCTCAGGTCATCCTGGTGTTGTCGCTGGTTCTTGTCTTCCTCTAGTCTCATACCTAGAGCGTGCTGCTCCGTGAAGATATACCTAAGTCGTACTTGGGCAAAGGTATAAGGCGTGTGTGGCTACGTTGGATCTTAAGTCTACTACTCCCACCATTCCTCGCCTGAGGCTCTGAATTGCATCCGCTTTTGGAACTCAGGCCACCTTTTCTTGAACATATTACTTATTGAGTTTTTCCAGCCTTTCTCTCCGCCAAGTCGCGGCAGCACAAACCTTATCCGCCTGTTGGCTTTAAACCCTTACAGCCACCCGTCCTTACCACGATATTCCATGCCATCTACTAATACGAATCTTTATCAGAACCGGAAGAGTATAGTCCAACTTTGATTCTCAAGCATGCGCTCTAAGTACGAACGAAGGCCTTTGCACTACATTTTCTTAGGATCCCCCCTGTGTAGTACGGGTGTCTGTGTCCGCATTTGAACCTTGGCTCTTTCCACTCAGGACCTTGTTAGCCCCTGGTTTTTCTCCATCAACCACCTTCAGCGGAGAAAGGCGTCTCGAATGCTCCACATATATTGGGACCCCAGTTTTCCGTATACAATCGTCTTACTTATGCATAGTACCCCCGGCTTCGATGTCTCTAACCATGCCTTGTCGACTCTTGTCATCAGTACGAATGTCTTAGATTTAATGGTGAATGCGCACTAATGAAGGCTGATATTCTTTCAGTATCTGTGGAGCCTATTGACGAACTGTTGCGATAGTGTCGCACCGGGTGGTGGAGTAAAATCTGCCGAGATTATGAGGCCAGACCACGTCCTCGGAGCCGGGATCACAGCAACGTGAGCATAGGCACCCTGCCTTTCAGAAGGTCCCTACTTTTACTTCTGGTCTGCTGCAAAGCCCTGAAAATGAGACTGTCATTGAATGCAAAGTTTCTCGTCTCTATGGAACCGTGAGATCCAAACCCACAGATTTTGTGGTGCTTCGTCGATCTCCCGAGGCGTGTCTAGGTATGAAAGGAACGTAAGTGCCTGTCGCATGAACAACCAACAGTTTAGTCAGTTTGGCGCACCTGTTTTCTCGCCCTAATTCGCTAGTTAAATTTTCCATAACTATAGAACAGCACCGAGTGCTAATCAAGAGTCTCAGTAAGATCGTTCTCCCGCACATGGTGTGCGTACTGATTGACACAAAGCTCTCTAGGAATAGGCGATAATCGCGGCCGCCGTGGCGACATGAACAGACCGCCCCACTGGATAGTTGCTCCTTGAGTCGCTCGGTCAAATGTTACCAACGTTGGCTCCCAAACATCGTTCAAAAGACATTTCGAAGGGCCATCTCTCACTCGGGCGTCAGCATTTTACAAAATTTTGAGCTCCTCACAGAGGTCCCTCCTGCAGGCGCATATAGACAACGTAAATTGTAATTGGGAAAGTGATTGTTGTAGAGTGGGAGGATGACCTAGCTACCTTGGGAAGAGCGCTCCCAGGATGCAGCTAAAACGAAGGAGTAGTCAATTGGTCGGGCTCGTGGTATTAGAATATCTATCTTGCTATCCATTTTTGTTTCAATCCTACACTGATCTACTTGTTCTGACATACAGTATGAGCCGCGGCTCGCATGCCGCGCAAGACTATGACATACAAGTCCACAGCTTTGTTACAAGGTATGGACGCTCGGCATAGTGGTAAAGTGAATAAATATGAGTTAGTGAACGTGCGCGCAGGCGAAGTCTATACAACAAGACAAGCCGACTCAGTCTCTGCGCGCACTAGAATGGCAGAATTGAGGTGCTACTCTACAGAAGTGGAAAGAATTTACGTCTACAGTACGAATGACTATACAGTAGGAGATTATATGCTCTACTTCCGCACGGCGACGATACGAATCAATGAGGTCGGTGGTACGACCAGGAGGGTATCCGGGGTTACGGCCCGGGAATCCGACTGGTAAGAACTGAACCGAGGCGGGTTTGCACCACGCTCATATGGAATAAGACAGTACAAATCGATTGAAAGATGATCTCATGAGAAATGTATTCCAACGGGCTTACAGGGCGTGATGATCCTAAGCCCTCGCGGGCTATGGACCACGACGCCGGCCTCCAAAAGCCAAGCCTTTAACCCCGCTTTCAGGCCGGGCCGACCAATCACCACAGGGCACAATGCCACGATGAGCTCTTATTGGAGCCAATCTTATCGTTATCAGACTTATATGCGAAAGCGCATCGTTGAAGCGGTTCTATCTAGGTGTTAATACAGGTACTCCAATTGTGACCATGCGTGAAAGTAGAAAGATCTAGGCGAGTTTCGTGTTCGCCTGAAACCCAGATATTACTTGGGAGGTGAAGATTTGCCCTATGTAACGGCGGGATCCACATTAGGAGTTCATCGTTGCTACCACACATCCAACCCTCGTCGTTTATCTGGAATTGGACTTGTCCAGTAGTTTCTGTCTCCCCTGTCATGGCGTTCCACAAACGAATTGCTCGATCGCGCGAACCTGAGACAATGTGTTGGCCATCCGGAGAGAATGCCACAGACATGACCGAATCCGAGTGTCCACTAAATGGACCTGCCACTGTCTCACCTGTCGTTGCGTTCCACACACGAATTGTTCGATCGGAAGAGCCTGAAACGATGTGCTGGCCATCTGGAGAGAATGCAACGGACATAACCCAATTCGAGTGTCCAGTAAATGGGGCCGCAACCGTCTCTCCCGTAATGGCGTTCCATACACGAATTGTTCGATCGAAAGAGCCTGAGACGATGTGCTGGCCATCCGGAGAGAACGCCACAGACCTGACCGACTTCGAGTGTCCACTAAATGGGGCTGCCACCGTCTCTCCCGTCATGGCGTCCCACAAACGAATTGTTTGATCCTCCGAGCCCGAGACGATGTACTGGCCATCTGGAGAGAATGCCACGGACGTGACCCAATGCGAGTGCCCATTAATTGGGCCCGCCACGACTTCTCCCGTCGTGGCGTCCCACACACGAACTGATTGATCGAAAGAGCCCGAGACGATGCGCTGACCATCCGGAGAGAACGCCACGGACGCGACCCAATTCGAGTGTCCACTAAATGGGCCTGCCACGGTCTCTCCCGTCGTTGCGTTCCACACACGAATTGTTCGATCCTCTGAGCCAGAGACGATGTGTTGGCCATCTGGTGAGAATGCCACCGACGTAACCGAATTCGAGTGTCCACTAAACGGGGCTGCCACCGTCTCTCCCGTCGTGGCGTTCCACACATGAATTGTTCGATCGTGCGAGCCTGAGACGATGTGCTGGCCATCCGGAGAGAATGCCACAGACCTGACCCAGCCCGAGTGACCATTGGCATTAATTGGGCTCGTCGCAGTCTCTCCCCTCGTGGCGTTCCACACACGAATTGTTCCATCGAAAGAGCCTGAGACGACGTGCTGGCCATCTGGAGAGAATACCACAGACGTGACCCAATTCGAGTGTCCACTAAACGGGCCTGCCACCATCTCTCCAGTCGTGGCGTCCCACACCCAAATCGTTTGATCAGCAGATCCTGAGACGATGCGTTGGCCATCTGGAGAGAATGCCACAGACATGACCCAATCCGAGTGCCCACTAAATGGGCCTGCCACGGTGTCTCCCGTAGCGGCGTTCCACACACGAATTGTTCCATCGTTCGAGCCTGAGGCGATGTGCTGGCCATCCGGAGAGAATACCACAGATCTGACCGACTTCGAGTGTCCATTAAAAGGGCCTGCCACTGTCTCTCCTGTCATGGAACTCCAGATACGAATTGTTCCATCGTAAGAGCCTGAGACGATGTGCTGGCCATCTAGAGAGAGTGTCACAGACGTGACTGAATCCGAGTGACCAATAAATGGGCCCGCCACTGTCTGCCCCGTCCTGGGGTTCCACAAACGAATTGTTCGGTCGTGCGAGCCTGAGACGATATGTTGGCCATCTGGAGAGAACGCCACAGACGTGACCAAGTTCGAGTGTCCGTCAAATGTGCCCACCACCGTCTCCCCAGTGATGGCGTTCCACAAACGAATTGTTCGATCGGAAGAGCCCGAGACGATATGTTGGCCATCTGGAGAGAATGCCACAGACGTGACCGAATTCCGGTGTCCACTAAATGGGCCTGCCACGGTCTCTCCCGTAATGGCGTTCCACACACGAATTGTTCCATCGTTCGAGCCAGAGACGATGCGCTGGCCATCTGATGAGAGTGCAATGGAATTGACCGAACTCCCAACATGTGGAATCACCATCTCCGATGACGGCCAATGAGACAATTGGCCACTTTTGACACGCGGTAGTCGAGGAAACATGCTCGAATAATGCATAGAAACAAGAGAAGAAGTCGGTGCAAATGGCAAAGTAGAAAGATAGACATGCGGTGCGCTCTTTGCTACGGCTATCCCAAAATACCGCACAAACGCAGACGCATCATTGATGAACGCAGTGAACGTATCTAGCTCTATCTGAGAAACCTGTTGCGACTGTTATCATTAGCCGTATGTCTGCCTCACAGAACTGATGCTCCGACTTACACCTCGACCAGAGGCTAGCCACACACTCACAGACAACAACGCTGGCAAAGCAAGATGCACATTGCTCGTCAAGCTAAGCGCCTCCAACCAAAAAAGGAATTTAGTCTTGAAGAAGGCTCGCAGTTTACAAAACAGATCGCTTTCAAAATCAAGGTGTTCTAGATGATCGTCGTAAAAACGGCAGGCATACAATAGGGCAGGTGGGAGGTGTTCGACAATGCGGGCTTCAAGGCCGTGAATGTCTTTATTAGCGAGATACGAAGATTCAATATTGCAGATATTGAACTTGAGGTCGCAGAGCACTAGACCGAGACAGGAATAGGCCAAGTCATAGTGGGCGTCCCGAAGTACAATACAAAAATCACCGCTCTTCTCTTCGTTTATCAGGAAGTCGCGGAATGACATATGAAGAGGAACGATGGGGAGTGTGCCATCAGGCGAGTTAACATTGCTGAACAACGAGCCCAGCCGACGGAGCATGGTAACAACAGAATCGGCATCGCCGTTGTCATCGGAGGCGTGTCCTCGCAAAGTGGTCAGGGAGCGGATGGAGAGGGGTTCGAATGCGGTGATGAGCTGTCCCACCACAGAGCGGAATAGAAGACGTGTTTCTGGGTGTGTAAAGTATCCTTCAAGTACTTCTTTGTATAAGTCGTCCAACGGATCTTGTTTATCGCGATCTGTAGTGAGCTTCAAAAGATGGTCTATGCACCTTTTCTTGCTGAATCCGAAGCACTCAGGAGGATCGAGGATGAATCTACCGGCAACCGCCACCCACTGAAACAATCCCTCTGCCTTTCTTGCCAATATAGGTCCATGTTTTTCGAACTCGTCCAGAGGAAGTAAGTTCTGAAGGAAGGTGAGTATATCGTCATTTGTTCGAGCTGCCAGCTCAGGATCATTCATATATTTGATCCTGACTGACGCCGCTCCATCGAATGCAGATTGGATATCGCCCTCCAGCCTCGAGGTAATAAGCACACGAAAGTTCGATGGCAGTTTCGAGAGGTTTTTCGCGAGAAACGTGTGTAAACCAGTTCTACCGGTTGTGTCTCCGCTCTCATCCAAGGCGTCGATTACAACAAGAATAGGACCGATGGTGTGCAGACCTTCAAGTGGTTTAAGGATAAAGGATTCAAAGAGTGTTGGATAGTCACGAGTACGAACGCGAAGAGAGGAGTCGTCCTTAACAATCCTTCCAAGCGCGGCCTTGAACGAAGGGTAGCGGTCGGAGAGATCGTGAGCCAGAGTCGTGAAGAAGTGATAAGCTTCATGTTTAGATTGCTCATTCCGCAAAAAAATGAAGGACGACGCAAGACGGTGCATTTTATCGAAGCGATGCGCGATCTCGTGTGCGATGGATGACTTTCCGGTGCCCGCCTGTCCGAACAGAACAAGACAACGCTCCGAGTCGGGACTGTTCACCCAGTTAACGACGAAATCCAAGAAAGCTGTGCGGGTTCCCGGAAGGCAGCCCTTCTCAGGCATGAAGCGTGAGCCTGTCCCATAGGGTATTTCTCTGATTTTTGCGTCTAGCTCTGTGACAATCATTAGATCAATAACCCCCGAGTTATCAGGACTACGTACCAGCGTCTGAAGCTTGGCTCGATACCCACTTCAGCTCGGTAGCCACCCCATCGAGCTGACTAGCCATCCCGTCAAGTTGACTAGAAATCCTACCAACATTGGCCGAAATTATTCCCACATCGTCCAGGATTTGGAGTGCAGTTATCTCTGTGGTGATGGTGGCTTGATCCAAGAAAGCCTTTCGAAGTTCGATGAGAGTGGCGCGGAAGTCCCCAATTTGTTTGTCGACTTGGCCGCCGAGATTAACCAACGTGCGCTTCCCTACAAATTACGTGTCTACGTCGGCCAATGAATTAGTTGAAGACGACGTACAGAATCGCGGGTCCTTTGTATAAGATTGGATGAAGTCACTACAATTACAGACATGCTGCAACATGAGCGTAAGGATTCGGGCCTGCTTCGACTCGCGCTTGATAGATTTCAAAATGTTTTCATGGTTTGCAAAATCAAACGCATCGTGCATGGCTACAAGTAGGGTCCGGACGTTCTCGTCTCTTTGAAACTGTTCTAGGATTGTCTAGCATCCATATTAACATGGCATCAGCGTTTCATTTCGACAACGATGCAAATCGATGTACCTTGGGAATTGCCAATAGCAGGCTAAATGCCATCTTTGCGTACGGGTGAACCTGAGAGCGAAAGCCGGCTCGGTCAAGCACAAGGTAAAAGGACATTACGCTGTGACATACTTCTGCGGACTGGCTCACAGTTTCCATTAGCCACTGGATTCTTGCAACTGCACCTTCCCATGTACTCGAGAGATTAATCGCCTTGGTAGCTTCTTCGGCGTCACGGAGAGCATTCTCGGCAGGTGACATCGCTGCCTGAACATCGGGCGACACTGTGATCGTCAAGTAGAGTATGACCGGCTGGACCGACTGTCCACCCTGGACGTCGCCATTGCTCAGAACGAAAGGGAAGTCTACAGAGCGAGACATTCAGCTACTAGTCAAACGAGCGAAAATTCTCGTAAAAAAACTAACCATTTTGAGATGCGACAGGTATCGGTGCCCGAAGCGTTCCGATAAGCATATCGGGGTGCGTCAATCGCTTCGCATAAAGACGTAATATAAGATGTGAAGATGGCTGTACAAAACTGAACAGAACAATCAGCCGGAAAACAGGATTAAAAACACATATCCTACAAGGCATCAAATTTCTGATCCCACTGTACCGTCTGTCCCTTAATCGAAACGCTTGCTGTCTTCTTCGTTGTTGCCCGATAGGTCACAGTGACGAAGAACTCCCTCTTCAGGCGCAACCACCTCGCGATATTGGGGACATTGTGTGCTTGGAGGACTAACAAAGGGATTAAATACTTATCGCGGCGGCAATTAGATTTTAAGTACACACCGGTCACCTCAACACGAATCTGAGAAGGGATGTCTTTCGATTGGGTAATCTGAGTGCTGCCCACAGACGCTTCTGGATCCAACGTCACTACAAAAAAACAGGGATTGACGCACCTTGTTCCAGTATTTTCCGATCCAGATGGATCTGGGCTGGAATGATGGATCATTGGGGGAGAGTCACGGGTCAGCAGGCATTTACGCACGAATCCAGTGATATCGTGTGCTGGTGCTCCATAACTTTTCAAGTAGGTTCCAATATCTCGGGGGCTAGAGTGAGTGTATGAGTGCAAGGGAAACAGCCTGGCATGCGCTGTTCGCACGGCATGGTACCTGAATCCCACCATTGTTCCCACAGTTGTCAAGGACCGACGCAGTATCACGTCGGCCGAACCAACCGAGATGCAGATGTGTATTAACTCTGACTCGGACGCGTCCTGCAAGTCCCTGATGCCCCATGGCCGCGCAATAATGCACTCCCCCCTATATATCATCCATGGCACAATTATCTCTTACCGTCAAAATCTGCTTGTCAATTCCTCGGTCACGACATAAGTTCTCAACGTTTTCTCTTTTCCCCGATATACGAGGAAGTTCCGACGTCGAAATACAAGACACAGGCGAACCTGTAATAGAGTGAGAAATAGGCTCACCGAGTCGTCCGCTCATCCAGATTCTAGGCTGTCGCTAGAGGTAGTTGAGGCATTGGGGATTGGGGTGTAATATGTTGGGCCCTCTTCAACATGATCATAATGTGCGTCTGCTCTGCTGTCGAACCTTCGACTTGCATTGATAGCGCTCTCCACACTGAGTCGCCACCCTAACCACCCCCGCGCTTTCTCCTCGCCGCGACCCCGTACACGCCAACCTCTGCGCGCTCCCAAAGCTCGGGTTAGTCCGCGAGTCGCCGCACACAATACCGTGCCTCTGCCCCACATCCGGACCATCGACCGGTAATTGGCACTTCACGAAGTACCCGTCACGCAGGCCTCTGGACATGGGATACCGACCACGCGGGGGACAGTGTATTTTGTGAGGGGGGTCCCGATGCGGAAGAGTGGGAGGCCGAGATCTCGCTTGGTCTGGCAGCCGACAATGCGATCACACTTTCTCTCCTTTTTTTTTTTCTTTCTCGATTCTGATGTGACATAGTCAGAGCTACGACAAGGCCCTGTGACGCTCTTTTACCTATGTGAGCGTAGGGGAATGTCGAAAACGCGATCAAACTTTGTCGCGATGCGTTGTAGACTTGACACGAGCTGTTCTAGCCCCTGACTGGGATGCGCACGACAAATGTTACTGGCTTCGGTGTGGTCAGCGAGCCTTCCTTTTTAGCGTATCTTCAGCAAAGTCTTTCAGTCAAATGTACAGCAGAGTACAAGGCAAAGTATTGTCGGAACTCTCGGCCGAAGCAGTCGCCTTTGCGACGTCCCCGTCCGCTAGAACAATCAGTTCAGGGAGGAACAAAAAAAAAAAAAAAAAGAGGGGGGCGATCCGAAGTAATGAATTGATTTCTGATGGAACCCTAAGGGACTCAGGGCATATGCGGGCAAGAGTCGCATTCGCAACGTGCTTGGCGGTCCGTATGATTGTGAGTCGCTAGTCGCAGGTTGTGAGTTTCATCGACGACAACCATCGCGTCTCTGTGTTCCTGATTCGATCTCGATCTCCGGCCCTGGTAGGACAACAGCGTCTCCGATACAACCTGCCAAGCACGGGTCTCTCGTTATCTGGAGTGCGCGTCCTCAAGCTCGGATAGTTGGGTCTTAGCTGGGCCATTCGCGGGACAGCTGCTTGGGCGCGTCACATGCCTTAACTCTAGAGAAATTGTGGAACGTATGATCTAGGCATTTCGGTGCAGAAGTGATCAAGGTCGAACCACCGATTACTGGCGACTTGCGTGGTTGGCGCGAACTCGACAGTCGGTGGCACTAGCCCGTGATTTCGGAGTCTCACACGAGCTGACAGTGGTGTCCGCACTCCAAAAGTGGCAAGGCTAGGGTCCGGGCCTCGTACTTACAGCTTATAGTACAGTACCGATCACGAATCCAGCACTCGATTTCATGTTCGTCCAATGTCACGTGCATATTTATTTGTTTTTCAAGCTCGTCAGATCAGTGCCAGCACGAGTATTGTCCATTGTGAAACCTGGTCCATGCAACATGATACAAGATCGCGAGAAACAGAAGCGACAAAAGAAATGAGAGGAAGGATAGTGGCACGGTATCAAAGTCCATACTGTACAGTAATTTTTAATGACAAGGGTACGTCTATTCAAACACTTACTCCGTTGTGACCGACTTGGCCCTGGAAGAAAAAGGCGATGTCAGAGAATACTCAAAGGAAATAAAAGGGACGCACAGGTTTCGAGGGAAGTCGACGTCAAAGCCCTTGTTGATAGCGAGGTGGTAGCTGAGCAATTGCAAGGGAATAACGTTGAGCAAACCCTGGAGGCAGTCGACGGTTTGTGGGACACGGATAGTCTGAACATCCTTCGAGATGCCCTCATCACCCTCGTTGCATATGACGACGGGTTGGGCCTTGCGTGCGGTAATCTGAGAGAACGCAGATTGGACCTTGGGGTAAAGCGAGTCACGTGTCATAACAATGATCACGGGCATGTTCTCATCAATGAGTGCAAGAGGACCGTGTTTCAACTCTCCGGCAAGGATACCTAGCAAACCACAAAAATCAATCACTTATTAGGGGGCTTTCCGGTGGACGCGTACCCTCTGAATGCATGTAGCTGATTTCTTTGATTTTTAGTGCACCCTCAAGGCAGGTGGCGTACCTGAAAAAAGCACATGGTTTTAGTCCAGTTAGCGGGCCAGATCAATCGCATACGCACTGATAACCACGACCCATGAGCAAAAGGCTGGTCGACTTAGCAAGGACACCTTCGGCCATATCCTTGAGCGCCGTGTCTCCCGCCAACACAGAGCGGATTTGGCCAGGAAGTGCGTGTAAGCCGGAGATGATTTGATTGCGACGCTCGGTAAGCGAGATGCGATCTTCCGAGAGTTGGAGAGCCATCATGAGAAGAGCAATGTACTGCGAAGTGTAAGCCTTCGTAGATGCCACACCGACCTCGGGACCAGCGTTGATGTGAACACCGCAGTGCGTCTCGCGTGAGATGGTAGAGCCGACAGTGTTGACTACACCAACACACAAGGCGCCACGCTCGAGACAATACCGCATTGCCAGGATGGTATCGGCAGTTTCACCGCTCTGAGAAACGAAAACGCAGACATCATCACGGAAGATCGGGGTCTTGCGATCCAGGAAATCAGATGCCAGCTCAACGCTGACAGGAATCTCGGTAAGCTCCTCGAAGATGGCTCGCGTAGCGATGCATGAATGATAGCTGGTGCCACAAGCTGAGAAGACAATGCGGCGGCCGCGTCTGATGATGGGGAGGTATGCACGTAGACCACCGAGAGTGATCTTATTGTTGTCGAAATTAACACGACCACGCATAGTGTTGACGACCGATTCCGGCTGCTCGTAGATTTCCTTCTGCATAAGTGGTTGAACTTGCCCTTCATGATTTCAGGCAATCTCAATCTCGAGAGTCTCGAGGCTGCGAGTGGATGGAGTCTGCTGGCCGTCCTCACCACGACGGAGGCGGTGGATGTGTAGCTGTCCCTCTGCGATGTGGGCAATATCGTCGTCCTCAAGATACAGGACGCGTTTGGTGTGCTCGATGATAGCCGCGGCATCTGATGCAACGAAGAACTCAATGGGTTGGGGAAGGCCATCTTCGGACATGAATGCCCGAGATTGTGTACGCATGATCTTGGGGTTCACAATCGGCGGTGCAAGAAGCCCGCCTGAGGTGGTGGGAGAAACTGAGGTCTCTGTCAGTAAGGCGATTTACATCCCAGGGTGCAGATATCGCTCACGGGTCTCGACGATCTTCTGATCAGACTCCTGACCAGCGAATTCAACATCGACAAAGTCGACCTTGAGTTTCTTGTCCGTCTTGACACCGATCAGAAGAGGCGAACCACGGCGGGCGGTGACCACTTCATCGGGGTAGTGCTTCGACTTGAAGACAAAGGCGAAGGAACCCTCGAGCTCCTTGAGGACGGCCTTGACGAGCTCGGTGAAAGTGATGCGCTTGTCCGGTTGGGAGTCATAGACGTATTTCGTGAGAATGGCGACGGCCTCGGTGTCGGTTTCACTCTCAAATTTGAAGCCACGGTTCTGGAGAACGAGGCGGAGGGCAGCGGCGTTGGTGACGATACCGTTGTGTACGACGACGAAATCGCTGGTCGGGTCCGAGCGCAGTGGGTGGCAGTTCACAACCGAGGGGGGGCCGTGGGTTGCCCAGCGGGTGTGCGCGATGGAAACTTGTGAGTGGAAGACTTTGGACGTGTCTACCTTTGCGGCGGCAATCCGCTGGCGGAGACCAGCGACTTTACCGACTTCCTTGAAGTAAAAGACCTCCCCGGGGGAATCTCCATCGATACCGATGCCAGCAGAGTCGTAACCACGATATTCTTGGCGGGCGAGACCGTTGCAGAGGATGTCACAAACTTCCTTGCGATCCTGGCCGGGGAAAGAGAAGTCAGTCGCTTATCAGTGGAGTGGAGGGCGTCGCGAGGGCATCGTCGTCGGCGTGGTAGAGGGTGTGTGTAACAAAGTAGAAGGGTGACAACGGTGACCACGATGCGACGACCGGGGTGGAGACACATACCTTGGGTCTGAGATAGCTGCAGTAGCCGAAGATTCCGCACATGGTGAATGGATATGAAGAAAAACGGGGGTGATGATGAAGTGATAAGGGCAAACAGAGTGAGGATCGTACCCAACCAGATCAGAATGTGCTCTGTTTATATAACTCTGTTGTGCCCGCGGCCCATTTAGGCTCAGTTCCAAAAAAATGAGAGCATCAGAAGATTGCAGCCCATCACAGCACCGGCGTAACAGCGCTGAATGTGGCTTGTTGAACGCTGGCTGTACATTGCCGTCACATTCGCAATCGCAATCAAATATTTTTTTACTTTTTGCGCACACAGCCAGCCCTGCAAGCCGTAATCGCGTAATTCATTGATTATATTTTTATCCCGAATTGCCCGAAGAATGGCAAGCAATCTTATACAGGGCAATGCGCATTGTTACGACGACTACATCATCACTATCGAACCCTGGAACGTGCATCGCATGTAGTGCCGATTTTGCCGATTCGAGACAAACGAGGGCACAGACCCTGCCCTGCCCAGCCAATCACAATCACTACGCCCATTTGCGCTTCACACCATGTAGCACCGGCATATCGAAGAATCCGACAAGAGATACAGATGACGCAGGACCGCCCAGGCTTCTCCTGCTAAACCCAATGCCCTGCACCCTCTATGATGCGTGACTACCAACTCATCCCCTTCGGGGCCCACCAAGCACGCGCAGACCTCCTTCATCCGCTGCACCGCTCCGGGCTACTGTCTGGGGCCCTCAGTCCTTCATCCTCGCGATGAATATTGCGGGTACCCGAACGCGGCAAGAGTCTTCCTCACCGCCGACGCCGCGCCGCCACCTGTCGTCATGTTCCGATGCCAATTCAAAGTCACCTTGGAACCCCTTACGCCAAAAATCCATCATACGTACCACCCGCAACTCGTTGATCCGGATCAACCATTCTCCGCGGCCTGTTCCGTGGATGGCGCGGACGCCGGCAGTGCGTCTCCGGCATCGTGTTCTCGAAATCCAGTCACGTATGATAGTACTCTGGCAACTCGACGAGCGCCGTGACCGCGCTCGCACCCCGGGGACCGGCAATGATGCCTTTATTCCAACCCGCCCGTTTCCAATTCTGGCTCCGGGCCTAGCCAGCGCGGCTCGTTGGTTTCCCAGTCGGCGCTCTTGGCATGATAATAGGCGCGCAAGAAGGCGTGAAGACCACCTCGACTCTTCATCACCCCGTGCATATCTGCGTTCGCTTCTCGCGTGGTTGCAACACGTAGTGTTTGCACGGGGGATGCAAGCCTGCCAATTCTTCGACCGCCCGCGGTGTAGGATAGCGCGCCCGCGCTCATCACCACGACGCACTCGAACAGATCGGGGCGCACGAGGGCGTAAAACCTGCCTGCAATCGACGGGCCGAAGTCATGGTCGACCACGGCATGCATGGAGTTATAGCCCAGGGTATGGATGACGTTAAACCTCCAGTATGGAATAGGGTACTCTTCGAAGCGGGTCAGTCCGGTGTCTGGACTCAGACCGGAGAGGGTTCGACCGTGGCCCCGCTGGTCTGGTACAACGACGACGTAGTCCGCGTTGGTATGTAAGAAGACGAGTTTCCCGCCGCCCAGCAAATACGACAACTGGAAAACCGTGCAGGCGGCTTTATCATATCTCCCGCATCAAGAATATGTATATTCGGGTCATTGACCCGTAAAGAATCGAGATAATATAACCTATGCGAGATTCCAGAGGGCTTTCGTCCTCGTTCGTGACTTGTACAGTAGCAAGTGAGCGCTAGTGAGAAAGTGAGCTTCGGAAAGGCGATCTTGATCAAAGATTACTAGATAACTTTCCAGCTGGAAAATAGGCCAGGCACGACTTTGTAAGTGCTCAAAATGCTCGGCCTCGGGTGAAGACAGCAATCCACTGATGTAGATGTAACATATTTTCCGGCTGCAGGTCAAGAATCCACGGAATTATTAAGGAAAGTATTGACAGAAAGCTAAATCATGGAATGCAGCATTATTATTTCAGCTCGCGTAGTGCTTATGTTTGAACTCGTCGCTGATTTGCTGTGCTTCAGGGTCCAGGTCGCCCAACTTAACCACGCGCCCTTCTGCGTCATACGTCGTGGGCTCCGAGAGAGTATCCATCTTGGAAGGAGGCACTAGCGTATTAGTGGTTCTTCGTCAAAAGAACGGGAAGAAACCGACTTGAACGTGCATGCCCGTGTGTGGCTTCGCAAACGAGAATTGAGGAGTAACAGTTTGTTGGCCGCTTCGGAATCCAGACGAGCCGTTGGCCGTCGTCGACCTGCGGTCTTATTAAGCGATGACTTAAAATGATGTGCTTTGAATGAACCAACGAGAATGTCTCCGCGTTTGCTGCTGAGAAAATTGGCTAAACGGCGAACAACGCGAGAGGCTGCGATCTAACAAGTAAAGGGTCAGCGGGTGATATATGAACGGATGATAGGGTGCCGCGCACCGTGGAAGCAATGGCTGCTGGTACATTCGCGATGATCGACATGACTGCGTTCAGATCAAGGGTCATAAAGACCTATACAAGAAGCATGTTCAAAGTTGGGATGTCGGTTTAAATGAAATCGCATACAGTGGCAATCAAGTTGGCGAGGAAACTGTAAGGTGAAACGACGTCAACAATCCTTTGGGATCGACCAACGCTTCGTAGACATACGCAATGATGAAGTAATACAAACCATCCGCGAACATCATATTGACGAGTTGACTCTTTGCACCAGAAGGACGAACGAGCTTGGACGCTGTTAAAAGGAGGACGATCAAGTCGAAGGTCATGCTGTAGATGAATGTAGCGGAAAGGAGCTTGCTATCTGTTGATGTAATAGCGCATCCCCCGCCGGGAACCCATACCGCGGTCAACAAGATACCGTGGAGTAGCAAAGACCAGTGGCCGAGGCTGATTGCGACGAGTGCGCCGACGATGTACCATTTTTGCCCCCAGACAGCCATTCTGTGGTCACGACAAAGTCTATCTCAGCGAGTGTAAGTTACGGATTGCAATCAATTTCGCTTACGTTCGAAGCGAGAGATTGACGCTGGCCATGCCAATGGCCAGGTTACCCATGCACTAACGCAATGAGCATGCACCAAGACAATGATGAGAAAGGCGTAGAGAACCTGATTAAAGGTATACAAGGCCTGGCAATTCAGCTCTCTGTATGTGTATGTATGCATGAGTAAAAATGAATAGGAGAGCGGACAACTGGACTATATGCACGCACGATTGGGCGTTAAGCGCGATAATACTGAGGTAGGGCCATTATGAGAAAGCAGGGTAAATGTCGAAAGGATGAAACTCACATGCCGATCAAAGCCGCCAATAGGCTGTAACGGCCGCAGAAATAGAAGGTCTGTCGGTACACGTAAGAGAGAAAAGATCGAAGAAAGAGAAGAAAGCAGGAAAAAACCTCACCAGGGGCCATCGGAACTTACGCTTGCCGGAAATAAAGGAGAGATCGAACTGGAAGGAAACACAAAATTCCCAACTGAATTGGTAGATGAACACGCGAACGCAGAGAAGGAGGATAAGAAACGCCCACAGATAAAGACCAAAGAGAACGTGGATGAGGTTGGAAAAAGCCTCTGCATCATGGTAACCGAGACGATGAGGATCTATTGTAAAGCAGAAGGGGAACGGGACATACGAGCGTCGCGAGCCAGCTGAGTAGGTGAGTGCCAGTCGACCATGATGAGAGAGCGGAGGATGACAGAGAGGCGGGGTCGAGCACCGGGGACTATTGGATAGAAGCTCAGTCGGCCAATTTATAAAACTCTTCTCGGATTTTTGTTCGCTGAACAACAGAACCGATGAGGAGCAAGCTCCAAGAGTTTCCATCCATTCTCGTCTTGCGCCCTTTTGGCACCCACCGCGACGGCATTTAGGAAGTCTAGTTACCGTCTCACGTATCCTGGTTGCCCTTTTGGACTGTATGGTTCTCAGCTATTCAATTCCCTGTCAGCCACTTGTTTCTTCTCTAATACAAAACTGGCACGTGCCTATACTGGGAGCATGCTTCGGCAGATAAGGTACACTGCTGTCCCAGCAATAGTTTTTCAGCGTACGTGCGACCGATCGTCGGCCTTAGGTCATCAGGGTCTCAAGGTTGGGATTTTGCGCCATCATCATCACACTGAGAGCAAATCTGAAACGTGTGCCGCACTTTTGAAGAGACATGAAATTACTAGGCATATAGCACCGTTCAAGCTTCACCAGTTCACCGGTTCACCATCGGCCTTATCGCATAAAGGTTCTGTAGAGGCGCGTGTGCGTTAGATATTTGATTGGCTAATGGTCCAAGCTTACGATTAGGCTCGGACATAGGAAAATGGAAATGTTCACCACTCCCTGAGTCTCTCTCCGTTGTTTTCGCGTAGCTTTGGACTATCTCTTTCCTTTCTTGCGAGCACTGGCTAGTATCGTGTGTGTGCATATACGCCAGATGACCCAGAAAAAGGAGGCTCCGCAACTATCGTGCTGTAGGTGTATTACATAATGCAAATTGGGCCGAACTTTCCGTTTCATCTCACCATCCGAGCAATGCAGAATTAAAGCCCGCAGGCCGCTCAAGCCCACTTGAGAAATACGATATGTGCCGTCCTCAAATCTACCATGGAAGGTATTCCTGTTAACCGCTATCTTCCACAAAGGTCTCAGGATCATAAATCATAGTGATACAGACGAGATAATCCGCCAATAAGGTTGTAGCGTGGCTCCAATACTCAAGAAGACGGTCACGACACTCTTTTCTTGGCCGACCAATGTCTACCACCGGAGATGAAGCCTCTTCAAAGAAGCTGTTCTCCCGGCGTTAGATGGGCCCTGAATGACAGCAAATGCGCCAACGGTAACGTCGTTATCGCGAGAAGTTGGGACTATGTCAACCCTTGCTAAGGTTTGTCAACCATCATTTGGTTCTCGGCGTCCTCTTTTGCCCGTGATTGGTCAATGAGGTATGCGAGTGTAGCAGTATTCTCATCGCACCTATAAAATGCAAGTCAAAGCTAGTTAGACCAAAACTCTCAAGGGACCTGTAGCACACGTACAACTTTGCCACTATGCCCTCGAAGGCGCTCACCGCTCGTTTGACTTCTCGCAGGACGCTGGCCAGTTCGACGTTTCTCTCACGGACCCACCGTCCGTGAGCATTAAGCACCTCCCGAATCCACCGGAGCCCCCATTCCAATCTAGGCCCCCGTTCTAGCACCTCCGCAGAAACTCCAAGCAGTCGCGGAACATACACAGTCGGCAGTTGCCGCGCGACCAGTCTAATCTCGTTGTAGGGAATTGCTTCGTAGACCTGATTGATGACTGTCTTCTCGTTTAATCGGAAGGCCATCACCAATGCCTCGAGATAGGATTGCTTCTGGAGCGTCGCGAGCACGGATTGGGGTGTCAGCTCAACGGAGAGGTCGAAGGGGTCAAATGAAAGGCCGTCGTCGACCGAGTAGATCAGGAGTCCTTCTGTCGACGCCGCCGCCCATGCAAGGCCCGTCGGTGAGAATCGAATACACTTTGTGCGAGCTTCCGGCTTGTACCGCCGCTTGGAAAGGTCTCCGCGTTGCACACCGGGTAAACTGATGTCCATACGATCCTCGAGGTCGCTCTCCTCACCGCGGTCATCTATTAAGTCGACATTCCCCGCCTCTGTCACACGCCTACTATCCAGAAACTCCTCGGTTCCGTCGAGTGACAGGTTTTGGGAAATTTGCCAACGGCGTATGAGCACGCCTTCGCGACTGTCGTACAACGCGATATACTTGCTATTACCGCCTGCGAGAACGCACGATCCGTCCGCACTCCAAGCGACGCTTGTGAAGGCCTTGCTTGACGCACTGTTTGACGCGGCCACGCGGTCGTCGGCTTTGCGACCTCCTGAGATGTCTTTCCTACCCTCGATTAAATTTGTCTGTTTCGATTGGTTAGTAGAGAAAAACGTAAGTTGCCCATCGAGCGTCGACACCACGAGCTCCTGACCGTCCGGCCGGAAAGCAAGCGAAAGGACGTCTGCATTGAGCTGGAATGGCTCCACGATATGTGAACGACCGAAGACATCCCACACTCGCACGGACTTGTCCCAAGATCCGCTGGCAAGAACATTCGTTGTAGGAGAGAAGGCCAGCGAACTGACGGGACCTTCATGCCCTGCGAGGACGTCTAGTAACTTTCCTGTTTGAACGGACCAAAGAAAGACCTCGAAAGAGTCCGTTGAGCCTGCTGTGATGACCTCGCCACTCGGATCAACGGCCAGGCATGAAAACTGTACGGGCGATGGAGAGGTAAATGTCCGAAAGTTGCGGTACCGGATCAGGTCGAATGCCCGCACTGTCCCATCAAGCGAGGCTGAGAATAATACCTGGCCCTGCGAAGCGAATTCAACAGCGGATACTGATGCAGTATGCTGGGAGAACGTAATGATACAGAAACCAGAGCGAGTGTTCCATAATTTGACTTTGCCATCATCGCCTCCCGTTGCAATATACTGCCCGTCGGGAGAGTATGCGAGCGTATTAACATCAAAGAAGTGACCTTGCTGTTTGAGAATGTACGATTCTGACTGCCACTCCCATACCAGCAACTGCCCTAGCTTGCGGGCGCCAAAGGCTAGCCACTCTCCGGAAGGATTAACGGCAACGGATGATATTTTTTCTTGTGAGATACTCAGTGTATGCACGTTCGTGAACGCGGGCATCTCCCAGAGCCCAAAGACTCCAGACGAGAAACCAACAATGAGCAGCCCAGAAGCCCTGTGAAAGGTACTGCAAACGACCTTCGTATTGGGTTGATTGAAGTAGTGTCGTTGGTGGATCCCCCAACGAACGTGAGCGACCAGGGGATCTTGAGAGGTTAACGCAACAAGTTGCTGGTCTTCATCGTCGGAGGAAGTATTGTCGGATGGCTTGGCTCTCCAGACGAACACAGCACCGTCACGACTGACAGTGTACACCTGGCAGAGTCACAATCACAATCGGTGAACATGTCACAGAATCTGGGGTAACGCTTTACCGATTTTGAATCCGAGGAGAAATAAGCGCTGAGCACGGCATTCTTATGGCCCGCGAATGTTTTAGGTCGGAAACCTTCCACTGGGTTCAATGTATACAACCGAGCGGTCATGTCCTTAGAGGTGGTGATAAAGCATCTAAGGACGGAGAGTTGTTGCGGCATCAAAGTTAGGATCCAGGTTGCTACGTACTGAGAGTCCGGTGACCATTCTATGCTCAAGACATCGTCATGATGGCCCGTATACGTCCGGTGCAGAACAAACGGTGCAAACTCGCGGATAAGATGGTTCGGTGTCTTCCAGACTTGAACGTGGGCGTTATGCGTCACAGCAATGAAAGATCCGTTGGGCGAAAACTCGACAGCCTTGACGGGTTTTTTGAAGTTAAAATGGTGGAGGACAATACGCCTGCGGAAGCTGACCAGAAGGGCCCTCCCGTCTGGGAGTCATAAGTGTACAGGACGTGATCTGACGACGCGTCGGCCACACCTTCGTCAACACTGATCAAAATGTTCCCATCAGGGCTAAGAGCGATTGCGGCGATATTTTTGCGATTTTGGGAAGGGAATGTGAAGGATTTGTTGCTACGCAAGAGGACGGTCAGTCAGTTGCGAGTGTGGGTTACAGGACGACGGGCCAACTGACTTGACTAAATCAAAGACGGACACTCTATTACCCACAGGACTGAGCACGGAATTGCCATCTGGTGTGAATATAATGTTTCCCTGCCGATACACGGTACCGCATAGATTTGAGAACTGGACAGATGAGATGAGGAGCGCGTCGAAGGCATTTAAAGGCGTCTTGCCTTGAAGTTTGCCTTCATTTTTTGGGTTCTGTCCTGCCCCGGTCCGGTCCACGTACAATACCCAAAAGTTGTGGATTACGTTATGTTCTCACGTGGATGGAACGTACCCCAAGCGAATATCCTTTCGTGTCTGTTAAGGTTGGATCCTCCATGAGGCTCGCAGATCCTGATCGAAATCCTTGACAAAAACGTATTTGGTATCTGCGCCCTGAATTTTAGTCCAATCTCATATATAATCGTCCAGAGCTGCGCCATCCCATTTCACAGGCGATCTTGCCGTGGAGATTAACGGCGTTTTATTAGCGATCGCGACCCCTTCTCTCATGTGTATGTACCACTCCAAGCTCCAAGCTTCGAGTCCTCTGTGACTGTTTCTAGAATATGCCAAAGTGCACGTCGGTAGACACGTTTTTTCGGGTACAGAAGCCCCCACTCTTCCTTCTTGGCGGGCTGTTTCATAGCGCAACTGCACTCATCTCACGCCCATCGGCGCGCTAATAGTGGTCATGAGTCAAACGGCTCTAACCTAGACTGTAGTCAGCTACGATCCGTCCGTTTCCCGACTGTTGTTGTTGGGTATCTTTACTCATGGTTCGTGTCAAACAGCTCCATGACGCCAAAGAAGTTCGCTATCGTCGTCGCGACCTGTGACGCCCCAGGGACGCCATCAAATAGACCGCCTTTTAGCAGTGCCTTACGGGAGAAGCCGAATGTTCCTACAGCAACTTCATGAACCGCCACCTTGGGGGACGATCCTTGTAGACCCGCCGTGGTCTGCCGTTCTTCTCCTTTCAAGTGATGTCGGATGCGGGAGCTGTGACCTGGCGTGGACTCGCCACGGAGAACTTCTCTATAGATTCTGATGGCGCATCACCGGAGCGTCCTGGGTCGATTGGCATCTCCGGGATCCTTCCATTGGATTTTCGTGGGAAGCGTGAAAGTGCGTTTGTGCAGAACTACTCGGGGTAGTGGGTGTTGGTGGTATGGAATCTGATGTCTTTTGTTTCAACAGAAACGGATTTCCGAGCTTACCGCGAGTGCTAGCACGTACCTTTCTTTCGGAAATTCTCCACTTTGGAATTCAACCACATCTCGCGCCATGCCCGTGTTCTCGGTCCTCGCAGAATAAAAGGCCACTCTCGCTGATCAAACAGCTAGAGGATCACATTTCTCTCCTCCACTTGGTGCGAAATTCACAACCCATGCGGTACAACGTTGACTCCTTTTGATTCACAGTCGTGGTCTGTCTCTCTTTGGAGAGCCTTGTGCGCTCTTGGCTCCCAAATAGAAATCACTCCCTGCCTCCACACCTTCTTACAGTCGCCATGTTACCTGCTTTCCTGGATGCGACCGCAACAGAACAGAGCACTGACTTCCCGACTCGTAATGAACGTGCTTCTCTTAATTTTTTTCAGATGGGGAGGCATCCTTGGACCAATCCCCCCTCTCCTGCAAATTCCCTCTCGTCTCGTACTGCCTCACCCGCTTCTTTCTCCTGTCCAACCATCTCGTCGCTTGAAACGAGGCGAAGCACATCCCTGGATCCAGAGCAGTCGCAAACGCCGATCTTCCCGCTATCCGACCTGGCAAGCAGCGACTCCGCAACCCTCACCACACACTCAAACTCGAGCGCGAAACCTTTAAATCAACAGGTTTTATGCGCTCGAGCGGATGCCGTCGACATACCTTCGTCCCAGCAGCCAACCATTTCCCTCGCTGAGGAGAATGAGCTAGACGACCTTCGTTGGTCCACTGGTGTACCCCGCCACATGATGGATGTCTTCCGAGCCAATCCGTTCACTGCTATGGACTTGTCGCGTGCTACTAATACAACCCTTCCTTCTCTCGATAGCTCGACTACCGCCGATAGCATTCACTGCACGAACGGGGACTCACTCCTTTCCGTGCCGACTGCGAAGCGCAAACTCTCTAAGTCTCCCGACTCGGTTGAGCCGAGAAGGAAGGGCCGTCAAAAACGTGCGCGCATTCAGTCTCTTCCCGTCGTCCCATTTCCCGCCACTGGCCCGCAAGAAATGTATGCGTACGAATTTAGGGTTGATGTTGACCCCCCGTACTGGAGCATGGAATTCTCGTGCGTTGAGACCAACGGGTGGAGCAACCGGTCTTCGGTATTGGGACTCGTGTACGGCCACGAGCATTTACTAGCCGCTCAATCCGGGGTGGCTCACCACTCGGAGGATACCCGTATGCGCCTGCCTATGGACCGCGGGGATGTGGCGTCGTCTCTCCCATCCCCCTTCTCGTACCAATACTCTCACAGTGCTTCATTCCCAGCGAGGGCGGGTTCTGGACACTACATGCATCCATCTTACCTTCCCTTCTTGCCTCCAGCGCCTCTTCATGCTCAAATGTCGCCGTGTTTTGGAGCCGTATCGAATTCATTGGTGCCCGCTTCTCGCGTAGAAAAAGACGAGTCCTGGACGCGGTTCGAAGAACGCGAATGTGGTTCTCTGCCATCGGTTGTTCCCACGCGGGTCAGGACGGAGAACATACAAACTCGCCCCTCCTCTGCCACGCCTCTGGCTACGTCGCCGCGAAAGCCGTTGTATGCATGTCCTCGCTGTCCGAGAGATTTTCAACTTCCGAATGGCCTTGCTTTGCATCTTAAGTGGCACGATCGTGTGTCAAGTTCGACAGGGAACCTGGCAGTGTGGCAGGGGCAGCCTCGAAATAGAACCGCAGTCAAAGTTACTCGTACGGAGTTGTGCCAACCAGGAGGGCGCGACTTAAGCAATATTCAATCGTCCGACCAGGGAGACGGCCGGGAGGGCGTGACCTCTGGTATGCTATTCTCTTCACGCGGACCCATTCAAGGACCAAATTTGGTACCGGCTGAAGCTGTAAGGAAGCAGCTTGAACGTGAAATGCTATATGCGCACGACTAACAAATTACTGGTTAGGAACAGTACACCAACTCGCTTTCGTTTGAGAATCAGCCCCAAGAATGTGCGCTGTTTCACGACGCGCTACAGTTGAATGACCATGCTAGCTTGCCGTTGGAGAGCAATACATATCTTGCACCTCTGGACGGACTGTCAGTGCTGCAGCCTCTCCCGTTTGAGCAATACCGGGTCCTGCCCCTTGCGTAGGAGTTTACATAATCCGGATTGTCCACATTGGATGTAAATAGATAAATACATGTAAATACTCATACCTTTGAGGGTGTATGATGAAATAGGAGTGGAGTGAGACCCCAGCGCGGATCCAAAAGCTACCCTTGAAATAGAGCAATGGGCCCAACGTTTAGGGGCCTTCGCTACGAATACCAACATACCGACGATGACCACGACACAATCTTCCATTCAGAACCCCCACGAAACCACTTCCGTTCAAAGCACTCCCGGCCTCGAAATTCCTGGTGCTTATCCTCAAGAGCATACAAGCCCTACAAGACAACGTCCACTGTCTGGTTCCCATCGTGTTTCAGACCCGCAGCCGATATCTCTGCCATCTACAGAAAAGGAGGGTACTCACCCAGGGGAGCATTGTGGCGGCGTCGGCCCACTCCCTGGCTCCATCAGCGAAACCTCCGTCGCCAAGTTGCCCGACGAGCGGGCAAGTGAGCGAAAGGCTGCTTCCGCGCCTGCCTCGAGGTCGAAGGAGATCTATGCAGACACAGACCACGGAGGTGATCCTCGCGAGGCTGTCGCCGCTACTGGAGCTAAGGTGCCCGGCGAGCGGGAAAGCGAGCGAGAGGCAGCCTCTGAGTCTTTTCCGAGGTCGAAAGAGCTCGCTGCGGACACAGGCCGCGGAGATGATGAGACCAAGGGTGTCGCCGTCGCCGCCGCTGAGGCGCCAGGTGTGACAAGTCAGGATAGTCCAGTGCGCAGGAACGACCCGCAGGGTCCTGACGCTGTCGGCGAGCAAGTCCCAGCGGAGCAGCGTGCAGAGACAAGGGTAAGTCCATCCCCTTCATCCTTGAGTAAGCGTTCCTCTTGCCCGCTAACAAAACCTGTCTGTATTGTGTCCATGTAAAGGATACCGCAGACACCTCCGCTCCTGCAGACTCGAAATTCAAGGAGGAACTGAGGAGAGAAGAGAAGAGCGGGGTGGTGTCTGACGAAGGACCGCAGCAGCAGCAGCAGCAGCAGCCGTCCCGTGCTGCGGCTGCGGAAGATCCCGCCCCGTCGAAAGGCGGCGAGGAGGACCCCAATAAGGCATCGGCGGTGCAGCAACAACGGCAGCAGCAGCAGCCCGAGATTGCGGGCGGCCATGCACCGCGGAAGGAGAGGTCGCATAGCGATACGGAAGCGAAGAATCGAGCGAAGGCGACCATGATGAATCGTGTGAGGGGCGGGATGATGATGCTCCTTGGGAAGGCTAGTGGGAATCGGGAAAAGGTCGACGAAGGGGAGAGATTGAAACACGGCGTGCAGTAGGCGGCGCGCGCATGCAACCACCCATCTTGGTTATGTTTCTTTGTTTGCTTGTTTTTTCCCGCGCTCACTATAGTGAGGTCTCGTTCGATTTAATTCTCGATTCCGCTAATTGTATCGATACGCGTGGGGGTCGCGGGGGAATTGCGACAGAATTGCTTGTAGGATACAAACCACCTCGTGGTATATTATGTACTGTACCAGTTTTGAGGATCAATGGCGATGGTTATTAGCCGACGAGCTGTCAGTAGGACATTGCGGTGGATTCTGGCGCTCGGGCAGCTCCGTCATACCGAGGGCGAGGGTTTGTCCGAAGACCGAATAGACCGAGGTGACCGAATTGACCGAATTGGTGCACGTGATCGATGGCCGGCTCATATGTGGCCGAAGTTCTGCATAGTTCTGCGCAACTTGAAGGTGGAGCCCGCCGTCTGAGGCCATTTATGACTATGTACATATTCCCAAATATATCTATGGTACAGTAAATGGGGACCATAGCGATTCAAATTCGCGGGGGACAACAAAGGCGGGTCCTTTTTAGAGCTCAGCGCGGGAGAACCCTTCCTCCGGAGACCTTTTTTGGACGTTTGAAAACCCTTTAAACGACCGATTTTTCACCTGGTCAACTCAGTCATTTCGGTCTTTGGATAAAACCCTTGGTATGATGGCCACCGTTCTAAGCGCCGTTAGACTCAGACGCAAGACCGGCACAAACACCAAGTCGTCCGGCCGTAATGTATAATGCATAGTGCCACGGTGGACTCCTATCGTTATCAGACCTATAAACAACAGCACATCGTTACAGCAGTTCTATCTAGGTGTTAATACAAGTACTCCAACTGTGACCGGGCATGAAAGAAGAAATATCCAGGCGAGTTTTGTGTTCGCCTGAAACCCAGATATGACTCGGAAGGAGAAGATTTGTCCTATGTAACGGGGGGACCCAGATTAGAAGTTCATCGTTGCTACCACATATCCATCCCTCAGCGTTTATCTTGGGTAGGTTAGTAGAATTAGCCCGTCCAGTAGTTTCTGTTTCCACTGTCACAGCATTCCACAAACGAATTGTTCCATCGCCCGAACCTGAGACAATGTGTTGGCCATCTGGAGAGAATGCCACAGACGTGACCCAATTTGAGTGTCCACTGAATGGACCTGCCGCTGTCTCTCCCGACGTGACGTTCCACACACGGATTGTCCGATCGGAAGAGCCTGAGACGATATACTGGCCATCTGGAGAGAATGCGACAGATGTGACCGTGTCCGAGTGCCCACTAAATGGGCCTGCCACTGTATCTCCAGTCATGGCGTTCCACACACGAATTGTTCGATCGTAAGAGCCTGAGACGATGTGCTGGCCATCCTGTGAGAACGCCACAGACCTGACCCAATTCGAGTGTCCATTGAATGGGCCTGCCACTGTCTCTCCCGTCATGGCGCTCCACATACGAATTGTTCGATCGTTCGAGCTTGAGACGATGTGCTGTCCATCTGGCGAGAATGCCACCGACCAGACCCAGTCCCAGTGTCCATAAAATGGGCCCGCCACCATATCTCCCGTCATGGCGTTCCATACACGAATTGTTTGATCGTTGGAGCCTGAGACAACTTGCTGGCCATCCGGAGAGAACGCCACAGACCTGACCGGATCTGAGTGTCCACGAAATGGGCCTGCCACCGTATCTCCCGTCATGGCATTCCACACACGGATTGTTTGATCGTTTGAGCCTGAGACGATGTACTGTCCATCAGGAGAGAATGCCACAGACGTGACCGAATCCGAGTGTCCACGAAATGGGCCTGCCACTGTATCCCCCGTCGTGGCATTCCACACACGAATTGTTTGATCGTTCGAGCCTGAGACGACTTGCTGGCCATCTGGTGAGAATGCCACAGACAAGACCCAAGCCGAGTGTCCACTAGTAAGGCCCGCCACCGTCTTTCCAGTTGTGGCATTCCACACACGGATTGTTTCGTCGTCCGAGCCTGAGACGATGTGCTGTCCATCTGGAGAGAATGCCACAGACGTGACCCAATTTGAGTGTCCACTGAATGGGCCCGCCACTGTATCTCCCATCATGGCGTTCCACACACGAATTGTTTGATCGTTCGAGCCCGAGACGACTTGCTGGCCATCTGGAGAGAACGCCACAGACGTGATCGAATCCAAGTGTCCACGAAATGGGCCTGCCACTGTCTCTCCTGTCATGGCATTCCACACACGAATTGTCTGGTCGTTGGAGCCTGAGACGACTTGCTGGCCATCTGGAGAGAACGCCACAGACCTGACCAAGTCCGAGTGTCCGCTGAATGGGCCCGCCACTGTATCTCCCGTCGTGGCGTTCCACACACGGATTGTTCGATCGTAAGAGCCTGAGACGATGTGCTGTCCATCAGGAGAGAATGCCACAGACGTGACCGAATTCGAGTGTCCACTGAATGGGCATGCCACTGTATCTCCCGTCGTGGCATTCCACACACGGATTGTTTGATCGGAAGAGCCTGAGACGATGCGCCGGCCGTCTGGAGAGAATGCCACAGAAAAGACCGAATACAAGTGTCCATTAAATGGGAATCCCACTGTCTCTCCCGTTGTGGCGTTCCAAACACGAATTGTATTATCGATTGAACCCGAGACGACATGCTGGCCATCTGGAGAGAATGCCACAGACGTGACCGAATTCCGGTGTCCACTAAATGGACCTGCCTGCCATCTCTCCCGTCATGGCGTTCCACACACGAATTGTTCCATCGTCCGAGCCAGAGACGATGCGCTGGCCATCTGATGAGAGTGCAATAGGAATTGACTGAACCCCCAACATGTGAAATCACCATCTCCGATGATGGCCAATGAGACAACCGCCCACTTTTGACACGCGGTATTCGAGGAAACATGCTTGAATAACGCATGGAAACGAGAGAAGATGTCGGTGCAAATGGCAATGTAGAAAGATAGACATGCGGTGCGCTCTTTGCCATAGCTATCCCAAAATACCGCACAAACGCCGACGCATCATTGATGAACGCGGTAAATTTCTCCAGCTCTGCTTGAGAAACCTGTTGCGATTGTGGTCATCAGATGTACGTTTACCTCAGAACTGATGTCTCAACTTACACCTCGACCAGACTCCCCAGAGGCTAGCCATACATTCAATGACGACAACGCTGGCAAAGCAAGGTGCACATTGCCCGTTAAGCTAAGCGCCTCCAGCCAAAAGAGGAATTTCGTCTCGAAGAAAGTCCGGAGTTTGTAAAATAGCTCGATTTCAAAATCGACGTGTTCTAGATGATCGTCGTAGAAAAGACAAGCATACAACAGAGCAGGTGGGAGGTGTTTGGAAACGCGGGATTCGAGGTCTTGAATGTCTTTATTAGCGAGATATGATGATCCGATATTGCACATGTTGAACCTGAGGTCGCGGAGCACTAGGCCGAGACAGGAATGCGCCAATTCAAAGTGCGCGTCCCGAAGGACGATAGAAAAATCACCGCTCTTCTCTTTGTATATCAGGAAGTCGCGGAACGACGTATGGAGAGGAACGATGGGGAGGGTGCCATCAGGCGAGTTAACATTGCTGAACAACGAGCCCAGCCGACGGAGCATGGTGACAACAGAATCGGCGTCGTCGTTGTCATTGGAGGCGTGTCCTCGCAAAGTGGTCAGGGAGCGGATGGAGAAGGGGTTCGAATGCGGTGATGAGCTGTCCCACCACAGAGCGGAATAGAAGCCGTGCTTTTGGGTGTGTGATGTATCCGTCAAGGACTTCCTTGTATAGCTCGTCCAACGGGTCTTGTCCGCCGTGATCTGTCGTGAGTTTCAAAAGATGGTTTATGCACTGTTTCTTGCTGAACCCGAAGCATTCAGGAGGATCGAGGATGAATTTACTGGAAACCGCCGCCCACTGAAACAATCCCTCTGCCTTTCTCGTCAAAGCAACGCCATGCCTTTCCAAACTCATCGGAAGGGAGTAAGTTCTGAAGGAGGGTGAGTATATCGTCGTCCGTTCGAGCCGCCAGCTGACTAATCGTTCATATATTTGATCCTAACCGACAGTGCTCCATTGAACGCAGATAAGATGCCATCCTCCGGTCCTCGAGGTGATAAGCACACGAAAGTTCGATGGCAGTTTCGAGAGGTTCTTGGCGAGAAATATGTGTAACCCAGTTCTACCAGTTGTGTCTCCGCTCTCATCCAAGGCGTCGATTACAACAAGAATAGGACCGACGATGTGTAGACCTTCAAGCGGTTTGAGGATAAAGGATTCAAAGAGTGTCGGATAGTCACGAGTACGAACTCGAAGAGAGGAGTCGTCCTTGACAATCCTTCCAAGCGCGGCCTTGAACGAAGGGTAGCGGTCGGAGAGATCGTGAGCCAGAGTCGTGAAGAAGTGATAAGCTTCGTGTTTAGATTGCTCCTTCCGCAAAAAAATGAAGGACGACGTAAGACGGTGCATTTTATCGAAGCAACGCGCGATCTCGTGTGCGATGGATGACTTTCCGGTGCCCGCCTGTCCGAATAGAACAAGACAACGCTCCGAGTCGGGACTGTTCACCCAGTTAACGACGAAATCCAAGAAAGCTGTGCGGGTTCCCGGAAGGCAGCCCTTCTCAGGCATGAAGCGCGAGCCTGTCCCATAGGGTATTTCTCTGATTTTTGCGTCTAGCTCTGTGACAATTATTAGATCGATAACCCCCGAGTTATCATGACTACGTACCAGCGTCTGAAGCTTGGCTCGATACCCACTTCAACTGGGTGGCCACCCCATCAAGCTGACTAGCCACCCCATCAAGCCGACTAGCCACCCCGTCAAGCTGACTAGAAATCCTACCAACATTGGCCGAAATTATTCCCACATCGTCCAGGATTTGGAGCGCAGTTATCTCTGTAGTGATGGTAGCCTCATCTAAAAAAGCACTTCGAAGTTCGATGAGAGTGACGCGAAAGTCCTCAATTTGTTTGTCGACTTGGCTGCCGAGATTGACCAACGTGCGCTTCCCTGAAAATAACATGTTTACATCGGCTAATGAAGCACTTGAAGGCGACTTACAGAATTGCGGGTCCTTTGCATAAGATTGGATGAAGTCACTACAATTACAGACATGCTGCAACATGAGCGTAAGGATTCGGGCCTGCTTCGACTCTCGCTTGATAGATTTCAAGACGTCTTCTTGGTTTGTGAAATCAAACGCATCATGCATGGCTACAAGCAGCGTTCGGACGTTTTCGTCACTTTGAAACTGTTCTACGAGCGTCTAGCATAAAATGGCATGAGCGTTTCTTTTCGACAATAACGCATATCGATACACCTTGGGGATTGCTAATAGCAGGCTAAATGCCATCTTTGCGTACGGGTGAAGCTGAGAGCGAAAGTCGGCTCGGTCAAACACAAGGTAAAAGGGTATTGCGATGTGACGTACTTCTGCAGCTGGGCTCACAGTATCCATCAGCCACTTGATTCTCGCAACCGCACCTTCCCATCTACTTGGGAGATTAATCGCCTTGGCAGCCTCATATGCGTCTAGGAGAGCATTCCCGGCTGGTGACGTCGCTTCCCGGACATTGGGCGACACTGTGATCGTCAAGTAGAGTGTGACCGGCTGGAGCGACTGTCCAGCTTGACCGCCACCACTGCTCAGAACAAAAGGGGAGTCTACAAAGCGAGACATTCAGCTACTAGTTAATTGAGCAATGATTCCCGTAAAAAAACAAACCACTTTGAGATTCGACAGGTATCGGTGACTGATGCGTCCCGATAAGGGTATCACGGTGCGCCAACCGCTTCACGTAAAGACAGAATATAAGATGTGAAGACGGCTGTACAAAACTAAACAGAACACTCAGCCAAAAACAGGACAAAATAACACATGTCCTACAAGGCATCAAATTTCTGATCCCACTGCACGATCTGTCCTTTACTCGACACGCTTGCTGTCTTCTTCGTCGTTGCCTGATCAGCCACGGTGACGAAGAACTGATCCTTCTTCATGCGAAACCGTTTCGTGATATTAGGAACATTATGTGCTCGGAGGACTAACAAAGCGATTAAATGCTTGTCGGGGTATCCATCAGTCAGGATTTAAGTACACACCGGTCACCTCAACACGAAGCTGAGAAGGAATGTCCTGCGATTGGGTAATCTGAGTGCTGCCAAAAGAGGTTTCTGGGTCCAACGTCGTCACTACAAAAAAACAGGGATTGACGCACCTTGTTCCACGATTTTCCGATCCAGAGGGACTTCATGATGGGTCATTGGCGGGAGTCACGGATTAGCAAGAATTTACGTACGAATTCAATATCGTGTGCTGGTGCTCCATATCTTTTCAAGTAGGTCCTGATATCTCGAGGATTGGAGTGAGTGTATGAGTCGAGCGTTAAGGTAACATGCGCTGTCCGCATGCCCAAGGTACTCAATAGTACTGATTTGTAGAAGCGCACGCGGGGTCATCACCGATTCCCACCATTGAAAATGATCGATATAGTATGTCGGCCGAATCCACCGAGTTACAATCGTGTAACTTAGTCTAGTAGGCCCGACTCAGACGCATCCTGCAACTCCTTAAACTCTCCGACCAATCAAATTACCCTCTACCAAGACTAGTGACAACCGCCGACTTACCATCCTGTTCAGTGCTCCACCAAGGTTAGACGTGCGGGCGCCGCGCCTACCCTGCTTACCACGCATTACGGCTTACATCAAGTACGAATGTAGGGTGGGTCATGCCAAATATGTTGGTGGAACTCGGACTTGCTTATTTTCGTCTCTACCAACCCGGGCGAAAATACTCGCGGATACCAACGTCCCTTTTCATTGCAAGGGAGGATACGTGAACGTAATACACCCTTCGGAATCCTTCCAATGCTGCTGGACCCCGTCCCACCACGAGCTCGCTGGCATCAACGACCTGAACTCGGACTTGAGCATCGGTACGCGCAGCACCGTCTCCTGTGCACAACGCACGAGGACCGATCGCAGTGCTCGGTGGTACTTGGCTGAGCCAGGCAGGCTGCCGACCACGGTCTGAGGGTCCCCGGCACCGGGCGGAAGACGGCCGGTTCGTGGATCTGCACCGTTCGCGCCGCGGAAGGGAGATAGGTTGTTAGCGGCTTGTGGTGGGCGAGCGCGAGGTGGCGTCTGACGACGTGCTCCGCGGTTTCTTGCGCAAAGTCGGGCTGCGAGTCAGCTGGAGTGATAAATGGTGCGTGTGGCGTCGTGGGTGAGAGAGGGCTTTGAGGGGTACGCGTTTCGGTGCCGTTTAGCATGGAGCGGAGAACGGAGACAATGAGTTCGCCACCTTCCCGAGAGAGGGTGTCGCGAAGAGGGCCGAACGCAATTCCTGAAGGGATGGCCTGCAAAACCTGCGTTTCAATACGTCGGTCCGGGGAGAAAAATGCAGTACCACGTACGACGGGTACGCGACCAAGAACATCGCCGGCATCGATGCCACCCCGGCGTTTCATCTCGATAACACAGACTGCGGTGTCGTGCTCGCCGTTTAATATCGCCCGCTGGATGGGCGCGGGTCCTCGGTAGGCCGGAAGGGCGGACGGGTGCACGTTGAGGGCGTGGGTTGGTTTGAACAATGATAGGAGGGTAGACGGGAGGATGCGCCCGAAAGACGCTGTGAGGAGAAGGTGATTTGGCGGTGGTGGATCAGCCGAAGGGTAAAATGGTGAGGGAGGCTGGGAGGGTGAGCAAGCTACATTAGAGGACGGAATCGGACGTGCCCATACCTTCCATGTCTTGAGTTCGGACCTGATATGTGGTATGGTGGTCACAGGGAG
Organism: Lactarius psammicola; assembly: GCA_025769895.1. Classification (NCBI taxonomy): domain Eukaryota; kingdom Fungi; phylum Basidiomycota; class Agaricomycetes; order Russulales; family Russulaceae; genus Lactarius; species Lactarius psammicola. The sequence continues at coordinate 572,399 of WTXK01000005.1, read as the reverse complement.
GTTGAGTTTATGGCCCAAGCTCTTCAATGGGGCTAATAGCCCACGAAGGGTAAACCGAACTGCAAGAAGAGAGGGGGAAGATGGACTGACAGACGGAAAGGACGTCTCTTTTTCTACCAATCAACTGGTCCGGCTGAGTCGCGATAATCAGGTTCTGCCATACGTCTGTCGAGACGACCGTTTAACTGAACATCGGAGTCAGAAAGAAAACAGGATGGCCGACCCGTGGCATTGTAAAGCTTTTCGAAGACCCGACATGAGAATTCGTCGCGCCCAAAATAAAGGATATCAAATCTTTGTGATTGACGATGGTATCGTCTTGCGAACCAGGTGCCAGTGATGTGTTCTGACGCGGATGTTGAGCATCTCGCTCCGCGTGTTGGCGTGTGGATACGTGACTTGATATGGACGATCATGTGACCTACGAACTGGTGTTATTTGGAGTTGTTTATATAAATCCTAACCATCACTGTGCACGACGACCGTCGTTATCTCCCAACGGACCATGTCCCGCTCTGGTCCTAGAGCAGAGTCACCCACGACACAGCATACAACCAGGGTCTTTGGTACAGGTGATCAACCCGATCAACCCGAAAATGATAATGGATCTTCTAGCATATCACCTTTGCGACATATACTCACTCGTCACCCAAGTATCCTGTCCAGACATCGCGCACAAGATGCTTCACCTTTACGTGCCCCAACCCCAGCACAACCATCGGAGGATAGGCCCCTTATTCCCAGCGCGTTACCACAAACCGACTCTTATTCCACCCCCCTTCCAACGCTGTCTATGATGGTCCTCTCTATCACCCTCCTTGGCGAATTTCTCACAGCTAACGTCTCTACTCCTTTTCTAATATTCATGGTCGGAGGCTTTGACGAATTTGGCGAAGGATCTGATGTCGGTTTCTACAGTGGTCTCCTCGTTTCCACATTCTTCTTCACCCAATTCCTCACTTCCCTCCTCTGGGCTACCGTCGCGGAGAAACACGGTCGACGCATCGTCCTCTTCCTCTCCCTCCTTGGGGGCTCCCTCACCTGTGCTTTATTTGGTACTTCTACGTCCTTAAAGCAGGCCGTTGCCATCCGAATGATGCAAGGCGTCTTCGCCGGCTCAATGGGCGTTGCCCGCGGATGTGTCACCGTGATTACTGATCCGAGCAACGAAGGAAGGGCATATGCTATTCTTGGCTTCTGTTGGGGCCTTGGCGGTGTCGCTGGTGCTATTATTGGCGGTGCTTGTCAGTCAATATTTTCTTAGACCTTCTCCGCACGTATCCCGAGCTTACTGCTTCTGTTGCGAATAGTCGAATCTCCTGCTCAAAAGTGGCCCAATGTCTTTGGAAAGTTACCTCTTTTCGTAGAGTATCCCTACCTGCTCCCCACCTCTATCGCCGCCTCTGTTACCTTGACAGGTGTGTCACTATTCAGTTTTGATCTGATTCATGTTACCCACACCATCTCAAGGCGCCATCCTGTCACTTTTCCTTGCCCCAGACGGCGGCCCACGCGAGGGCGCCATACGTTTACCACCCGAAAAGATCACCGAGACAACACATCCAACCATTCCGGAGGAGGAATCTATCCCGTCCAGTCCAGTGGCTACACTTCCACGCAAGGCGAGCTTGTATGAAGGTCTTCGCAAAGCGTCTCGCACATTTTCAGGCGTCTTTGCCAGCCGCGTGCCAGATCAAGCGTCCTCACCCCCCGTTCCACTTCCCCAGTCCTCTTCTGGCAATCGGCCCTTCCCCAGAACCAGTCGCGCGGACGGGTATGCATATGGCTATGGCGGCGCAGGTGGAAGAACACTCAGCTTCCGCTCACGTTTGGGTAGCAATATGTCTGGCGCATCGTATCGACGAGGGAGTCAAAGCAACCTTCGCCGCCGGGCAAGCAATCTGACTGCTCTCGCCGGTGAAGGCGTGCCGCGAAGCTTTGCGACAGATAGTGAACTTAGCTTCGCCCAGCGCCTAGTGTTGGCGAATGAAAACGCGGTTACAAATATCGCGGATTTGTGGGTTGCTGCAGCAATGAATGTCGACAATGAGGAGGTATTCGAGGCGGATGACACGGAATTGGAAGGCCCATACGAGAGCGTATTCGACCCAGATGCTGATGAGCCTACCGAGAATCTTCCCGCCGGTGATGGAGATGCTGTCACTGAGAGGGGAATGCGTATTGCGGGCGGGTTTGCACCCTCCCCGTCTGTTCCAGGTACACGTCGTAGCTCTCACGCGTCACCTTTCCGCCGGCCATCATCCCCGCGGCACTTGGAGTCCCAGTCTCCACAGCGGCGGCGCCCTTCCCTACAATACGGCACCCCGGGACAGCCATTCGATGTGGCTTCACCCCCACGTCGTTTCTCAAACACCGTGCCAGGGATCTTTGCCCATCCTGGTGTGAAGACGCCTCTTGCCGTCACTGAGGCCCAGAGACTTCTCACTGCCCCCGATCCCTCTCTAGCACAGGAAGGTACCGACGCCGTGCCAATCGTTGAAGGAAAACAGCCGGGTTTGATGAGTCAACTGCCGTTGGCGATCATTTTCCAGTACGGATGGCTCGCGCTGCATACGACCACTCACGACATGGTGTTTTTGACTTACGTCGTATCGTGAGCAAGTTTTTCTCTCTCTATGCACTCAGCGTGGTTTTGAATAGGTTTCACAGAAAGTACGAATCAGGAGGACTGAATCTTACCGCAGGAGATTTCTCGCAACTTAGTGGGCCAGAGTATCTGCCTTATATTCTCGTATTGCTGACGACGATGCGTAGCTGCACTGATGTGTCTTGCACAGATTGCTTTTCAATTCTATCTCTATCCGTATGTAAACTTCAGTCGATTGCATTCCTCATCTGACCCTCTATATGCTCGCACAACAGCAATATTGGGTGAGTCGCAACTTTTGCGCGCTTAGCCCGTTCCATACCTGTTATCTAATGTCTGACTATGGCGGGGACCAGACCACCTAGAGGACGATTTTCGCACCTGGCCATGTTCCGCTTAGGAACTTTATTATTCATTCCGGGGTACACTACTGTTACGCTTTATCGTGTATTCGCCGGCCCGTCTAGCGGCGGTAGTCTTCTCCTCATGATTCGTTGGTGTTTTTCTCGTTGCATTCACCCGAGTACCCTGCTTATGAGACCTTCCCCGACACAAAGCCCTGGCAATCAGCACGTGAGTGATGTCAAATCCCCTTCACATCATATCGCCCGCTAATCCGGACCTTTTCCTTGTACAGTGCCGTGCGGTATTGCGGCGCGACCTTCACGTTCACGTCGGTGTCAATTCTCCTGAACTACAGTACGTGATCTGAGCGGTTTTTGCCACTTGTTGTGGGTGCTCAAGATGGCCTATTTGTCAGTGTCCCCCCCGCCAGTTATAGGTATGGCAAATGGTGTAGCGCAGAGCATAGTCTCTCTTGCGCGAGGCTTTGGGCCCCTTCTCGGTGGTTATGTTCGATTCGTCACTCGCGCCTTTCCTTATGCAAGACCTTCTAACTTGATTTCTAGGTTTGGTCTGCATCAGTACAAGGGGACCCGTCGGGTTACTACATAGGGTTCCTGATGGTCGGTTCGGCGTGCGCGCTGGCGGTCTGCCACACCTTCTTTATCCGCTAGTTATCTCTACCTTTTCTTTTCTTGTTTCTTAATGTGTGTACGGACGGCTACGCCTTGCGACGACACAGTACGGACTAGCGCATTACCGATTCCTGCCTCTCGCTGTTCGTGTTTCGTTTCTTCTTTCCGAATCTCTGTACATGTAATCTTAGGCCATAGAGTGCCGATTTCCTGCCTGAGTGCTTGCATCATCTGCTTGGAACACTATTCATATTGAGGAGAGGGCGAGGCGATGACAATGGCCATGATGGAGCGAACAGCGAACAAAGAGGAAAGCGGTCTCAAGACGCATGCCAGTTGTCGTGCGCGGGTCCGAGATAGCTATGGAGCGGAAATGCATGATGGATTCAGGTTCAACGTTCGTGCTGACTGGCCTTACCTTACATCGATCATGCTGACCAATTTACAGCCGACCTAAACATGTCAGACCTCATGGCTTGACAGTGTCAAGGATTCTGCTGGAGGGAAAGATGACTTGCAATAAGGATACAAATGCGCGGGGGGGGACCATGAGATATGCATGAGATTCATGCGACATGTTTTCGGCTTACGCCACAATCGGTCCAAATATGATTTAGTCCACCTACCAATCGCGACTTGACATAGTATGGAATCATGGGTCATGGGTTCTTAGGCCGAGAAGTCGTCGGAATGCTACGCCTAGAGAGGACATGGCCGGAAAGAACGAAACTATATAATGAATAAAAAATCTACGAGGACGAGTGAGGAAGCGGACATTTACAACTTGAAACAGTTATATCGGGGCGGCGGAACAATAGAGTAAGGAATAGTTAATGACGAGGACCGAAGTTTCTACTGGCTGGAGGCCCCTTTCTGTACAGATTTTGTACTACGGTCGATCGATCCGTCGTAAAACTGTGAAGTCGCGTTTTCTGTTATCCAGAACGGATGGGGTTCGGTTAAGAGGAAAGGTGGGAGTGTCAGAGAACGGCAGTGTGAGGTGAGACGGAGCTTAGCCTGACTTAGTTTTGCCCACAGTGGAACGTTACCCGAGCCCATGTAGCCATTTGCAGTTACAGTGAAATACGATCTTCCTCGCCGTACACCACGAGGCGTGCCTTCTCCCCACAGAATGTTGGGCGAAGCCTTGCTCAGTGACATGCATGCTGAACATATCCCCAGTACGTTCTCAGTCAGAGCAACGAAATTGAGCTCGCTCGACCATTGGCACAACCGCCGCATCTGCAATGACCCAGCTAGCCGTAATACTATATCCGTAAAGGTTAGTGTAAGGCCCGGGGTTACAGTAGTGCATCCCAAACTGTCATGGTGTCGCCATCTGGAACGCTTCCGCTCTATGAAAGCTCGTCCCTTCTGTCGAGTGCGAGTGCCAATGGACATAATGCATGTTTCATATGTCCTAGCCTTAGCAAATACAGGTTTCACTAGTACTGGAGATTAGATCAAAGAAAGACAGAAAGCAGGTCGAAACACCGCATAAAGACGTAAGGCTGGCCAGAAGCTTCGAAACAATTCAAGAAGAGCCCTTCACGCTCGAAGAATCGGGATTACTTGTCGTTCTTTTCCGTGTGCGAACGACTTTATTACGTAGTGCCTTCTCCTTGAGCTCGCTTTCTCGACGAGCAAGCTCGTCCGGGCTAAGGCTAACATCGGCGTTCTGTGGGGCAGCATTACGCACCTGGAATGAGAAAGGCTGGGAGTGGTTACACACACCTCGTCCATCTTGTTTCTCTGCCGCTCGGCTTCCGCCTGTCCCTTGATCTTTATTCCGGGCGTAGGACCGTTTGGGGGGCTGAGATCACGTCCTTTGCCCTTACCTTCGTCGTGGAGTCTACGCTGACTCGGGCTCCTCGTCCGGCTTCTGCTCCTGCTAGACGGCCTTTTTGCGCTCCTCCCGTTCTCCGCGCCTCTACTCCTGCTTCTGTTCTGACGTCGATCCCGCTCGCCTCGTTTTCGACGGGGAGGGGGAGGCGACCGCTCGCTGGACAGTGAGCGACCTTTTCGACTACGACGTGGGCTTGGAGTGCGTCTGCGACGAACCCGGTCAGGGCTCCGACTGGGAGTGCGCCCACGAGCCGGCGGGCTGATCCGTCTTCGGCGGGCCGGCGGGCTACGGCTGTCGCGCCTTCTACTCTTGCGGTCTCGCTCGGGGTCTCGTGGTGAGTAAGATGGCGAGCGGCGGCGGCGACGGCGTGGTGGCGACGAGGAAGAACCTCTAAGAGAGGGAGATCTACGGCGTGGTGGTGGGCTACGCGAACGCGCGCGGATGGGACTGCGGGAACGAGAGCGGTGCAGAGGGCCGCCCGAACGAGATGAGCGATCGCTGGAAGGCGTCCTGCCACGGGGCGGAGGTGAGCGAGAATGAGGGGGGGGAGAGCGGTATCGTGGACGCTAAAGAAGATAAGATATTTCTTTGAATGAAAACGATGGAAAGCCCCACTCACGGCCCCTCCCCGGCCGCTCCAGCCATTATCTCTCATCCTATTGTCAGGCCGGTCGTCATTGCCGATTCCACCCCTGCCTCTTCTGCCACGCCCGCGCCCCCTCCCGCCACCACGGTCAGACCTTTCCGAGCGTTCTCGGTCACGAATTTCATCAAGTCGCTGCCTGCGATCACGCTCTGTTAGCGCGCGGGTATCACCTTCCTGGGCGCGGCGCATTTCTTCTTTCTTCTCTTCCACGAAACTACGTGGAATGCCTGCCGGGGAAGTCTGTGCTTCAATTAGTAAGTTCCAAAGGGCGGCCATGAATATGGGGGTAGAGTCAGTGAGAAAACCAGTGAGGTTGATCTGCATTTTTTTGGGATCGGGAGTCTGTCCATGAACGATAAGCCAAAAGGGGCCAACAGTGAGGAAAGTGCATTCTTACAGGCTGAGACTCGTCTTCGAGAAGACCCATTGCGTACTCTACGACGAGGTCATCATCCAAACCGAGGAGTTCTACGACTTTTTTAGTGACCCAAGGTCTGATGACTTGCAAGTTGACTTTGCGCATGTCTACCTAAGAAAGAAAAAATAATGGGATGGTGGACGTGAAGAGAATGAGGTGAAATATTTACCTTTGTGTCGAACTGAGGAGGAAATTTGAGAGTTTTGAGGAGCTTTAGCTCTTTATCGGAAAAGCGACGGTCCTGATCGGCAGATGTGCCCTTGAAGAAGCCTAATGAAAGGATAAACAATTAGGAGGGAAAAAGCAGAGAACGGAGGACTGACCAGCATCAGCCATGGTGAGTTGTTGAGTTGAGTTGAGTTGTGCCCTTTTTCTCGGAGGGTTTCTTCATCGGCGGATTACCAAAAATGGTAAGCACGGGCGGTCATTACCGAAACAAACGAAATCTAAATCGAAATTGAAATTTAATAGAAATTGAAGGAAGTCCAGGAAGTGCAAAGTGTGCGCAAGCCAGGCGAGCATTCACCTTCTCCACCCCATCTGAAATGATGCCCCATCTTCCCTTTCAACCATGTCCACTCCTCTTCCGACCCCATCTATACCCGACTCCCACCATAATGCACCCCACCCCAGTCGTGCCTCCATCGCACTCATTGCAGCCTCGCTCGTCTCTTTTGTCCTTTTCGTCTACTTAAGTGTCCATAGACGCCCCTCTCGAGATGCGCTTGCAACCCCATCACCTGCCATGACGAACAAGCCATCCGCAAAGCGCAAGCCCATGTTATGGGAAGTCTGTCTCGACGAGGACGACCACCGTGAACTCACACGACTTGACGGCGCGGTGCGCAATTGGCAGGTAAGTAGTCCATACGCCATGTAACCACAAGCGTGTCTCGTGACGCTTGCTCCACACTATTAGCCAATCACCGCATGGACGGACAATCGTCTGGGGCGGTCGCCCCGCAGCCGACAAGCTTCTGCACCACGCGCGCTCCCTGACCCAGTGATGGAACACCATGTCGCAATGGCGCAGGCGTGGCTCCACGGCACCCATCCGCTCGACCCTCGGCGCCCAACTCATTTTCCCACACCACATCTACCAGCGTCTCCATCTATACCCGATAGTCGCACCCTTAACGTTGCTGTTATTGTAGCGATGCCTTCGCGACGCCCACCCCCTCAGCCGATGCATGGAACCACGCCGCATCACCCGATCGGATCACGCTTATCGTACAGCGAAGGTCAACTCTCAATTGGGACAACTAGTCTGTCCTGTATAAGCGGGCATGCATTAACTTCTGCATTGCCGGAGCACGAACTGGAGCAGACAACATAACATTCGTTTTTCTCATACAGTACCTTTCGCTGCTCCGTTTAGATCCTTCTTACGATGTGGAATCCTAAAAATATTCTAATCACCCAAGTCATGTACACACGCACAACACATTTTGTAAATTATATTTTTGCACCGCCCATTACGGACTCACGACGAAACAAAAGATTTGAGAAGAGAAGAGAAGAAAACGCCTTCTTTCGCTTCAGTCGGCTTCTATATGCGCAGCAACTTGATGTGCCGCCTGCCGTCCCGCCTTGACGCAATCTGCGACGCTGACGCCGCCGACGCCGGCGCCGACGACCTTAAGCCCGCCACCCCACCGCTCCCACAGCGCCCGCCTGAGCTCCTTCATCCGCGCGGTGTGCCCGACCAAGTACGTCGGTATGCTCTCCACATTCCTGTGCACGGCGTAGTGTACCGGCGCCGGGAGCGGGTCACTGCCGCCCAGCTGCGCGGAGATGAGCGGCAACATGGACGCGAGCAGGGCAGACGCGGGCTCCTCAGGTGAGGAAGCGTATGGCCCGCCGAGCATCGCCGTCATCTTGATGAACCGCCCTGCGCAGTCGTCGTCATCGTCTTGCTCGGGCAGGCTCGCCGTATCGAACACGACGCCAAGTAGGCCGAGTGTGTGCGCAGCGGGGTACCCCTCCTCGGGGCGGGGGACGAGGTAGCCGAAACCGGGCGGGTGTAGCTCGCGCGGTGCGGTCGGCACAGCAAAGACGAGGTTCAGGACCGTAACGGTAGAGTGTGGGTTTGCGAGGAGGTGGGGCAGCGGACTCGCCACGGTGGCGGCGTCTTCGTCGTGAGGGCGCTTGTTCTGACGTTGTTGTGGCGAGAGGATGGAGTCGAGAACAGGGAGCGGGAGCGCAGAGATAATATGTGTGGCTTCGAGCGGCTCTTCGGCACCTTCGAGGTGAACCTAGCCCCGGGGGTATATGTCCATCCATGTCAGCAGCATTCAGACAGCGCGACGGTGCTCAGGACAGACAGACCTCGAAAATAGTGACACCACGGCGCGCCTCGTCGTCGTCCCGCTCGCTGATCCCGTGCACCGTCGTGCCGTTCCGCAGCGTGACGTTGCGAAACCCACGCAGAGCCTTGACGAGCGCACGCACGAGAGTCTCCATGCCCTCACGGAACGAGAGCACCGCAGCGGCCGCGATACGCGCGTCCCACTCAGGGTCCGTGGACGCACCTGTATCCCACTCTCCCTCCTCTTCCCCATCATCATCGGTGGCCCCCATTGGGGCCGCGGCGCCGAACCACGCCGGAGGGCCGAGCTCGCCCCATATGACCGAACCATTCCCGCGGTGCTCGCTCGCGCGCAGCATCGGGAATACGGCGCGGACGCTGAGTCTACGCGAGTCTGCGGCGTATATCCCGTGCACGAGCGCGCTTCCGAGGGTGCGTGCAAAGGTGTCGCCGAAGCGCCTTGCGAAGAACGCGTCGACCGACTCGTCGTCCTCGTCGTTGCACGAATCCATCGTCGTCGTTGGGTGGGACCTATTGGCGGGGACGAATGGCTCGGACAGGACCGATCTGAGGACGAGGCGGCCGAGGGGGAGCGTGAGCGCCGAGAGGAGGCTGGACGGCAGCGCTTGTAGTCCGGGCGCAGGGGGGACGTGTAGGAACCTGTTGCGGCCTGCAGGGGAGGCGCGTGGTGTGAAGAGGACCTCTGACCGCAAGTCCAGCAGATATATCTTAAAGGGGGGGGGGGGGGGCGGTGAGGGGCTTAGTTGTTGAGAACCGGAACCACGTACCAGCTCCAGAATGGACTTGGAGTTGGGCCGGATAGTTCGTGGGCCTGCCTCGAGCAGCACGTTGCCCTGGTTCCCGTCACCATCGCGGACCTCGACACGCTCGCTGCGTATCCACCCGCCAAAACGGGCGCTCTTCTCGATGAGGGTGATTTGCACGTTGGGTTGTTTGCATGCAAGGTGGAAAGCAGCTGATAGTCCGGTGATACCCCCGCCAAGAATCACGACATGAGAGGACGGACGGTAGCAAGACATGGTGACAGAGTTGGAGGACGTGTACTATGACACAGATCGACAGTAGATATGATGGGAATTGTCATAATCATGTGTTCGTGTGCCGACAGCCGTCAGTGAGTTAGTGTCCCCGTGTTTCTCGATTTGAAGAGACACCCCGGTCACTTGGTGTGCACAGTCCTCATGTATAGGCATATAAAAGGTATCGCACTAGGAAAGCATAAGCACGAGGCAACACTATCCATGACGCCTCATTGCAGTGAATTACAGCAGATGATGATAATACGCCCTTGCACCGCCACTTATTCCCATTCGGGGGCCATTACGCGCCCAACGACCTCTCCGACCCATATCTCAAATCGGTCATGATCGAGTATCCCCCCCTCGTCAAAGAACGCATTGTATGGGTGTGATTCTGTCGCCTCACCTCGGCTCAGCAGCGATTTACCCCCGTTAGTCGAGCGTCTATAGGTAAGGGAGAGTGAATAGGCGGGAGGGTTTTCGGGAGTGGATGGCTTGGTGCGAGAGCTAAGGGTTATTCGTTCTGTGACGATCTGTCGTCATAGCCAATGAAAGTCCGCACAACCAACATCACAGGGAAAGGTCAAACGCACCCGCTTATCAAAAGTCTTACGTTTCCCAACAAAAATGATGTCGCCCTCGACGAAGTACGCATAGAGCGTTTGTAGGAGGGTGAGGATGATGTACCTGAGTCCAGGTGAGCAAGTACGACAAGTGTGGGCGCGTGAGAGAAAGACGCACACGATCAAGCCTATCCACATAACGGGCTTAGACTGCTCAAACTCGAGGCGCCAGGAGTAAAATGCAGTTGCGCCGGCTACAAATACGCCCGACCAGCCCAGGATGAGGCGTACATCGGTGTGGAGGTGAATTTGTTTGAAGAGGTCGGGGCGGGAGAGGAACTAAGTAGTCCCCAAGTCAAGCGATGACGCAAGGGAGAAAGAATATTCGCGTACGCGTTTAATTGCATCGTCTAGGGCATTCTTGAGCTCTGTCAAGCTTGCATTGTTGACTTTGACGACATCACGGTCTTTGGAGGGGGTGGGAGTGATAGGGAATATGGAACGTGGTTGGGGAGTAGGGGTAGCGTCGGAGGGAGAATCTGTATCAACCGTTGGTTCGTTCCCATTGACAGCTTTTCTTCCGCGAGCCATTTTATGTGATACCGATGGGCGGGAGAGGGGAAGAGAGAAAAAGAGGGAGAGAGAGGAAAGGCCAAGCTGGGGTTAAGCTGAGCTGGGTTGGGTTGTAATCAAGAAAGGCAAATAGCCACCCCTCCTCCTCGTTCGAACCAGTTCGGATTTTCGGATTACTACGATAGCAAGATCACAACAAACTCTATTGGTCATACCACCTATTTGAGCAGCTGCACAGCATAACAACTTGGCTCTGACGCTGGTGGGATGTCGTTCAACACCACTCCCAGAAGAGCCATTAGTACATTGACACGTCGGCAGAAGCGGAAAACCGAGGCGCTAGGGGAACCGTCGCACTATCACGTGGAGCTCGTAATGACTTGGGCCAGGACGCGCGCTGATTGGCTGACGCGACGCGACGCGACATATTTAATTTTAGAGTAAGCGACACAAAGTCGTACGATTGACCGCTGGCACATCTTGGACCACGTCTACAACAGTTGGACGCTTTCGCTCGCATCAGACATCGAACTATGACCATCACGACAAAGTCAAGCTCTGTTTCTCAAAGCGTTTCTCCCAAAAGTGACTCATTCACAAAATGGGTTACACGTGCTCTTGTCCTTCTCGTCACCCTCGCGACTTTCAGCTGGCTCGACACGATCAAGGTACAGTACGAGTTTTGCCCAGCAACCCTCCCCTCCGCGGACATGACCCCTGATATATATGTTTTTATTTTTTTTCAGGACCGATGGTATGTCTTCGACCCAGTCCACCTTCATGAACTTCAGCTCTCTGCCCTCGCTGCGTCACCCAATAACACGGCGGGCATGATATCGCACATCCTCACCAACCTCACGGCAACCTACTCAACGGCGCGCGTCTCCATCAACCCAGACAGCTCAGAATGGGTGTTCAACAATGCTGGGGGTGCGATGGGGGCAATGTACATCATCCACGCCAGCGTCACCGAGTACCTCATTATCTTTGGCACGCCGCTCGGCACCGAAGGCCACTCGGGTCTGCACCCCGCCGATGACTATTTCCACATCCTCGTCGGAGAGCAGTGGGCGTTCCAGCCTGGTGCCCTCGAAATGGAGCGGTACCGCCCTGGCGACGTGCACCTCATGCACCGCGGCGTCGCCAAGCAGTACAAGATGCATGAAGGATGCTGGGCCATGGAATACGCAAGGGGTATGCGTCGTCATTTTTGCTGCTGCCGCCGCCGCCGCTTGCTCATGGGTACATTCTTCTGCAGGTTGGATCCCCTCTCATGATGCCCTTTGGTCTTGCAGATACCTTCACGTCCACACTTGACATTCCTACGTTATACCGCACCGTCCGGATCACAGGAAGAGAAATGTTGAAGAACTTGCTCTTAGGGAAGATCTAGTCGAAGTTGGATGTGGTGTTAATTATTTGCATATACTCAATTCGTATAATCAATTTACGCATCAAATTTTGTGATGCTGTGATGTGAGAACCCGTAACTACCAAACTCTGAACTCATTCTCATGGTATCACAGCTTCGCAGAACATTACGGGCACCTGTTGCAACCTGTTCACAAGGTAGACACGTCGTAATAACTTTCAACAAACATCACAAGGTTTTCGGAGGGACCAAGGAAGAAATGTATAAAATAGCAGTATACAGTAGTATAGTACACAAAAGGTATGGACAAAAGTCTGTTTATTTAGCACCTGCGCTGGAGAACTGTGGCAACACATGAATAATCAATCAAATAAGACGAAATGAAATTATATACCTTGGTAACAGACTTGGTGCCCTCAGAAATGGCGTGCTTCGAAAGTTCACCAGGGAGAATCAGACGAACAGCGGTCTGGATCTCCCTTGATGAGATGGTAGACTTTTTGGAGTAGGCGGCCAATTCTACAATCACCGCATTTAGGAACAATGCGCTTCACAAAGGATAAAATAAACGCACTAGAAGCCTCGGTAGCAATACGTTCAAAGATATCATTGACAAAGGAGTTCAAGATGGCCATGGCCTTGTTGGAAATACCAGTGTCAGGGTGCACCTGCTTGAGCACTAACTCGCTCGTGTGAGCTCATATTTTCCACCTTAGTACAGACAACTCACCCTTGTAGATGTATGAGGAATAAGTCTCCTTGCGGAGCTTACGGCGCTTCTTCTTCTCCTCGCCACCATCGCCAGCCGGCTTGGAAGAAGTCTTCTTGGCTGCCTTGGAGCCCTCAGTGGACTTAGCGGGAGCTTTGGATGCGGTTGAGGCGGGAGCCTTGCCAGCGGTGGAAGCGGGTTTAGGGGCCATTGGAATATACGCGAATGAGAGTGGTAGTTGTTGGAGGTAAAAAGTGTGCAAGTGCAACGAGGATGCGGTGATGAAGAGAGGTGTAGAGGAACGACGACAGACAAGTTAACTGCCCTTTTATGAGACGCGACTCACACTTTGTGGCTGTTTGGCTACAGACGCGTCGACGCGACTTTTGTTGATCGCGAACTTTATTTTGTGGTATTACCACGTGATGCACACTCACCTAATTTATAAGGACTTGGTTCTACTCCCTCGACACCTCACTCTTCTCTTCTACACATTCGTGAAATTTCCGTAACCTTACGCATCCATCATCTACCTATAAACGACAATGTCTGGAAAATCAAGTGGAAAGGCCAAATCTGGTGGCAAGGCATCTGCAGAGACCGGAAAGGGCCAGTCGCGCTCTGCCAAAGCTGGTCTCCAATTCCCCGTCGGTCGTGTGCACCGTCTTCTGAAGCGTGGTAACTACGCTCAGCGTGTTGGTGCTGGTGCACCAGGTATGTCATTCGCTTATTCATCTAAGTTTCCTTGTGATTGAACAAGTTGCCAGTCTACCTCGCTGCTGTTCTCGAATATCTTGCCGCTGAGATTCTCGAATTGGCTGGTAACGCAGCCCGCGACAATAAAAAGCAACGTATCGTGCCTCGGCACTTACAACTCGCCATCCGGAATGATGAAGAGTGAGTCTGCCTCTAATCTCCATCGCTTCGAATGCTTATGTATATGGGAAGGTTGAACAAGCTGCTCGGTGACGTTGTCATCTCTCAGGGTGGTGTTGTACCGCATATCAACCCCGAGGTGAGTGTTCCGCAGTTGAGGAGTAATTGGACATTAATAACGTGTTCTTTTCTAGCTGCTGCCAAGCAAGACTCAGAAAGGGAAGAAAGAGAGTCAGGAAGTGTAGACTCCGGATTCTCTTATTCTTTCTTCCCTTACTGTATGATCTGTACTATTGTCTGTTATAACATTATTTTTCTTGATTCTGTCTTGGTCTGTCCACGGTTGTCTCCGGAGTTGGCTTTGTAGTCTCGGTTTTACAGATGTAGTTCCCCGGAATACGTCGTAGCCGTCTCTGAATAGCGCTTTACGAGCACACCGCAGTTACTGTCCAGGAGGAAGTTCCTACGTGAATATTTGTACCTTTTGTCTGGCGGAACAAAATATGATCTGATCAAAAAAAAAAAGATTGAGCAGAATAGGTCCATGTGGGAGCGTGTCTGTATGTATCCGAGTTTCGTAGACTGGTGGAGAATTAGCTACAATTTCCAAATCACGGACACATAAATGTGGAAACGCGACTGACGAGAAGTACTGGACGCTGGTGAGCCTCGCGGGTGATCAACAGACAGCTCTGGTCGCGCCTTCTGGAATTATGCTTAACTAGTATTCTTAGTCCTCTAGTGAGAACAACGGTAGATGTAACCCCACTCGACTGATCTAATTGTCCAACATTACCGTGTCGCCGCATCGCCGCACCCGATCCAAAAGGTTTTGCATACAATACACGCCACCGATGAGACGAGACTCGGGTGTGCGCTTGCTCCCATGGAACTGTATCGGAAATGACACGGACTGACACCAATTCTGATCGTGCGTGACTAAGGAGGGCGCGGGCGGAACTTATCTTATGGAAGAGTGGTGGTAGTGGGGACCAAATAAGAAAGAAGGAACGACTCAGAGACTGTATATCACCAACGCGCGCACATTAAGCCACGCCGCCGCAAGATCTAAGGACTGTGTGCCCCGTGACGGCGGTGCAAATATGATCCGTCTCTCTCAGGCTATATCTGTACGACCTACCCACTGATGGGAACCAAAGCGGCAAAAGTATGGAGAATACCATGACTGCTACCGACGAGAGGTGAATGACGGGCGGACAAAGGACGGATACACGACGACTCGAAGACCAAGAACGTTGGAAGAACGGACGGACCCCTAGAGCGACAGCGTAGCGTAATCGATGAGGTGATAGACTGGTGGCCGAACGAGTTATCGCTGGGTGCATCCGTGGCACGACCCTCAATATCAGTGTGTTCGTAATACTCTAATTCTTAAACCGTCCGTTGTCCCTAACCCTCGCCTCAACCTAACCTGGAAACTTTCTCCTAATATTTACATGTTACGTTCACGTTCTACAGAATAATCCAGGTTTTCCCTCTGCTTGGTAGGGCGGCCCGTGGTATCACACCCTACGTGGAAAGTACCATATCATTATACAACACAATTGAATAGGATCCTACAAAGTCTCAAACAAAACTGTTCTAACCACTGGCAAAACGCACTATCCCTAGCTTATTGTGGTTTCCTGTGTCTTCCTCCTCCCCAAAAAAAATTCTTGACTCGGGATTCTTCTGTCATTGAACGACACTCGAGTCATGACGATGTCACAACGTAACGGGATAGCCACCTCTTCTTCGACTCGGTTATGCATGGGGCAACAACATATCCCCATCATGAACAAAGGCAGATCTGCGTATGAGCGCTCGCATCATCCAAAAACGGAATCCTCTCTACGAGATACAATCCCACTCACGTTTCCGTACCAGTACTGGTACTTAGCACAACATGGAACTTGCGGGTCGCAGTACGAGCCCCTGAAGACGCATGGTCGTTCTGTATCGACGATAGGATCTAGGGCTGCAAGAGCAATGCGCTGCTGATTTGTGCGTGTGTTGCCGGTTCCGGCGTCAATCTCGGGGCCCCTGCCGCTGCCTGTTGGCATGGTTGCGGAGACTGCGAGAGCGAGAACAAGAGGGAAAGCAAGTACAGTGTTCAAGTGCATCTTCATGGTTACTGTGTGGTGTTTCGCCAGTGGATGACCTTCCGACCCACCTCATCCCCTCACCTCTTATGTTTTTTTAGCTTGACATAATTGTAATATCCGACGGCAATCTTTATCCTTTCAGGGAAGCAAACATTTTAATGACCGGAGAAGTCCTAAGTCCTGCTGGACTGGACAGGCAGGATTTTGCGGGGTCCTGACAGAAGAGGTAAAGCTCCGCGAACCATCATGCGTCATGGCCGTAAGACGGAAATACCCCGGTACGAGAGAGGCTAAAGCGAAACCAGCAAAAGCCATTACAATATGCTGCATTTACGGCTGTCGTTCCCTAGCGGGGCATGTAGTCGTGTCATACCCCCACCGCCCCTGCATGGCTCGAGGACCCCTTTCGGGCTTGCCCACTCTCAAGTGTGTGTTAGGAAACAAGGTTTAGAATTCACCGCCTCCTCTTGTACCTATAACTCGCAACCGCAGTGGCGCACTGCGCTGATATGGCGCTGATCATGGGGGTACCGCGTTTGGCCACATGACGATCGCCACTGCAGTTTGCAGCCAGCTGATCGGCACGATAGCTTCAGCTGTACACAGGCTGACATCGGTTCATACCAAAGCCCACACATCGTAGCCGTGGCATTTGCACCTGTAATATGGTACTGACATAATGAAATATCTACATCGGGTCCGTGTAGTGAATTGTGTAGTACCCAATATGGAACTAAACCCGGGTCTATCTAAACTCGCATTGGTGGTGTAGCACACACTAGTAGCACAGGTCTCGTGCCAAAGTACGGGTTGACTGGCACGCTCGGTGAGATTTCATTCCCTGGGAGAGTTCCCAGGGTTTTCGGTTTCAGGACGCTCTCCTGGCTGATTTGAGCCCAACCCCCCTTCTACGAGTTTGCGCCTACAATACCTACCGTACATGACACCACATACTGTGATATCGTTACACACCAGCCTAGGTGTTCAATGCCAGCGGCTCAGAGCACGTCTCAAACGTAGCCCTAGTTGCGGAACAGTGCGGAACAATGTTGAACTTGTTTACAGCGGTACGAATTACAGTTATGGTGTGGTACATCGAGTGAAACGAAGACACATCCTAACGTGACATCACTGTCGGCGTAGAATCTGGTGTTTAGTACAGGACGAGAGATAATTTCCGTTTCATTGTTTCGTAGTCAACACGACATCTGGCTCCAGGCTCAGAGGGGGTTATGTCGAACGAGAAAAAAGGTCGCGCTCGTGTCGCACGCCCTAGCCTGGGCAATCTTCATTGTTTGAGAAACCACATGCTCCACGCGACGAGCAAGACCGGCACCACACTCACGACCTCGCCCAGGCCTGCGTATTCCGGCGCAATCCGGACGTCCACAAACGCGCCCGCTGCGAGGAGCACCGCAAAGAGGTTGTAGATGCACGCCCACGCGAAATTAATATATACGCGCCGCACGACCCCACGCGACAGACGCAGGAGAACATCCAGCGCCCGCGCCAGGTCCGGCGCGAGGAACACGACGTCCGCCGTGTCCCGCGCCACGTCCGTCCCGCCGCCCATCGCGACGCTGACGTCCGCCGCTGCCAGCGCCGGTGTGTCGTTCGTCCCGTCCCCAATGAAAAGGACTCGGCCCCCGGCTTCCTGCAGCTCCTGCACGTGCACGACTTTCTCCGGGGGCAGGCACCCGCCGTGTGCGAACTCGCGCGGGATGCCGAGCTGCGCCGCGAGCGCTTGGACGACGGGCACCGCGTCGCCGGAGACGATGTGAACTTCGGATGCCCTGCGCCTGAAGGAGCTGGACAGCCGCTTTGGCGCTCGGACGAGGAAGGTCCGCCAGCCCGAAAAATGCGACCGGTTTGCCGTCGAACGTGACTGCGAACATCGTCAGAGCCTTCGCCATCATCACGGAATACAGTGGATCCGCCAGCAAGCCAAGCCAGCTTGGGCTACCGCCGCGGATGAGAATCCCGTCAGGCGTCGTCACTTCAAGGCCTTTCCCGAGGATCGACCGGACTTTGTCCAAAGACGGACCCGCAGATGTATGTGGGTAAGTCGTATATAGATATTTGGCTATGGATCGAGCAACGGGATGCGAGCTTTCGGAGACGAGCGACATTATCGCCTCAACCGCATCTTGACGTGTGATATGTGCTTCGATGACCTCCATTTGGCCGAGCGTGAGAGTACCTGTTTTGTCAAACACAGCGACAGTCGTATCCTTGGCATATTGTGCCGAAATTGCTGTCTACATGCTCATCAGGACTGCACGCGGCCGGCTATGTATGATAGTTGGCCGCAACATACCTTGAATAACACTCCCTCTCTAGCTGCGACAGCACCTGTGATCACGATCACCATCGGCACGCATAGAACAATGGCACACGGGCATGACACGACCAGCACCGCGATTGTATACCACAGAGCCGCCAAGCCTGCGTCGTTAAAGTCCTCGTTGCGCACGCGCAACCCTACTATAGTCCAAATCACGAACACGATTACCGAGATAGCCAGAATCACAGGGGCTAGCCAGCCAGCCGCGCGATCCGCCAGATCTTGCATGGGAAGGCGCGCCTCCTGCAGACGTGCCACGAGCGCGCTGATGTCAGCGATTGTGTTCTCTGCAGGCACCCGAACAACTTTCATATCGACGGACGATGCCATATTCCGAGTACCAGCTGTGAGAGGCGCACCAGGAGCCTTGTCGACGGGAAGGCTCTCGCCCGTTAGAGCAGACTCGTCAACTTGAGTCATACCTCTTATAACAATACCATCGGTCGGCACGAGCGTGTTTGCAGAAACACGAAGTACGTCATTGGCCTGCGTGAGGTCCGCGTGAATGACCGCGACCGAACCATCCGGCGAGACCAACTGGACATAGTCAGGTTGTAGGGTCCCCAAACTATCTAGTGCTGATGTTGCGCGTCGGCGTGCATACGCCGAGATCAGCTCACCGAGGGAGATGAGACTCAACAAGAGTGTCGGTGTCTCGAAGAATGGTGAACTGAATTCGTGGCCCGTGACTTGCACCACATATGCGACAAAGGAGAAAATATATGCGATCGTAGAGGAGAGCATAACGAGGGCATCCGTGTCGAGGGTGCGCTGCAGGAAAAGGACACGGAATGTCGTAGAATACAGAGGTCCGCCGACATACATTTGGATGCATGTCGCAAGGAACAGAGAGATTGCGCCGTATACGATCGGATGAGGTTCTATGGGTGCCCAAGCAAAGACGAGCACGGGAATGCAGAGTATAAAGGAGACGATGGTCCGGAGAAAAAGACTGTAAATGTCCTTGGATGCTTGCAAGCTGGCGGTAGACTTTGACGGCGGGAGGAAAGACCCGCCAACGGCGGTGAAGGAGTCCACGACAGTGCGAGGCAATACCAGGACGGAGTCGTATTGGACATCAAGAACTGTGCCGGAGGCAGTGGACGATGTGTTGAGAATTTCCACGCCGAGAGGAAGTGTTGGGACCTTGTCAGAAGACCCGACAACTGTGGGCAGCGCAATGCGAAGTATTCTGCGACTTCCTTCGTGTTGAGCTAAGTCAACTACGCAAGCGTATCCTGTAAGCTCTGTGGTCCGTTTTGCTATTTTCCCAGGTTCGATGAGACCCTCTTTGTATGTCATAGAGGCTTGACCAGTAAAACTGTTGACTCTGACGTCCTGGACTGATGGAATGGTCAGAAGCGCTGTTGTAACCTTGAGCGCACAGGATGGGCAATTCATTCCCTGAATAGAAAGGGATAACGTTCGATTCTGCCCACCGCCCAGTTCAGCAGCCTTCTCGGAGTCCACGAAGCGATTATCCTTCCCACGTTCCGAATGTGTATGACCTAGATGCCGATGCGGAGACTTCTTGCACTTCTTTCCCACAGACCCGGCGGGGTGCGTATGGTCATGGTATTGATGTCGCTGTGCAAGCGGTTCCGAACGACAGTCAATCTCACGGCACGTAACTTCAAAGGAGCACCCAATGGCACATTTTGCACGACACTTTGAGTTTTGGATCTTATCGCAGCTGGTACGGGATGGGGAGTGAGTCGATTGAGTCGGGCAATCGTTGCAGGTGCTTGAACATTGAGACACCAGGCTTTTAGGGCGACCTT
Source organism: Lactarius psammicola (assembly GCA_025769895.1). NCBI lineage: Eukaryota > Fungi > Basidiomycota > Agaricomycetes > Russulales > Russulaceae > Lactarius > Lactarius psammicola. The sequence continues at coordinate 552,233 of WTXK01000005.1, read as the reverse complement.
TACAACAATTTCCATCGAGCTCCGAGTCGGCGCCTGCTCCGTGTCGCGATCACAATTAGCGAGGGACGCACAAGAGGCGCCGGTATAGCACACGCACGGGGAGTTCCGCTGGTATTGCCTGTAATGTCGCAAGCTGACCCGGTAATAATATGGCACGTTTTCTCGGGTCCCGAAACATGTTTCAGGGTATGGCCCGAGCAATCACTTTCCGCGGCTGAACCTAAGGAAGAAAACATGAGCGTCTCAATCGCGCCACCACAGCCGCTCTGGGGCGACAACGCCTACCTGAATGGGATTGTTTACTCGGAGAATTAAGGGTACATGACACATCGGCTTCTGAACAATTACTGTCCCCGCAACAGACATCGATATCGCCTGAAAATGAAGCTTGAGTAAGGGACGATAATCGAAGAGCAAGCCGTGCTCTGGATAGCGCACCTTGTTCAAAATGGAGAGAAGTAGGGCCGCAACAGCTGGGATGTGAGTCCGTGGGTCTCTGGCATCCGCCTTGATCGTCTGGGATATGATCAACGAGTATCGTGTCCTGCTCGACCTCGCGTTCGCGTGTCATCTGATGACGGTGGTCCGCATGGCACTGTATATCATCACATGGGGATGCAGTAGCAGCAGGAGAGACCACTTGGGCAGTGGGGTTTGGGTGAGTCTCATGAACACGGATATGTTCCGACATAGGTTATAGTAATTTTTTTTGGGGGGTATGTGAGCACTCGTTAGAATCACGTGTCGAGGATCCGGTTAAACCGATGGCATGCACAAGCTCGTCGAGTCGTAGTCCACAAGTAGAACTAGAACCTTGGACAGTAAAGGAAGAGGGACTATAGTGTATTCGCCTGAGGAAATACAGTCTGAGCCGAATATTCCCCACAGTTAGCGGTCCTTATGTACACAGGAGGGACAAGTGTCATCATGCCATGTGACATTAATTCACCACTACCAGAAATGCCTCATGTCAGACGTATAATGTAGGCACTGGCTAGATCGGGAAGAGACGAGTAGATCTGAAAAGGGACGATGGGGATCGTGCCGCACCGGCGCACTCTGAACAGAGGAGAGAGGCAGTAGAGAGGCCAGGAAGTCCTGAAGCAAGGCGAAACATGGCTCATGAAGATCCAGGTGGACAGATAGACCGGACCAACCGAGTCAGAGAGGTAGGCTCCTCCAGCATTGCCAAATTGGGATAGTCCGAGTCGGCGTAAATGACCGTCTTCGATGCGGGAACTTGACATAACCGCTTATCCCTGCGCTTCTGGTGGCGACGGCGAGGGGCACTTTCCAGAACGAATTTTCTCAATAGTTTCTTGAATGAACCTTGCAATCCGTGTCTGTCACGTAGCTTTATTGTCCGCTATCTCGTAGTAGCTGGCGTGTCCATGTACCTTTGGCACGTCACTGAGTCGGATTCGACGCCACTTCCGTGGTCCTTTTTTGAAAGACACTCGGCTCGCTCAATCTAACTCCGACCACACCATCTGTTGGCAAACGTGACAAACATCCATTTCTTGTTCTTTGCGACACTATTTTAAAAAAGGTGGGGCGGGTTAAGAAGTGGTACTAGGAAAGTGTATATCTAGTAACTGGACAAGGGATGAGAAATTCGAAGTGTCTGACAATAGGGTACTCCGAAGATAGGGTAAGGAATCCCACGCACTGGCAAGGTCTTGCGCTGCATAAAAACTTCGAAAGCCTGTGTCCATTTTGAAACACACCGGCGTGGAATCTCATATTTGAGAGAGAAACTGTCCCGTACACCGACTCAACATCGGCTCGGAGTTTTGATACTGAACGAGAAAACGGTCACGCGCCCTGGCCGGGCATTCCAAACCAACCTTCTTCCACGTTTTAGGGACCACATGTTCCACGCGACGAGCACGACCGGTACCACGTTCACCATTTCGCCGAAGCTCGCGCCGGATGAGCACAAACGCATTCGCCGTGAGGAGCACCGCAAAGAGGTTGTAGACGCACGCCTACACACAATTGGTGTACACGCGCCGCCAGCGCCCGCGCCACGTCCGGCGCTAGGAGTGCGATGTCCGCTGTGGCCCGCGCCACGTCCGTCACGGCCAGCGCCGGAGTATCGCCTCGTCTCTTCCCCGATGAACAGGACCCGCCGCCCGCAGCTCGTACACGTGTGTGACTTTCTCCGCAGGCAGTCATTCGCCGTGCGCGAACTCGCGCGAGACGTCGAGCTGCGCCGCCCGCCCGCGCTTGGACAACGGGCGCCGCATCGCCAGAGGCGATGTGAACTTCGATGCCCTGGGCTTGAGGGAGCTGGACGGCCGCTTGAGCGCTCGGGGGTGGAAGGTCAGCCAACCCGAAAAACGCGATCAGTTTGCCATCGGAGGTGACTGCAAACATCGTCAAGGCATTCGCTATTATTACGGCGTACAGCGGATCCGCTTGGGCTACCGCCGCGGATGAGAACTCCGTCGGGCATCGTCCCTTCGAGGCCTTTCCGGAGATCGACCGGGCTTTGTCCGGAGATAGGCCCGTAGGTACACGAGGGTGAGGTATTTGGCTACGGATTGGGCAACGGGATGCGAGCTGTCGGAGACGAGCGACAGTATCGTCTCAATGACATATTGACGTGTGACACGCACCTCAACAACCTCAAACACAGAGTGAGAGTACCTGTTTTGTCAAACACAGCAACAGCCGTGTCCTTTGGCATATCAAGTCGCAATTCTGTTTACACGCTCATCAGCACTGCACACGGCGGGCTATGTATAGTGGTTGATCGCAACATACCTGAACAACACTCCCTCTCTAGCCGCAACAGCACCTGTGATCACGATTACGACCGGCACGCAATGGCACACGAGGATGACACACCAACACCACGATAGTACACTGCAGAGCTCCCAAGACGGCGTAGTTGGAGCCCTCGTTGCGCACGCGTAACTATACTATAATCCAAATCACGAACGCGATTACCGCCGCAGCAAAAATCACGGGGGCAAGCCAACCAGCCGCGCGATCTGCCAGATCTCAGATGGGAAGGCGCACCTCCTCTAGATGTGCCGCGAGTTCACTGATTTCAGCGATTGTGTTCCCTGCAGGCACCCAAACAACTTTCATGTCGAAGGACGATATCATACTTCGAGTGCCACTCCCAGGGCAGCACCAGGAGCTTTGTCGACGGGAAGGCTCTCGCTCGTTAGAGCAGACTCCTCGACTTGAGTCATACCTCTTATGACAATACCGTCGGTGGGCACGAGCGTGTTCGAAATGCGGAGTTCGTCATTGGCTTGCGTGAGGTCCGCGCGAATGACCTGACCGAATCGCCCGACGAGACCAACTGGACATAGTCTGGTTGCAGGGTCCCCAAACTATGCAGCGCTGATGTCGCGCATCGGCGTGCTTACGCCCCGATGAGCTCGTTGATAGAGATGAGAGTCAACAAAAATGTCGGTGTCTCAAAGAATAGCGTGCTGAATCGTGGCCCATGACTTGTACCACATAGGTGACAAAGGAAATTATATTTGGGATCGTAGAGGAGAGTATAACGAGGGCATCCGTGTCGGGAGTGTGCTGCAGGAAAAGGGAAGAGAATGTCGTAGAATACAGAGGTCCGCCGACATAAATCTGTATGTCGCAAGAAATAGAGAGACGGCAGCGTATACGATCGGGTGAGGCTTTATTGGTGCCCAAGCAAAGACGAGCAACAGAATGCAAAGGATAAAGGAGATGGGGGTCCGGAGAAAAATATTGTATTTCTTTGGAAACTTAAGCCAAGTCATAGTGGGGTCGTATTGGACATCAAAAACCGTGCCGAGGGCAGTGCACGATGTGTTGAGAATCTCCACGCCGACAAGAAGTTTTGGGGCCTCGTCAGAAGATCCGACAACTGTAAGATCTGTGGTCCGTTTTGCTATTTTCCCAAGTTCGATGAGAACCCCTTTGTATGTCAAAGAAGCTTGGCCTGTACAAGTGTTGACTCTGGCGTCTTGAACTGAGGGAACGGTTAAAAGCGCTGTTGTAACCTCGTGCGCGCAGGATAGGTAATTCCGTTCCATGAGGGGATAGTAGCAACATCCAATTCTGTTCGCCACCCATTTTAGTCGCCTCGTGGAGACCACGAAGCGATTTTCATTGAGCTCGCCGTCTGCTCCACATCGCGAATATAATCAGTGACGTATGTACAAAAGGCATCAGTATAGTACACGTACGGGAAGCTCCGCAGGTAATTATATTTAACTGTATTGTCGGAAGCTGGTCCGGTGTTAACACGGGACAGTTGCCCAGACACTGAAACATGTCTCAGGGTGTTGCCGGAGCAACAGTCACATTCCGCGGTTGAATAACCTAAGCAAGGAAACATGGGCGCATCAATGTTCCAACACTGCCGCTCCGGGGAGACAACACCTACCTCCATGGGACTGTGTACTCGTGCCCAGAGAGTTACGAGCACGCGACAAATCAGCTGCTGAATAGTTGCTCTGGAAGGCGACACCGTGGATCCCAGGCATCCGCCTCGATCGTCTGGGATATGATCTTCGGGTATCGGGTCCTGCTCAACCTTGCGTTCGCGTGTCGTCTGACGATGGTGACCGCATGGCACCGTATATCATCGCATGGGGATGCAGTAGCAGAAGGAGAGGCCACTTAAGCCAGGGTATGTGGCACACGCAAATTCACGTGTAGAGGATGCAAAGGCTCGCCGAGTCGTAGTTCACAAGTAGAAAGAACTAGAACATTAGACAGTAAATGAAGAATGGACTATGCTGTATTCGCCTGAGGGAGTACAGGGGGTCAAGCCGAAGCCCTTCCACACACTTAGCAGTCCTTATGTACACGCGAGAGGCTACAAGCATGACAAAGTGCATTACGATTCATCCACCATCAGAAGCTCATGTCAGGACATGTAGACGCGAGCCAAAGCGAGAACTTGAAGAGACGAGTTGGGTTGTACCGGATTTGTGTTAGTAGGTGTGGGAAGAGAAGCCAGGAAGCACCAAGGCAATGCGGGACATGGAATCCTAGGGAGATACGAAAAGAGATGGGGAAAGATGAGGAGGAGAGAATTGTTATAAGATACAAGGTTGAAGGTTGAGAGGAGGAGGACAGACGACAATCAGGGACAAGGATTTGAAAGGTGGATAAGAATGAAGAAAGGGAGGAAGCCGAATATAGGGTGATGACGTCAAGGTTTGTATTTATGGACCCAAAAGATCGGGGTGGTTCACTCAAAGTGGAGTCGAGTGGATACTGGTCCAGTGCAACCCCCTCCGTCCGTCCGTCCGCCGGGTAAGTGTGCTCGACGAGAAGACCTAATGGATGTCTGCCGTCCGCGGCATTTCTCTCCCTGCGTGAGTTACGATCCTTTCTGCCCTCAGTCCCTGTCCTCCTCATGCAAGTTCACTCCCCCCTTGTGAGTCTCTCTTTCCTTCTCTTTCCTCTTATTCATCCTCTTCATCACAGAGTATTTCTCAATCCAGTTCCCCACGCCCTCCTTCCCCGGCTACCCTCCCCACACAGCCGTCAACCATCCCCCCTCCCCACCTGGTTCATCCCCCTACTAACGAAGAGATAGATGCTGTAATCCAACAGGCCACCTCTTCCGTATCCTCTGATGGTCGTCATATCCCACTCAAGGACACTCGCACCCAACTTTTTGTTGGAAACGTACGTTTCTTCTTTGTCCCTTCACTTTCTTTGACTACCCTCTTGTCTCATGTATCGCGAGTTTGTTTTTATTCTCCCTGCTTGGTGCATCACTCTTCTCACTATTCCGTGTTCTGCATTCCGTTCCCTTCCGTAGGCGATTGGAAACGAGCGCTGGTGTCGGCGTTGCCTTCCCATCTCAACCCTGACGTTTCACATTTCACACTTCCCGCCCATTTCATTCCTTTTCTGCCAAAACTAGCGACTGATTCTTTCCACAGCTTCCGTACCGTGTCCGTTGGCAGGATTTAAAGGACCTATTTCGGAAGGCTGGCACGGTTCTTCGCGCAGATGTCTCCTTGGGCCCCGACAATCGTTCTCGCGGTTATGGTACCGTCCTTCTCGCCACTGCAGAGGACGCTGGACGTGCAGTCGACATGTTTAATGGCTACTCCTGGCAGTCTCGCGTTCTTGAAGTTCGCTTAGATCGTCTGCCCTGCGATTTCGACAACCTTTCCAATCCTGCTTCAGGCTATCACACGCCCGCGCTTATCAACGGCCATGCCCACATCATTCCTAGCTTAAGACCACACTTTGCCTTTCCAACCCCACTTTCACCGTCCTTTAACCCCCTATCATCTTTCGTTACCCAGATTCCACTAAGAAATGCTCTAGATGAGCCCCACGCAGACAATACCATTCCGCCTCTTGGCCATGATCGGCCCATGACTGCGGGCGGTATTAGCCGTAACTTATTCGTCGGCAACGTGGGTCTCCCTATGGTCGTGATCTACTCCGATTTTCTCAAGGATGTCTAGTTACCCTTTCATTGTCAATGGCAAGATCTCAAGGACCTATTTCGCCAAGCCGGTACCATCCTCCGTGCGGATGTGGCTCTTGGCCAAGACGGCCGTTCTCGGGGATTTGGCACTGTAGTTTTCGCCACAGAGTATGACGCCGAACGCGCAGTCAATATGTTCAATGGGTAAAACATTCCGTGGCATAATTCCTCATTCCATTCGCTTGACCCTTTTTTTTTTTTCAGCTACGAGTACAACGGCCGACCCCTCAAAGTACATTATGACAAGTTCATGCCCTCAGTTGGACAGTCTATGACTGCGCCATCCTCCCCTCTACTCACCTCACCATTCCCGGGTGTCAACGCGGCATCACTCGCCTCGATAGCAAACGTTACTATCAGGCCGACATCCTCCCGGGGCACCCCACTACCCACTGCACAGCCGCTCGAATATAACGCATATGGCATGCATCATGCAAAGATGAGCACCTCCCCTCCACCAATGAGTGCACTTTCTTCCCTTCCTCGGGCCCAGCCTCAGGCAGTTTTGCCACGCTTGGGCTCTGTTTCAGAGCAGCAACTGCTCGCGCGTTTTTCCTCCGGCCTTCCGGTCGACGACGCCATAAATATGAATACATCCCTAGTAAAACACGAGTCTCCCCCCTCCGAAAACCGAGACTTGCCCACTCCACCATCGTCTAGTGCTGGTGCACAGTCTGTGAAAGGATCGCGAGTATCATCGCCCCCACTCCAGCTTCCCCAGCCCATACATTCTTTTTCACAACCTTCACTGAAACAGGCGCCGCCACCACTTACACACCCCCACGCCAAGAGTGCCCCCCTTCCGCTGACGTTGTCTAGCCCCCCGGCTTCAGTACAACCCGAGTCACATTACTCGCCACAGGCGTCCGTTTCGTCTTCTTCTCAGAGAGATTTCCCACCACTTCCTGATCAAACTTCACCACCATCGTGGCAGCGGGCTCAGACGCACCCGGCCCATCCCGGCCCTATTTCCCTGCCTCCACCCTCTGCCTTTGTCATTCCGGCTCCTCACAATTTTTCACCGGTATCTCCGATGTTTGCCCCTCCAGGGATTCACGTTTCGCCCTTGCACCACCCAGGTGTGCCACCCCTTGCGGCGTCGCACGCGCCGGCGCATTCTCCTCTAACTCATCCAATACATGCGCATGCGCGATCACCACTCCACCACCCTGTGCATGGGCACCCGCCCAACATGACGCCAATTGGCTTGCCTCCTATTACGCCTAGCATGCCTTCTTTTCAATTCGTGCCCGGTCCACCGCCGCCAACCCACCCGACCCATCCTCCAGTGATATTCTCGCCCGCATCGACTATGTCACCGGGGGCTTTCTGGGGACGACCTGGAGGTAATACGATGACCAACGCCGCTGTTGGCGCTCCGGTGGCGATGGGCAAAAGTGAGGAAGAAATCGACTATTTTGCCAGTGCGAGCACAGCGGGCAACGAAGGTGAAGGCTACTTTCCTCCACTCCCACAAGCCGGGAGTAGCCTCGCTAACGAAATCCTGCGCGATGAGCCCGGGAGTGCTAGTGGGAGTGACGGAAGACAAGCTGCTTCGGGCCGCAAAACCGAGAATGGCCCTGATGGAGAAGAGGCGAGCACGAGCAGTAGTGGCTCGAGTGGCCGGAGCAGCGCGAACGAGCGCATTGGCGGCACAGGTATAGACGGTGTCATAGAGCATTTGCACGCCGGCATGCACATCTCGCTACCTGGACCTGGGGGAATTCCGCGGTCGGAAGAGCGGCCACAAACACGAGGTCACGGCGAAATTTTTTCGCCTCCGCTCCGTCCACCACCGACACGCCGCAAGGTATTGAACCCCATGCAGGAGCAAGGAACACGCAATCACAAATTAAGCTTTGCTGAACTCGTGCAGGACGCGGGCTCTCAGAGCAGCTGACGGAGCTGTGGCACGTGGAAATTGGGTTGCACTCGCATGACTATGATGGATGGATCCAAAAAAAAAAAATTGAAAATTTTTTTTTTCTTTTCTTTGTTTATCTTTTACTACCCCTGGCTTCCTTTCCTCACCTCATTTCTTTGGAGTTCTGTCTGGATGCTACTGTCGATGTTTTCCCCCCTTGGTCAGATATCATTGTATCGAGTTCCCACATACGCATTTTTTGATCTTTTGTTGTCTGGTATTTCGAGGTGACTTGCTTGTCGTTCATAGTCATCGGTGTGATACTCCGCTTTGTTTAACTACCCACAATCGCAATCATGTTATCTATCTTGTGTAAGCCTGCCAGGCTCTGTCGGAGCCCCAGATACGTCTTGTGTGAGACGATGGTTGGGAGGGGAGAAAGCCCTCGATCGTATGCGTGTCTAACACCGAAACTTCGATCTATTGCGTCGCACGAGGCGGATACAAAGAAAAAAAACTTTTAGACAATATGTGTATGTATGTATTTTGCTCTACGACCCGAGTATGCTTGTCCGCAAGGCTCGCCTCAGACTTTGTCTCTGAAGCGAAGCGGGGGTACTGTTAGGTTCGGGCTCGCTTAGTGGATATTTTCATTTCACATTTTGAATGGGATGCTGTTGGATGGGTGTTCCCACGGGCCACGGCATACTGTATCGAAGCGCGCAACCGAGAGTTCATTCCCACAAATATCGCGTTATTATATGACAGGTAGGAACACGTTTCTACCATGCCATTGGGAGAACTGTACTGTACTCATATGGCGTCGAGGTACTGTACGTACGAAGCATGTCAACGGGGGTACCCCTCTACCCGATGCTCAGTTGTGATGGTAAGAATGTGACGTCTCCGCGCTGGGGTACTGTTGAGACTAGAAGCAAAACCGTGGGTATATTTGTGGAGTGCATAGAAGTTCGCCTGTTCGTCCGAATATGACCGCATCGTTGCGGAGGGCGGCCCGAGATCGCTAGCGAGCCAGAGAAGAGACTCCCATGAGAGGCGGATCAGGATCGGTGGGCACGTTGTGCCATGTAGACAACGTGTGGATGTCGTCAATCGTCCAGAAGTTGATCAAATGGCTTCTAAGGTCAGGGAAACGCGCGCCAGGGCCAGGCTACACCTTGTGCGCTTCTCTCTTTGTTTGACCGCGAGAGATACTGTACGCGGTCGGCCCTTCTCGATTGCTAAAGGCGTCTGTGGCGAAGGCACAGGTCGGGCTGAGCTTGGGGGGCACGCGAGGTGCAGACGCGCCCGTAGTGGTCCACGTGCCAGTGGCTACCGGCGTGAGACACCGCGGCGACAAATGGCCATGGCAGGTGACACCAGGGATTACGGTAGTCCCAACCCCTGGACCGGAAAAGGAGCCACAAAGTCGAATTGGAAGCCAGTGTCTGTGATGACTGATAGGATAAGCTGTGTATGATTAATGAGAGCTGGGGTGATAGTGGGAGCGACACTTAAGCCTGTTTGGGGATTGTATGATGCAGCATCGCACTGCATTCATATGACTGTCGTCTTGAAGTTGCCAGTTGCGGAGGTTTTATACTTGGAGGTCTCATCACGCCACTGATGAGGGCGATCCCGCTCAGGCGTGAGAGGCGAGGCAAGAGCTTCTTTTGGTGTTAGTGAACAGGACATGCATGTAGTCGAATAGCACGGGATGGTGCCGATTAGGTGGGCGCAAGTGCCATTGACATTGAAAATGGGGGGTCTCACCGAAGGGAGGTATGCGGCCATTTTAGGAGACAAAGGGGACGGGGAAACGGGCAGAAGACGGAATAGTAGAAGGCTCCGACGGTCGTCGAGTGACAGAGGTGCGTGGTTAGGGTTGTGCCTGAAAACCTGGATATATGCGGTATCTAAACGAAATGTGGGAGGGCGATATTATAATCTTTTCCGGCGAAGCCTCTCCCCGCTCCTTTTCCTCGTTCTCCAACAACCACGGCCCCCCTCCCCCCGCATCTTTGATTCGACGGGTTTATGAGGTCCGCTCATCCTTCCGCCTGGTTTCAGAGAAGCAACAAAAAGTCTCAAACGCCAGAACCCGACCAATCCCACAAGCAACAGCCCTTTCCCTACTTGTCGTCATCGTCCTCCCGCCCGCCCGCGGCGCCTACCTTATTCACCTCCCTCCATCTCCACGCTCGTAACAAGGACGATCTGCGACCCTCTTCGGCTACTTCTGTTCTTTCTGCTTATTCGGCCGCCTCGGGATCTCGTCACTCTACACTTCATACCCATACCCAAGATCTCTACTCTCACCCCTTCGCTTCCATGGTCCACGCCCCACTCCCTGTGGTATCGAGCCACGACTCTTCAGAAGAAGAGGAGGAATGCCCCGTCTGTCTCGAACCTCTCTCCTTCAGCTTTCGTCTTCCAGGAGAGAAACCGCATATCGTGCCTGAGTGTGGCCATGCCCTCCACGAGGTGAGTGAATTTCACTTTTCATTCCCATTGCCGGTATATGGGCGTTTGCGTTTACGCATCTTATGGTCTCTCGCCATTCGTGTCACACACGTCGTTGATGAGATGGGCGGATATCGTCATCCTAGTCCCAAGCCTCTGTTCTCGTTAATGGGAATTCTTGGCATTGTCTTCCCTCCAACCTTACTCGATTGCTCAATTTCGGGCCTATTCTTTGCGAGCTTAGTGTCTGCACCATACCCGAGCCACCTCACTAAAATTTTGGTGTCCCTTGACCGATCTTATTTGCAAATTTTCCTGTTTTATCCAACGTTGACATTCTCCTTCAGGCTTGCTTTACCGCCGTTTATGGACCTGTCCCGGGGCCGGGTCGTTCGACTGCAATTTTGCGCAAATCAAACCTAGGTGTATGCGGGGTATGTCGGCGGCCAATGAAAGTCGGGGACGGTGATGGCGGCAAATCAAACAGTACGCCAGCCTTTTTTCTCTCTATCGATAGCTTACCCTTAGCTCACCCGTAATTAAGAACTTGCTGCTTTGACTGGAATGGGCGATCGGAATACACCTATGCTGTTCCCCGGACGCGAGACGCCAACTATAGGTCGCGTTGCCAACCGTCATGCCGCACACCCCCGTGACCCTACAGAAGATGACCCAATAGAGCCAGTCGCGTCGTCCCTCAAGTCAGGCTCGCACGGCGACCACTCCGCATTCGTTGTGACACCATCGATCCAAGTGCTCCCCGAATTCTCCTCTCTAACACGCAATAATGAGCCCACCCAGGCGCTGACCTGTATTGTAGTGGTCGAGCTGCCAGGAAAGCGCGGCTCCGGTCACGTTCCTGGACCAGTGATCGATCCTTATGTCACACATAGTGTGCCTGAGCCTGCAACTGTGCGGCGCCGCCAGCCTTCACCCGGCCCTGGTAGCACTATATCCCCTACCGACCCATTTCACGAGAATTATTCTGCTCGTGATATTCCGTATCCGGTATCACTGCAGTCTCAGGAGGATTCACCGTTTGTGGCGATCACTGAGGACCTTAGAAACCGTATCATCGACTGGAAAGGCCATCCGCTCTCGGGACTTGGTCCCTCTGCAGATGTATGACCTGCTGTCGGTGCGACGCGATACTCTTGTGCGCGAATTCTATGTCTATCTCTTCAAAGAGGCAATTATATGCGTCGCGGAGGAGAAGAAGCGTACTCTTGGACGATTCCTCTCAAGCGCATCGGGCGCGGCATCAGCACTTGCTGATGGTGCTTCCGTGGTCAGCGGAGGACCGCCTCAATCCAAGAGCGTATTACGGCTCAAAGGGCGCATCTACATCAAGCACATTCGTCAGGTCACTGACACATCCGTACAGGGAGAGCTGAGTCTCACCATAGATATGGAAGACGAGAGGCTCGATTCGTTCATTCTTATCTTCAAAGACCGTTCTTCACTCGAAACATGGAGGGTTAACGTTCAATCGCTCGTTGCGCTTGTACAACGGCCAAGGCAAGAGCCCGATCGTCCCCCCCTTGACATGGAGGAGTTTGGCGGTAGTGCCAAGGCCGCGCGGATGCTCAGTGGCAGCACGGGAACAAGTGCAAGCACGGCGGAAAGCAGTTTACTGCACAGTTCGGGGCGGTCGACGCTCTCGAGCTACACGTCGCATGGTGGCTCTGTCATGAACCACGGGTATCACAGTGGTGTAACAGGCAAACTCACTCCCCTTCAAGAAGACGAGACACCATCACATTACTCCTCTGGTCCATTATATGCACCGCATATGTCCGCCGGCCCTTCCAACTCACTCACTCCTCTCCCTCACCCACCGTTGGATCTCATCCTTGTTATATCCCTCCCAACCGTCCACGCATTACCAAGCACAGCTGCACTCAAGCTTCGCGTCATCAAGACGTCTCTTGACTTCATTCTTGCATCGCTTGGGCCACGTGATCGCTTGTCATTTGTGACTTTCGAGGTTGGCGTCGGCGGTGCAGTGCGCAAGACCCCCTTTCTGTCACCCGGACGCACGCAGAGCCGTGCACGACTCGGAAAATTTATTGACGAGATCGGATTCCGTCCGGAGGAAGGCCAGCCTTTTGAAGACGAATTTATTGTCCGAGGAAGCAAGGAAGAGAAGACAGACGTTGTCACAGCTGTCAATCATGGTATGATCTTTGGATGATATTAAGCCGATGACTTACGACGGTTTGACAGGACTTGACGTCGTCCTGCAACGCAAGTCACGGAATCCCGTGGCTGGAATGGTTCTTGTCAGCGATGCAGCAGATAGCACACGGCGCGCACAAATGGACCTCGTTCTTGCTCGGGCAGAAGCGGCCAACGTACCAATCCACTCCTTTGGTTATGGGCGCTCCCACGACCCTGCATCTCTATGGCTCATGTCAAATCACACTGGCGGGACGTACACGTTCGTAAGTGACTGGTACGACCTCCGAAGTTGCTTGGCAGGTTGCGTTGGTGGAATGTTGTCCATAGGGTCCACGAACATGAAGCTTCACATGAAAATCGTGGACGGAAACCGATTCCGCGTTCGCAAGGTGTCCGGAGGCCCGTCTTCCATTGTTTCGTCAGACGGGCGCAATGTTGACGTCGAATTGGGTGAACTGCGTTATGGCGAGCGCAAGGAGATGCTCGTCGAGCTCGAGCTCGATAACTCCGATGCTGTGCGTAATGGCAACGCTCGTGGTGTACAACGGGCGATGAGCGCGACGGAACGGTTCAACCAAAGCTTGGGACTCGATGCCCTCGGCATCGATGAGGTGGCTGACCTTACAGATGGTATGATGGATCGCATGATCGATGAGGTTCCTGTTTTCGAGGTCGATGGTACATTCTACGATCCCGCGGCGGGCAAGCACGTCTCTCGCCTCGCACATCCCGTTCTCCTTACGGTCACGCTACTCCCCACTGGGGGCAGTAGTAGCCCCGCCCGGCAGCCCGCGGGCCGCTCTGATACGGTCATCGTACGGCGGCGCATGGAGCTGCTCGCCTCGGATATGATCACACGGGCTCTAGTGCTTGTGTCACGCAAGAATTACCCGGCAGCTCAGAAAATCATGAACGAGACCAAGCGCATCGTGCACACGGTGTTACAGCAAATATCGCAGTCTCTTCCGCCACCTACGCCAAATGGTGGTATGGCGCGAAACCGCAAAGAGCAGCTCACGCTCGCCTCTGTCCGGGTGCTACAGGCGATTTTGCAAGACATGCAAATTCTGTCTGATGCACTCGAGGAGAACGTGGATCTATTCGCGCATGACCAACGAAATTTTGGCGCGCAACAAGTGAGTCGCTCTGGCACATTGTTTATGTCCCTTGTTCTTATCGACTATCTTCTAGGCAATGATTTTACGCGACCAAAAGAGCTGGACTGGACGCAGCGCTACCGAACGCGTCTTCTGGACGACTGACAATTCAATAGAGCTCGTCTCCCGCAGCAACGACTGGCTCGCTCGCGAATAACGTTCATTCTGCTACTAACTTTTCCCCTCATCTCTGTGGATAAAACCTCTGGGTGGATGTGAATGCGCACCGTCAACCACCTGTGTACGATGGCTTTCTCCCTGTTTACCCTTTGTTAGGCCCAGCTCGCTAATATCTTTGCGACACATCCCACTCTTTTTGAACCTTCAAGCCTCTCGTAACGAGTTACGGCACTTTCCGCATCCCCTCCTTTACTGTATCCCGGTGCGATTATCGTGCCGGTAATTTATCATACAAAAAGAACATGACACAATCTTTATTTGTGACCCTGGGATCATATGAGGCGGCGCAGCGCCCGTTTATCAACTGTACCATGGAATCGTGCCTGTACCATGTGAGTAACTTATGAAAGTGTACGTTCTGGAACGAGCACTGGCCCTCACGCCCAGCCCATCCCATTTTCCGTAGATATTCCGATAATTCGCCTTTTCAAATCTACGCAACGGGAGGTTGCCGTTGCAACATACCACGTGCGTGCCAGTGGAGAGACGTTTACTACCACATGTTGTGACCCTTATTTGCGATCAACGCGGCGGCGGGTCACCGATTACGCCGATACATGGGGTATTTGTACGTCAAGTTGCGAAGGGGGCGAAAAACAAACTGACGCCACCCAAATACGCCCAACTGGGCTAGAATCCGCGACGGACTGTGCCAAAAAGTATATACTGTAATTTATTCCTCCAATGGCGGCGTGAGGCGCGATCCGGATACAGTATGTAGTAATATATGTTCGCTCGATGCCTACATATTCAGTTTTACCCGCGCCAGCTCACCGTCGCTCTCACCTTCGGAAGCTTCTCAGAGAGAAAAAGATAGTTTTTCTTTCAATCGCTGCTGCGGAACCCCGTTCCGCTACTTGAGTTAATCGAGAGCCGAGCTCATCGTGTGACGGACGCGTCGGTTCGCGTTTATCGGTACCGCCACGAGCACGAGCAACGATGCAGGAGGCTCAGCGGCAGTGGAAATACTCCCGAGACGACGTGCTTTGACTAAAACAGGCCAGCTATGTGGCGGCAGCGGGGGCGGCTTCCATGAGCCACGTTACAAACAACTGGCAGAACTGGGAAGCGAAGGAATCAGAATCACGGCCTCCTTTTGAGTTTATGTTCTGGTTCTCCGTCGTTATGTAAAACCTAACCGCCCACGGCGCCATGCCTGCACAAAGTTTCTGAAGGAGGGTTGGGCGCGATTGATCCTGACTTGCCGCGGCATCAATCAGTAAGTATCTGTATGCGGAGGCCGGGCGTCAACTGTTGTTGGGTTTTCGTACGGGGCATACTACCAAGTGATCTGTGCTCCACAGATTACAGTAGTGCATCGCGCCGAGACTGGCCCTTGCCAGCTAGCATACCCTCCTTCAGGCTTTAAGCTCTGGAATTTCAGGACTTCTGGGTTCCCATGACAGTGACATTTTCTCCAACATATCTTACTAGAACCGACATGTGTGGGGGCTACAGGTATCGCCTCCGTCGTGTTGACTTGACATGGGAAAACTCAGATGTCGTCGTCGTTGTCGTCGTCGTCATCATCATCAAATAATATGAACCTCTTTCCGTGGGCAGTAGGCGGCTGTGCACAAAGATAGGACCTATATACCTCTATATGGATAAACAACTCACCCTTGGGGAGATGTAGGAAATCGGATTGTCCATGGCGCGTTTAGAGTGGCGAAACACTGTGATCGGTGAGGCTATACCCTTTCCACCAACGGTCTCTTTTGGTGGTGGTTTCCTCACGATGGCTGATAATCTAGCTGCCAGCACGGCATTGCCAAATTCAGGATGGACGCCGTCTGGATAGCTACCGCTGCTACCATTCTTCCCGCCGCTTGGAGCTTGGAAGGTCGTCCTTTGACCTTGGACAAGATTTTGAGTTTCTATAGTTCTTTCCACAGGCCCGTGGGGTATTTGATCCCTCGTGGTTTCTATGCGTCGGTCCAGATCCAGATACCCCTGAACAGCTGGCGCATGTGGGTCGGAATGCGGAGAATCCAAGCTTATTCTTCGTCTTTTCCTCGATGCCAAGGGTATCTCCGCGCTTCGCTTCGGTGGTGGGAAAAGTGTGGGGCTAGAACACGGTTTGCTGCACTGGCAACCCTCGGGGATCTTTTCCATGATAGCCTTGCGCGCGATGTCTATGTGGAGCGGAACGGATTGGAGAATGGGGTGGAGTGGGGCGAGGAGTTCGGCGATTCGGTTCTGCTGGCTTTGCAAGCGCGAAAATTGTTCTTGAAGGGACTGTGACATTTGGCTTTGCGTCTGAAGGAGCTACATACATACGGATTTATTTTTGGATTGTAGAATTCTCGCTAGAGCGTCAAGGGTTCACTGTACCGCGGTCAATGAATCGAGCTTGCCGTTGATCTTATCATCAAGAGTATTCAGGCGCTCCAGGGCTAGTGTGAGATTTGCCTGTATTGAGGCGGCTTCGCGTGCTTGCACCGGGTCCCCGATTGCTTTCTGGAGAAAGGACTGACACCGATTGACTAACGGGGTCGTGCGTGAGTGTACAATAACGAGCATATATGCGCGAAAACAAGACGCGCCCAATTGAACAATTGCCTCAAATTCCTTCTCGCGCGCGCCTTCGACCTCCTCCCTCACACGGACCATCTCTCTCCTAGAGGCTTTCAACCTCGGAAATGATGGTGTTTGCGCGCTCTGAAAATTTATCGAGACGCGCGTGTGTGTCATGTAGAAGGATCCGGGTTGATGTACTAGCTTTTTCTTGCGGTGTGAGCTGAGCAAAAGTGGGAATTTGTGCACCGTTGGTCCTAGATGGCCCGCGGTGATCGTGAAGCAGATGCGCCCATAACGTTGACGCCGTTGATGGAAGAGGGGAAGATGGGCTTGATGGCCCAGCTGTCGTCGTCATCGCCGTGACGACAAGTGCAAGTGATAAAAAGTGTCGCGTGACGAGTTTGACGCGACTGCGATGTAGATCATGTGATGCTACCTACCTTATCACGTGGTTCCTGCGACCCCACTCAGAAATGAGCAAAGCCATCTCGCATCGAAACCTCAGGCTGTTGCTTCCATCAACATATGTTGCCTACATTCAGAACCATTTACGAGGAGACATTATAGGGGTAACCGAGGCAATCAAGGCAGGAGCAAACACTATGGCGCACACGCGCTTCGTCTGCTAGAACTCTCCCCACTACTCTCGTACGAAGGCGCGCGTGAGTAAGGTGGGGGAGGCGGGGGAGGCGACAAGTAGCCAGACATTGGGATCGGCTGGTCACCCATCTCTGCGTCAGGGGAACTCCGCCGTACTGGTGGTGGTGCTTTGGGTGTCGGTGGGCGTGCACGATCGAGTACGCCTGCGCCAAGAAGAGAGCATGGCGGGGAGCTGTAAGAGACACCCGACGAACGCACAGAATACGACGGTTGAGCAGAGGATGATGGCCGTGAGGGCCTGGGTGGAAATGCGAGGGCTGTTTCTTCGGTGTACGACGAAAGTGGTGGTGTAGCTGGTCGGGGCATCGCGGTGTGGTGGAGGCGAAGCATGGTCGCATTTTATCAATTGCGGAGCAGGAACCTCGTTCGGCCGAGCTATAGTTGTTCTTCGCACCGGCCAGATCAGTAATGTATTATTCAGGAAGAGAGCATAGGGCGCACAAAACGAGAAGGGACAACGCGAGCGTAAGGCGAAGGACAGACTGGCAGAAGGTAAATATGACGCCGTGCAGTTGTCGCAGGGACATAGGGCACAGCAGGTCAGAAACCAAGGGCGCAACAGGATTACAAGGCCGTTGTCAAGACTGGAAGATGGAACTGAGCCATGCCTATGATCTCTGGATGCCAGACAGAGAGCTGAGCCAGTCTAGCCCAAAGTCACGATACAGACTGCGACTGACACGCATAGTCAAGATTGAACTTTGTTCAGAAGACGAAGAACCAGACGCAGGTCCCGTAGCGATCTTATGTAATTTGAACGGTTTCACACTTGGACCATGTCGGAGAGGAGGCACAGATGTGGGTCCAAGCTTAAGTTCAAGTTCGCTGCCAGACAAATACATGTGCAAACATATTCCTGTATACTGCGCTAGTTTGGGACATCGAAGCTTGGCGCCATGGTATGCATGATATTGAGACGTCGGAGGTCAGTAAGGAAAGTAAATAATTAAGTCCGTCAGGGAGCGACAGGTAGCGGGGTGAGAGTGATGGTGATACAGGAAGACGATGCCGTCCATGCATGCGCGTTCGATACTTTTATGCGTCCATCTCCCGCCGCCTCCAGTTCCGCGCCGCCCCACGCATTATAGTCATGGTCCAAGCGACCGTCATCCAAAAACCATGGGCCAGATCTGGTCCGAACATCTTCCGCAGCCCTCACTAGCACTGCAGCCCGATTCTCCGCCAATATTACCGCCTGGATAATCGTCTAACACCTAATCGCAACATCGAACAGCAAAAACATAAAGAGATGGAAGGGAAGGAATGGGATGGGAAAAGGCGGTACAAATGAGGCAAGGAAAGGGCAAAGGAGGGTACCCTTGCCGGAGAGTTGCTGCTCCGCCTCTGTTGAGGCGTTCTCAGCCCATCTTGCCGTCCTTCTTCTTTTGCTTGCGGGGCGGTGTTACTGGTCGACCCATGTTCATCCCTCCATATGGGTACTTTGCTTTCTTCTCCGCTGGCTTTAAGATCTACACATGTAGAGCCGGTTAGGTGGTACCAATATAAACAAGGCACAACGCACCTGGAAGGAACATAACAATGTCTCATCTACGCTCATCATCGCACCAGCATTGTCAAATTCTCCACAGTAATTTGGCGCCGAAAAAAGTGTTACAAGCTGACGCTTTGCAAAAAATTCATATCCGTCCTCGACGACCTGGATGAAAAAGTCAGCCACCAGTACCTGCTTTCACACGACGGATCAAGTGAAAGTCATTGCAAAAGTATATCGAGGGAAGCCCACGGAATAGCTACGATGATGTGCAAGTTCCATCCGCGCACATACGCCGCACACAATTGCGGGGGAACGACGGCTATCTGGAGACACACCTGATGTGCCCGACAAATTAGATCCATGTCGTGTTTCTGTAAGAAACGCGAGACGACATCTGGCCCGAAGGTAAATGATACGCCTCGATCGTTCTCTGACCAGCCGGTAATGTCCTTGTCCGGATCTGACCATAATAGGTCGCAGAGCAGGCCTGAAACCCATTCCCACGTGAGTAGAAGGGAGGACTGGAGGGTATAGTGCGCACCTGTATCGGGAACGTCGGTCGGTCGCATGACTCGTCTAATTTGTTCCATGGACTGAAGATCAGGACTAAGGCCACCATGCATGGTAAAAATCTTTTCATCGATGATAGCGGCAATGGGTAGACAGTTGAAGCAATCTGTAAATGTCTTCCAGAGCTTGATGTTGTAACGTCGCTTGCCTATATGCATTTAGCTCAGGATGTGACCGAGTCAGAGCATGGCAAGAGCGAACATTCGTCGTAAAAGCCATAAATGCGATTTATACTAGCGCATTCATGGTTACCGCGGAGAATGAAGAAATTCTCAGGATATTTGATCTTGTATGCCAGCAGGAGGCAAATTGTTTCTAGGGATTGCTTGCCACGATCGACATAATCACCAAGGAAAAGGTAGTTCGCTTCCGGGGGAAAACCGCCATACTCAAAGAGCCGCAGTAGATCGTAATATTGCCCGTGGATGTCCCCTGGTCCCCGTGGTAAATGTGTTTCACCTGAGAAATAAGGGACAGTAAACATACCACATATCTTTATGGGGGCTTCCAACTCTAACAGGATGGGCTGATTGATGAAAATTTCACGGGCTTTGGTGCAAAGATATTTAATTTCGTACTCTTGGAGCTGAACGGGCTTCCCAGGTCGATTTCCTCGGACTACGCGAGGGTGGTGTAAGCATCATACGACCATCAAAGACGGTGAACCGGACAAAGAAAGAACGACAAGCCGCGGAATGACCACAATATTGACAGGGTATACCTGGACAGGAGGGACACCCTGCCCTCTCGGCGTTCTTTAAGGTCTGGAACAGTAGCTACATAACGCAGCAGGGTGGTGTCACCCTGGTGGTACGTCGAGGCTCTCAAGGAAGGGATGCCACCAGCAATACGAAACAAAGGATCAATCGATGTGTCACGGCACCCGCAAATCATGATCTTACTAGCAAAGGGAGAGACGAACCTTCGAGCAGACGGTCAATGACCGAGTCAAGATCGATTTCAGTGGCGTTATCCCCCATGGAAAAGGTGACCGAGTGTCGTACGAGAGCGGCGAAATATGTGTTTGACGGAGGTCCGGGGTGAGTTGGAGCTCAGGTGTTGTTGATAAGATGGTGGGGAGAGTAAGGAGAGTTGGGAGATGCTTCGAAAGCGGAAAAGTGGGGGTGTGGGAACAGGACCAGTAATTTTTTTTGGAATAATTTTTTTGGGAGAAAGCTTATGAGTTCTTTATGCGAGGGGAGGAGGGTGATGAGAAAGAGGAGGAGAGAAAGGAAACTTGGGCTTAGTTGAGAGAGTTCTTGCGTGAGGCTTGGTTGATCGTGCAACGTTGTCGGCGGTCGGATGCCTCGGAACAGTCGCGCATCGCCTCGCATCACCGTGGGAATATTTTCTTTCATATCACAACAAATAACGTGATCTATTCCGTTCCCTCCAGCCTTGCCAGGCCCTCAAGGAAAACTCGTTCCAAGAGCGTATTGAATCTCTCTACGTGTTGCATACTCACAACATGTCCTGTGTCCTTCCACACTACATGCTCTGCTTCGGGCATGTGCTTGCTTATATACGCTGAATTTGATGGCCTTACTAGGTGATCCTGATCTCCGGTCAGGATCAATACCTTGGGGATGGTTTTGGATATTTGTGCGAGACGTTCGGCTTCCACATGGTGCGTGAACCCCGCCCACATCTGAGAGACAGCTCCGAGGGGTTTTTGGATGCGTGTCATGCTTGCGCGTTCATTATATAGCTTGCAAGGCATCAATACTACGATCGACCTCACTTAACCTAACTGAGCACGCACCATGATTTGAACCTCGCGGTTTGTCCTGCCCTCAGGATCATTCTCGGCTTTCGCGTCCAACCATGAAGAGTTGAAACACATCTCCACAACGAAGGGAGTACGCCTCTCTTGCTCCTTGATGAATTGTACCCTGGTTTCATTTTCAGATGTCGATTATGTACGCCACCTCGTTGCATTATACCTTAGCATATTCTTCAATCCGAACCACTACTCACAATTCCGGTTCAGTCTCCCTTAGATAAGCCTCAATTTGACGCACCGGAGGAATGTTGAATATAGGGAGACCTCCAGCTGTCGTCACCGCAAGACCCAGAGAAATAAATCTCTCAGGAATACGATAGGTTAGCTCTGTGAACGATCCAACGATGTCGGAACTAAGAGAGATTTGGGCTACTAACGCACCTTGCGTAATCATACCGCCCAGCGATAGTCCAACAACATGGACACTACGCCTCTCGGTCCAACCGATGAAATCGAGCAGTACAACGACATCTTCCGCCATGGCACTCGTCCTGAGGTTTTTGGCATATTACAGAACGTACGAGGAAGCAGGTCGTCAGCCTCGGTCGAATGGGGGAGCTGATGAAAGTACAGACGAGTACGGCCCCGTTGGAGTGTCGCTGTTCCCAACGCCTCTATTATCGAAGACGAGAATAGAATATTGTGGGAGCCGACTAAAGTGCTTCACTTGTGCCGCCCATGAATTTGAGGTAACATTTAGTCTATTGATGTATTGTTTTAATTGCGAGAAGAAAGGTCAAGTAGACATAATGCTCGCCCCGCGACGAAGACTACTTTGACAGGCCCCGTGCCATGCTGTTCGAAGTACAGAGAGTGACTTTCCAGAGGTGAACCCTGGTCCTTTGATTTCGTCACAGGACAAAGACCCTTACGTGTGCAGGTAGCCGGGTCATGAATACTTAGCCATTGCTGCTGAGGTGTGTCCTGACCGGTAGTCATGACAGTTTGCGAGTGAGTGAGTGTTGAGTGAGTCCATGTGATCGTGGTGATTAAATGAACCCCGAACTCAGCCGAGCCTGGCGATGTTTTGATGTTTTGATGTTCTCCGGGTCATTTCAACCTGCGATCGTTTCATTATTCTCTTCTACGGGTAGCGAGCCCCTCTGTCTTTGGTCATTGAAGACGGACCCGTCCCTCCCTGCCGACTCGTTTGCGTGTTTCCTCAATGACTCGGAGTCCACTCCAGCACCACCAGATCCGGCCGTGCTCATATCCCCTCACCTCGTCGCAGCGGACAGTGGCGATGGGTCGGCTAACAATTCTCAGGGGATGGGATATACGCTCACTCAGACCGTTTTGCATATGCAGTCACCTTCCCTAGTGACGACTTACCTGCGGTGTCCTCCCCACAGTGAGGGTCACGCTCACATGGGTCGTGAAGGTGACTTGGGTTTGAAACACCCTTGGGTGCACATTCAAGTGCGGAACATCGGTCGACCTTGGTCCTTTGAGTTAGGCCTAGTCGACTTGGCGGGGAAGGAGGGCGTTGTGCGGTGTTCGACGTTCCAGGTAGATCTCGCCTTTCTACCGTCTATCTTCTCTCGCTCGCGGCAGAGGTATCGGAGACAAGAAAACAAGAACACTAACGACTTGCGTTCGGGGGAGCATTTTCAGATGTATCGACATTTTTCATCCTTGTCCTTCCGTGAATGTGCTTTGGTTCCCACTGACAGGTTTCCGTCTGCAGAATGAACCCGTACTCAAGCCGACCTCTCCTCCGTTACTTCACCTCCCGCTGTCATTCCCCCCGGCTTCTACGACTCCTTTAACTTCATGGTCTACCCTATCGTTATATCTCCCTACACTCCTTTCTCATTTCTCTTCGCGCGCGCTAGTACGGAATTTGGATGACGAGGAGGAAGATCCAAGGCTCTACGAGATCGAACTTCCCAACGCGAGGTTCTCTCATATATCCTATGTCAAGATCTATGCCACGTGCCGGCTAAAGAGGATATGGTTTAGCGAAGAGGACTCATCACAGAGGCTACCATGGGAGTTTGAACTGTATGCAGATAAATGAATTTGCACCCACTACAGGCAAGACTTGATCATTCCCCATGTAAACCTGCCCGTTGTCCATCTCTACCGTCCACCCATTGTATCGTGTAATGAGCATATTCTACATCACCCCTATTTCCAAGTCGCGCTGTCTAGCCCTGCCTCACACATAATGCTTTCTTTCTGCGTGATGCATAAAGTAGGCTCCGCTGCTGCCCCCAGGTGCATGTCTTCCGCACGAGGGAAAAGACCCTCGATCGCTGCAGACTCGCGCGCGAACCCTTCACGAATTGGTATCACTAGATGAAAGCGACCGGTCAAACGAACAAGCCGCCTGAGACATGCGCTGATCCACGCGGCATGCTCGACCTCATAAACGACATCCGCACCGAATACTCCATCAAACGGGACATCAAAGGGAGCCTCAAGTGCATTTTCGGGGTCTGCGGCCTCCTGCCAGTCCAGAAAATGTGCAGATACCACTGGCAGTAGACCGCGCGAGTTGTTGTTCTCGATGTTCAGTCTGAGGTTCTCCAGTGCGAGCGGATGAAAGTCAGACGCGACGATCTCCACACGACCGCAGCAGTGGCGGCGCGACTCGAGGATTTTGCCAATCGTGAGGCTGACAAGCCCCGTCCCAGCACCGAGCTCGAGCACGCGCACCGTCGCCGCCGCCTCGCGGTAGGGGGCCATCCTCGCCGCCCAACCCAAACCGCGCAGGCTCCTCCGCGATCATCTCTGCCAGTACACACGCGCTCCCCCACGTCTGCGCGCCGACGCTCCCAAAGTCATCGTTCCGTAGCGCGACGTCTGTGAGCTGCACGCGCACGCCGCCTTCGAACGCGTACGTGCGCGTGAGCTTGCCCGCGGAGGCGGCGCCAGCGCAGATGGCCATGAGCGCGGCTGCGGACTGGACGAGCGTCTCCACAGCATCCGCGTCCGAGTCTGCGTGGACGGCGACAGGTGGTGGACTTGTGCGATGAGCGCGGTCAGCCATCGCATTGCATACGCGTGCTCGAACGCATCGGCGCGGATCGCTTCCCACGACGCGGCTGTGTCGCTCGGCCCGATGTCGGTGTCGGTGTTGTGGGTGGGTCCTCCTCTTCGACACGCCCCGCGCGTGACACGCCGAGAACCGCGGATTTCGGGGCTGTAGATGGTCTGGAGATATTGGATGGCCTCGTGCAACAGTCCGACGGGTACCGTCCCGAGAGCCTTGATGGGGGGAAGCCGCGAGGTTGGAGGAAGAACGACGACTGCCGTCATTTTGATTCGTTGACGAGGTCGCCAGTAGTGATTAGATTATTGTTGGTGTTGGGAATCAAATCAGAGGCATCGAGTCTGGTCACTGGTGATCGGAATATTTGTCGCGTGTATTTGTTCCGTTCTGCCATCCATGGCGACCTCACTCAACCTGGACCTCAGGTACATCGCAGCGCCGATGGTAAACCAATCGGACACTCCGTTTCGCGCTCTCGTCCACCGTCACGGCGCAACGCTAACATATACCGAAATGCTCAGACCAGCTTGTCTTCTTTCGGATCCAGACTACCTCGCGTTCCACCGCCGCGCTCTGGAACTGGGTCGACCTTCTGCCGGACCGGTAGTAGTCCAAGTCTGTGGCAACGACCAGGATGAGATTGTTCGCGGTGCCAGGACGGTCATGGATCTCTGTGATGGCATCGGTCCGTTTGGCTTGGGCAATCTAACCTCTCCTATGTTTTTGTGACTCTGACGAAAGTATGTGCCAAGCGATGCAGATCTGAACCTCGGATGTCCGCAAGACATCGCTCGAGAGGAACACTTCGGAGCGTACTTACTAGGAAAGAAGGACTGGCCCCTCGTTCAGGGCATCGGTAAGCCCACCACGCAAAAAGAACCATTTCGTTCCCAGCGCCCTGAAAACACACCACAAGTTTCGTCTCTATCAAGATCTCTGAGCGTCCCTGTCTCTGCCAAGCTACGACTCTGCAGCCCAGCGTCATCGACTCTCGCACTCGCAAGTAATCTCGAAGCGTCAGGCGCAGGTTTTCTCGCGTTGCACGCACGCCACCCGTCGGCACGTCGGCGCAGGCAGGGAGCTGCTGATCTGTCGGTAGTGAAGGCCCTCGTCGAGGGTACTGGCGTTCCGGTCGTCAGTAATGGCAATGTCCGTACCTGGGACGACGTGTTACAAAATGCGGAATTTACTGGCGCAAGCGGTATCATGGTAGGTGAGACTCTGCTAGGCAATCCCTAGTGAGTGGGCGTCAGATCGACATACATGTGCCGTTGACATTTGGGGCAGCCTCTTCGAGGGTACACTTCCTGATCCTGTCTCTGCATCCCTAGAGTATCTGGAACTGTGCAGAACGTACCCTGGTACTGCCACCTTGAAGACCGTCCAGACCCATATAAGACACATTATGGAGCACCAATGGTGGGTATCAGCAATATCGATCCGGCACTGTGAGTGATATTCTGCAGTCGGCGACGCACGTGGTTCCCCCAGTTTCGCACAAGGCTCGGACAGTGCACAACCACGGATGAAATCGAGACACTCTTGAAAGGGAACGCAAGACGATGGCACAAACTAAAGGATTGCTCCGTATCACGGAGTGGAGCGGAAGTAGATGAAGCGATGGGCGAGGATATGGACATGTGGGCGGAGGGTCACGAATTGACGGAGTTCCTACATTGTGGGCTGTTTAATGACCACGACGCGCTCACGTTGGAAATGTAAACACCCCGGCCGAAGCAGAAAAGTCATGAGTAGCTGTGTTCACGTATATATCGGGGTACAGCAGAAACGAAGGTACTCGCATGCCTCTAGTCAATCAGGTACTTACGCTTGAAGAACGAGCGCAGGTGCATTATCTGCCACGCGCCGAGTGCAAGCAGTGCCACAATTGTGAACCAAGCGAAATTTTGCACACGAAGGTTCGTCGATACTAAATTTTCTGTCAGGCCGAACCGCTATATGTAGAACACGATGGGAGAACGCACCGTTCGTGCTCTGAAATCGTTCCTCCCGTTTCTTAAGATAATCCATCTCATCCACAATTTCCTTGACAATCCCCTCGAGCTTACGCATCTCCGTCTCAAGCCCCGACAAAGATTCTTGATTCGCAATGGCGCTGTTAGGAAACCCCATGTCAGGACACGCAACGCTATGCGCGCCAGGAAAAAGCGCACTTATAATCCACAGCATCGGCACCGATGTCAACGTCCAAATCAACGATACGCGCTTTTGTCTTGGAGTCATGTGCGGGCACGTCTGTACATACCCTCGCATTAGTCAACGTCGAGTAATATATGTGCACGACGCACCGTGATCCAGATAATTTTTGAAGCACACGCCGACCTCGCCCTCAGAGTGGGCGGTAATTGCTAATCTTGTTTCACCGTTTATTGCCTTCTTATGCAGATACACGTTCTTTTGGGGACTTGAGTCAATGATTTCGATGTCTACGCGTTGGCCGGAACCTGGACCGACATTCGCGGTAACGATTACGAGCGCGTTTGTGTGAGCTGCATTCCAAATGCATTTCGGCGGTGGGTAGCGGTTGGCCGGAAGGGAAAACTTGATGGCCCTCGCTGGATGTGAGAGTATTAAGACGCTTAGTAGCGTAAGAAACAGAATTGTTGGTTGTAACGAGAGCATCGCTACGGTAAGTAAGAGAACGTGTCACACGCACGCAAGCGAGCCAGGCTTTGAGACGCGTGAGAATTTTCTTAATTTGGCAACTACTGTAATCTACATCAGGGGACACCGGCCATTCTTTTCAGCACCGCAAATTCGTTCCTACCCGTGGCTTTGCAGAGTGAGTAGAACTTGGAATTGGCGTTGGAGAGCAAGACAGCCGGGCTATCGAATTCTACTATGCGTCCTTCTTCAAGGAGCATTACCTAGTTATAGTAGTTAGTTTAGAACAAACTAGTAACTTCGAAACCCACCCTGTTGTAATCGATCACAGTGCGAAGGCGATGTGCTATAGTAAGGATTGTGCTCTCTGAAAATTCACTGGCGAGAGTGTGAGATGAGAAACATGGACTTGCTTGTGGATACTTACTGTCTAATGGTTTGACTGATGAGTTCGTCAGTAGCATAGTCAACACTGTTGCGTGGCTTTAGTCAGGGTCTTGGTGACGGAAGTCAGGAATCACCTAGCAGTTGCCTGATACAAGCACATCAGTAACTCGGGTGGCGGAAGGACAGATGCAAACCCGCGAACCTCGTCCATGACAAGCACTTTCGAGCGTTTCAGAATGGCTCTGGCCATACAAAGTAGCTGTTTCTCGCTGAAGGGGTTGAGAATATGCTGCAAAGCCGCAAGAGTGACCCGTTTACCCAGTCGAGAAATTCTCGCCACCTTCAGATACAGACGAATCAAGATCGCGGAACACGTTGGTGTTCACACTGTCTTCTTGTGACTCATCGTCCCCAGATTGGAATCAAATGAACGCGTCGTAGAGCTTCATACTAAGTAAAGTGAGCCGTGGCAAAAGCGAGGCAGCATCAGATGAAACTTACAATCTCGGCATCTTCATATTCATCGAAGACGTCCAAGGTGGAACGCAGGGTTCCACTCAGGATAGTCGGATCCTCTAAAAATCAAAAAGGTTCCACTTTGAGTATGCTGTGACAGGAGCACCACGTACGAGGTATGATTGTCAGCTTGCCCCGGAGGTCAGTCAGTCCAATTTTGGATATATCGAGGCCGTCGATTATAATCCGCCCCTCGGTTGCTTCAACGAAACGGAAAAAGGACAATGCCAAAGTACTCTTTCCCGAACCAGTACGACCCAAGATGCCAACCTACAGAAACTGTCAGATCGGGACTATCGTGTTAATCAGCTATATTGACCTTTTCGCCAGGTTTGACAGAGAAGTTCAGGTTATGCAGGACATCTGGGAGCTCGGGCTAGTGGCAGACGATGAGGCGGAAGTAAACGTGAGGATATCGTTACTACTTACTGCGTATCTAATCACGAGATTTTCGCACTCAATTTCCCCGTTGGATGGCCACGATGCTGGTGGGCGTGGCTCTATGAATTCGGGGGGCTCTATTTCGAGGTCCGAGTATTCTTTCACCCGCTCAAGTGCAACCTGTTTATGATATCAACTTCACTGGTTGGACTGAGGCGGGAGGTGTCGCACCATCGACTGCTCAAGGCTAACAAACCGTCGGACCTGTTATGTATCGTCGATACCTGGGCACATAGAACATGAACGTGTCATACCATGAACAAAATCTGTGTGAGAGATCAGTATTTCGTCTGGTATCAGATATGGGCGACACTCACGTCGTTCGTGACGGTGTTCGCAAAGGCGAGAATAAAGCCAGCGAGGGCGGCATCAATGGTCGGTGTAAGAATTGATACAAAGGCCGCCAGACCAATGATAACAGCCGAAAGAAGGTTGAACCGAACGGAGAGCCACCTGTTCACTGTACGAAACACCATGAGGTGCGGAAGGATAGTATTCCACGCATTTTATGCGCACCTCCCCACATCCAATAGTATGGGTTAGTATTCTGTGGATCGTCGTCAGACAGTTTTCAGGGACCTGCCATAGGTGTACCGACCGTATCGACACACTTCAGCATATCGCGCAGGAACTTCGAAGACGCCCCAAAGGCACGTATGATTGTGACCCCAGATATGGTTTCGCCATAAATTGAATACAGAGGTGACCGTGTGACCGAATCTGGAGGTGTTGACCCAAAGTTGACAGAGAGGATTTGAGACACAGAGACCTACCTAATCGTCGCATGTCTCGAGAGGTTTGGCCATAAATCTGTTTCTAGATGAGTTGTAAACTATATGCACGCACAACTGCAACACACTTTCGAAACTGTTAAAGTGAGAACTTCAGGACTTTTGCAGTGATGTGGTCAAAAACCACTTACTGTTCCAGTACAGCGAGCCGACAACGAGTATGACTAAGAAGAATTGAGGACCTCCGACGATGCTAAGAGTGATAAACGTAGTCGTGACAGAAAGGCCGTTCACTGTGCTACGACCGAAGTTATCGGAAAGACTACTATCAATGCCTGTTTCAAGGTAAGATGATACTTGTTGAAACATGAACTAGAGGTGTGACCTTCGAAATCTTTCCCAAAGCGGTTAAGAAGTCTTCCACGGGAAACGGTGTCGTGGAACCGAATATTTGCAAACAAGACGGTTTCTAGGAGCCCTGCGGTCGAATGAGCATTACACAAAATACCACGATCGGAGGACACAATATACTTTTATACAACACGGTGGATGCGTGGATTGAGCCCGTGTCTGGCATGTGGAAGGTCAAAACGCGTATCGAGAGACTAGTCACTACACGAACAAAGGATATACCAGCGAACAGTCGTGAGGATAAGGCCTATTCAACTAAGGAGTTAATGATCATGTGGACATTTATAATGTTTGAACGAACCAACGCCAGTTATCTGTGGACAGGTAAGCGATGTGATAAACTCGGGGGTCAGGGATGCTCACCGCTGCGTAGATTCCTATGTAAAACATCGGATTCAGTGGCACACGACCACCCTGAGAAGCCCCTGACCAATAACTACGCAAAACCTTTTAATCAGATACCACTGCGTCGGTTGATGGGTATACCTCAACCAGCCGTTTTCCGCGACTGGGCTTGCGGCTGCGAACAAAAACGAAACGGCGAAAATAAGCCAATAACGGTTTTGCCCACAGGCCTTGATGTAGGTCTCCCACACCGAGCGACCAATTCTGCCCACTGCTCTCGTTTCCTCTTCAACCAACTTGCGAGGGCCTTTCTTCTTGGGGCTCGGCTCGGCATCAACAACGGGGGTCTCAGCACCGGACGAACTGTCTTCTGGTTGCATTTTGGTACTTGAGGGGCTGTCTCCCTTGGTGTCGTCCTTTTCTGTTTGTAGTAGCTTTTCCTCAATGGTCTGGTCTGCCATAGCTTCTGCTTCGTCCCTTACCAAAGACTCACTAGCTCCAGACTGTGCCAGGCGGTCTATTATACCAGACGACTGGAAACCTTGGCGATCGCCTTTGTACAGCACGCGACCGTTTTCCAAAGCCACGATATAGCTAGCGCCAGGAGTGCACAGCTGCACATGGTGAGAGACGAGAACGACCGTCCGTCCACGCATCAGATCGCCCTTGAGACATTCAAAGTAGAGGTGATGAGCAGTGTGTGCATCGACTGACCGCTCAGGAATCAGTCATGCTCAACATTGGGGATGGATTGCATAGCACTCACCAGCTGAAAGGACGTCATCAAGGAAGAGAATGGATGCACGAGAGTAAACGGCTCGAGCAAGTGAGACTATGGAAGAATTACGTTGAGTAATCTCGAATTGTTGCGCGTAGAAAGCCTTACTGCGCGCTTTTTGTCCACCGGACAGATTGACCTATAAAACGTGTCAGTGTCGTCTCGCAGAGGAGAGAAGGGAGGGAGCATGTACTCCGCGTTCTCCAATTTCTGACTCATCGCTGTCCTCGAGAATCTTGAGATCATTCACGAGCGCGCACACCTCGAGAGTTCTCCGGTAGCGCTCCTCGACGTAGGGAAGGTTGAACAAGATATTTTCTACGAAATCGGCCATTAGCACGCTCAGAGAGACGAGTACCAGTAAGTCACCTTTGATCGAGGCATTGCGTAACCACGCACTCTGGGACGAATGGAGGGATGAGTATATATCCGTTGTCTCAGTGGGTGGAAACTAATACCGACCTGAGGAACATAGGCACAGACACCGTCGATAACCCATTCATCCGGTGAAGGAACGACACCAACAAAGGAGGCTATCGCGTCGGGTGGTGTTTGGGGACACAACACCTGGCCAGTGAGAAAATCCGCCTCGCCGAGAAGTGCTGTTCCCCATCAGTGGAAGCAACCGGGTGAATCACCACATCCGTACGTACCAAGGAGTAGGAGAGTTTTACCACTACCCAGCTTGCCACAGACAAGACTCAACTCGCCTTTGGGAAAGACAACGTTAAGATCCATTAACATGAACTTTGTCTTCGGTGTGGATGACGCGCTGGACACTGTACTCGCCGTGGCAGTGCCAGAACGCACACGGTCCTGTGGCCATGTAACTGTGGCGCCATGGAAGGCGATGGGAGAAGGGTTTCCACCAAGCGGTGGTACAGGAGCAACCTCAGCTGCATGAAGATACTTTTCAATGCGTCGGAGAGAAACAAAGGACTGCAAGAGGAAATGAGGCATTGGGACGGCACGACGTCATTTAGCGAAAGTACCTGAAGCGCGTTAATTAAGGTCTCAGGAAGCGCGTTCAGAGCGAACTTCATCTCGAGAAAACTAGCGAGACCCAATTGACATCAAATTCATTGACGTCATGAACGACACTTACCAGCGACCTATAGTTGTCACAATTTTTATCAGCAAGCGATTTACACCTACTGGAGGTTGCTCGTACGGAAGTAAATGCCACTGAGGGTGTCAGGGTCTGATTCTTAATCACGGCGAAATGGAAGAAAGCCACCAGGGTAACGATCATGGGAGAGGCATTCCTGGCATACCAGGTCGGAAGGAGCTTGCAAGGGGCGAAGCTTTGCTCACCAGATCCCATTCCAGAGAACCTTTTCGAAGTGCTTAATCGACCGACTGCCCTTAACATCATAAGAGACCGCACCTCGATGAGATAATTGAGCCTCTGGAATTTCAGCTCTTTTTCTCTGATATTCAACACGCGCCTCTCAAAATTACGTTCCCACGCCATGAACTGAGAAACATCAGTTTTATGAACCGAGTAGAAGGGATGATCAATACCTTCAACATCCGAATAGCACCTAGAATCTCATTCATTAGAGCGACGCGCTCATCCCTCGCCTTCATGAGATTGTCCTGTGCACCGACGACGACCTTGCCAGCAAAGTGATTCAACGGTAAGAACAGGCAAGTCACTGCGAGTCCCACGAAAGCAGATGAACCAAGCAAGCTATACAAAAAAATTGTGCCGATAATGATCTCGATAGGGGAATCTTTGACGCAGGTTAAGAAGGCGTCTACAGGAGCGGCAAGTAGTTACGACGTACCGACAAGTGTGAAGACGTGCCAGGCAAATTCGCTGACTCTATCCACATCTGTTGTCATAAGTGTCATGATTTGTGCCTTGCTGGAAAAATCTCCATCGTTATCCTTCGTCTCGGAACTCTCTGACGCTGTGTCGGTAATGTTCCTATCCTTAGCCATATTTTCAGAGGGACCCGAGGACGAAGCGACATCTTTTCTGACTAGCGTCTTGGCAAAAAGAATCGAGTTCAGTTGTATACGGATGCCAACTTGCAGCGTCGTAGTTGAAAGGGACCACATCTGTCCATTAACTAACGCATTTTATGATCAGTTCCGGGGTGCAGAAAGACAGAGAGAATACATACTCAGATAGATGGACGCAGTTCCGACGAAAATGCCGAAAGAATAAAACCACCCCCAGCTCCGATCATGCCTTTCGGGATCCGTTTCGAGGTATTTGACTAGCTGCTGCAAGAAAAACGGAGGGACATAGTAAAGTACCGCTCCTATTGAAGCTAAAGTCATCTGCAGAGCAAAAGCCGCTCTGTTCACACGCGCAAGTCTATATGCGAGCTCCCAGCCACTGCCTGGGCGAATATTCCAGAGAAGGAACCGCTTCAGGCGTGTAGTCGAAAGCGTGGAGCGCATGGAACGAAAGAGATAGGTGGCGCGCATGGCTCCCGGAACAATTGGCAGATCGCCAATATCTAGCGATTCAGCAGTGTTACCGAGCATCACCACTTTGGTGGTATACGAGAAAAGAAGTTGGTCCCAAACTGACGCGCCTGTGCCCACAATTAGTTATCGTAAAAATAAGCAAGAAATACGAACCCGTGACACCGGAAACGTTGTCTACAGCCTGATTTGTAATTGCGGCCACGGTTTTTTCGGAGTAAATGCGTGAAACGGGATAATGGAGAGCAGGGCCGAGCGGTGTGGTGACCGCAATGAAGGTCGAGGACGCGTACAGACCGAGCACGACATACCAAACGACTTGCGTAAGGCGAGGTTGAGAACCATCAGCAAGTATGGAAGTGGACACTTGATTGTTGGGGAAAAGAGCCGTGAACCCTAGTAACACAAAAGCGAGGGCTGTGAGTGCGGAGAGGTGAATGGTTCTTCTTGTGTGCGAATGAATTGTGCTTTCGCCGATGGACTGAGCAGCAAGGACAGAAAGGTAGGCGGAAAACAAGACATGAAGTATATGGGTGGCAGTTGCGGTTGGGGACGATAATGAAATAGAATAGCCCAGTGATACAGTCTGGAGGGATACGACGACAGCAAAAGCTATGACAAGCAATGCACCTCGGAGTTTTGTC
The DNA here is from genome assembly GCA_025769895.1 of Lactarius psammicola. NCBI lineage: Eukaryota > Fungi > Basidiomycota > Agaricomycetes > Russulales > Russulaceae > Lactarius > Lactarius psammicola. The sequence continues at coordinate 518,576 of WTXK01000005.1, read as the reverse complement.
TAAAATAGAATAGGTAAAAGGATGCGCATTCCGACGACTGAACTCACGTTTGCCCAGAAACTAGCCTCGTCTATGGGTTCTCCGTCGATGATGTCTTCCGGAGAGGTGACGTCGAAGGGGTCAGGTCGAGACTCTAATGGACCGTCCAAAGTTATGGGAAGAGCGATTTTACCTCGCTTCAAAGCGGATAATCCACGGAAAGCAAGACTAAGAAGGCCGGTGCCTGCGAGGGTGACGGCGACTGGAAGCTGGAAACTCAATGTCATGCTGGCGGCCAGAAGGAGGTCTTTCTGTGCAGAACCCTCGTGAATCTCTGCTAGGAGTCACAACAAGACGCGTTAATGGACTGTCAATGGTTGACGTCGATGCGTCCAAGAAAATCAATCCATACTCCGGTCGGGTCACGGCTCCGATGCTGTTCTCTCACACACGCTCACCATCACCAAAAATGATGGGAAGTGATTGATTCATACATCAACAAAAAAACTCAGCGCTTTCATTTCAGGCTTAAGACTGGCATCGATGCACATTTCATCCATACAAACAGCAATAACCACCAATGTTGATGCACTGATGCATCATGATGTTCCGAATTGCCGTCATAGTTTCACCGCATACATTGATGCGTTTAGCACCTTCACTGCCTAGTATTTCGGTCCCAGTCGTTCCTGGCAACAAACGGTCACGGGAAAGAGTTTTTTCTACGCATTCCCATTGGCCGCAGGGCGGCAGTAACTAACTGAGCACCACATCTGTTTCCAGCGGCAGCACATCTCCATTCGCGTTCTCGCGCTAACTCGGATCGTGTCAGATCTGTTGTTCCTCCAGCGGCCTCCGAGACATATAAGAATTCATGGACCCATTCCTCGTTACCGGCAACTCTCCACTACCCTCATTTCCTCTTTTCCCTTTGACCTTGTGTTGATGACCATCATTCTGAGCCCTTATTGGTCCGATGGTGTGCAAAAGCTAAAAGTAGAGCCCCAACGTACGTCAACATCATGGTCTGCGTGACTCGAGTTCATATTGACTGCCTGTTGTCGCAGCGTCCCTGCCCCCACCGCGTGGTCACTTACCTCCCGCATTCAACGACTCAGTGCATGCCGCACGCTGTCTCGCTCAGCTTCGTTCGAAAGACAAACCTATTGAAAAGTATATTTATCTTGCGCAACTCAAACACGCAAATGAGGAGTTGTTCTATCGATTGTGTCTGGTTAACTTGTCTGTACGTAACATCTCGGTTTTTCCGCCTCCGAATAGTCGGTATTGAAGTGGAGATAGGAATTTACTCCTATCATATACACACCCACCGTTGGAGATGCGTGCCTCCAGCATTCACACATTTTTCGTCACCCTGAAGGGCTGGTACGCCGCGTGGTGTGTCATCATGCGCGTGTATCGACAATTTGTTTCAGTATATTTCCATCAAAGACAAAGGTAAAATTGGAGACATCCTAAGGAGTTGGCCGCACCAGGATGACGCAAGGATCTCTGTAGTCACGGACGGTGCGAGTTGTTTCCTTCTTTTGTTGTCTAAAGACTAATAGTGAGTGTCAGGCTCACGCATCCTTGGCCTGGGAGATCTTGGGGTCAATGGCATGCCTATCTCCATTGGTAAATTGTCCCTTTATATTGCTGGAGCAGGGTATGTACTTGCACGTGTTTTAAACATACCCGAAAAGCACCAACATGAGCAATTTAGGATTCGTCCCTCATCTACAGTCCCGATCTGTCTCGATCTTGGAACCAATAATCAAAAGCTCTTGGACGATCCGTTATATCTCGGCCTTCAGCAAAGGCGGGTCTCAGATGAAGACATGACCGAGTTTATGGAGGAGTTCATGCTCGAAATGTCCCGCACATTCCCCAGGCTCCTAGTACAATTCGAGGTTCAAGAACCCAACTTTTCGTAGTTGTATGTCTTGCTGATGTACTTCACTTAGGACTTCTCCACCGATCATGCCTTTCACTACCTAGACTCCTTCCGGAACCGTTACCCAGTCTTTAACGACGATGTGCAAGGCACCGGCGCTGTAGTCCTGTCCGGGTTTTTGAACGCCGCCAAGCTCTCCTCGGCTGCTTCCGGTCATTCTCTGACATCCCATCGAGTCCTCTTCCTAGGTGCGGGGTCCGCCGGGGTAGGTGTAGCTATGCAACTTCTCAGTTTCTTCAAGCTGCAAGGCCTCTCTCAAGAGGAGGCGAAAAGCCATATATACTTGGTCGACTCGCAAGGCCTCATTTTTGATTCCCGAGGACCTATGGCGGAGCACAAGAAGTGTAAGGGCACCTCGGCTTTCTGAACACCTTGTCTTACGACCCCTTGTGACGTAGACTTCTCCCGGAGCGACTACAGTGGTCCGCCTTTAACAAATTTAACCGACATCATTGAGTATGTCAAACCGACGGCATTACTCGGTCTTTCCACCATAAAGGTCGTTATCCCCAATTATCTTATCTGGATTTGCTCCTGACACTCCTGACATGTTTTCAGGGCGCTTTTAACCAGGAAGTCATCGAGGCGATGGCTGCTATCAATAAACGCCCCATAATCTTTCCCCTCTCCAATCCTGTCCGCCTCTCTGAGTGCGAGTTCCACGAAGCCCTCAGGTTCACGCAAGGCAGTGTTCTTTTCGCTTCGGGTTCACCGTTCCCCGATACCGTGTGGGATGGCAAGGTCCACTACCCTGGCCAAGGCAATAACATGTATATATTCCCAGGTCGGTGTCCATTTAGCTCATGCCGTACACTTCTTCCTGATAACTTTATTTGATATAGGCCTTGGCTTGGGATCAATCCTATCCCGTGCGAGCGTTGTCACGGATGCCATGGTTGAGGCTTCTTCCTTAGGCCTCGCTGATTCCCTCACCCAAGAGGAACGTGATTCTGACCTTCTCTATCCCCGTCTGGAACGCATTCGCGAGATAAGCGCTTTCATAGCCACCCGCGTTATCCGCAAGGCCCAAGAAGAGGTAAGCGGTCAATTTTCGCATGCGAACGGCCGAACTTACCGCCGGATTCTATAGGACGTGGATAGAAATGGCGATTTGCGCTCGCTCAGTGATGCACAACTTCTAACGTATGTAACAAGCAAGATGTGGAACCCGTGATCGGCCCTCCTTTCCTATGGCTTGTATTACTGCATAGTCCAAAAAAATGGCCTAGATATGCACCTTACGTTTAGAGTTCGAAACGACACACTGACTGCCATCATCGTCTGCGGAATTGCAAGCGCCCGTAAAAGTGGTTGATTACCGCTTGTTGCGAGCCCCAAAGCGTTTCATCAACAAGACCCCGTACCCGTGTACCCGTGTATTGCCTTGCGGGGACTTGAACCTTCAGTTCCAAATCATCCATCACTCCCGATAATCGGAAACCGATGTCTAACCACCAGGCTGGCTATTTCTGCGGCTTCGAGAAATCTTGAGCGCACAGAACGACAGCACCGAGCCCCTTCATAATCACAATAGGACTTTGTGGTGGGGCTGCTCCATGACCAATAATCGTGGTGGATCCCTGCGACCTTTGATGTCATTGCTTATCGTGGGTAAGTCATGCATGACACAGATTCCTCATGGTGCTCGCCACCCTTTATTTAGATGGGCCATTGGTCCGCCGTTGGGTAGGGTGTGAACACCCAATCTTCGTTGCACGGGCCTGAGCCATCCAGAAAGATGACCAAACGAGTACTTTTTTTCACTTGCGTGTCACAGCCGTAAAACTTTTTCTCCTTTTGAGTGGCTACTGGCCACGAGAATTTGTCGAAAAGCCGGTCGACTGATTGCACTGAATAGTCATAACAACACGAGCGACCGCAATTCCGAGCCCAAGTGTGTGTGTGCGCCAAAAAAGCAAGCTGACGGAGACGGTAAGCGAGCATCGAGAACCGGTTGCTGGGGGCTGTTGCACTATACTTATTTTCCCTCGGGCGGGGGAATGGTGTCCTTACTTGGGTCGACGTTCCTGCCCTGCCGCCTTCTCTCTTCTGAGGCCCACACCAAGCTCCGATGTTTTGCAGGGAGTACGGGCCAAAGGTCCCTCTAGACCCAAAAAAGGAAATGAAATATATGCACTTGGTCATCGGTCCTTTGCACAGATGATCTTTCCTTACCCGTAACGCGTAACGGGTGTACAAACTCGTCGATCGCACGTCATCATGTGCACTTCCAGGCACTGACAAAGGACCATGAGGCCTCCATGGAAATGTCACAACGCAAGCCCGCTCTCCATGTAGGTAATCTGCGCACTAACGTCCCTACAGCGCCGTCAAACACACGCGGTCGGGTGCCCGGTGTTTGGGGTAAGAGTCTCGTCGGCGGTCCCCCCAGATGTCCGATTCTGTTAGAACCAAGGTTCTACAATAGCATATCGCATTCGCTAGACGCCGTCCGCTTGGCGCTTGGGTGAAGCGAGTTGCTGACTCCTGTGCTGAGGTAGGCCGATGGCGATGGGCTACCGGATATATTCCAACAAAGACTCACGCCGCATGCCACAGGTATGAGTTCTTACGTCCATGCTTCATCACTGTGACTTGTGGGGCAGGTCCTTTGTCCCATACGGGCCATCGTCTCGACCCTCTTTGCCCATCCCTGGCTGTTCGCACGGCTTCTATAGACTGGTCAGGACCCTGAAGAAGTAGTTCTTCTATGACCTGTGGCGGGGAATCAGATTTTCGACACGCCACTTATACCCCACGGCCCGGCCAGCGCAGAGTCAGCTGTGTGGGCGGGCGCCGGTCCTTTCGGCGAGATATGTGTCGCGTTATCGCCCTGGCTGCCCCACGACTGTGGTTGTGTGGTTGCCCCAAAAACGATAAACCTTTGTAAGGTCACCACGCCCAGGCGCGTTAATCACCGCGGGAGAGATTAATCAGGGGAAGCTCTGGGGAACTACTGCACAAAAGGGATATTTGGACCGCTAATCAACTACTGCATGGGACGAATCTCACACGACAACCTACCTCGACGTTGCGCGGCCTACCGCGTCTGGCTATTGGGTTAGTTTTATCCCCCCCACCCCACCCCACCCCCTAATACCCCCCCCTCTTGTGTGATTGTAAGATTATAGTAAATTCGATTTCTTTTTTTTGGTATTCGGTTGGCGATGCGTTCGAATGGTCAGGCAGCTCTTCGATGCGGAGCGGCAAATCCCCCTTCCCAACTCTTTTTGTCCCGCGCACGCGGCGCTGCGGCCTGCCCACCACTACCCCGATCCGCTTCGGTGCTTTCTGTAGTCCGTCCGAACCGGATCGACAGGCAGCAGCCCACTACTACCCCGCCCTGTCCCGGCCGTACCACAGCACATCCAGCCGAGTTTCGCAGCTAAGAACTTCTGGTCATCGAGACGTGAGGGGAGAGTGTGCCAGCTATGAGCGATTCTTTTACGAGTTTACGAGTTGCCTCTCATCAACTTATTTATTTCCTTCCCTCGTCGCTCCAGACACTTTACCGCCGCGTCTTCTATACACGTTACAGGTGCAACAGGCACTGGCGAAGTTCCGGACACGTAGTGTTACCTCGCGGCACGCAACCCAGTTAAACGACAAGCTTGATTGGTCCAAATAAGATCGGCGTTTATTGGCTATTCCGCGAGTTGCCCATCTGGCGCAGTAGAGCGGAATACGACGAGTTGGGACCTTACCTTTCCTTTGGAGGGGGGTGAGTGGGGAGGGGGGGAGGGGGAGTCCGAGGCTAGCCGGACAAACTCGAACATGTCGCAGTCCAAGAGCTCGGCCTTTGCCCCGCTCCTCTGCATTCCCCGTTTGACCGGGCCGATCAGCCAATCAAAGGAGGAGAAAGAAAGAAAGAAGGAAAGAGAAAGAGAGAGAGAAGTCGGTTGACATGTCAGATAATGAACGTCGCCGCGTGCCCAGAAGCACTTGTCCCTTGTCAAGTCAAATCTAGGCAACCATCCACCATAGCCGGATAGTCGGGAACCTGGGGCGGTAATATAATTGGCGGTGGGCGGCCCGAATACTACACTCAGCTCAGGCCCCTGCATGCCATGCCCCCTTTCCTCGGACCGGGCATTCGATTCTTTCCCTTTTATGCCCCTTGGCTTGGCTTGAAGCAAAGTTGGTGAGTGCCTCCTTCATGGAACTCCTCTACCCTGCATTGCATCTATTGTATCGTCACAGTCTCTTGTGTCCCTGTCACCGCCAGCCTCGGTGCGACTCTCAGATCCTCCTTACCACATGACAAGAAGTCCGATACAGTACATGTCAACCCTCGGAATCAGCCGCTAGATCCGATCAGCCGCGGCCTGTTCTCTCACTCCTCACTCAGTGACCTCGGTGAGTGCGCACCAGTCATCGATCACCATGCCGCTGGCCTGCCGTCCCAATCGTGTAGTGTGTACACTAACTATGTCTTCCATTTTCGTTGGCTTACCGATTGTCCTACTTCGTCGGCACGGACCACGTTGTGCGACAGAAAAATATCCAATGTGCTTTATCAAATATGTTTTTTTTTATGACCCCACCCGGGCCGACCAGTCACTTTGCGCTCTGCTCCTCGACCTGTCGTGTGCGTACTTAGTAGAGGCTGCTTTATTAACGGAAATAGATGTCGCACGAGCGTCCCAGAAACAATTGACAGGGTCGAACAAGCGAAGTGCAGCGCCTTGGCCGTACGCATTCTTTGCTCGACGCAATTGAAGATCAGATAGAAGACCATAAGTAAGCAGGCGCCCGCGTCAAATGTGGGGTAATTCGACAAGCGAGACAACACATGGCGCGTTTTTACCAGACCCCCGTATTTCCGTGATGCGCCAGAAACTGGACCCTTTTTTTCACTCTGATTTTTCTTCGATGGCCCCGCCCAGCCCGCCTACCTGCCCATCCAGCCCTAAACGGAGTGTATGGAAATTGAAATGTATATCGTTAATAACGGAAGATGTTTATGAGAGTTATGCCTTACCCCGTCGACGACGAGGAGTTCGCCGCAAACGTACTGGCTAGCTCGGCTAGCAAGGAACACAATTGGACCGGCAAAGTCTTTGGGATCTCCCCAGCGCCCGGCTGGAATGCGCTCAGATATCTGCCGGAGACGGGCTGGATCTGCTAATATCTTCTCATTCCTGGGAAGAGAGGTAATGTGAATGCGCGTCCTTCTCTGGTCATATGAGGCAGTAAAGTTCGAGAAATGAAGGGCGCGTTCCCAAGGAAAGAGCCTCCTTAGGAAAAGATAAGATTGCGGGCCGCTGACGGGCCGGAGAAGTTCGCGGACTTTATAGATCCGTTACAAAAGGGGCAACCGTGATCATGATGGAGCGCATTGGTACGTTGCTGAAGAGAAGAAGGGGAAGGGGGGTAGATTGGGGATGGCTACCCACTCACATGTCTGTAGCGATATAGCCGGGACATATGCCGTTAACCTGGACATTGTGCTGACTCCACTCGTTGCTCAAGGCTTTCGTGAGTTGTCCTAAAGCGCCTTTGGCAGCGGCGTATGCGGGAACGGTGATACCTCCTTGGAAAGTGAGGAGGGAACAAAAGTTGATGATCTTTCCATGACGCCTTGGAACCATGTGGCGGCCAGCAGCCTGCGAAAGGAGCCAGACGGACTTGAGGTTGACGTCTAAAACCTTTGAAGCGAAGTAAGGAGGAACAGAGTAAACAAATAAAGAATGTGTGCAGGGAAACAGAGGTCACGCATGGGAAAGACGGAATTGTACCATAATGAGAAAAACAAAGGACAGATGTGGAGCAGAACGTACATCGTCCCAATCTGTTTCTGAGAAGTCGAGGCTCGGTGATCTCCGTTGGATGCCAGCACAATTTACTAGGACATCGATGCGGCCTCCCATGGCATCAAGAGCCTTCTGAAAGACGCCCTTTACGGAATCAAGGTTGTCCAAGTCGCAGTGAACGAAGTGTACGGTAGCACCAAGGTTGCGAATTGCGTCGATGGTGGTAAGGTTTGGTGGCGTTCCGTCCTTGGGTTCACGGAGTAGAAGACAGATAGCGGCACCAGCCTCAGCAAGTGCAATCGCACAGGCAGCGCCAATACCTAAGTTGTGATTCATATAATCCCATTTTGACGAGAGAGAGCGGGAATAAATAGGCACAAGTGGGGAAATCAAATAATGAAGGGAAAGAGAAGTGTGAGACTGACCCCTGGAGGCACCTGTGATGAGGACATTCTGACCGGACAAGTCGAAGAGAGAAGGAGAGGGTACGGGTGGAGAAGGTTCCATGGGTGGACGGGATGAGATGGTCTGTCCTGAGGACCTGAGGCCTGAATCTTGCGGTGTCCAGACATTAAAATGGCCGGACCGGGGGATCGTGCCGAGGAAGTGAGAGAGGGGTGATCCAGTTTATCGATGGAATTGGAAAGTGAGGCGATTGAGATTGGTCCACTTGCTTCAGGAAAGGGGTGGGGTAGAGGGGAAAAAAGCCGGGATGTGGAGGGGGAAATGAAGAGGCGGTGGGGCAGGCGGGGCGGCAAGGGATGTAGCTTTAGTCGAGTCGGAGAAGACGGTAGTCGTCGGTCTGTCGGTCGGTGAACGGAACTTAGGAGGATCTAGATGTACTGAGTTGGCTCGTGGACTCGCAACGCAACACATGTGTCAGGCCAGGTAAAGGTCAAGCTAATGGTCAGATGCAACGGACGGAAAGTCGGTCCGGTCCGCAGAAGACAGAGAGGAACTCAAGTCACATTTACTTACTCACTCAAGCTCAATCTCGCGCCCTCACTTACAGTATTCTATTCGAATCCTTTAACCGTCCATTTATTTTTTCACTTTTCCCTTTCTGCATAAATATCAATGTCACGTCCCCCTTCCCTTCTCTCTACTCACCCTTTCCCATCATTCTTCTCTTCTCTCTCATGTCTCCCATCGCTCTACCCAGCTATCAGAGCGCCGTCCTCTACGGCCCAAAGGACCTTAGGGTCGATGACCGTACCCTCTGGCCCCCTCAACCTGGCCAGGCCCAGGTCGCCATCGTAGCCACCGGCCTTTGCGGGAGTGATTGTAAGTCCTCGCCCCTACCCCTACCCCTTCTCACCTCCCCCCTCCCCCTCCCCTCATCTGTTTTCTCACCCTCCCTTCCACGCAGTGCACTACTATCTCCATGGCCGGAACGGTGACTTTGCCCTGCAAGCCCCCTTAGTCCTCGGTCATGAAGCTGCCGGCATTGTGACTGCTGTCGGTCCTGGTGTCAAGAACCTGGTACCCGGTCAACGGGTAGCCATTGAGGCTGGCGTCATGTGCAACAACTGTGACTACTGTTCCAAAGGCCGCTACAACCTATGCAAGAACCTCCGTTTTGCTAGCAGCGCGAAAACGTTCCCACATCTTGATGGGACTCTTCAAGAACGCATGAACCACCCCGCTCACGTCCTCCACCCGTAAGCGCCCCCATCCCCCCATTGTTACCGCCCTAATTCCCACACCTTTATATCGTAGTCTCCCCGATGATGTTTCCTTCGAAGAAGGTGCCCTAGCAGAACCCCTCTCCGTTCTCATCCATGCTTCCCGTCGAGCTGCCCTTTCACCAGGCCAGACAGTCCTCGTTTACGGTGTCGGTACCATTGGCCTTCTGGCTTGTGCCCTCGCAAAATCTTACGGCAGTTCACGTGTTGTTGCTGTGGACATCAATCAAGCTCGCCTCGCCTTCGCCAAATCACACGGTTTTGCCGAGGATGTATATTGCCTTCCGGCGACTCCAAGGGCAAAATCGCCAGAAGAACAACTCCGAAAAGCAAAGGAGAACGCCGACCTCCTCCTTGAAGTCTTTGGTGAGGAGAACGGGTTTGATGTGGTGTTCGAGTGCACTGGCGCCGAGCCATGCATACAAATGGCGATCCATGTACGGTTTCTTCCATCCGCGCTCCTGTCCAGTGGATCATCTGACGTCGCCCTCGGCACTTTTATCCATACAGACGGCGATCACTGGTGGGCGGGTGATGCTTATCGGAATGGGAACTCGCAATACTTCCCTCCCACTTTCGGCTGCAGCGTTGAGAGAAGTGGATATCCAAGGCTCCTTCCGATACGCAAATACGTACCCTGATGCAATCAACCTCCTCGCTTCCCGCAAGCTACAAAACCTTGATAAACTTGTCACCCATCGCTTTGATCTATCTGACACTGCACACGCTTTCGATCTTCTTACTCGCGGCGTGGACGAGCGAGGAGATATGGTCCTCAAAATCATGGTTGGGTCTGGTACATCCCCATCACACCGGTAGTTGTTCGTCGGTTCAAATCAAGCAGTATACCCGTTGCTTATGAGATTCACACCCTTTTCCCTCATGGCTGGTGATGTCCCCTCCGTCTGCATCCTTTTATTATTGGTTCTCTGGTTGCTACTATATCTATCTCATTTCGTCGTCCTGCGTCCCGATTTGCACTTGTTACAGTATTATATCCTAGAATCAGATCATTTTGTACTGCTTCTTCTACGCCTTGACCTAATCTCTTGTCTAGCGAAGACGATGGACCCCGATAGACCCCTTAGATTACCTCGGGCTCAGCCACCCCCTGTCGGGGAGAAGTAAGCCTCATACGCCTCTCAACCTTAAACTTCACGCCACCCAAAGACTGGTTGGGCGCATAACCGTCTCAGTTGCCTCTCAATCTAACGTGCCACTTTGATTTCACAACCGTGCATGTGGCTGATGTAATGCAAGCCGAAACATTCCCAAGTCGATCCATTCGCTGTTCTTCTGGCAGGTGTTGGAGCTAAGGGAGGGGGTTGAAACGATACAAGGAGAATCCCACACCCACAATGATGTAACTACACGCCCCCGCGGAAATTCCGTCCGCACGCTCCTTTTGCGTACCCAACAGAAGGTTAGTGACGTCGACGTCTGACGGCCCGTCTTGCCGCCCTTCATTTTTGCGTGACCGATCGATCGAGTTGATTCCGCAGAACAGCCCAAAAAGAAATAAAATGAATCGCTCTATTGCCACCGCTGCCGCTACCTCCTTGCCAACTTGGACTGGTGGTGGCGTTACAGTCTGTACGCCTTTGCGTTTAGAAGTGAAGATCTCCCCTATCCATACGTTATTCGTCCGTCTTGCGCGGCTAGCATAGGTAATATATAGTGGCATCAGAAGAAAAAAAAAGGGCGAGGGGAGGCAGCATTTTTCGGGTTGAAACCCCGCACTTTCGGGCATTCGTACCGGTCTTCCGAGCTATTACTCGTACTCGTACGGAACAGCGACTGCGCGCACGGCGAATGCAGGGGTAGGGGTAGGAGAAGACTCTCGACGGCATGGCGGGTATATTCGTGCTGACCGATACGTGTAACGAATTTTGAATTGGTGCCCCTTAGACGAAGAACGACAATGTGGATGTGGAGTGATTTGAAAAAAAAAAAAGGAGAGGACATCTCGGGCACCCGTCGCCAATATCGCTTCGCCGCTCTCCCCTCATATCGCTTAAGGCCCGGTTGACCGGAAGGGGGCGAATCCCAGGGACAATTCTGCTTTTCTTGGGTTGGAGGACGGGGAGGTGCCACGTCACGCGGCGCACGTGAAGTCCTAGTTGAAGACATGCAAGGATGGAAGTCCAAGCACGAGGATCAGCTGGTGTGAGCAGATCTCGGTACCTTGTTGGAGGCGGTGCAACGTTGGCCATTTATCTTTCCTTTTATTCTTTCCTTACTTGGCAAGCTTTTTAGAGAGGTTCATGACCAGCTGGTACCATATTCCACCAAGCTGTAAAAACCAAGTTGTGCCACGTTGTGTGCTTTCACCAGGGGCGCTGCGCCACAGCCCCAGGCAAGCCAGCAGCAGACAACAGTGCAACACTCATTTTGAGAGTTGATCGATCGATACTGGTTAGGGTACGGCATCCCGTCCCGGAACTCTTGTTTTCAAATGCGACGATCACCAATTCGCAGCTTAATTAACCCCCCAGTAGTGCCCGTCCGTAAGATCTCATCGATCTCAAACGGCACTGTGAATGCAGATTCATCAGCTAAAATATTTGCCGGGCTCGGGCTGGGCTTTCCGGAACCAGGGTAACTCTGATGAACGCCCATAGAGACTGTAGCGCGTCGGCCATGTCGCCGGGGGACTGCCGAGTCTAAGAGGAATCTGCTCTTCCTTCTCGGGAGACCGTTCGATTGTTGTGGGTGGTGCCCTAGGCGATCCGGATCTGGACCCGGGTTAGCCAGAGTGGTGGCATACGGAGTCAAGTTTCTGGGTCAGCCAGCCCTCGGGGGAGGAGCCGTCCTAGCACGGACATGATCGCACATGCATTGGTCCTAAAGGGTGACAATCGGTCCAATGATCACAAGTCGTCGGGCAATAATAACGCACCGCAATGCAGATGTGTCTCGAAGAAATCATTTGTCTCGAGGTGATTCGGAACATACGCCTGACCTGAGCGCTATTACATCTGGACATAGCAAGATGTCGGCTCGCTCCCGAAGAGACGTACCAGAAACATGAGGAGCCAACGCTAAGAGAGAAAAAAAACAAGTGAGATCGTCCCATCGGTGTTTTGCAGTAAAAAAAAAAGAGACAAAAGAAGAGATTTCAATTTGCTTACATTAGGTCAAGATGTTCCATTCACCAATTTTTTTTTCTTCTTTTTGTCAAAACGAAACGACATTGATCAGTCTAGAGACATCCCTTTCATAGCGGTCACTTGTGACAAAGCCGGGGCGAAGATCAAATTTTCAGCTAAAGAGCCCTGCCACATACCCTAAACAGAGCGAGGTAGCTTCCAAACCCAAACCGTAATCTGTCCACCTTTCTTCAGTTAGTTAATCTCGTGAACTGCTAGACGCCGTACGGCAGAATAACAAATCGCTGACCGCCCTAGAACGAAGGGCCGTCGCTTTCTCTGTGGATACCAGCTCCTCTTCTAATACGTCTTTGCCAGGGCAAGTCGGGTGTTGTTGAGATGCCTCAACCAACAGAAGAGTCTAAGAAGAAGGTGCCTGTGTGTGTATATGTGGGGTGATTGACGGCATGGACGCGAAACGTTGAATTAGAGAGGGGCGACCACGGAGATTCGTTGCGAAGGCCCGGTCAGCAGAGAGAGTGCAGGGTGCAATGGTGCTACCTGTCTTCTGTTTGAGCTGTTGGTTTGTCGGTGGCTATCGGACCTGAGAGCCAGAGGGACAACGTTGCACCATACAAGTGCCGCAACGCATCATGTAACGGGAGTTCTTTGGGAACCGTCCTTGATCAAAACACGGTGTATGAGACCGACCGGTCATTCGGGACGAACTCTCCGAACATCGTCACAAATGCGCGTCTGTCACGTGTGACGGCTCGCGTCCTGAGTTGCTGCCTGCCGACCCTGTCTCACCGACCCTTTCCCAGCAGTCATTCATTCAGTCCGTGCCGCACCCCCGACAGCTCGAGGTACACAGAAATCCCAAATGCCTTCCGCTGAGACAGAGCCACCAACTCCGGAGCTCATGCTCGCCTTCTATCGCCGTCTCTACCCCTTCAAGTCGATATTCAAGTGGCTGAACCACGAACACACCCCCGGCCGGCTCTTTACTCACCGCGAGATCGCGTTCACTCTCCAAAATGACGTGTATCTGCGATACAACTCGTTTACGACTGCGGACGAGTTTAAAAAACAGACGTGCACGTTGAACCCGACCCGATTCGAGATCGGGCCCGTGTACACCGCTCGAGTACGTCTGTCTCGATTGCCTTCCTTCTCGTGCCGCATCTATTTCCGCCTCCCGATGCTGATACGAGAATTGATGATCGGTTGCATAAAGCCTCGTGACAGGAAGACTATACGACCGGGAGCATTTTCTCCCGCTCAAAGAGAACTCGTTTTTGATGTTGACATGACGGACTACGACAGCATCCGAACTTGCTGTTCTGGAGCGGACATCTGTAAACGCTGCTGGGGCTTCATCGGCGCTGCGGTCCGTATTCTCGACACTGCCGTAAGGCAGCAGTTTGGCTACAAGCATCTGCTCTGGGTGTACTCGGGTCGTCGCGGAATTCATCTGTGGGTGTCGGACCGGGAGGCGATGGGATTGACGGATGACCAAAGAAGGTCCCTCGTTGACTTCTTGACAGTCGTACAAGGCGGCAAAGAGATGCACAAGAAGGTCAACGTACGCCCTGTAGTCAAGGGCCGGGCAGGAGATCTCCCTCCTTCGATCCAGTAAGCAAAAATTTAATTTTGTGACAGCGTTCCAGGGGCGACGCGCTGAGTCTCGGCGCTAGACAAGCAGTCGACCAACTTGCGGATCCTTTCGGAGATCTCATTCTGCAGGAGCAGGATTGTTTCAGGGAAGAAGCTGGATGGAAGGCGCTTCTTCAGCTGATACCGGATTCGAAGATCGTTGAGAAACTCGAACAGAAGTGGGCGCGGTCGGAGGGCCGCTCTTCAGACGACAAATGGACCGATCTCAAAGAAGAGATCAAAGCGCTTTACAAAACCACTCAAGCGCGCGTCAGTCTATCTAACTCATCGTTCGCCCCTTCTCGCCAACTAAACTAAAGCCGGTTGTGTATTGCAGCAACCGATGAAACAGGCAATGGAAGACATAATCCTTCAGTTTACATACCCACGAATCGATGCAGAAGTCTCGAAGCACAGAAACCACTTACTCAAAGCCCCATTCTGTGTACATCCCAAGACAGGACGGATATGTGTCCCGATAGACCCCGAGAAGATAGACGAATTCGACCCTGAGCTCGTCCCCACGGTCGGCCAACTTCTACGAGAATTGGATGCGGTCGCAACTGAACCATCTGGAGAAGAACACTCAGGTTTGTCATTTTCTATGAAAATAACCAAATGACGCCAATGGTGAATCAACGTCTCCATTTCAGACTGGGAAAAGACCTCGTTGAAGCCATATGTTGATATGCTAGAGAAATACGCCCTTGGTCTTATGAGCGAGGTTCGAAAGGATAGGTTAGCGACTGGTGAGTCATTTCGACTCTCCCAATGGACCGCAATTGAGTTTTTCGATAGACATGACGTGGTAGTACGATGACCGTGTGTAGATCACGTGACTTTATATACTCTTTCCCGATTCGGGGACAATCCGACTGCATGACGACAACAACAATCCCGACCCGCGGCGGAAGCAAGTTGACTGTGTGCGGGCAATTCCCCCCTAGCGCTGAGCTCTGGCAACTTCAACTTTGTCGGGTCGCCCCCTCCTCTCGTGGAACCCACGTTCATCATGTCGTCCGTATCGTTTCTTCCCAGTCCCAGCCTAAGTACGGCCATTCCTACCTTTACTCCCTCCGGCGGATCTGGAAAGAGACCTGCGTCTATGACGCTGCTGTTTGGCTCTCTCGTCGTATTCTCCTCGCTATTTGCGGCCTTTCTACTCCTTTGTTTCTTCTGGCAGTATCGCCGTGCACAACGTAGAGGGCTTGTGCTCGAATACGACGAGACGATAGGCACATACAGGGGCGTGCCAAAAATGTGGGAGGTGTGGACCCAAGGTGAACCCAGCGGGAGTCAAAGGGACTGGGAAAGCGTCAGGGTGAGTTGTGTACGACCCCCTTTGGCGGCACAATTGCCGTTCCTTTGTGCAAAGCTGCTCAAAGTGGCCATAAATGCCAGCCGTTATCTGTAGACCCCGAGAGTGCACTACGTGTCAATCCCGAACCCACGGCATCACCCACATCGCACCCGCATCGCTCACTTCGCTGTGCATTTCGTCGCCCAGCGCCACCTCCCGAAGCGCCGCCGCGGCGCGATAGTCCAGACGCTCCCATGAGCAGTCTCCGCACGACCTTCATCATCGCAATGCCTTGCGCAGACCCGCCAAATCGCCGCCAGTCCGTGCTTTCACAAGGACCCAGTGTGAATGGGGACTGGGGGCAAAGGGAGTACGCCATTGGAATTTATCACGCCCCTTTCCGGGAGGAGAGCTCGGTTTCACCCTGATCTTTGATGCTATCATGTACCTTTACGGCCGTGATGTTTTTTTTTTGCACGTACCATTCACGAGAGGGGGTTGTATTGCTACGCCTGTCGCCGTGTTTTACGACCACCAATTGATTTTCATTCACGCCTCAGCAAAAGTCTCTCGCCAAGGACAAGGACATGGGTATTAGAGATCCGCAAATCACTAGCTATGTCAGAAATACAAAGTGCAACTTAAAAAACTGGAAGGGGGATAAATAATCAGCACAGTATGAGAGGGGTCGGTACATGTTTCTCTTAGGCAAATGACGACCCTCTTTTAATCCATGGCATGCATGGCACTTCAACGAGCCCAATAGCTAACTCACCCCGCAATGAGCTTCCCGACGTCTTCTGGTCAACACCATCGTGAGATTGGGTATGAAATGGCGAGGGCATGGCAACCAGCACGGCGACTTGTAAGTCAGAGCTTCCCGGATCCTCTTTCTCCTTCTTCTTCCCCCTCGCACTGTTGGTCCGATATTTGCCCGCCTTCCCCCTCCGAAACGCGTCATCAGATGTACGATCAGACTCCGTGCCCGTCAAGATCGTCACGGAGAAGGGCTACGAAAAAGGGAAAAGGACAAAGGTATTGTTTTAAGCGCTGTCGCTCCACACCTTCGTAGTGTATACGGTACCTACCAAAGATTCTTCCCATTTCGGGCCATCCGAGACACGTTCTCCCGTCCAGGCGTCGAACATCTCTGGCCGGCCGTTCGCGGGATTGTTGTCGTTCTGTGGCCTTCGCGCGGCGTTTGGGTCGTAGCCCGGAGTGAATGGATAGTTCCGACCGATGAGCCTCCGCCACACGCAGAGGGATACTAAACAGAGCAAGAGGACACCGACACCGATGAAACCGACGAAGATAGGAGGCGATGCGCCTGGAGATGAGGACGAGGATGAGGAAGTGGAAGTGGCCGCTGGTGTCGACGCGGCCGTGGAACTGCTTGGAGAGGGCGACGTAGAGGACATGGTGACGGTTGGGCTTGTGAATGAACTGGCCCTACTACACCATGACTAGGAATCAAATCAGAACAATCGTGTGAGGGAGTAAGCACCGCAGTCGAATGGAGGTTCCCACTAAACGGCTGATTACAGATAGCCGATTACAACTTCGGATCTTACGCTCCCACAGGGCCACAACTCACTGTCAAATTCACATGTCGTTTGGATCATATAAATAGATCATGCATTGACAATAAAACATACAATAGTTTGTCACAATGCAGATGAGGATATACAAGCTACAAGCTACTTTATAGAGCATTGTCCGATCCACACGCAAATTACAACCGACCAGCTACGTGAAACGTCTTTTCAATCCCACGGGACACTTCAGTGGCTTCCTTATAAAGCCTTCAGTTATCTCGAGCTATCCGAGGCGTCAGCCACTGCCAGGTCAGCCCGAATAACTTCACTAGCTTACCGGCTTATCAGGGTAATCCAGCACAATATCAAACCGACGAAACAAGGATGAAATAATGAGCAAAAGCTCCAGGGAAGCAATGTTTTGACCGATACAAGCCCTGCAGATAGATGACCCGGGCACAGATATTCTTACGTGGTACGTACCTAGGACCAATCGAATACGGGTAAAACGTCCTCTGCATGGCGTCACTGTCCCTTTCGAACCACCTTTCCGGCCTGAAGACAGACGCATCATTACCCCACACCTCCACGTCTCTGTGAATCGTATAGGTTGGCACGCTCAGGATCGTGCCTTGCTCGAAAAAATGGTCCTGGATCTTCATCCCTCCTTCGGGAACAATTCTAGGCAAGCCGACTCCGGAAGTAGAGTGTAACCGAAGCCCTTCATCTATGACGGCGTTAAGATACGGGAGGCTTTTGACAGCTTCGTAGGACGAAGCAGGGTCATCCTCGCCCTGTAGCGCCTCGTCTAGTTCGTGTTGTAATTTCTTCTGAACCTCGAGATTGGACGCAATGTAGTATGCAATGGCGCAAGAAGTGCTGAGTGACACGTCGACAACTAAAATTACGTGTCTGAAACAGGGAACATACTTTGATGTCGTGTCACTGCCAGCAACGAGCTGGGTGTGCGCTTCAGCAGTTAACTCTTCTCTGCCCATGGGATTGCCATCTTCATCCTTGCCTTGTTGCAACTTACTCAAGACATCAGCTCGGTAGGCAGGGGAGGCCAAACGTTTCGCTACGGCAGCTATCGCAAGACCGGTAAGATCTTTCACAGCCTCGGATCCCCTGCTGTACCACGGGATGTAGCGTTTGACAATGGGACGAACCCAGGGAGGAAGCACGCCCATAGCGGCCGAGTATTCTCCGCGATCATTCAAAATTTTGATGGCTGGGATGACAACGGTCTTGCAATTGCCAGCGTCTTGACCGTACATGGAGAGAGCCTGCTCTTGAGACTTTGCGACCGGGGCAGAGTCCTTGGCTGCAGCGATCATGCCGAAAGATCTACCAAACGCGAGATCGCCTTACGACACGGCATTAGCGAGGCTCGTTCGTGGTAAGCAAAACCTGGATGCCCCACCAATGACGTCAAAGGCAAGGTAGTTAAACCCTACAATTTCGGATCAGCAAGGAAGTGACCTTGGAGTGAGACAGGAAACTCACAAGGCATGCAATCCAACCAGATCCGTCCGTCACGACTTTGCCATCCACCTTCACCGTCATCACCACACGGGCTCTTGGCACCCGCGGAGCAGAGCCGGTCCCATTGTTGGAGGAACGATAGCACGTAGCCTCTTACATGGGGTTCAAACTCGAGCACACTTTTCTGAGAAAATACGTGCGAGATGATTTTGCGCTTGCGCGTGTGCGCATTGCGATCACGGGTATTGAACAGACCACGTGTGATGGTGACAAACGCGTCGTAGAAGTTACTTTTAAGTGAGCCGCTCCCATATCCGTAGATGATCGGCACTGCGGCGGGATTTGCGATGGATAGGTGGTTCGGGGCAATGCGAACAAACGTTCCTGAGAGACATAACGTTATTAATATAATTGGGGGCCATATTGCTTGAGCTCACCGTATTTCTCGTGCAATTCATGGACGACCTCTGAACGGTGACCCCGACGAGCGACGCGACCTAGCCACAAGTCTGAGAAGTGGGCCAACCATGGCCCCGGAAATGACCGTAGGCCATGGGGATCTACAAGCCACGGAACCAGATGTCCAAATATGACGAGTGTGAGGATAAGGAAGATGACCGAAGTGGGGCCGACATTCAGTAGGTATTCTACGAGTGACATGTTGAACGACGGTCTGAAAGGACTGCATCTTTCATCCCACGACATTTTATATAGCCAGCAGGAAGTTATGGCCGCGGCGGTCGGGTCTGATACGTGAGTCGGAACACACACGATGAGAAGGCTCTATTACCACAAGATGATCCCAAACCTGGGCACCATACCATAGATTGCATGTTCCGCCACCACAATCTCAGGTACTGCGGCAGTAGAAGTGGGAGTAAATGCGAGCCTAAAACCGCCGCACTGCGATGTTCTAAACAGGTAACAGAATATTTGGGGTTGTGTCCGGCTGCGAGACACGGCGCACTCCATAAAATGTACGACGGACAGGTTCCCACACGATAAACAGAACATCCAGTGAAGTCATCAGCTCACTTGAGCGGATCCAAGAGAAGTCGGCCATTGACTGATGCAAGTGGAAATCGGCATTGATATCGGAAAAACTGGGGCAAATCGTGCACGAAGCTTGATCTAGTTAATGTTTTTGGTAGGTGGGAGAGACGTCTGCCAGACCAAACATGAATAAATACGCCCCTCAGCCACCGCTTGTGCACCCTCCATAGAGGCTTTGTAGTCACCTGCATTGTACGATTAATTTTTTCTGGCTTGACTTGGCTACACGATTGTTCACGGGGAAATGCAAACCTGTGATGCTTTCAACCCTGTAAAGTATCTGCTCTTCACTTCGTCCTTCCTTTTACTCGTGCACAATAATGAGCAAATATACCCAATTCACCAACCTGCTGTCAAACAAGCTAAAACGAGCTACTGAAGCGCTCCTGCTGCCATTGGATTTCGTCCTGAGCGTTGTTCACACATTTTCGTCGACAACACACTGTCACCGGTCGATTTTCTGGCTCCAGCTACCCTTTCTTTTCCTTTTCCTTTG
The DNA here is from genome assembly GCA_025769895.1 of Lactarius psammicola. NCBI lineage: Eukaryota > Fungi > Basidiomycota > Agaricomycetes > Russulales > Russulaceae > Lactarius > Lactarius psammicola. The sequence goes on along the minus strand of WTXK01000005.1, from coordinate 498,591 downwards.
CCTAGGACTGGGCCCGACCCACATATCATGGCTGGTGTCTACTACTGCTTCACACGCGTCTGTTTGCTCGCACTTCTGCCTTGTCTGACTCCACATACTTCCAGCTTTGCCGTCCTTAGTACTTGGACTCTCGGTTCCCTTCTGAATATTTTTGTCGGTGTGAACCATGAATAATATCTCGACCATTCTCGTCTTTGTGAGAACTGTATATAGATACATGGCAACATTCCCCTGTCCACGTACACCTGTAGGCCAGCTGCGAGTTCATGTTCGATTTTAAACAATGTTTAACGTTAAATATTACACAAGTGGGTGACACTTCCACGATTGGACTCCATCCCAAGCACTGTGTATATTGTCCATCGACAAATTACTGGTGCTAGTAGCTTTTTGGGTTCACACAGTCCATTCTTTTTCCCTTTCCTTTCGGCTTCTGAATAAGGGCGCAGTCACTTTCGTGTTCTATGTGCTTCTGTGTGACTATTGACAACAGACGTCTCTCAATTTGATGTGAGAAGCAACTTTTGCACAACAATGGGCAATGTCCCATTGAGACATGAACTAGTAGTGTCGGCATTGTCAAGAGAAGTTAGCAACCTAGAGGCGTAAACTGAGACTAAAAGGAAAAAAAAGAACAGTCTATATACGACGTTGTTGTTCGGAGATGTGTACGTATCAGACAACGGATACTTGAAAGACTCTCTTCCCACTCAGATGAGGCGTATAGTCGCAAATTCCCCAGACCCAATTCCTTTCCCACCTACGGTCTTGACGCAAGTAAGGTTTAGTCGACGAAGTCGACACCTAGTAGTACAGTATAAGTGGTATCCATCCGTGGCCGACAGTCTTGAACTCCGCGGTGCAGTACTAGTAGGAGCCTAACTTACAATAAATCGATGAGGACGTGGAAGCGCTGGTGCCGACTAAGATTCATATCGTTAGTAGGCGCTTTGAAAAGTTGCACAAGTTGCTCCTAAGCCTACTCCGCCGAGCTTTCAAGCGGTTCCAGCTTCCCTGTGGGTTCGGAGATAGCGCGATAGCGAGCTCGATATGGCGCCGTCGCGCAAGTCCATATCACCAGAACGGCCCCGGACTCACTCTGAGGCTCCCACAGGGCCACACTAGGGGCTACAACTCATTGTCAAACTCACACATCATTTAGATCATATAAATAGACCCCTTTGAGGGTGAGATAGACTTCTGTTCATACAATAAAACATACGGTAGTTATGTCACAAAGCAGATGCGAAGATATACGCGCTAATTTGTAGAAGATTGTCCTATCCACACTCAAGTCACAACCGACCGGCTACGTGAAACGTCTTTTCAACCCCACGGGGCACCTCAGTGGCTTCCTTAAGAAGCCTTCACTGGTCTTGAGCTATTGGAGGCGTCAGCCACCGTCAGGCCAGCCTGAATAATTTCACTAGCTCACCGGCTTATCAGGGTATTCCAGCACAATATCAAACCGACGAAATACGGATGAGATAATGATCAACAGCTCCAGGGAAGCAAGGTTTCGACCGACACAAGCCCTGTAGACAGAGATAAATAGTCCGTGCACAGATATTTCTCACGTAGCACGTACCTAGGACCGTACGAGAACGGGTTGAACGTCCTCTGCATGGCGTCACTGTCCCTTTCGAACCACCTTTCCGGCCTAAAGACAGACGCGTCATTGCCCCACACTCCAACGTCCCTGTGGATGGTATAGCTTGGCACGCTCAGGATCGTGCCTTGCTCGAAGAAATGGTCCTGGATCTTCATCCCTCCTTCGGGAACAATCCTGGGCAAACCGATTGCGGAAGTAGAGTGTAACCGAAGCCCTTCGTCTATAACGGCGTTAAGGTACGGGAGGCTTTTAACAGCTTCGTAGGACGAAGCAGGGTCATCCTCGCCCTGTAATGCCTCGTCTAGTTCGTGTTGTAATTTCTTCTGAACCTCGGGATTGGACGCAATGTAGTATGTGATCGCGCAAGAAGAGCTAAGCGACGCGTTAACGACTGAAATTACGTGTCTGAAACAGGGAACATACTTTGATGTCGTGTCGCTGCCAGCAATGAGCTGGGTGAGCGCCTCAGCGGTTAACTCTTCTCTGCCCATGGGATTACCATCTTCGTCCTTGCCTTGTTGCAACTTACTCAAGACATCAGCTCGGTAGGCAGGGGAGGCCAAACGTTTCGCTACGGCAGCTATCGCAAGACCAGCAAGATTTTTCACAGCCTCAGACCCCCTGCTGTACCACGGGATGTAGCGTTTGACAATGGGGCGAACCCAGGGAGGAAGCACGCCCATAGCGGCCGAGTATTCTCCGCGGTCATTCAAAATTTTGATGGCTGGGATGGCAACGGTCTCGCAATTGCTAGCGTCTTGACCGTACATGGAGAGAGCCTGCTCTTGAGACTTTGCGACCGGGGCAGAGTCCTTGGCTGCAGCAATCATGCCAAAAGGACTTCCGAACGCGAGATCACCTTACGACGACGCGGCATTAGCAAGGCCCATTCGTGGTAAGCAATACCTGGACGCCTCACCAATGATGTCAAAGGCAAGGTAGTTGAACCCTACAATTTCAGAGTCAGTAAGGAAGTGGCTCTGGAGCGAGACCGGAAACTTACAGGGCAAGCAATCCAACCAGATCCGTCCGTCACGACTTTGCCATCCACCCTCGCCGTCATCACCACGCGGGCTCTTGGCGCCCGCGGCGCAGAGCCGGTCCCATTGCTGAAGGAACGATAGTACGTAACCTCTTACGTGAGGTTCAAACTCGAGCACATTTTTTTGAGAAAAGATGTGTGAGATGATTTTGCGCTTGCGTGTGTGCGCAATGCGATCACGGGTATTGAACAAGCCTCGCGTGATGGAGACAAATGCATCGTAGAAGTTGCTTTTAAGTGAGCCGTTCCCATGTGCATAGACGATCTGCAATGCGGCGGGATCTGCGATGGATAGGTGGTTCGGGGCAATGCGAACAAACGTTCCTGAGAAAGAAAAATAACATCAATAATACAATTGGAGCTATATAACTCGAGCTCACCGTATTTCTCGTGCAATTCATGGACGACCTCTGAACGGTGACCTCGACGAGCGACGCGACCTAACCACAAGTCTGAGAAGTGGGCCAACCACGGCCCCGGAAACGACCGTAAACCGTGAGGATCTACAAGCCACGGAACCAGATGTCCAAGTATGACGAGTGTGGGGATAAGGAGGATGACGGAAGTTGGGCTGACATTCGGTAGGTGTTCTACGAGTGACATGTTAGACGACGGTCTGAAAGGGCTGCATCTTTCATCCCACGACGTTTTATATAACCAACAGGAGGCTGCCGCGACGGACGGATCTTATCCTCTTACGCATGGGTCGGACCATCTATGATGAGCAAACTCTGCCGCAAGACGATCTCCAATCTGGGTATCGTCGCGAATGCTGCGTTCTCCGCTACCACAATCTACGGTACTGCGGGCCGGTGGAAGTGTAAGTAAATGCGAGCCTAAAAGCCGCCGCATTGCGAAATTCTAAATGGGTGACAGGATATTTAGGGCTGTGTCCGACTGCGAGACACGGCACACTCCATAAAACGTATGACGGACAGGTTCCCACACGATAATCAGTCATCAGAACGTCCAGTGAAGTCATCAGGTTGAGCAGATCCAAGAGTTGCCGGCCATTGACCGTTATAAGTGGGGATCAACATTAATACCGGAAAAACTGAGGCAAATCGTGGATGAAGTTCGTCTCTTATGACAGTACAATATAGTAGTATTTCGGACAAGTATCTTCGGACTGACACTCCGCGGTGCAGTACTAGTGGAGCCTAACTTACAGTAAAACGATTAGGACGTGGAAGCGCTGGTGCCAACTGAGGCTCAAATCGTTAGTAGCCATCAGTCGCGCTTTGAACGGATAGGATAGGTTGCACAAGTTGCTCTTAAGCCTACCCCGCCGAAGGAGAGCCCCCTCTTTCGAGCTTTTCGAGCGATCCCGGTTTCCCCGTGTGAGCTCGGAGATAGCGAGCGAGAGAGCGAGCCCGATATAGCGTCGTCGCGCAGGTCATGCATGTCACCAGAACGGTCTTTCACTGGTTCACTGCTGGCAAAACTGATTGCAACCTTAACTTGCAAAGCTCATGGGTGCGGGCCCCACCTCTTGCTCTCTTGTTGGTTGTGCACAGAAATGCAAGGTGGCATGGAATAAACTAGCAGTGAGCAAAATTATGATAAATTCTTACAGAGGATTCAGGGGCTCGGGACAAACGTGAAGAGGGAAAATGATGGTTATGCTCGCTGGCTCGGGATCTCCTCGATCTGGATAGTCAGGAGAAAGTTTCCATCTATAGGTAAAGGCATCGATGGATCAACGTGTCGTCTGTGTATTATCACTAGCCTCTTTCGGGCGCCGTGAGCCTGAGCGCTGTATGACCTGTCAAGCGCGTAGACGCGAGTACACACACCGCTCCTTGGACGTTGCAACTTTGGACATCTGAGCCTCTCTCTTCTTCTCAAGAAGGATAATGCGCTTCACGCCCAGGTTCTAGTTCTTGATGGTTTATTTGGCGCGCGCCAGCACTAGTCAGGTCCATTCATGTGCTTGTTCTTCAAGGTCCCGTCTCTTGGTTGGTCGTGCCGCCCACAGAGCGCCCGGCCGATCGACGTGTGCCTAGCTGTCCCTGCAAGCGGTGACCAAACGATGCCTCAAATAACATGATCGTCCTATATCTCAGGACGGTTTGACCTCCCCCTCCTCCTTGTGACGAGTCTTGATGTTGTCCGCCGTCCTTCCCTTGTTCCTCCACCTTGGCCTTGTCAGCGTCCGTGCGCAGACGTACTCGGCGACATATCTCCCCTCCAACGCTCCGAACCACTCGGAGAAAGGACAGACCGGGACGAACCAGTGTGGGACGGGCTCCAACCAGACGTCACAATGTCAGAACGCCTACAGTGAGTATCATGCGACTCTCGACGCAGGAAAAGCCGCTCTGAGAAAATTGATGTGACTCTCTAGTAAACTCGGTCGATGACTTTTGTGTCTTCGCGCCTCCAGAACCAGGGCCTGGTTCTGATATCGGCAACACGGAGGTAATTGCACTGGTTACTTTTTCGGGCGAACGCATGATTGACCTGCCCGCTTCCAGCGCATTGAAGTGGCATGGTGTATTAAGGCATGTGGACTGTCGATTTTAATTAAGTAACATAACTCATTGACGTTTACAGGCTGGATATGGGACACGTCTTATCCCTGATGGTACCATCACGGGTGCACACTTTGTGCAGACACCAGATTACGTCCAAGTTACTGGTACATCCATTCTGCCTTCCCGGGACATTCTAGTAGCCGACTCCTTTCCTTCATTAAGGTTTTGGCGACTTCACCAAAATGAATGTCCCAAAGGGAGACGCCGGAGGAGAACTAGACCCACATGGTGCGGATGGTAACGGTATGACACGTTGTTAGCAATATGCTCTACGTTCGCTACTAATACCTCAGATAGGTAATCCCATAGGAGGCCTTGTCTTCTCGACTGCTTTCACGGGTCAGATACAACAGCTACATGAGTGGACAGTACGTACACTGGACTTGTGTATTTTTAAATTGCTGACAGACTACCGATCGCACCATTTTCTCGTCCGCTAGAATTTCATGTCTGCTACCGAATATTGCTTCCGCGGTTGCAAGGATGGACCTAGGGCTCCTGCACTCTGCCAGCACATCTACGATGTGATGGGTTGCGGTTGGAACATGCCCGGTGACTATGGTCAGGGATTCTCTCAGTGCGCTGGTGATAGCGGAGAGGTGTGTCGCAGATTCCGAACAAACCACGCACAGCTGAGCACACATTGAATGGCATTTAGCCTATGGGCGTATATGGCGGGTCAACTTTCCACCAAGGTGACGGACGCACACCGCCACCTCATCCGGCGCCCGCAACGTCATCTTGCACGACGGTCACAACTATTGGCAACAGTGTCTCTGTTTCTGGCGCGGTTCCTACGAACTCGACGTCATCACCGGTAGGTCCTTTTCCGATTTTCGCTCCCTTCAGCCTTATATTGTCACTCTGGCACCGCTCTCCGTATCTCTGCCATCTTCATTACTGATGACCCTTACGACTTCTCCGCAGACGGCGCCTCCTACTACTACTGGCACTTCCGCTACTAGGACATCTAGCGGTGCGAGTTCGACAACCTCATCAAACGCCGCCGCGGCCATCCGTCTTCCAGGCAGTGGAGCTCTTGTTGGCCTCATCACTATTGTGGTGGGAACGTCTATTTTCTAAGGACACGGTTTTGAGACTTTATTGTGGGACTTCTCTCTCATGTTGGACTTCTCGTGCTTTGTGCAACTGCAGACTTTTTCTCTCTTTTTCGCTCTTTCCCCTGGATTCTTTTCATGGACCGTGTGCTGGGTTCTAGATAGTATCATTCGGACGAAAGATACCCGAGTTACAGTATTTCCGCATACTGCTCCGATCACTACTTAGCGTAGACCCCAAAATTTACTCCATACTTGGTTGTGAGCTCGTACTTAGCTCAGGGTTTAATGCAATTCACTTTACGATTCTTTCATTTACAGTACCCCCTTGTGCTCCCGCATTACCAGTCTAAGTCTAACGGGAGGGTCGGATTCGTTTGTGGTGGCTACGATTCGATGTCACTTCGGGCTATATGGATGGTCCCCCCAGAATTTATCATGGGGTCGATACAGAGCCAGCCAAGCTAGCGTAGGAAGCTCAATTCGGGATACCAAGGCGACGCTGGAGATATAGCTATAACTCGAAGATGCACCATGCCCGTGCAATGCAAAGGAACTCGACGCTTGGGCTGGCTGGCCTACAGCATTGACGCTAACTAACACACCGCGGCCGACTAAAACCTGACAGCTGCGAGTGACCTCATCGCTGGACAGCGTCAAGGATTCCGCAAAACGGAAGAACCACTTGCAACGAGGATACAATGCGCGGAAACCATACAGTAGGCGGCCATGCTATTTACGAACCACCGACGTCCGTAGTTCTCATCCATTCCGTCTCTTTGATCCGGCTAGCTTCCTGGGCCTTGAGATCTTCCTCCTCCATTTGCTTCTTTCTTCTGTTAGCAACCTCTTGTGGTGTAATTCCTTTGAGAGGCATTAAACCCATATTCCGCTCGTCCATTGTGTTCTCCATTACGTCCCCCCTCCTTGCGGACGTGCAATGTGCGTGTAAGTTAGAAGTATCCAACATCGTCGGCCAACGCGGCGCTCTCATAGTCGACGGGAGGGCCAGGCCACCCGGCATTACAGAAAGATCACCTAGGCTCCACAAATATTGAACATAACGAATCATAGCCATTTGAAAGGTCGGATCGACAGCCTCTGAATATCACTGTGTGGGATAGAGAGGAAGGAGACTCGAGATCTATGAACGTTCAGATAGATTTCGACCATGATCATAACGAGGATGGCGGGCACAGAGCGGTCCGGACCGTGAGCCCTGTGCGACAAGCAGGCAGTTCTGAACAAGCTCCTCTGACACTGTCATCGCTGTGACGAACCCCAGGCCACAAGACAAACGAATTTATTATTTATCGCGGCAGAGGGCGTTTGAGGCTATGAGGCAGATATTTTTACTGCCCTGTGGGCCCTCACCAGCGACCCGCGGCCACATTCTTTGCACCGAAGAGGCATGAGCCTGAGCCTGAGCCGCCGAGCTTCTTTCTTAAATTCTCATACTGTACCAACCCGCTACTTGACTGCCCCGGTTACGGTCATTATACGTATCAAGATCAAGAACCAGAACAACGTTTACGGTATGCCGAAAGGATGGAAGAACAATCAATTAAAGAATACTTGAACTTGCGGCGACCCCTTAAACTCTTTTTGATGGGGGGAGAAAGTAAGCAATTGGTAAGAAGAAAGCACGAGCCTAGAGAAAATACAAAGTCGTGTGTTATCATGTATAAGCGAAGGGGTTCGTCTGCTTCTGCTTACACTGTCGTATACCGAAGGATGGTCATTATTACATGTGTAAGCAAAGTCTGCTTTCGTATTACTCCGAACTTGTCTGACGTCGGGCAATTAAGGGATTGAGTTGGCTGGCGGTCTCGCTTACTCCGTAACTTATTAGAGACATCTCCAGAGTACAAATGGAGTGCAGGTCTGGGTCACAAGGTCAGAAGTCGCTGGACCCATTGTATTAGTCATGTCCTCACTTGGCCTCAGGAGTTTGTGCCCCCTGATTCAGCGTCAGCGTCATCTCTCGACGTTCGCCTTAATACATAAAGCGCCCAAGGTTCTGCAATCCCGGGCTAGTATCGGCACTGGTACACTCCAGCGACTAAACAACATGTCTCGCGACGTCTCTCATTTCTCCGATATATCTAAGTCCAAAACCGAAGCGGATGGCTCGTTCAAGCGTGCCGCATCGTCCTTTAGGAACTTCGTACAGGCTGGTGGCCAATTCCCCCCAGAAAAAGGCACGTCCTCTGTCGAGTTATCCCTTGGACCCGCGCGTCGATCGTTGTCGTGAATGTCGCAGATCGCTATCATCTTTACGTATCCTATGCGTGCCGTATGTCTCCTGGTGCCCCTGTGTATCACCAGTAATGGACAGCATCTTTAGCTTGGGCCACTCGCACGCTTATCCTACGCAAGTTGAAAGGACTGGAGGACATCATCCGTGAGCACCAGCTCCTCGTGCAACCGTCGTGCGATCCTTACGGTCCTAGCCTTCACCGTCGTCTCGCCTCGTATGGGCACGGACGGCTGGCCGTTTGCTTCCGTCGACCAGTTCCCTGGTGCAGACGTCGATCCCCTCTATCAGTCTCAGCACATCAAGGATCTCTACCTCCGCGCCGACCCCAATTTCAGCGGCCGCTTTACTGTCCCGGTGCTCTGGGACAAGAAACAGAACACTATCGTGAACAACGAGTCGTCAGAGATCATCCGCATCTTCAATTCGGAGTTCAACGGCCTCCTTCCGGAGGACAAGGCGAAGCTCGATTTCTATCCCAAGGAGCTGCGCAAGGAAATCGATGAAGTGAACGAGTGGGTCTACGACCAAATCAATAGTACGTTGCATTTTCACCCCCGCCGTCTGTGTGTAGAACCAACCTTCTGCAGATGGCGTATATAAGTCTGGTTTCGCGACGACCTTCCCGGCATATCGTACCGCGGTCCTTCCTCTCTTCGAGGCTCTTGATCGTATTGAGGGGATGCTAAAGGACAAGACCTATCTCATCGGCGACCGCCTGACTGAGGCCGATATCAGGCTCTTCGTAACTATTGTGAGTACCCATCGGCCGAGCGTGCACACGTGCGCGGATTGCGCTAATCGTTTTTGGTGTCAGATACGTTTCGATCCGGTTTATGTCAGCCATTTCAAGTGCAACATTCGTACCATTCGCCATGGTTATCCTAACATCCATCTGCAAGTTTACTTGTTCACTACGTCCCCTTCTTTGCTCACTGGTTCATTGGAATTTTCCAGCTGGCTACGTAGGTTGTATTGGCAGAATGATGCCTTTCAATCCACCACCGACTTTGAACACATAAAGACTCACTACTTTTGGTCCCACCCGCACGTACGTCAAATTTGTCTCGGCGGTGAAGATCACGAAACTGACCAGACGTCCCAGATCAACCCTTCTCGGATTGTGCCCATTGGGCCAGTTCCTCACATCCTTCCGTTGGAAGCGGATTTGTAGTGTGGAGCGAGATGCAAAAAGAGTAAAATTCGTGTCCGAGTTCCGAGGCAAGTTCATGGTGCCAGTGGTCTGTATTCTCGTTGTATCATTATTCTGCGTAATGCAATGCACCTCGGCCTCATGTGAAATAGATGTGTACTCTATTGGGGATTCCTATGGCCGGCTTTTTGGCTGCTTATCGTCAGCATTTGCGCCCACGGCTATAATCCTCGCGAATTGCGGGGACGAGATTATGGTAATGGGGAAAATCATCATGCGATCTGGTGATATATACTTTTGCGGCTCAAAGCGGTGCTCGCACGTTGTTCAGTCCTGTGAATGAAACCCGCGAGGGCTGATGGCGTGGATAGAAGCGAGGATCACCAATCGCAGAGAGACGCCCAATGATGATGGGAAGCGTCTACAGTAACGGCATTATTTCTGCATGAGGGGTAACGATCGAAAGAGTAGTGCATCTATCATTACTCTGTACACGTCAAGTTCCAGCCATGCCGCTAACGCCAACACGATCACGGATCTTTGCGATCTCGCTTGCGGTCAGCACGCCCTTGCTAGCCGCGAGATAGTCTTCAAAGGCGATTGACGAGTCCGGGTGGGCAGGAAATTGCGACCTGGGGGACAAGGAAACGACGATGAGGTGAGGTCAAAAGCTATGAGTGACACACGACGTAAAATTCGCGAACCTGAGGAAAGCGAGCAACTTCTCCCAGTATTCCGGTTGAGATACGGTAGTGCGGTACGTGGTTTGGGGGATGGTGGATTCGGGCCCAATCTCTGCAGAGAATGTGAACCCGTCGCCGTCAACGAGTTGAATGTCCTGAGGCTTTTCCAAAGGCGACGACGGAGTAGGGGAGAGGACGACGGAGGGAATGCGGGAATGGCCACGTTTCTTCGTCGAAGCGGATGGAGTTAACGACGACGTCTCTGAAGGAAGGGCCACGGACAGCAGTGCAGGCGGTTCCGGGGACTTTGTAGGATCCCAGTCGACTCCCGATTTGACCATGAGGTTGATCGTGTCACCGTCTTGAACGTTATACTCTTGCAGCAGCTTGGCATCTGCTAACGCCTTGCCTTTTAAGAGAAGCCTCTGAGCGTCAGCAGGGGGTGCACGAGGCTGGGCTGCTATTTGGTCCTTAATGGAAGATATAGGATCCGCAGGCGAAACGGTGACGGTGACGGAGAACGGTGGCTTGAGGGACTTGAACGTAATTTGGAGAGTAGGCTGGGGTTGAACATCGACAGTCAGCCTTCGGGGAGTCGCTAAGAAACACATTTGTACCAGACCCACCAGACGACTGTGCGTCACCCTTCTTTATCAATTCTGGGGGAGGAGGGACATCTACCTGGACATTACGCCCAATTACACATGTTCACCCGACGGAATCGATTTGAACAAACCTGAAGGACGGGGACTTTCTTAAGCGTCTTCTCCGGCTGTTCTTGGAAGTCATTTTCAAACGTGACTGGCTGTGAGGCAAGGATGTTGGCGAAACCTCTGACAAACGCGAGTTCTGCTTGATCCGACATGGTGAACAGCTAAATTGCCCTCGCGCATCACAGATTTAATGACCTACGGGGATCGGGCCGTTGAGCCGCCGCAAGCTCAGACGGGAATTGCCAGCCAACACTTCATCACCGGACTTTTGCACTTGAACATCATCATGGCCGTGAGTGTAGCTCGTATATCAGATCATTGTAACTGAGAAAAGAGCCCGTCGCTTTTAGTCTGGTTTCGGCTTCAACGGTGGTATGTCATGCTTGATGAAAATTATATGAATTTACCCGTGTTCACAAAGGCTCTACTAGGTCGATCACGTTGTTTCGCGTTCTGGCAGGAATTCTCCAAGGTACTCCATCGTTTACCCGGTGCATGCTTGCGAATTCAGCTGTCCCTTTCTTAGTGTTATGCGGAAACGGACAGCCCGAGAGAGTGTAGACCACAGGCTGACGATTACTTGGAGTGCCTGCATCATACCAAAGAGGTATGTTAACTGAGCCCACTTTATCCCTACGGTCTCTGATACTAAACGCTGCGCAGATTGCGCGCGCTAAGGCCGTCAAAGAAGAGTTCGTGAAGAAGGTGCAGCACCAAGCCGCAGAAAGCCGAAAGATAGCAGATGTGCTAGCAGACGGTGTCATAACGGGTGTCGGTCTCATTCAACGAGATATCGGTACAAAGGCAAAATAGATTGACTTATTATATTGTCTCTACACTACACAATCAAATGGTGCGAGCTTTCGATTACGTAATAAAACCGCGGCGGTGAATACCTCGAGGAGTGCAGCCCAAACTTCCATTCTTCATCTTAAACAACGATGACCTGGGGCATAGGTTCACGAAGCTCGCCAATAGTCATTGATGATGACGATGACGTCGGCCAACTGTCGCCCATCACAGTCGATTCAGGTTCGTCGTTGTCTCGCTCAGTGACTCCGCCACAGGAGTCCCTCGGTATGGTCAAGGCGCAGGGTCCTATTCCTGCCAACCCAGAAGAATACAATCACTTGAAAAACAATATAGGTTACTCAATACTTGTTAGAATGGGCTACAAACCTGGACTTGGCCTCGGCATGAACCTCGAAGGTAATCGTCCCCTTTCAGCCAGTCTCTGGGTGGTTGATTTGTCTTTCAGGGGTAACAAGTCCCGTCAAGGCTTGCCCTAGATCTCAGAAATTCCCCGCTGGGCTTGGTGCAAGTAATGTTCAGGACGGGTCCTCCAAGATCGCTCAATACACTGAAGAAAATGATATTACGACAACCAAACCTCGGTCCATTCCCACCACAACCAAACTCGTCCACGAGACTAGTTCTTCACTACCCGGAGACAAGACTACATTCCCCCACGGTTCTTCAAATCATCAGTCTCCAACCGCTTCACTTCCAAGAAGTTCTTCGAGTAACCCTCCCGCTGTTTCACCTCCTATTGACTCTACCCTCCGAGGGGGTTCAACACCTGTTCACGATGATGGCAAGCGCAACGTGAACCCTACAAAGGCACCGTCTTTAACACCCACAACCCACCTTTCGGACACCTTCCGTATTCCTGATGTCCCCAGGACAGCGCCTAAAAAGACAGCGCCTAAAAATATTCCACGTTCCATCCTCTTTTCGATACCTTCCTCGGTCCCCTTGCGTTTTACGTTTCCGCCCGACGACTCTCACGTCAGCGTGCCGGTCAGTCCTTTCTTGAACTCTGTCGATGTGAACTCCCGCTCGATTCATCCCGTTTCGCCTCCCAAGTCTTTGCCAAGATCCAACATTCCCTACTCATCCAAGTTGAGGGGAAGAATTGGTATGCCGCTTGACGAGAAGAGAGCAGGAGCGCGCGGCTCTTTCCCCAAGCAACTCGAGCCACCTCCCAACCCCTCCTGCTCAGTCGTGATGGAGATCCTTCCGCGAAAGTTTCGCACGCAGGCTTTCGTTCTTGAGTGGCTCTCGCAATTCACTTTCCGGCCAAGTCGGTATGAGCTTGTAGATGGCAGAGTTTTTTTCGAGTTCGAGACCGAGCGAGATGCGCTGCTCGCTTGGAACAGTGCTCAGATGGGTGGCAAGGAGGGTTTACATGGGGTCCGTCTTTTTTGGTATATCGCAACCGCGTCATCCACCTCGGAGCAATTGGGCAATACCAAGGAGGTCAATGCAACAAGAACAATCACGAATCCCACACAACCACAATCTATTTTAAATCCGCCCAGAGACTTGACCTCTAACGGTTATTATGAGTCTCAGGCGGTCCTTCCGGCGCCACATTCTCCTCAATATAACTTGGTCTCGCTGCCTCAACACCCCTCTCCCTCAGCACCCAACGTTGCAGTCCCAGTCGAAGATCCTGGCTTAGTAGTCACGTCGCAAACCAAAGACAAGCCTTCAAACTCTAACACCAAGATGTCGTTTGGCACCTCGTTCTCTGATCATTTATTTGGAAACTCTTCTGTCTCCTCTCCTCCCACACCGACTGGCCCATGGGTCAATCCTACGACATCTGACCTTTCCAACGGTCGATTGGTCACCGACAATCCTATGACCAGAGACGATTCCTGTGGCAGTGCCGCCGGTTTCGCCCCAGGTGCCTCCGTCTCACCAACCCTTGTTTCCGTTCCGATGTCTCCCACCTCTTCCTCAACTCTGGCTTCCTCATCCTCAAGTATCTCGCCTTCGTTAATCCCCTCCCTGACCTCAAACACGCCTGACTCGTGGCGTACGTCAACGGTCTTGGACGATAAGGCACTTTCAATGCCCTCTCATCGGGAGCTCATGCAAGAGTCGCAGTCGCCCATGGGGATCTCTTATCCGTATCCGGAGACGGGGGTCAAGCAGGCTGTGCTCACTCCTGCTGACGGAACTACGGGGTCCGCAGATTCGGTAGCAGTTGCAAAGGAGCTTGCGCTACGACAGATGGTCCTTCGGAGCAGGAAGAGGAAGTTAGTCGCGGCTGCTGATATCCAACAATCGATGTCAGACCCCTCGACTGCCGCTTCCAGGAGTGCTTTAGAAGAGCTCGCCGTGAATTTCATCTCGGACGCCATCTCCCGTCCACCACCCGCTAAGCGCGTCAAAATCACGCCGTCTGCGCCGGCTCTAGCTGCTTGGGGAAAGCGTCTGGAGGGACACATTGAAAAGTCCAAGGTCATCATGGCGGAAATCCAAGTAACCCAGTCAAAGGCTGAGAAAGACAGGCTTTGGGCGGTTCTCCGGGAGCACAATCGGTGCGTCATTCGGCAACAAATGCTGGCTCCCGCGTACTTTGAATGATTAAGCCGATATCTACGCTCTCCGACAGCATGATTGACGAAGAGAAGACAGCCCTTTTTTCAATCCCGGCAGCAGAGGTCGCTATTCCAATATCGCCATGGCCCGAAAACCATCCAGATGGAGGAGTCTTGGTGCTCAGCGACACCGACGGCGACGACGATGACGACGATGACGACGACGACATGGAATAGATCGAGGTAAGTGTGTCAAGGCGACTCTTACCCTAACGTAGGCCGCACGAGCAGAACATTATATACACTACCAAGGTTGAATACTACTCTTGCATTTTCACGCCACGGGACCCGACTACGTGCCCCAGGTACTTCGCTACCTTCTCGATGTCGAGAGCCTCTGCATTGCTCATTACATGTTCCCACGCGCAGCGCGCACAAATCTTGCATCGCATGTCCTTTTGTTTCTAGTAGCTGTTCTGCCGCACATCTATCGCACACTACATTTCACTAGCTATTTCCCGGTGGCATCCTCCCTGGATACACCATCTGTACATACACGCACATCAATCTATCTTATTATGACCGCTAAGATGTCTTTGTCCGCTTCCATGGTTCGACAAGTCTGATGGACGTTAGAAGTTCGTCCGGTCATAGCCGTTCCGTACTAGGTGGTGATAATATCCGAGCCTCGATGGAATTGACTATGACTACTGCGCCCGAGTCTATTTTTGACCTGAGGACGCCCCAACTTCCTGGTCGCGATATTGTTGACGAGGTTCAACATGTCCGGGTCCTCTACCCTGAAAGGCCCTCCTCTCGGATTAGCAACTAACCTACTACATGCTGATGACCAATTTCACGGGCCAGAAGTGTCGCCTTCTATTTCGGTTACCGCCAGTCCGTCGCTTTATTCTTACCTGGATGGATGTGGTCTTCACATCTCTTGGTCTCCAGCTCTCAGGACAGACTGAATCTCTGGAGTTCACCAATCAAGACTTCAGAGAACGTCCAGAACTCGTTAGAGGCCGGCTCAAATACGCACGTTTATTCTCGTCGTTCGCAAAGTGTAAGCACTAGGGTAGAACACGTTCTCAGTAAAATCAACGTGTGTAACATACACCTTTGCTCGATAAACTCTCATTTTGCGGGACGTAGGGTGGCTACGCTATCACTTACGGATCTGGTTTGGCTGCCGCATATGCTGTACGTCTGCACAAGCACATTATCTTACGGGATTTCGTTCCATCATCGTCACCAGGCCCACACACTTCTCCGACCTCGTGGGATTGCCATCAAAGGAGGCTATCACGGCGTCCATCAAGTTATTCAAACCTTTGGACGCGACAGAGACATCAAAGTTGTAGACTTGGATGATGACTTTGAGGGTATCGATGTTTGCTCGGTCGAAACACCGCTTAATCCCACGGGGGAAGCTAGGTCCTACTGAACCCTTGAAAGAAGGGCGTGGCATTTTCTGACTGCGTGCACCGCTCACAGGAACATACGGCACTACGCAGATAAGGCAAGTCTGGACTAAGAGTCAAACGTACACACCGATCGTTTTGACGATAACGTAGATCCACTCCTGCGGTGGACGTCTAGTTGTAGACGCAACGTTCGCACCCCCGCCTCTCCAGTACCCCTTCAAATGGGGAGCGGATATCATAATGCATAGCGGTATGCAGACTCGTATCTCGCCCATCGTTGTACCCAATCACTCGTAGCCACTAAGTATCTAGGGGGCACTCAGACCTCCTTGGCGGTGTCCTGATCGTTAAAACTCTCGGAGAGTGGGGGAAAGTATGGACCTTCCTAGTAACTAGGCCACTCAGCCTTACACTCCATACCTTAGCTCCAGGTGGATCGTGTGGCTCTTGGTGGAGTTATGGGCTCCTTGGAATCGTGGTTGCTGTTGCGCTCGTTGCGCACACTCCACCTCCGTATCCCACGGCAGTCTGCCAACGCCACTGCGTTAGCTCAGTGGCTGGACAACATCGCGTCTACTCCCAAGGGCCAGTCGTTCGATGGTGTCATAGGTGGGGTGATAAAGAAGGTCTGGCATTCGTCTTTGCAAAAGAAAGACGCGTCAGGGTGGTCTCCAAACCAGCAAATGGAAGGTGGACACAGTCCGACCTTCGCAATCTTGGTACGTCACCGACACCAAGTACGCTGAGATAGCGATGTTGAGCCGAGTGACCGTCTAGCTTGAAAGCCCAGACATCGCCAGCTCCTTGCCTTTGTCGCTAAAGTATTTCATAGTAAGTCAGCTGGGGTGCCATCAGATATTCTCAAAAACAAGCCGCCAATGTGGCTAGGCTGCAACAAGCTTAGGAGGCGTTGAGTCCCTCATCGAACAACGCGTCCGGTCTTCTCCGGGCGAAGATCCGAGGGTCGTTCGTATCAGCGTTGGAGTTGAAGATATATCCGTGTGTCTCGTTCCACCGTCATTGTTAGAACCTTTGTGACGTCCTCCGCCTCAGCATCTTAAGCAAGATCTACGTAGCGCACTACAAGCCCTGAGCCGGGTAAATGCTTTAGCGTTGAATCGTCTGAATGTGGCCCTAATATTTTCTATACAGAAGGGTACTAAACTGTAGAATGCGCAAGAGACGCGTTGTAATTACGTTACATTAATGCGCAAAAACTTGCCTATCTGCCCATACCATGGTGCATGGGCTATTGCAAATATACCCTCTTGTGCAAATCCTTACGATTGTCATTTTTCGTCATATTTTGGGATAATCGCGAGAACTGTACAAGGGAGACCCATGGTGCACGTCCTGCTCCGCATGCCACGAAAATTACATCAAACCAAATACAAGGTCAAGAACTAGATTGAATAGATAACGACGTTGCACGTCGCACAACATGAGGAAAGGGACCAAGACTGAGGTCCCCCCTCTATACATACAAAGTGCTACGGCACCCCTTACCAGAATTTCCCAAACATACTCCCACGACCCGTGACCGCATTGGTGGCGCTGCCCAACAGGAGCCCGACGCCCTCCTGGATGGCGTGGCTGACGGGCCGCATCGGCGTCGAGTCGAATACGTGCGGGCACGGCTGTGGGAGAGGGTCTGGGTTCAGGCGCGGGCGCTCGAGGTCGCGCTCGTAGATGGACGGCTGGCGCGAGGCAGACACCAGGCGGGGGTAAATCGGGGGCTCGAACGTGCGGCGGGCCGTGCGCAGACGGTTGAGGACCTGTCGCGAAGGGGTTTTTGTTTTTGTTTTTTTGGTTAATTTTGCAAAAAAAAAAAAGATGAATTCAGAAGTATTAACCTGCTCGTAGAACTCGATTTCGCCGTCGAGGTGCTCCTTGGCGATCGAGGAAAAGTCCTCGACCTTTTGTGTGTGGTATGTCTCCATCTCGGCGATCGTCGTGTTCAAAACGGTCTCGCACCGCGACGCGATTTCCTCGTTTGGCTGTAGTTGGTCAGTCAGGTGAGCAGACGCATGCGCCATCAATCTGCGGAGGGCGACGTGCCTCCGACCCTTCAGTCGCCTCTGTGTATCGCGACAGCGCGTTTCGATGGGTATCTACAATCGGCTGCAAAGTGTGTGAACCGCCGAAAATAGAGTAAGCACGAGATGAGTTTACCGCATAGAGTTGAGAGGGGTGAGCGACATTCTTGAGAGCTTCGTGTGTAGCTAACTGCGTTCTGCGTGCCTACAGGGATTTCATTTAAGAATCTCATAACAATGCTATGGTCAATGTGACGTACATGGTCGTCATACAAGTCCGCGACGTTCTGTAGTGTTTCGCTTGTCTTCTGCAGCGCCTTCGTGAGCTTCAGACAATCTGCGCTCTGACTGTGAAACACATGACAACATATAGTTTTAAAAACGTACCTTCACACCCTTCGCGCCAACACCAAGCTCCTTGCTCGTTCACATAACCATTTACTTTCTTTGCCGGTTTGTCCTCCTCATTAGCGGAGATCTCCTCGAGATCTGACTGTGAATATGTGTCTTCCTCCCGGGTCAATACGCCAGCGTTGGGTAATGTAGCGATGGGTTTAGTCGTGATAAGAGAAAGCAGAGAGTATGATAGGAGGCGCTCTGCCTTCGACATCTCTGTAGTCGAAGCGGATGAGGTTCCTAGATAGGGCTATATGTGACTGGCCCTCACCTACCCGGGCCTGCCGGATCTGTGCGAAGATATTGCGAAGACCCTGTACCCCAGTGTCTACAGCCCTTGTATGAACTTCGAATCTATTGACGGTCTCGGCGGCCTCCTCGGGATCAAAGTTGAAGTCGGGGTGGTACACATTGGCGTAGAACGAAAGGCCGGCGGGCGGGAGGCCCACATAATGGGGAAGTTGACGTTTCCACTCCTTCGATTTGGGCAAGTCATTAATCGGTCACAGCTACCCCAGGGATTATGCCACGCTCACCTGATCACTCTCGCAGCTCAAGAAGAAGGTCAAAATCTCTGCGTATCGTGCGACGGGATGCCTTACAATCGTCGCGAGATATCTTTCAAGGTCGCAGCGACGCGCTTCCACAAAGTCGTCGTTGAAACGACCCGCATACTGCTTCTCAGGGAGTGGAGGAAGGGCAATCCCGGGGAGGCGGCGCGTCAAGGCGGTATGCAAAACAACAAAATGGGAAAAGCGACGATGGACAGTGATGCGCGAGGCATTGGGAGACGAATTGGCAGAATCGGCCGACTCCGTTTCTGAACCTTCGGGCGTCTGCAGACAGAAGATCGAGGAAACACTGTAGACGATGTATGCACCAGAGAGTGTCGAAGTGCGCTTTGAAGGCGAATGGACTAGCACCCGGAAAGGCGGAACCTTTTGCCTCCAGGAAGGGCCCGCGTCAACAAAGTGCTTGTCGGCCTCATCTGAGTGCGTTGCGCCCGCAGTTCCGGCGCGGCCGGGATTTGTTCGAGAAACTGACTCGTCTTCGTCGTCACTGGCCTCAAACACATGTTTTATCGAGGGTGGAGGAATGTCTGACTTGTGCGCGCTTGCCCCATTGAGCACGTAAGCCTCTGCACCACTGGTAACGAAGCTGGAGAAACGATTGAGGCTCTTGCCTCCAAGGAGGCCTTGGCGAAAGCTGGGGAAAGCGGCCATCATACGCTCGCCAGTAGTTTGTACAACAATTGGTTTTGCTGGAGGAAGGGGAGATGATATATGGGAAGGTGAACCACGTGGGGTCAGCGAGGCAGTGGAAGCATCGCGCCTGCCATGACTTAAGTGGCGTGCATGCAACGTGGTGCCCGTCTCTGGGGCGGAAATAAAGTCGACGGTGAACTAGGGAAGGTCAAGGGGGGTGTGGGTAGTAAGGGGGGAAAAGAATTCACGGTAAAATACGAGCGGGGGAGGAGCCCCACACGACCTTGACGAGTCTTCACGAGACTCCAACCGTCGCCCGCTTCCTCGCGAAGGACTGTGACCTCGTCGCCTGCCTTAACATCCAGTTCCCTAAATTCTGGCTTGCCTGTGAACGCGAACAGTACTCTCGCGCCGCGACCGTCGATGTCCCCTTCGAAATCATCGCCAGCCTCGTCTTCGGCCTCCTCGTCGGAGAGAGAACGCGAACGTGAGCTGTCAGAATCCAAATAAACCGTCCATGCGTTCGAGGCATTGATACCCGCGTCAAAATCAAGCGGGGGCGAGCTAGAACTTTCACGCTTGGACTGAGCAGCTTGGCCTTGGGCCCACGCAAAAGAAAGAAAACCTCGAGTCGCGGCGGGCGGGGTGAGAGGGGTTCGAGTTTGGGTCTCTGCGTTTGGTGGCTGTTGCATGGGTGAAAGACAGCAAAGTGTATTCTCTCGAACTGTGCAAATATACTCGAAGCAAGCCTAACAAAGCGTACACACCCGCCGTGCTCTGCACGTGCCAACCTACCACGGGTTGGCTGTGACGGGCAACTATATGAGCAACCGTCATCATGGTCAGTTATAATTCTCTCTTGGGTGATGGTATCTCTTAATCGCTGCAGACTCTCTCCAAAGCGCACTTCGACCGGTCACTTTACCATCCGGTCAAGTCGTGCCGAATGCGCTCGTCAAAGCTGCTATGTACGAACATATGGCACCTCTTTTCGGTGGCTTACCAAACGCAAACCATTTCGCTCTCTATTCACTCTGGTCCCAGGGCGGCTGGGGAATAGTCATGACGGGAAATGTCCAGGTGTCCCAGGACCACCTAACTCTAGGAAGGGATATGGTCGTCCCTAAGACGGTTACCTCAGATGCCTTGCGTTCCTACGCAGCGCTCGCTTTGGCAATGCGCCCAGCTTCTGAGCGGCACAACCAAGAAAGCCACGATGTATCGAGGCCTCGTACGCTCGTCATCATGCAGCTATCGCACGCAGGACGGCAGTCTCCTATTGTTCTTGGTGGTCGTCTCTCTCTTACCCCACCCTTCGCACCGAGTGCTCTTGGGATCGGTCGCAATGAACATTCGTCGGCCCATTTAGGCTGGTTCGCCAGATTTATCTATAAAATTGGATTTCAAACACCTCGTGCCATGAGCATGGAAGATATTGATCGTCTTGTGGACCGGTTTGTACTCGGCGCGAAGTTGGCACATGACGCGGGATTCGACGGCGTTGAGTTGCACGCATCCCATGGATGTAAGTGTCCTCGATGTAGCTGCTCACAGTTAGAGGTTAATGAGTCGCTTTGCAGATCTGCTAGCTCAGTTTATTTCACCGAAGGTGATGGTCGCTTGGATTTCCACTCCAATTCTATTCAACTGTACTTCAGAGTAACATCCGAGACGACGCTTATGGTGCCCGGCATGCTCCACTCCACCTGCTCCGGCGAATTGTGACCTCTATTCGCAAGGTGCTACCAAGACCGTTTGTATTGGGGATAAAACTCAGTTCGTCCGATTACGTTGGTGCCAACTCGCTTTACAACGCACAGGCCGAGGAGGAAGCAAAAAACAGAGCACTCGCACATGTTGTCGATATCGCCCGCTGGGACATGGTAGACTTCATCGAAATTAGCGGAGGAGACTATGAGAATCCTGGTACGACTGCCGTGCAACTTTCTTCCTTTGTTACGTATTGAGACGAATGCCTAGAATTCATGACTACAAGCCGACAAGCCTTCTTCGCTCGCTTTGCCCGAAAAGCACGAGACGCCATTCACGCTCAAGCATCCTCTTCTCCGCGGCATCCATTGGTTCTCCTCACTGGTGGAATGCGGTCTCCCGAGGTTTTTGAGAACGCGCTTTCCCAAGGACACGCCGACCTCATTGGTATTGGCCGAGGAAGCGTACTTGCGCCAAGATTACCGCTACTTCTGAGAAAGTTGTGCTCGAGCCGCGCGGCGGGAGACTTGGACGGAGAAGGCGACGATGAGGCGGCACGAGAAATTTCATTTCAGCAACCGACATTGTCCTGCTCGGATACACCCTTGATTCGTGTGACCGTGTCTATTCTTCGTGGGCTCGGCATACTTCCTCTCCCAACCTTGATAGGAGCTGGCGCTGCAATGGCTTGGTACGTCGTTACGATGTCAATGACCTCCAGAGGCAGCAGGATCAATTATAAAATGGGAAGCGTCCGCGTCGTCCTAACAATGTGGATTCCAGAGCTTCGGGCAGTAGCACTCTTCTTGTTTTCATGCTGCCTGGCCATTTTCTTCTGTTCAGTCTATTTGCAATTTCAATGGTGGTAACCCAACAACGCGGATATTCCTATTACCCATGGCCCATTGATTGGGACCATAATTTGCCTTTATGTTCATACCTGAAGACCTTATGCACTTTGCGATGCGTACTCCTGGGCACTTGGAGCTTGTCTAGACCAGCCCAGTTCCCGCCACTCGTCTCATAAATTCTACCAGGGTCGAATGAGTAATTTGTTTCTTCGGTATCATACACAAGGCGAAATGACGCCAAAGCATAGTGCAGAGGTGCACATGTGTTTAACAATCCGGGAATCCGAGATTTCCCCAACCCGCCCAGCCGGGAGGACACGCGCGGAAGTGAGTGGTCTTGTCCGAGTAGATCGCTTTCAGCTCGGCGATCTCTTCCTCGGTCAAGTCGACAACTTTGAGGTTCGCTGATTGTAAAGATTGTAAGTTCAAGGACTAATATCAAGTCGGCAAGATAGCAAACTCACAGATGATACGCTCGCGTGTGACAGACTTTGGCAGAACTTTTCCGAGAAGATGCATAGATTTCAACGTTCCCATGAAAGGCCGGTGGCGCGGTGACATTTCTCACTCACCGTTAACGTTGGGCGTATTCACCTGGAACGAGACCAGCACGTTGGCTGGAGTGATGTCGTACTTCTTGGCGAGGCGGACGACAACGTCATTCTTCAAGAGAGGCGAGTTGTCCGAACCGAGCGGTGAGTAGGCCGTGACGACGATACCGGCCTTTGCGCACGCAGCGAGGACATCCTCTTGAAGACAAGATCTAATCGACCGCAGATCATGAGTCCTGTACTACAACGAGCGGTTTCATAGAACAGCGTGACCCACGGATGGCGCTCGATCTGATTCACAGCGGGAATTACGGTGGCAACTTTAAGTAGCTCCTCGAGATAGGCGACCGATACGTTTGATACACCTACACATTGAAAACGACCAGTGAGTTGGGAACAACTCCCGGAACGACCAATGGAGGTGCGCACCGATAGCCTTAACTTTCTCGGGGTGGGCGAGATAAACCTTTTCCATCTCCTTCCAGGTATCGATCCAGTTCAGGGATTTATCGGCTTTCCAGTCTGGGGTCATGGGGGCGGGCCAGTGCATCAGATCTGCCACGAGTTATAGAGTCGATGTCCGATTGCGACCTGAGGATCACTCACAGAGATCTACATAGTCAGTCCCCAGCAGCTCGAGAGATTTGTTCAAGGCCCCAGCGACATCCTTGTGGTCGATGTTGTTGAGCTTGGTGGTCAAAAATATTTCCGAGCGCGGTACCCCGGATGTCTTGAGGCCGATTCCAACTTCCTTCTCGTTGCCTAAACAGTTCGATATAATTTAGAGACACGAACAGGTGTCAAATGTCTGCAGCACGAACTATAGGCTGTGGCCGTGTCGATGTGTCTATAGCCACTTTTAAGTGCGAGCTCGACTGCGAGCTCGACCTTTCCCGGGTCCGACTTCCACGTCCCTGGGTAGATCGAGGGGAAAGGAGATCAACCGATCCTTTCGCTCTGGGATGACACGTGCAAAATATTACCGAGACCAACGAGGGGCATGATGGCCCCAGTGTTTAGCTTTGTCTCTTTCTGAATCGGCATCGTTGTCGCTGCAGTGTACTATGGATGAAGGACTGATCGTAGGATCAGGAAAATCTGTGATGGATTTGGGATCGCCGTCTTATCATTACGCCGATGTACCTAAGTCACGCACAACCAGGTCCTTCCGTGACTAACAGCACCATGTGGAATGATACGGGATAACACTACGCCGAGACAGACATAAACGTTGCTGCTTTATTGTGTAGCGCCCTTGTCGATCAGAGCGCCCTCGCAAGTTGATGCAGCTGGTGTCATACGCTTCTTGTGAAGAATCGACATCCCACATTGCGGCTAAGTGGGGCGAAGCGTAAGTGGGACTCGGAGTAACCCACGACATTACCATCAGTAATGCCAGTGACCGGACGCTGAGAAGTATAATCCTGTTACTATGATACGAACCCAGTCCAGTTAACCAAGGTACTCACAGCAGACGCAGTACAACGTATATATGCCCCGCACATTGGCAACCTCTTGGTGGGGGCACCTACTCGGAAAGCAAGAGCTAGCGGCGTTTCATCTCGAGCTTGATTTGGTTCTTCCACTGGTATGCGCCTCACAGCGAAGGTAATCATCGAGCAGCGCGTCTCATGCCTAGGCCAATGCTATCCGAGAAATTTCAAGCACGCCAGTGACCAGTGTCTGACTCCGATTACATGAGCAGGAGAAGTCACGTTATCGTGTTCCCCCAAATTTGGGACTACTATCGCGCTGACTCTTATTTCAGTCAACCGCAACGATGCCTTACTCTAAAAAGACTGACAAACCGATAATCCCGGCTCTGGATATCGATGGTATATCCGCACGACCGTCCCTTGATCCGGAGTATGTTATTGGTGGCGCTTTCCCCGAGCAACGCCACCATCTAATCAGTGAAACGACAGCATTCTCTCCCTTTTAGTCAACCAAATGAGACGTGAGATAGAACCAATCCCTTTTTGCCATTCAATTTCTCACTCAACACTCTAGTTTCTTCGGAGAAGAAGAACAAAGTCAAAACTGCGAAGATCATGCGTGCTGCGAGAGACCAGCTTGAAAAGTTGGCACGTTGCTCTTGTCAGGTGCCACTGAATGATAGTCCTAAAAATGTCCCCTGCACAGTTATCAGCGCGCTCCAAGTTGCTGGACGAGGCACAGGGTCAACTGTATGCGGCGTGCTTCCTCAGTGCGTATATATGCGATTTAGTACAGCTGTGATTCTGTCTGGCAGGGCTAGCTGCATGCAGGAATGTTTGTCCGGTCATGCAAAAGATCTAGACCAGATCCGTGGCCTGTGGACAGCTATAGCCCAACGGCGAGAGGCACTAACGGTCTGTCAAGCTATTTGTGGTTGGCACCATTGCCCGCGCTATCACCTACCCAGCTCGCAATCTGTGCCTTTCTTCATTGATGCCAACTAGCTATGCCCTACAGGAACTACTTCTAACCGAAGAGAGAGCCGCCAACCAACTGGAACTCGATCGCGAGAAGGACTCAGTTGCACACTTGTCTCAGGCGAGGGCCGATATTGAAGGTACCACTTTCTTATCTCTGCATTCTTCCAGCTAGTGAACCGCATAAACGTAATCTGAAGAGCAGCGTCGAATCCTGGCGACGCTAGATTAGATCAACCTATTCCAAGACAGTGTGTCAGAGTCGCAACCTCGCCTTTTTTCGTGGATATTCCAGTGGCCATCTACCGCGCTTCTGGTTTGTCTGCTTCCCACTCCGAGATCATGTTCGAGACACACACTCTTAGTTCGCGCTTTCCCGACTGAAACTCTTTTGCTTCCTCGTGACCTCGAAACTTTTGAGAACGTCATACCTAGATTACTACACAGAAACAACGGTTGTCAATGTGATTTCGTCTTTTTGACTGCAATTCTCTCCCCTAAACCGCCAGGCTATATGCACTGGCTATTCTATTGGGCGTGCCCATTCATCCTCATCCACGAAGCTCCGGTAGTAAATAACCGCGTCAACCCACTCTTCCCTACTGTCGTCCTCGCGTCGTAGTCGCCCCGCACGGGGAATGAGGCTCGCACGGACGAACCCTAATGAATCCCATATCCTAGGTGTAAATTCTGTTGAAACACCAACAAGCGTCCTATGCAGCCGCGGGCGCACCTCATGCTTCCTGTATTATTTGTATATACCAAATTGAAGACGCTTGCCTTGTATCCGAGCAAGGGACCATAGTGCAAGAACGATCTCCCCAACGTTTTGCCGTAGCCGCTCTGCCGGTGAGGAGGCGGAATCACGAAGCCCGCGTTACAGATCTGTCCTTTTGCCACATCAACGTGCCGATCAACGTCTAGTACCGCACCCGCCGATGTTCGGTATCATGTGGCGGCACTGCCGGCTACAGATACAAAGGGGGACACGCACATGCGAGGATCGCCTCGGATAATTAGGTTTGACATAGTAGAACCCGACGAGCGCGTCTTCCCAGCTCCGCCCAGCGCGCGCAGCCTCGACGACGTCCGGGCCCGAGCCCGATCCGATCCGATCGTCGTCGCTGCTGTTCGTGCCGATGGCGACGATCACGTCCGCTGCCCAGAAATACGCCTCGAAGGCGGCGCGGGTGTGCGGCGCCTCCTGCGGATACGTCCGCCCCTCTTCGACCTCGGCCGCGAATATCCGGTGCGTGTATTCAACGAGGCCGGGCAGCGCCTGTGCGCCGTCCAGTCTCAGATGGTGTATCACCAGTCGGCGGAATGGTGCAGCGGGTTTGCCGGGCGGTGCGGGTTCTGGTAGTTTCCAAACGGTCGGTAGGAGCAAATCGACTGGTCTGCTGGGGGCTGCGATAGTGCCATACGCTGACATCGCGTTCAGATGAGGGACATGGGCTCGAATGCCCTATTTAAGCCCATCATACTACACGATATAACTGAGCGCTTGTCGACTTTAGAGGTGGGTTCCAGAAACTTCGTGATTCAAAGTCACACCAGAGATACTCATGCAGTGAGCGAGCGAGCGTCTGCGCCCAAAGGCGGGTCGCAGCCAGAAGAAACATCTATTACAAGTTGGCCCCCCAAGTCGCCCCATTGTAAATAGCAGTACCGTGCGTATGCGTAAATTTAGCAACACTAGCTCATGGGTAATGGATGCGCAAGGATGAGGAGAGATAATACGTATACGGGGCTATGTGCATGCACGAATCAGTAACATAGGCGATGGCCACTACATTGTCAGACAGTCCATAGGTAAGCAAATAGCTTCGGGAAGAGGCTATGCGGCGATGGGCGTGCGTTTAGAGTTGTCTTTTTTTGCGGCGGCCTCCTCGGCTTCTTTAACGGCCTGGATCGTACGATTCCTTTCGTCTTCAATTTCTTGTGCTTTCGCACCCAGAGTTTTGCCCGCACCGGGTTTGTTAAAAATGACCGTCTTGTGGGGGCTGGGTGCGCCTATTGACCCCGTTTGTGGCGCAGTAACACTCACTATTGGCGTGGTGGTTGAGAGCCCACGATGAAAGGTCGAAGGGAGCACGCGGCCATCTGGATGCTGGAATGGGCACGTCGCACGGGTGCACCCTGCACCGAATCGACAGGGGGTTGCTTGACTCTGTGGCCGAATGTTTCCAAGCTTGGCACGAGATGGCGGATGTTGGAATGCGCAATCTCGGCGTGTACAGCCAGCACCGTAGCGGCAATAGACGTTGCTATAGGGAGGGGCCGACGCAGGAGCTGCTGTCGGAGTTGTTGCCTGCTGCTCGGCTAAACGGTATCATATCAGAATCAGACGGACAGCAACCAAAGAACAGGCAAATACCAAGAGCAGGGTTCACGGCCGCAGGGCTAATGTGCCCTTTGATACAGTCTTTGTCTTTACACTCCCTCCCTTGCTCACACGCTTCATTGCTAAGTACGACGCCGCTCTCGGGTGTTGCGACGGGTGAGGGATGGGACCATCGACAGTGTGGATTCGTGCACTTCAGAGAAAATTTGCAAAGAGTCGGTGACTGCGGACGCTCAGGAACGGCAAAGTTCGGCGGCGCGGGCTGGGGAAGAGTGGGTGTGGGAGCTACTATTGGCACGGGGTTTGATGCAGGAGCCTCGATTGACTGGGGAGTAGGAGGGGGTTGCTCCTCCTGTGGCACGGATTCTGGGGCAGGTAAATGAGAAGGAGCTCCACCTCGACCGCGTCCGCTGTACCCACCCCTCCCGCCGCCCCGACCTCGACTTGGTCCACCTGCTATGGGTGGGCCATTGTAGCCACCAGGGCCACCGTACATTGTCACATCCTGGGCGCCGGCTTGCATGGGGAAGCCACCAAATTGGCCAGGATTCATCATACCGAGACTTGAAGCCATTTGGGCCATCATTGCCATCTGGTTCATCATCATTTCCTGCAGTAGAAGGGGGTTTGGGCCCATCTGTGCCGCGGCCATGGCATTCATATCCATTCCGTTCATGCCAGGTGGTACAAACCCCGCAGCCATAGCAGCTTGTATGTCCATGTCCCCCGGCCCAGGCATATTATTCTGCATATTGTCCCCCCTTGGAAACCCATTACCCGCGGTACGTGGGCCGACTCGCTCCAGGAGGCTGCGCGGTCCGGGGGGACCACTTTGTCTTGTGTCGCGCATGGCACGCGGTCCAGATGGTAGGTCTGTACGCCGACTCTTATTAGGACTTTGACCAGTTGGTGAAGGCGAACGAGCAGAGGCCGTTCGTTTTTGAGCGGTAGGAGATGAATTGGGAAGAGCTTGTATGGCCTGCTGGTAAAGCGGCGCATTGCTTCTGGGACCGCTGGGAGGGTTCCGGCGAGCGTCAGAAGGGACTTGGCGTAAAGAGGTGGCGGGTAACGACGGCTGAGAATCGGTGGGTTGCGTCTGAGTTTGGGATCCCAGCTCTGACTCAGGCGCGCCTTTGGCAGCCTCTGTGAAAAGCCAATCTATGAAGCCCCTCTCTGGAAAACAACATGAGAAAGAAGAACGACAGCTCCAAGCCACACTACGTACCTACTACCGTTCCGATCACTAAGAAGGAAAGAAAAATCGTGTTAAGCGCAGCACATAGGAAGGAGATATTGAACGCACAATCTTCTAACTCAGAGGATATCTGGTCTGAAGATAATTCGTCAAAAATAAATCATGCGTGAGCTGGGTGGAAACGTGCCTCGAGTCTTATTGTTGATGATCATAATTGTGATATATTCGGCCATTACTGGGTCTGGAAATCCCTAATCAATGATTTTTAAACACTGTCAGGTAATAGTGGACAGACCTGGTTCGGCACTGTAGCCGCGTTTAATCAGCTCATCTTGGATGGCGCTCTGTAGGGACAAGTGAGCATGTACGGTTCTGACTGCACCCCAAAGATATGCAAATACCTCAAGTGCCTTTGCGCGTTCTGTGCTAATGGCGAGACCAAAGGGCATGGTGGTGGGGGTCAACGACGAAGACGCTAAAGTCTGTGCCACAGCCCAAACGACAGTGGGTTAGGCCAACCGCTTACATAATCAGCTTACCGAGCCTCACTGTGACTCCGCTTGCTGTGACTTGTGGTCATTCCCTTCCAAGACGTCGCTTTCGGTGATCACCGAGGACAAAACGTGTGGGGAGCTTTCGGCGGTTTACGTTGGCCTGGAGGCGATGTATATGGTCCTTGAAGGCGATGTTCCGGGAAATCAATTGAAGGTAAGCATCAACACTTCCTCTGCAACTTTCGTGTGTTGAACCCCTGGTGTGGAAGATCGCACCATCTTGGGCTGTTCCATTGTTGACTGCGCAACCTCACTCCGTGTCAGCCATCTTTCTTCTAAGGCCCAGGGAATCGTGGGTACTCCATCCCATTATCACCTCTACGTCCCCTTCCTCAACTGCAACCTTCACATCGTATAGCACTTTCGTTCGAGGCTCACAGTCTGAAGCAGTTTTGAAAGATGAAGTGTGTTGTAGTTGGTGATGGTGCTGTTGGTAAGGTGTGGCTTGATAATTCGTTCAATCTATTGCCGCCTGTGTTGAACTACCCTGATCTGTCTCTCACTACCTCCAGACTTGTCTCCTAATTTCATACACTACAAACAAGTTTCCCAGCGTGTATGTCCCAACGGTAAGAGTCCTCTCTATCACCGTAGCAGTGGGGCATTTTTGACTGTCGCCCAGGTGTTTGATAACTACGCCGTTGCTGTGATGATCGGTGACGAGTCATACACTCTGGGCCTTTTTGATACTGCCGGTGAGTAGCCGTAATTTCTTTCCGCTCACCGTAGCACTGGCCTTCCGTTTCATCCGTTATTCACCATGCACCACCGGGGAATTTAGGTCAGGAGGACTACGACCGCCTGCGTCCACTATCGTATCCGCAAACGGACGTTTTCCTGATTTGCTTCAGTGTCACTTCACCCACATCCTTCGACAACATAAGGGAGAAGTGGTTTCCCGAAGTGCACCACCACTGCCCCGGGGTTCCATGCCTTATCGTTGGCACCCAAATAGATCTACGTGATGATCCGCAAGTGATGGAGAAACTCCAGCGACAGAAGCAGCGACCGGTCGCCCCCGAGCAGGGAGAACGGCTTGCGAGTGAACTCGGTGCGGTCAAATACGTCGAGTGCTCTGCACTCACTCAGAAGGGCCTAAAGAATGTTTTCGATGAGGTAAGCGCCCCACTCTACCCTCTCGTAGGTTCCTCTGACAACTCATAAAGGCTATCGTGGCTGCCCTCGAGCCTCCTGTCGTCAAGAAGAAGAGAGCAAGGTGCATCGTTGTCTAAGGCTGGATAGTCTTGAGTTCATCACCGTTACCTCTCTTCACGATGGTTGTTGCCGCGAGCCTCTTTACATCCGACCCACCTGCGACTTCGCGTATCTATCCTCTCCCCTTCCCAACCTCGCTTTGGCTGTTCTCCCGCCCGATACCTATAGTTCTTCGTTTATCGCTGCGCGTTCCCTCCCGCATGCGCTTATGTGTACCATCTTGCAGTTCTTAGTTTCGTGAGGGTACTGGGGGTTAAATGTTTGTGCATACCTGTACGACCATGAGAAATTCGATTTTGAGGCCCATATCATCATACACTGCGAGGCTTTACAGCGAAATCCGGTCCCATCTTAGTCTCCCTCGATTACTGTGCTAGTAGCAGAATCGATCGACACTTATTGTCCCAATGTGCGGGGAACAACAATGTCATGTGATTTCCATCAACCAAGTCATAAATTACAACAGCTACCTTGATAACTACAGCGTCTTCATCTCAGCTACATGCTGCGGTTATACAAATGCAAGCAAAAGAACCAACTTACGAAAGAGAAAAAAAAAACAGGCAAATCTGTTTGTTCGAAAAGAAGACCATCACGGAACATAACCACGCACCAAAAACAGGTCACCTGTGTCGAACACGGTTCTTCGGCCTCGACGGCGTGTGCAACCCCATATGATCCAAATGGACATTGCTCTGTCCCCAAAGCCAGCACGAGGCAACCCCGCATGTCAAAACCGTTGCGTCCAGCGTCAAACGTTATTGGTCCAGTACAAGACACCAAACAACCGACTACTACCGTAAACCGAGGCATGTACCGATTGAAGAACACACGTGCCGATAACGGAATGCGAGGAACCAATGGAATGCCGAGAACGAACGCATGCGCTTACTGGATCCTTTGTATCACCGGTGTAACAAAAATAGGATCTTAGAGTGCATTCGAAGAACATCACAAATGAATCTCGACGCTTCCCCCGCATGGACCTGTTTCATGCGGGGCGGTACCTGGGTACAAACAGATAAAGCCTGACGATTCTTCGACCTAGCGCACAGACGCTTCTCTGCGCCTCTTCCCCGAGTT
Organism: Lactarius psammicola; assembly: GCA_025769895.1. NCBI lineage: Eukaryota > Fungi > Basidiomycota > Agaricomycetes > Russulales > Russulaceae > Lactarius > Lactarius psammicola. Next base: position 467,223 of record WTXK01000005.1, on the reverse strand, counting down.
TGAGTCATTCAGGTTGCTCCAGACCCGACTACTTCTCAGCCATGGTTGCACTCTCTAAGGTCTCCATGGTCTTTGCGTATGTATCATTATTACTGGTTTCTCCACATCCCATCGACATCCCTGTGTTTGTAGTGCGGGCACTGCCCTCTTCTCTGACGGTTACGCTAACGGTGTTATTGGGAATGGTGTGTATCTTTTATCTCCAGCCCGACATCCGACTAACTCGGGGGTGAAGTCAATACCAGTGAGCTTCCATTTGGCAGGCTTTATCGCCAAGGATTATCGTATTGACCATTCAAGTCCTAAAAATATTATATCCCGATGCTGTGAAGCACAATAATTATAGCAAAACGTTAACTAGCGTAGCCTTTGCGGGCACTGTCGTTGGCATGCTTATATTCGGTTGGATCTCTGACAAGATCGGCCGCAAGTTTGGGATGGTGCGCTCTATCCCCGAGACGCCGCCGGTGCATACAACGAGCTCTTCTCCTTTTAGATGGCTGCTACTGGAATTGTTGCCCTGTTTTCCGGGCTCTCAGCTGCGTCGAGTGGTGCTCACCATAGTGCCAATGGTATGCTTGCCATGCTTTGCGCTTGTCGGTGAGTCCAATGTTCTGTATCACTCCCCTCACGACTGACCCGACTCCGGGGTGGCAGTTTCCTCCTTGGTATCGGTGTTGGCGCGGAGTACCCTTGCGGTTCAGTTGCTGCTTCGGAACAGTCAGAGGAGGAGGGGATCTCGAAGAACGCGCAGCACCGATGGTTTGCTCTGGCTACAAGTGCGGAGCAACTCCAGCTTTGCCACCTTCCTAGTATTTACGTGATTTTCCCAGACACCATGATTGACTTCGGTTTTGTTATCTCCTCGTTTGTGCCGCTGGTCCTGTTTTGGATGTAAGTGCTTACCTCACCGCTCCAACGCGGGAACCTCTCAGGTCATATCCGTTTTAATGCGTATAGATTTGGCGAAAATCACTTGCGCGCCGTCTGGCGCCTGTCCCTTGGGCTGGGAGTCATTCCCGCTCTAGCTGTCCTCGTTTGGCGGTTGAACATGCAGAACCCAACACACTATAGAAAAAACTCGATGCGCGACACGCGCATTCCGTATTGGCTTGTGATTAAGCGTTACTGGGTCAATCTTGCGGCGATTTCGTTGACTTGGTTTATCTACGACTTCATCACGTATGTGCATTCGTTATCTCATCGGCAGGAGACAGACGAACTAATTTGGCAACTTCCAGGTATCCTGTGAGATTTTTGACAGGTTATTCATGCTAATGTCAGCTGACTTGATTCACTCAGTTCGGTATCTATTCGTCGACGGTCGTAGATACGTATGTATTAGTACCCCTGGACAATGCGCTCGGACTAATTGTTCTGTAGAATTACTGGCGGCAACACTTCACTGAGTGTTGTTTTCGGTTGGGCGACCGTCATCAAGTAAGCCAAGAAAGTCACTATCTCACGCTTCTGGTCATTGAGATCTCTCCAGTTTATTCTACATGCCCGGGACCATTGGCGGAGCGTTCGTGGTCGATTACTTTGGCCCAAAGTACACCATGGTGCGCCTCTCTATTGCTGTTGAGCGCTGACTTTTGATGTGACGTTCTTTATGTAAGATCGTTGGGTTGCTCCTGCAGGCAATCGTTGGCTTCATCATGAGCGGCCTCTACACCCAGTTGAAGAAACACATCGCCGCTTTCGCTGTGGTTTACGGTATCTTTTTGAGTTTCGGTGAACTTGGTCCCGGCAATTGCCTTGGTCTCCTTGCCGCCAAGTCTGGACCTACGGCTGTGCGTGGCCAGTTCTATGGTGCCGCTGCTGCAATTGGCAAGGTTGGCGCGTTCGCGGGCACTTGGGGTATGTCATGTCATATCTTGCGTCATGTGTGTTCTTTCGTACTGACAAATCGGATCCACGTGCAGCCTTCCCTGCGATCATTGATGGTGTGTAACGTCCTCTTTTCGTTGCGGAGGGTTTGTCGTTCCTACCAGTCCACAGACTTTGGCGGCGCATCCTCTAACCGCGGAAACACCGGGCCGTTTTGGATTGGTAGCGGTCTTGCGATTCTCAGCGCATTGGTCACCTTCTTCTTTATTCGTCCTCTTTCGCACGACGGCTTGGTGGAGGAGGACAGAGCATTCCGCGAGTACCTTGAATCGCATGGCTACGATACCTCGAGGATGGGCTTCGTGGAGGAGGGTGACGAGTGGTCACAGGAGTCACTTCATGAAAAGGATGTTGAGACTAAGGAGACTAATGCCGCCGCCTAGGTGGGAAATCTAACGAGGTTTACTGATGAGATGAATGATCATTATGTTTTTCTTTGAAGCTGAGCGGTTATATAGTGGGTGTTTGCGCTGCGGCTGCTACGATCTACTTGTTGCCTATTGTTGTACAATAATACTCTTATTGATTAGAGCACACTCGCGCGCTATTTCCACATAGGACCTGCAGTGACACCTTATGGCCTTATCTCAACGTAAAGGGTGGGGGGCATAAGGAATAGAGAGACAGGGGATTTATGTCGGTACAAAGGGTAAAGCCGGTAAAGTTTCAATGCTGCATCGGTACGGCCTCTTTCCCTGTTTTTTGAAGTTCATTTCTATACGGAGAGGAGGAATTGAAGACATAGTTAGCACAGGGAAAAAGATGACGACCAATTAGCGCCACGTTTACCTCAACTGCACGCTAAAGTCCTCCTCAATGTCATCATCGTCCCAATTGTCCTCCCATAATTTGTCTCCTTCCGGCTTGGCCGCTCCTGGAGCAACGCCTCCAAGATGCGCCAGGTCGGTTTGGGAGTCGTCCCAATCTGTGTTCAGAAAGGCGGCAGCTCAGCAAGGACCATCCAACGCAAAGGTTTACCCGTAGGCAGGCAGCTCACCCTGGACGGGAAACTCTTCAAACTCGTCGTCTTCCTCTAGTACGCCGAGATGGGGGACACTATCCTCCTCTTTCGAGGGTTCCGTGGACTTGGTGGGGTCTTCCGACTTGGTTGTCGCAGCGGCGGTAGAGGACATTGTCGCGGAGGGATTTGTGTGAAGTGAGGACGCGTGTGTGTGGCCCCGACGAAACACGTCTACCCCGACTGCACGTGACATAACTCATATTGGAGTACTGTACCCGGAGGGAATGATTGGGCTAATCTAACAACCATGCTTATCGCTTTAAGCTTTGCGGCCGGAGCTTATCGGCAATCTGCATTCTTGGGAGGTCCTTCTACGACTCAAGACTCGGAGCCATGGTCTCTAAACACTCCGAGGGTATTATCATCGTTGGTGCTGGCTGCTTTGGCATTTCTACGGCGTATCACCTCCTTCAGAGGGGTTACACGGACGTCACCGTTCTTGACCGATCGGAGAAGTTACCAGCACCCGATGCGGCAAGTACTGATATCAACAAGGGTGAGTGAATCGTTTTCCTCTCCCCCATCCACCCGTTGTGACCAAAAAAAAAAGTCGTACGCACGTCGTACTCCGACATATTTTACACACGACTCGCTCGCGACGCTATACAAGAATGGAAGAAGTCCGACGAATGGGGCGATTGTTATAGAGAGTAATACGATCACACTTACTACTTGGCCCTCCTGGGTGCCAGTGGGTGATTTTGCCTTGACTTGACGGTTGACGGTCAGATGTGGCGTCCTTGTCCTAGGCGGCTCGGCCGCCGCTGACGAGCAGCAGCTCTACTCGTCCAAAGCATATGCCAACGACGTCGCCACCGGCGTGCGCACTGTCAAGTTCAGCTCTGGGGACGCAATGCGCGCCACCGTCTTCCCAGCCTCCGTGCAGACTGGCGCCTCGCTTGAGCGTGTTCCGGGGTATATCAACCTAGACTCCGGCTGGGCGCTCGCGGCTCGCGGCGTGGAAAATCTAATTGCGCGTGTGATCGCGCTGGGGGGCAGAGTCATAGGCGGGAATACAGTGACGGGTCTCGTGCGCGAGGAGACGGTTGGAGGAAGGACGACGACGGGCGTGCGGCTCGCGGATGGGTCGTGCATGAGCGCACGCTTGGTGGTCATCGCATCTGGATCATGGACTGCGTCTACGTTCCGTGAGCTGGACCTTCGCAAGAACTGCCTCTCGACTGGGTGAGAAAAAGAAAAGAAGGCCCACGTAGTAGGCTCATCGTTGCACCAAGTCAGACCGTCGCGACCATCCAGCTTACTCCAGACGAGGCGGCCCGATATAAGGATGTCCCCGTCGTGTTGGATTTTCACACCAACTTCTATATATTTCCGGTACGCTTCGCTCATGGAAGTAAACCTCGACTGCTCCCTTATTTGGTTCATTTACGCATAGCCCAACGACGACAATGTCGTCAAACTTGCATCTCACGATTCCGGAGTAGTGTACCACGCTCCTGGGGACACCGACAAGCAGCCAGTTTCGACGCCCCGCACGGTCTCCTCTCATGGTGACGACGGGCTTCGGGTACCACAGTCAACCTTAAGACGTCTGCGCAGCTCACTTTTGGATGTCTACCCCGAGCTCGCTGAGAAGCCTTTTGCAGCCACCCGGCTCTGTTGGTGAATACGAATGTCTTCTGTCGAGACTCACACGATCTTTCGTCGGGCTAAGGATGGAGGTTGTTTGCAGGTACACGGACTCCCCTGATGGTGACTGGACGATAGGATATTACCCATCGGATTCTGGTCTACTCTTAGCGACCTCAGGAAGTGGCCATGCCTACAAGGCAAGATACTGGGTGTCACGTTTTACGTTCTTCTGCTTATCGCACTGTAGTTCCTTCCCGTGGTCGGGCGTATCGTTGCGGACGCCATCGAAGGGACGCTAGATCCTGCTATAGCTCAAAAGTTTGCTATTGATCGCAAGCATTCAGCTTTTGATCTGTCGCGTGGAGCTCTAAAACCGGTAGATCTCACCACCGAGGAGCTCTGCACACCAGAGGATCTCCTTCCCTGAATTTGTGGCGAAGATGGTAAATGAAAGTTTGGATTGGAATTTACATGTGTGCGTGGATGGATGTATTCGTACAGACTTGCGACAGCAGCGGACAAGGGTACCATACGGATAAATTTTGTGGGTAGACGAAGCAGTGGTACCCTTTTTTTTTTGTTTGGCCCGAAGCAGGACCGGGGTATAACCAAAAGCCCTCAGCCGCGGATACCGATAAACTCGCGCCAGGACTTGACCTCGGAGGGAATCCGGCCTTCGCTATATTTCCGCAGACCGCCTTGGGGTATTTTTTTGGCGAGACTGTCGACGAAGAGCTGGGCCGTTCGCGCATTGTTCAGCAACGGCAGCCCAAAGTCGACGGCGTTCCTAAATGATGTTAGTTCAGCGACAAAAAAAATACGAGGAACTAGAGGAGCTATGTACGCACCGTCGCGCGACGTAGTCCTCATCCGTCACAGATTTCCCACGGTTGGGCGCGAGGTTAATAACGCACTGGATATCAAACTCGTCAAAAACCTCGCGAAGCTTGCGCTTGTCCTTCGTCGGGAAAAATATACGCTTCGCTGAGACATACGGCAAGTCGTTGAGGAACTCTTCCACTGCCGATGACGAGCAGTACAACCGGAAGCCCAGATTAGAGAGCGTCATCGCGATCGTACGCAGTTCTGGCGTCCTGACATCGCCGCCTAATAGAACACCTGACTTTTCACGTGGAACCTTGAAGCCAGTTGTACTGAGCAGGGACGCCCAATAAGCCTCGTGGACATCAGCACCAAACGAGGCTACTTCCCCGGTGCTCGCCATCTCTGGGGTTTTATTGTTGGTCACACTAAAAACGCAAAATGTTGTGGTATTACGCACCGACACCGAGGAAGGGATCCGCACCGCCCAAGCGCGTCCACGAAAACTGGGCTACCTTGACGGATGTGTAATCGCGTACTTGAGCCATAAGGTCGACTGGCTCGGGGACGTTCACGCCTGTGATGGCAGCAGCGGCCGTCTCGATAAAATTGTGACCCAGCACTTTGCTAACGAATGGGAACGAGCGCGACGCGCGCAAGTTGCACTCGATTACCTTCAGCTGGGCTTCTTCGCCTGCGGCGCCGGCCTTGCGGATAATCTGCATATTGAACGGACCGGAGATGTCAAAGCCAACTGCCACCCTCTGCGCGATCTCCTTGAGGCGCGCCATGTCAGACTCTGGAAGGGAGAAAGGAGGAAGAACGAGAGTTGCATCGCCAGAGTGTACACCAGCGTTTTCCACGTGTTCTGATACCGCGTGCACGAGGAGCCGACCTTGATGTGCAACTGCGTCGACGTCGATCTCCTGGGCGCCGTCAATGAACTTGGTCACAACGACGGGGTGCAGAGGAGAGACAGAGGCGGCAGCAGAGAGGTTGTATTCGAGAGCCGGTTCTTCGTGAACAACGTTCATGGCGGCACCGGAGAGAACGTAAGATGGGCGAATGAGAACGGGATATCTGTGATGTTAGTGTTAGAACTGGGTTGGGTCAAAATGAATGCTTTGAATGATGTACCCAACACGTCCCGCAAACGCTTTCGCAGCCTCAACACTCGTCACTTCGGTCCATTCTGGCTGGTCAACGCCAATCTTGTCAAGGACCGAAGAGAACTTATGGCGGTCCTCTGCCATATCGATGTTCTCGGGGTCCGTTCCGAGCACCTTGACGCCACTCTCTTTGAGGCGCAATGCGATATTCTGCGGCAATTGACCTAACCTACTGTCGGTCCTCCTGTACGCCTGGGCCGAAAAATGAAGCGCGCACCTCCAACACTGACAACAACGCCCTGCGCACCCTCCAATTCAAAGATGTCCATTACCCGTTCCCATCCGAGTTCTTCGAAGTAAAGCCGATCGGCCTCATCGAAGTCCGTAGAAACAGTCTCAGGGTTATAGTTGATCATGATAGTGCGCACGCCCTGGTCACGCAAGCTCCTCGCGCACGTCACTGCACACCAGTCGAACTCGACACTGCTGCCTATGCGGTAGACGCCGCTGCCAAGTACCATCGTACCGTGTTCGTCGAACTCGACATCATGTTCCGAGGCGTTGTACGTCGTATATAGGTAGTTCGTATATGCGGGGAATTCTGCGGCGAGTGTGTCGATGCGCTTGACGAAGGGAATGACGCCATGCGACTTGCGATGCGCGCGGACAGCCGCTTCATTTGAGTTGACTAGAGAGGCGATATGCGTGTCTGCGAAACCCATCCTTTTAGCACGTGTCATCAGCTGTGCATCAATAGCCTGCACACTGCCAGCGGCAGTCAGGGCACGATGTGTGCTAACAATGTTCTCGAGCTTGTGCAAAAACCACTATGATTCTGTTCAAGATACCTGTGCAGGCATGGTAATGGGACTCCGCTCACCTTGTCAATCTTGGTAAGTTCGTGAATGCGGTCAACCGTATAGCCCTCGAGATACATTGCCTGTGCAATTGCAAATAGCCTCATATCCGTAGGCTTCTGAAGCACGCTGTCGAGCTTTTCCCGATCCATTCTTTTGCCGAAGACTTCGAACCCAACCCAACGCGGGTCTACCATACGCACGGCCTTCATAAGACTCTCCTCAAATGTGCGACCAATAGCCATTACTTCGCCAACAGACTTCATAGATGAGCCGACCTCACGATTGACCTGAGATGAAAACTTGGCTAGGTCCCATTTCGGAATCTTGGTCACGATATAGTCCAGAGAAGGCTCAAAGCACGCAGTCGTGGTCTTCGTGACTGCATTGGGAAGTTCTGGGAGAGTATACCCAAGCGCGAGCTTTGCGGCAGTGTAGGCAAGCGGGTAACCCGTGGCCTTAGAAGCAAGTGCACTGGAGCGACTCAACCTGCGGAAATGAATAAGAGACGTCCAAAGAAGGGCAGATAGGAGACTAACCGGGCATTAACCTCGATCACGCAGTATTCCCGCTTATTAGGGTTGAGGGCGTATTGAATATTACACTCACCCACGACGCCGAGGTGCCGAATGACCTGTTGCAAGTAGTCAGTTTGGGAGATGGGCGGACATTGCCTTCGATTATACTTTGAGAGCAGCACTCCGCAACATATGATATTCATCATCGGTTAGTGTCTGGGAAGGTGCGACAACGATCGAATCTCCTGTATGCGTGCCAAGTGGGTCGAAGTTCTCCATGTTGCAACAAATGATCGTGTTCTGGACAGGGAAGAACACGACCCGTTAATGAACGCAGAACAGAACTGAAACGAGGCCATGCACGAACATCAGCGCCATCCCTGACGACTTCATACTCGACCTCCTTCCAGCCCTTCATACTACGCTCGACGAGCACCTGTGGGGAGAGCGCAAGGCCACGCGCGGCAAGATCACGGAGTTCTTCAGGATTGTTCGCAAACCCAGAGCCGAGTCCTCCAAGAGTGAAGGCGGAGCGCATGATGACCGGGTACCCAATCTTTTCGGCCGCGGCGAGGGCCGCGTTGACAGAAGACACTGCCGTAGACTGCGCTACCGGAATGTCGATCTCTGAGAGGAGGAATTAGCGTACGGAATCCATGGGCGAAGGGAATGAACGATTGCCTTTGAGAGCCTGGACGAATAGGTCTCTGTCCTCTGAGACTTCAAGGGTGCGGATTGGGGTTCCGAGGACCTTGACACCAAGCCGATCCAACAGGCCCATGCGATCAAGCTCAATGCCAACATTAAGTGCACTCTGACCACCGAAGGTAAGCAGGATTCCGTCCGGACGCTCCTTTTCGAGGACATATGCAACATAGTCCACGGAGATAGGGAGGAAATAAACTTCGGAGGCTAACTGATGACTGGTCTGCCACGTCGCAATGTTGGGGTTAATGAGGACAGCGTCGATCCCCTCTTCGCGCAAGGCCTTCATCGCCTGGGACCCAGAATAGTCGAACTCGCCGGCTTGACCAATGGAGAGGCCGCCTGAGCCGACCATGACGACTTTGCGAACATTGGCACGCGGAAGTTTCGGGAGGACCTTGGCGGACAGGCGGCGGGCAAGTTCCGATGGCGAGTTGAGGACACGCTCACCATCCTGAGGGACAAAGTCACCGACGGAGGGTGCGGCAATGGCACGAGCAACGGTGGTGGGAGCAGGGAAGTGACAAGTGGCGGTGAGATGAAAGAGCCGCGCAGGGCGTTTCTTGAGGGAGTTGATTGCCACACGAAACGCCGAAGATTGGATGGGACCCAAGAGGCCCATCGTAAGTAGGGAAGAGACAAGTGGTGACTCGACTTGGACACGCTCGCCACGAAAAACCAACGCTAAAAAATACTAATCTACACCCATTTTATTCGATTACGTCAATCGTGTAGCCCCTTTCCTTAAATTACATCAAGTAAACATTCCCACAACGATCCATTGCAACTCCCCATCTCGAATAGCCTACCAACATCATCAGTCTTGTACCCCATAGAGCACAACAGAAGACTTTTTCTCTTACCTCATGGATCAAAGATACATTCTCGCCGATTGTTGCCTCTTCAACATCCAATCCGTCTGGGAACGATTCATGGTTTTGCAAGCCATGCATACTGATGCCCAGATTTTCCCGTACAAACTCGTAAACAGGCCGCGTCTTTGTCAAGTAGTCCCTCGCAGGTGCAGGTCCACGGGAACCAGCCAGATACGCCCCGCGCAGGGTCATGAGTGAGGCAGTTGCACGTGTAGAAACGCCATCGGTGAAACCAGACAACTCAGATAGCGCGGCTACTTTGCCGTTTTGGGGTCGTGTGAAATACTTCACGAGTATGCTATCGCCCGACGATGCCACCTTGACCATGCGCTCTTTCGCGTCCATTGTGGTCGTTGTGTCCAATGTCGCCAGCATCGTACTGAAGACCTGTTTGAACAATGGCTCTACTTCCGAAGGTGAGACATGGGAACCAAAGTTGACCACAAGCTCTTCGTGCACAATATCGTGGAACTCTTTCTTGAATTCAGCTTGCATCGCACGAATGTCGAGCGCTGCGAGCATTCCCTCAACAAGCCAGATATTTTGCAAGTGTCCAGGAAACTCACCTTGGCAGAGAAGATAAAGGTACGTCGCCATTAACATAGATAACACCTCCAGAGAAGTGATCGTGGCACGCGCGGATATGAGTGCCAACGAGCTGGGAGCACAACGTCAAAATGATAGCAATCACTATATTGATCATCCACTTACTTGACCGCTTGGTTGTGCATCTCCGCAGACTGGATATGAGTCGAAACTGGATTCGCCAAGAAGCCCAATTCGCTTGTGTACGCGGCGACTGCGATGTCTAGCCCCTTGCCATGATAATCCAGCGATGGATCACTTGCTGCAAGTGATGGTGGCAGTCCCCGATTCATGACTGGGTTCAGTAGCTCGGTTGACTGGGCAAACAGAAGCTTCCCAATGTGGTGTATTGCGAGTCGCGTCTTCTCCATTGCATTCGTCACAGCCATTGCTTGAAAATTGCCCCCGTGGTGTACCTCACCCGTCTCGCCGTTGAAGAGCGGGTTATCCGTTGCTACCCAATATTCAATATCTGGGAACAGGAAGAACAAACATAACGTACTAGAGTTGCACTCGATTGTGACGGACTTGAGCGCCGAGATGATATCCTCGATTTGAGGACCAAGAAACTGCGGTGCCGTGCGTAATGTATACCTGTCCTGCCGAAGTTCTCCTTGATCCTCCGCAATCGTCACATCCTTCTCGTGCCCAGACGCCAGTTTGCTTCCCCTCAAGAGGTCCCAGATCGTTCGCGCGGCCTCAACCTAAATGGTGGTCCATCCATTCACACACTGACACGTATGCTTCTGTGCTCTGCAGACGCACCTGTCCCGGGTGAGGGCGCGCGACCTCGTGAATGAAAGGGTCGTAATTCGCACGAACGCCGTGTAGCGCCTCCGTTCCCATAGCTGTGCACACCTGGGCGAGCAGCGCAAGGTGGACGGCATCATGAAGTGCGAGCGACGCCACGGACGCCGAAAAGGCTGTCCCATTCATGATACCTAGACTTTCCTTTTCCAGCAGGGGCAGAGGCTCCAAGTGGTGCCTCTCGAGCGCCTTCTTGCAAGATACGATCTCACGTGTACCAGCGACACGCGGACCATCAAACACCCTAATATTGCGGACTCCAGCAATAGTCCCGGCGATATACGCCAACGGGGTGAGATCTTAGGCCGCGAAAAAGTTTTAAGGGTTAGTTAGACCGCAGCGAAGAAAGATCAGAGTTACGACATACCACCAGACGCGGAGATACTCCCCCGCAGTGGGACGTAGGGCGTGATGTTTTCGCGTAGCAGCGCCACCATTTGCTCGAGAAGCTCCCAGCGTACGGCCGAGTGACCGCGGATCAGCGAGTTTATCCGCACGACAATCGCGCCGCGCACCCACGCTTCGGGCATGCTCGTCGCGGCAAGCGGATCCGATAACGGTAGGGCGGGCAGGGCGCCCCGACGGGACGCTTCGGACGGAAGCACGCCAGTGTGGTGGTGTTGCACGAGGGCGAGTCCGAGGCCAATTGTATTGTTCGTTCGCGTGTCCGCTGCGGTTCCGTGTGCGTCGGAATACGTGTAAGAAAACACGGGTGTTTTTTTCGCATAGTTAGAATGAATAGAGACACGTTACAAGAAGATAAGTTAGGCGCAACGCCCGCAGAAGGGCACGGGTTGTGAACACGCACCACTTCCACCTAGTCCCGTGCTCACACCGTACACGCTTTTGTTCGCCTGTACCTTGTTAACGAGTACGCTGTGCGACTTGGCCATGCGCTCCCGGATCTCCGGTGCCTCGTTCAGCGCAACGGAAGCCCCATAGCGGGCGGCCGCGACAACACTCGCTACGGACAGCGACTGACCGTCCAGGATCACAGGTTTCCCATTTCTGCGAATGAAATAAAAATGCGTTTTTCTTGCGAACGAGCACTGCGTGCAAGACACGTACTTGTGACTGCGTAATTCTTGGTGTTGTTTGATGAACCACGAGAGAAGGTTGGTTGGTTGTTCCGAGTTTGTCCGACGTTCGGTAGAAGCGGTCGGCGGCTCAGATGCGATAACAGTCATTTTTCTCGAGAGAACGACGGAAGATGCTGAAACGCGAACAAGTGTAGTTGATTCCAATAACACGTCTCCTCCGTCCCGATGACTTTATGTCGTTACCTACCCTCAGCGCAGGCGCCAGGAATTTGATAATCAGACGGAAGAACACACACAACGCCTTACTTCCTAGACGGAGGCGGGTAGGTTCCTTCCGTTACCAGAGAGATCCGGCCGAAGATACTGTGAGCCTGACTGGGAGGGTGATCAGCCCCATGAAGGACGATCCATAGGTTGTTTTATGTATTCATAGGTAGCAACTAAAATCTGACCACGTGGACGTCACAAGAAACAAACAACGATCCCCATTTATTGGTGGTGTTGATGCGAGATGTCAGGGACTCTGAGAAGGACGATAGCATCACCCCTTGGGGCCCTTGACCGTTGCAGTTGAGCATCAAGAAGTTGGGTGAATTTTAGGTTTCCTTCTTTTCCCGGAGAGGATTATGATTTATATAGACACCGTCTCTAAATCGAGAAAGGTCGGCGGTCATCGGATAGAAAGTTCAACGTTCAACGTTCAACATACGCCCATCACGCGCCATGATCGCGCCACGCATGAGGGAAGGGGTTCTCATAAGTCTCAAAGCGAGTGTGACCGGGATCGATGAAGGATATATGACACCTTGCATTACCGTTACCGAACACGTACCCGCTGCAGATGTTTCGAGTAGCTCTGTACAATGCGGCGTTTGTAAACTCTATACTCTCCATAGCCAAAACTGCAACATACAACATAACGATGGTTACTAGTAACAGAGAAGGAGTACTCTAGATGAATGCGGAATGATACGAAGTGAGAAAAATGATGCAATGAAGAATGATCTACCCTGATGACGATTGCAGTTATGCAAAGAGACCCGCAACAATGGCCTGCATTTTCCCGTCTCGAATTGCCTGTCAGAATGAGAACTATAAGCACTCGTTCAAAGTTTCAACGTCCATGAATCTTACCTCGTGAATTAATGATACATTCTGGCCGATAGTGACATCCTCGACACCAAGCCCGTTGGAAAACACGTTCTCATTTTCTGAGCCATGCATACGGATACCAAGGGTCTTGCGAACGAATTCGTAAACAGGTCGTGTCTTATTCAAATATTTGCTCGCGGGTGCTGGTCCACGGGTGCCTGATAGATATTCCTTTCGAAGTGACACAAGAAGCGACGTCGCACGTGACGCCACTGAGGCACGGAACGCGGGGACCGCAGATAAGGCGGAAGGGTCGGCAGAGGGACTGGTGAAGAAGTCTACAAGGACGGACACAGAAGCACCAGCCACCTTCATCATGCGTGGTGCGGCGTCCATGGTCGTGGTAGAGTCCAACGTCCGATACATACTTTTGAGTACGTCACGGAAGACAGAGGATGATTCGTGCCGGGACAAACTCTTGCCAAAGTGCGCTGATAGTTCCTCCTCGGCGATGGAGATCAACTCGCGGTTGAAATCTGCTTGCAGGGCGCGGATATCGAACGCTTGGCACAGCAAATAGAGGTAACTTGAAGTCAGCAAAGAAAGCACCTCGAGCGCATTGATAGTAGCGCGAGCAGAAATAAGGGCAAGGGAGCTTGATTCGACATATGAGACAACGAGTATTAGAAGGTGATTCAAACACTCACTTGACTGCTTGATTGTGCATCTCCGCGGACTGAATGTGTGTGGATACGGGGCTAGCAAGGTAACCTAATTCGCCAACATATGCCGCAACAGCAATGTCGACGCCTTTGCCATGATAGTTCAAAGACGGGTCACTCGCGGCGAGCGACGGCGGCAGGCCACGGTTCATAGCGGGGTTAACCAGTTCTGTTGACTGTGAGAATAACAATTTGCCGATATGGTGTAGGGCGAGACGTGTCTTCTCCATTGCATTTGTGACAGCCATGGCTTGGAAATTGCCCCCATGATGAACCTCATTGGTTTCTGCATCCACAAGGGGGTTGTCGGTTGCTAAGCAGGTACAAACCTGTCAGCGGGTAACGAAGAATACTTGTAAAGGTCAAGCGCACTGGAGTTGCATTCAATGGTTATTGTGTTCAAGGCAGCAAGGATATCTTCAATTTGAGGTCCGATGAATTGAGGCGCAGTCCGAAGAGGATAACGATCTTGGCGAAGTTCGCCGTCATCTTCGTCTATAGTCACTTCCTTCTCGTCACTAATTGCGAAGTTGCTGTCTTGGAGTAAGTCCCAAATAACGCGAGCAGCTTCAATCTACCAATGCCATTAATGAAGAAAGGACAGTGCGACAGATCGGCTAAGGAACGCACCTGTCCTGGGTGGGGGCGAGCGATTTCATGTATGAAGGGAGCGTAATTCCCACGAACGCCAAGTAAAGCCTCTGTCCCCATTGCAGTGCATACTTGAGCCAGTAAAGCGAGATGGACGGCTTCGTTGAGTGCCAGAGCGGCAACAGATGCCGAGAACGCTGTGCCATTAAGTATTCCCAGATGCTCCTTGGCACCAAGGACAATGGGCTCAATGTCGTGCTTAACCAGCGCCTCTCGAGATGAAACGATGTTGCGAGCGCCAAATGCAACAGGCCCGTCAAAGACCCTGATCGACGGATTCCCGATAAGAGTGCCTGCGACATACGACAGGGGCGACAAATCTGTAATACATCGTTTCAACTGTCAGCGCTCTTGACAGAAACCAAATCTGAGTACCTCCTGAAGAGGAAATGCTGCCGCGGAGAGGCACCAAGGGGGTAATGTTGGCACGAAGTAGAGCGACCATTTTTTCAATGAGTTCCCATCGAATGCCGGAATGACCCCTTATCAAGGAATTGATGCGAACGAGTATTGCGCCGCGGACCCAAGACTCTGGCATGGTGGTGGACGCCATGGGGTCCAAAAGGGGAAGGGCCGGGAGTACATTGGTGGACGAGGGGAGGACACCGGAATGCTGGTGTTGCAACAACGCGCTTCCTAGGGCCAGGGTGTTGGGCGTGCGAGTATCCGCTGAAAAGGGCAGGAACATGAGTCAGAAACTGGAAGACGTAGCGACCGTAATCGGGCTTACCACTACCGCCGAAGCCGGTACTAACGCCGTAAACGCTTTTCGAGGTTTCGACCTTGCCCACGATGACATCACGAGACGATTGAATTCGTGCCCTGATCTCGGTAGAGCCATTCAGAAAGACTTGTGCGTTGTGTCTGGCAATGGCGATGAGCGCGGGTACCGAAAGACTGTGCCCATCAATGACGACAGCTTTGCCGTTTCTGAACAAGGTTGTGACAATGAGGCGTAGCAAGACACAAGAGGAACATATCACCATACTTGTAGGACTCAAGTTCGTGGAATTGCTCGATGAATTTGGGAAGTAAATTCGAAGGACCAGGCCGCGGCGGGGTCGTCGCGGGGATAGAAGAGCCATTGGTGTATGAGGATGGGCTTTTGACGGTCGTGGGATGGACTACAGTATCGGAGGTTCTGGGGAAACCATTCATGCGAGGCTCAGTTGAAAGGATAGTCATTGTGAATGGGTGTAGAGTGGGATGGAGGCGAAG
Source organism: Lactarius psammicola (assembly GCA_025769895.1). Classification (NCBI taxonomy): domain Eukaryota; kingdom Fungi; phylum Basidiomycota; class Agaricomycetes; order Russulales; family Russulaceae; genus Lactarius; species Lactarius psammicola. Next base: position 451,718 of record WTXK01000005.1, on the reverse strand, counting down.
AACGGGGGGAACGATAGCGGGTTCATAGGAGTTAAATAGAGTCGTGGCCAATGGTGTAGCCAGAAATTTGGAGCCAATACTGGCGTGTCAAGCGGGTCAGAGTGGTTTACCGCCGTTCCACGCGGCGCCTAACATGCCTCCAACATTTCAAGAAGAGATCCGTCCGGTAGTCCCAAAGATCCGGCCGCATCAAAGAACGACGAATTCAACAATCCACTCCATATGCTCCCACCCGCTATTCTCGCAACACAACATAAAACACCTCCGATTCTTCTCATCATATAGGGACATTGCCACAAACACCGCCTTTTTTTTTTTGGGTAATACTCGTTTCCATGCCCAATCTTTCGATGGACCGCTTGGTGATTCATTCTAGCGCGGTGCCTCGGCAATGAAATAATGAAACCTCCCCTATAAGTCCTGTTAGATAGTATCTGCTATACTATATGTATACTACTTTGTTTAATAATTGCTGGAGGTTCGACGAGGGCGGAGTTTAAATGCGTCACCGAAGATAGACTCTTCATTCGCACGATTCCCTTTACAGTACAGTAATTACAGATTTTGCCGAACTCCCTCGACCATTCCTCGATTTCCTCACTCAACTCACGCTCACGAAAACAGACAACAGCGGAGTTTTGGCATCAGCGGACTTTTGACATCAGCGGACTTTCTCTGACGGGCACTGAACTCCTCTGAACTCCTACTGGGCACACACACGGCTCATGGCCACTCCATCCAGCACTGGCATGTGCAACAGAGATTTCTTCTCTTATTGACCACCGTGAACTGTGAACTTCGGACACTTCTTCAATCCGATCGGTTGCCCCTTAGTTTGCTGCAGTAAGGGACGGCCCGAAGGTACGTTCTAATGATATTAATTGCAACGGAAATTGCAACCTTGCGCTGTTTATAACCTACTGTAGTAGTTGTGACCCTGATGCAATACGCACCATGTATGAACCTATTTTTGTGTTGTGCCGTCAGGCCTGTCGTGTTCTTGGGAAAGGAAGACCATCTATAAAAAACCGGGCTTCGGCCAGTCACTTGTTTATTACTTCCTTTCCGTCTCATTCAATGGTTTTAAAGTTGCTCACCTATCTATAACTCTCGGCTAAGTCCTAAAGGCTTAAGGCCAAAAGCAGATGAAATGCCAACACCCAACCCAACCTCCATCGAGCTATGAGGCCTATGAGGGTCATGTAGAATCGGGTAGAACCCAAATACTGAAGTGCCTTCAAAGTCTCCTAACTCCCTTTGGCAACACCCTCCCTTGAAATGAAATCGTCTTTTTGATTCCCTTCACCAATCCCCCGTCTTACGGCGGATCATGACATGTTCCTCTCTTATGGAATTGGTGTCCACCGACGGTTCTAACCTAAATGGCTTGTGTGCCGCACGTGCCCAAGCTTTGGCCCAAGCTGTCCTTCTCTTTCCCTTCTTCAAGCATCGCGGTCCGCAATACGACTGTACACGTACATGGCCGCAGATAAGGGTAGACTAGAGAGTAGAAAGTTCCCCGTTTGCGGGTTGATGTAGCCGCCGCTATGACACATGCACGGGACGATCTGTAACACTCCCGCGGCCATCCTTGCCGACACGTCGAACAACACAGATTTACAATAAGTACTGTAGTATGGAATCGAGCACACTTGGTTACTGGAAACGACTACCAGACTGCTGATCATATTCAACAAGTAACAAGTCGGTGATTGATTGGTGACGTCCTTATAGCTCCCGCTACCCGCTCGACACTAGTCACATCATAGGCACTTCCAAGCTCTGCCCGCACCTCCCAGACGCCAAGGAATTGGCTCATGTTCCAAGAGTCGCTCTCAAGGTTAGGCCGACTGCTTACGGCAATCCCTCCGTCTGTACGAAAGATTACGGGTCCTGTACCCGCGTCACACACGATAGATGATCGATGATCACTTGTGGGAACTTTCCCCAAGTACGGCTGCAAAGAACTTGCACGATTCCTTACGCCCACCGGAACTCGAAGTTCGGAGTTCGCGAGGAGCGACACCTCTTCACCCTGTGGGAACTCTCGCCCGTAATATCCGTGTACTTCGTTCTAAAGTTGTAAGCAAAGGCTCCAAATCCTGTATGACTGTCACCTTCCTGTGGTCCATTTACAGTAATCAGGAAGCACTCCCAATCTTGTTGCGAGGTTTAGATCATAGATCAAGGGGTATCACGGGTGACAAAGATTTGGGATATGGGGTATCAACGATCGCTGGCTGTCCGCACGCTGTTCGGACGGATCTCGCTTTTCCTGAAGAGATACGAACGCGCCTAGACTTGCTGGAACTTCGAATGAGGTCATAGTAACATACAAGTCATCCTACTCTCACCGCTTGGGTCGTCGGCATGCCAATTTAGTCTGCTGACTTAAACGTTCGGAGGCACGATTCAACTAGAAGGATCTTAGCGTACCATGTTCCGAACAGAGTGAGCATATGGCGCGCACACGTAGCAGACACTGGTGGGGCCATGATGCATGGTAACTAGAATGATAAGTGCCTTCGTCGGATCGCCGAAAAATACGCCCTGGAGTAGGGAGAAAAACGGGTTCTCGAGCGACACGTCCAAACGCTCCCTTAGACAGCGTGCCTCTCCGGAAATATGAGTACAATCATGACTGTCACGGACGACCTTTCATTTGAAAGCCACCTGAGACCATGATGCTCGGCAAAACCAGGTAATCGTGAGGGCATCTAATGTAGCCATCCGATGTCAAGCCCAAGGAATGGAATGGCGAGGATACTACTCCCGGTTACACGCCGCTAATATTCACATGATAACGACGAGCTCTTATCTTCAAAGATTTGCTGACAGGTATCGTGAAAATGATTTGGCGCAATAGCAGTAGCTAGTAGTGAATCATCTCAAGTGGGTAGCGACAAGCCGGGGAAACGGGTGGTGTGGCTTTCGCAGACCAGAAAGTGGGTGTGCAATGGCTTGGAAGACGGAAACAAACGCAACGCCGCAACGCCCAGTACTGAACCTTTTTGGTGAGGAAGAGCGGTAGGAGAGCATCCATTCCACATGGGCGTCGAAATCGTTGTAACGCCTAGCATCAGTTCTTGCAAGCGACAAGATCCGGCCCTGAGAGCCAAGACTGTCCTGTGGTGATTGAATGACAACGGGTGGAGTGATGTGCAACACATCCTGTACATAGTGATATAAGGGGAAACTGTCGACTGAATATTTGGGTGAGCGCTATGTTATCGCGACGTACGTGGCCAGATAAGTCGAGACGGCCTCATGCCGGGGCGCCCTGGTCTGGCAGTCGCTCGATGGCATAACGCCTTCGTACAATGTACATCAACGGAGTTCCCGGAATCTTGCGTATCCTGCGGCGGAGCTCGCGATCACAAGTAGCGACAATAAAGCAACGGTTGGCGGTTACTCGTTGTACAAGACAATCGTCAGCATAGGTACCAGTGTGGGAACAAGGAAGGCGCTCGAAGCGGGGGTCGCGGGCCACACTAAGAGAAGGATGAGCAAGGTCGCAGAAAGGGTATACAAACGCTTACGCACCGTAGAGCTAAGCGGTAACGCTGTCCAAGCTTTTCAAGTTCGGCTATCACACAATCTGTCACACACGGAATACCTACGAGAAAGGTGTGAATGTATGGGAAAAGGGACACCTGAATACCCACACTTAGCATACAAGCAGTCCATCATACCGCTGACAAGTTCAAGCTTATTTTGAAGGGAAAAGTTGATAAAATTGGTGTCAATGAGAACCCGGTACGGCGGAACAAGGGCGGTGTTGTGGGCGAGGAATAGTGACGAGGCAACTGGAGCTCTGTGCAAGGGGGGATGAGGAGGCTAATGAGGAGATGTAAGCAATTAGACGCACACTCGACGAACGGCCCTCTCCTTTTCCTCTTCTTCTTTCTTCTTCTGCTTCAACTGGTTCTCCTTCCTACCGATAGGACCTAGGGTTAATTATGGAGTAAGATGAGTATATGAACTTCGGGGCATACAGTCGGATGTCTTTCGGGTTCAGCATTCGCTTTACCGCAGCAAACTTTCTAGTCTTCTTCGCCTTCCCCTGGATAAAAGTTTAGCCATGCACAAACATAAGAAAAGTGACGCAACACACCATAGTCTGCCGCTTCCTCGGTCATACAATCGTAGACCCGACCTTTGAAGAGAAATTTGGCATCGTCACATGTCACAAGACGCGTTATCATGTGATTTGTGACGCTCTGGAAGGAAATCCACTCGGACGAGAACTAGCCGCTCGTCCTTCAGACTTGACCGGCTTCAACCACAAACCTCACCGCTTCACTTCTTGCGATGAAAGAGGCTTGGAATATTCTCTCTCACTCCGCCACTCCTCACTCTACCCCTACGACACCGAGTGCCTCTTCTACCAAATCTTCGACGCGCACTTCTCTCCGGCCTCCAATCTTCAATCCCTACGACAGGTTCACCCAACCAGAGTTCGACGCTTGGATCGGAGACATCACTAGCTCCATAAAGCGTGCTCTTCGTCACGAGGCGGAGCCCGAGGTCGAACTTCCCTCTGGCCGTAGCAGCAGTTGGAAGACGCTTCCAGACCAGGTCGGTGGCAGCTTGACCACTGAGAAGCGGGCTCAATCACCTACATTAACTGAGCCACGCGATGAAGAGAGCGTTTTCGAAGATTCTTTTGCTCATATAACGTCTCGAAAAGCTAAGGGAAAGGGGCGCGATCCTCGCGAGGGCCCTGGACTTGGTCTCAAGGAACAACCCATCGAACTTCTCTCTGACTCGGAGGAAGATGAGGTTGCCGACAGCCTTGAGGAAGATGCTGTTCTCTCGGAAAAATCGGAAAACTTAGATGATGGCGCTTGGGAAGGCAGCTTTGATGAGACTGGTCACACTGGTTCTGGATTGGCCGAAAGCGGGAGGGCAGAACCAAGACGGCCAGGGGCGAGTGCGCACCGCACTGCATCGTTGTTGTCAAGAGAAGACTCGGGTCATGTTCAAGAGGTTGCTGATTATTCTGATGCTGACGCACCCGACATCGGAGATGAGGATGAACTGCGACTCCCCGAAGATACGAGGTTCTACGAGCACGATATTGACGTTGACAGCGGAACAGAAGGTTTTTCCATGCAGAGGAGTAGAGGCGGCAAAAGCGACTCTGAGGACGGTGCGTCTCAGACCTTTACATTCTATCTGTGGCTTGGAACAAACATATGGACAGATTCCCTTCATTTAAGCCAAAGCGCAGCCCCCATCAATGTGGAACTCGTTGATCCATGGGATGGACCGCGTACTTTCGCCGAGGATTACTATTCTGGGGGCGACCAACTCGCTCCTGGCCTCACACCCAACCACCTTACCCCCGTAGCTCGCAGCCCAATGGCTACTCCCGCAGCTGACTTTGTGCCTAACCCATCTACAGACGCAAATGCAGACAATCGTCCTGTCTCTCCAAGTATCTCGTCCGCTTCCGGCTCGCCTAAATCGCGGGACACAGCGGATGTTGCTGGGGTCAAAGCTGCCTCGTCACAACGCGGCTTCGTGCCAGCCACTTTCGTCAACAGCCAGCAAGACGAACTGGAAACTGAGTCGTATTATGACCGTCTCGAGGTGGACGGTCTGTCTGCTCCCTTATCTGTCATTTATCGTGTCTAAGAGTTATGCGTAGACGTTACCGTGCATGCCGTCGAAGACGCTGAATGTAAAGGAGTTGAGAGTGCAGAAGTTGCCAGTTTCATGGAGGCAAGGCCCGTCGGGAAAAAATATCTTATGTCTGGCGAACCGGGATCCGACCAAAGACGCGATATAATTTTGGTTCCGTTCTCTGATGATGAGCACACCGATGCTGATGGCGAAGATGACGAAGGGAGATTCTCGGCCCTCCCTCTTGGGACTAGCGACCTAGACATCGGAGATGACTGGAGAACCACCGGTCGGCATAAGGGTGTCAATGACACATCAGATGAAGACGAAGAGGACGAGATTCAAGAGGTGGTGCCCACTCAGACCACAGATGATATCGCTAAGACCGCGGCATTAACACTCACCCAGTTCTCTGAAGTTGTAAATACCGACGGCCTCAGTGGTGCGTAGCATTATACCAATCCGTAGTGTTGTCGACTCCGCACCCACTCATATGTCTCCGCTGCCCAGGCCCGAAAGTTGTGATAACAGACCCGTCTACTCCTACTCTGGCGCAGACTTTCCAACTAACGGACGCGGAGAGCTTTGGAGATCTTCCGGTGTCTTCCCCTCCTTCTGAGACCCCTTCACCAGCAGCAGGTGACCACGCTGAGAGATTGCAACAGTCCTCAATAGAACAGCTATTTGCGGCCCTCGAAAGAGAAGTTTATGAGGTGCCTAGTCAAACACCAACGCCTTCCACCTTACTCGCTCGAGAATCTGGAGCTGAACCGACAGATATTTGGGCATACCAGGAGCTAGAAAAGCTCCTCTCGGAAGAGTTATCTGCTACCGAAAATGCAACAGAAATTGCAGGTCTTGCCCCAATGGAGGACATGGCCTCTCAGGAGGAGGTTTTCTCTATGCAACGTTCAGAATATGTGGTAGAGGAAAACGGGCCCGAGACAGAAGTCCTCTCTGTCGGTGATTCCGATGACGCACGTTCTATCCCTCTGGATATGCCAGCGGTGACAGAGACAATTCAGCAGTATGAGGTAGAGGAACCGGAGACTGACGGCCGTTCGAAAGAGGTAGGCGTGATCCGACGATACTCGTTCGTTGCTGATGATACTCAGGTGCCGGAGGTCGCGATTCAAGTCTCCAACAATGAAGACGCCTCTATCACAGTTCCTCAGAGTGAACTAGCAGTTTCGTCACCTGAAAGCGTCTCCACCCCTGCCTTGGAATATCCCGTGTTATCTGTCAGCACGCCGGGCACCTCGCAAGCAGGTCTTCCCTCGGCGGCCGTGATTATCCCCGCTCCGATTGTCGCAGATCCTTCAGTTCCTGACCCCGTTCCAGGGGATTCATCGCCAACCTCACCTTGGCCCATAGAGTCCCCTGTTGCACCGCGGCTTTCAATTGTCCCTCCCCTGAAAGCTTCTGATCTCGAGCCCTCCCAGATGAGCACAGGGATTAGCGGGCTATTCACTCCGGCACAGAGGAGTGGTGTTGGCACACCAATACTATTAGAGGATGAGACCGCAGAAACACTGAGAACTCCAGACAACGAGTCAAATAATGGTTTATTGGCTGTGTCGACTCCGCCAGTTGACAATAGTCCTTCTTCCGACAAGTGTTTAACCGCAGGTGTGGAAGACGGAGGTAACCCAGTGGATAGAGATCTCGTAGAGCCAGACGACCCCATCAAGGCACCAGGACCATCGTCTCCAAGCGCACATCAGTTGGAGTTAGCGGGGGTGGATGTAGATGCACAGGACTCCAAACCCAACTCTGTCGAGACCGACGATGACATTTCTTCTACGCCCCGCAGTGGATCTGTGGAACTGGCTATCTCTCCTTTACTCACCGGTGACATATCGGGAACTCCTCTCAAGTATTCTGACCGCCCTGACGTCTTGGATCCTGGTGGTGATCTTCATCCAGGCACCGATATCGCCGAAGGTGATGAAGACGCGGACGGAGAGGCTGATCCCGACTATCCTCAGGAAGATGCGGTCGTCGCGGAGAATGTGGCGGTGGAAAGCGAGGTGGCTTCTAACGAAGTAGGCACCGATACCCGCAACTGTGTGGAAATAGTTCCGAGCACAGAGAATCCTCCAGTGAGGTGAGCCGGTCGATGTCCTATTGGGTTGCAGTTGTTGTTAAGTTGCTTGTCTTCCATTGTTTTAGATCTCCGGTTCGAACGGAGGAGCCTCAAGCGATCAGGGAAAGTTCTCTCGGTCATACCTCGCCTGCGTTACAGGAGAACTCGTCGGCCCAAGACAATGGGATACCCGATGGGTCGGCAGGACCTGACGTGAAGGCCACTGACGAAGGGGGAAAACCAACCCAAGCTCTCAAACGCAAACGGAGGTATCCCAACACGGGACCGGCTCGTATAACCCGATCCAAATCTAGTGCCAACACAAGAGGCGGGAAGAAAAGGGGTCGTGCCTCATCCTCCCGTAGGAGGGGCGCAAGTAGGAAGTCCAAGCCAGAACAAGTCGATGTTGGTGTTGATTCCGCTGATGAAGACGCCAGCGAGATCGCCTCTGTGAGCTCTGGGGCTAGCGCTGTGTATCGTCTACTTCGCCCTTCGTCTCGCGCAGGATCTGTTCTCTCCTCAGCCTCAGGTGACGCACCGTGGGCCTCTCCTCTGTCGTCCAGAGTGGTACCTCTTATACACTCGCATGGCCTCTTGCTTCATCACCACGGCCGGCCACCGCTTCCACCGCTCGCATTGCCTGTTCCCCCTGCTGGTCCTCCCAAAGACCCGCAATCGGATCAGGCGAAGGCGAAGTCCCCGGCACCCACCTCGGAACCTTCAACACCAACGTTGAGGCGTTCCCAAAGCATGAACTCACCTGTGACGCGCTCAAACTGTCGTTTCCATAAGATAAGCCTGCCTCGAGGAGACAGCGGACAGCGGGCCCACTTCGTTGTTCCTGGCTGCGCTCTTGGTGACGGCGAGCTCATGGAAGGGGAGGATATCAAAGACGAGGGCCTCTCGATTCATGAAGACCACAAGCGTATGCTACCGAATGTCGAGACCCTCGACTTAGATCCGTACCTCGTGGGCGTATTGCGGCAATTAGTGGGTGTTGACCTACTTCGCGAGCAGCAAGAAATCTTCTACCTTCCGAGCGAAAAAGAGAAACCCAGGAGGCGCCGCCAAACGGACGCAGTGGAAAACCTCCGCCAGTTGCGGCGTCAATCCGCATCGAGCGGCGGCCCTCTGGCTAGGGAGCATTCACCTCGGTCATTGGAAGAATGGCAAGTTCGGGCGACACCACCACTATCCGCTTCAGGGTCGGTTAGGAGCGGTTCTGCTCGGGCGGACAGCAGGTCTCACTCCGAGGAAAGGGACAGCGGTTTAAGCGACCTCAGCGACGACGACGACGAACCGACGGCCAAGCGTCACAAACGTTTCGCTGTGAAGGAGATGGAGCCTCTCCCTCTTGAAAACGCTTCGGCTGACGGAACCTTAGATGATGCACCTCCCGCGCTGGAGCATGATGCACCAGCGGAAAAAGAACAGACACATAGCAGTCGACCTCCTATCACACGAAGTAAACGCAAGGCCCTCCACCCAGATGCTGCAGCATATAAGCCGGGCGACGGTGAAGATGAAGACGATACGGTAATGGACACCAGAAGGAGGAAGAGTGGCGCACGCAAGGCGACGAAACGCAGCCGTACCATGGAGGATGCCTCTGCTGTTCCTAGGTCAAAAAAATCTCGCTTGGGTAGGAGCGTTTCGGTGGCGGGCGCAGGAGAGGCAGATTCATAGGACGCACCGCTTTACGTGTTTTGTCTCCTCGATCTGACGGTGCTGCTTGTGACCCATTTTTTGTTTGTTTTGTTTTGTATTTTTTTATTTTATTACATACCCGTATACAGTACATCACTAGTCCGCCTCTACAGTATATTATATTAAGAGCTACCAGAGCTGCCGAGTTCAGGCGCTCCATCGATATGAGCCCCACAAGTACTACTTGGCATTGGGATGGCACCACGGCGATGACCGTAAGTTGTGAGCGGTGATACGCACGCTTCTCTAAGACGAAAAGGTGACGGCGTAGGTGATGCACCTATGCACGGCCAGAGGGTCGTTAACGGCCCGCGGAAAAACCTCCGATAATCTCGCTATTACCAGTGAGCTGGTATTGATGAACGTCGTTGTAAATCGAATACCCTGGGAGCAGTGCTGTACTATAAGAGGATATATAGATCGGTTCAAGTTCCGGTGGGAGCTATCAAGAAAAGAACTCCCTGGATCGGCAAAATGTCGGGAACTAGCCGTTAAGTCAGTTGCGGCTTCGACTTGATACATACAGTAGGGTCACATAGGCTCAGGCTGATGCGCCCGCCTCCTGAGCGCACCAAAACCGTCCAAGTTCCAGGGAATAGTCAAGACTTCAGACTAGTCACTGTGACACATACAGGGGACGATAATGCATCACTTTTTCAACACAACTGTCTCCGTGTTCTCAACGATGGAAGGGGGTCAGAGAACGGCATTAGTACTGAGCCGTTTCTTCATGGCAAGTCGTGCCCGGCGCGACTGCAGGCCGGGTGATTACAAGGGCAACACCTAGCACTGGTCACGGTGACAGCGCCAGTGGTTTCGATCGAGCGCTTTCATCAAAAAAAAAATAATACACGGAGACTACTGTAGCATGGCACAGCTGGAGGGCGAACATGTGAAAAACGATTCGAGGTCAAAACCTTGTCAAGCCTCGTGGAAACCGCGTTGTTTAGGCGTGCTGGCGGCTATTCGGATGATCCACCAATTCAGGCAGTACAATGCAGCCTCAACGCGTTTGCCTGCACGTTTAAGCTGATGTACTAAGGTACCAACACCCACTCGAGGTCCTCATGTAAAGTGCTGTGATCACGCCCTGGCCTTGCTCCCCTAAGCTGCCAGTGTCTGGGTGGTACAAGATGCTTTCCCTGAGGCAGCTAGACCTCCTGGGCTTTCCAAGGAGCTTGTCCGCACTAAACTGAATGTATTCAAAGTCGACTCAAACACCTCAAGTTTTCTCTGAAGCTCCCACCGTCACCCTCGTGCTTCCAGGATGGGTAAGCCACCCCGATTGCCTCAGTAATGTGTTCGACCCACCTGAATTTATTTCCCACCCTTCACTCAGTCCTTGCGTCATTCTCTGGCACGGGTGCTCTCTTATTATCGCGCATCGTCTGTAGTCAGTTCCCTACCTGGTGCGATCTATGACTTTGAGAAAGGCGTTGTTAGCTCTGAGTTGATGGACTTCGGGATATCCGATCGACCCACCACCTTCCATCTCGGTTCCTTGGGTGGGAAGCGAGGCGAGGAGTCCGCCCAACCCGCTTTTCCTATACAGAAAGGCGGGAAAGCCCAGAGTGTAAAGAAGAGGGCATCGTATTGGATTCGGTCTCGGCTATGGTTCAATACTTATAGGTGTGTGTTCCCTTCTCGCCACAGGTAGATATCGCGACAAATGACCATCATTAGGAAATTCTTCACCATCATCATCTCGCTAAATATTGTCGGCTTAGTTTTTGCGATCTTGGGCACATGGCAATACCCCAGGAAGTATACAGGCACATTGATCTTAGGCAATCTTGTTGCAGCGATCCTCGCGCGCAATGAGCTGTTCGGTCGACTTTTATATCTATTGGCCAATATTTTATTTGCGAAAGTATGTATAACGGCGTCCTCGGGCGCCGCTCTGACGTATCTCACGTTCTGAAATCCCAGTGGACCCCCTTGTGGTTCCGACTCGGCTGTACTTCTACCCTCCAACACCTTGGCGGCATCCATTCGGGTTGCGCCACGTCTGCTTTTGCGTGGCTCATCTTCCGCCTGGTCCTATTATTCAACAATCGCAAGGACAACCCCGATCCGGTGCTGTTCGCCGGAGTTGTGACGAGCATTTTCGTGGCCGTGTCCATTGGGAGTGCGCTCCCTTGGGTCCGCAATACACATCACAAGTTCGTTTCTGGTTGTTTAGACTCCAACTATTGAAGCAGAGCGTCTTCATAGTGTTTTTGAGCGACACCATCGGTTTGGCGGGTGGCTTGGGCTCGTTTTCAGTGAGTGACAGCTACTGTATCCCGTGTTTTAAAAAGCAAATACATTGCGACAGCGTGGATTTTTGTAATACTCGGAGACAGCTACGACATCACCACTCATACATGGAACCACGATGTCGCTGTAATCCTGCACAGGCAAGACTTGTGGCTTTGCCTCGGCATGACCGTTTTGTAAGACGATGATGACCTCATGTTTGCGAGTGATATAGTTGACAATTGACCTTTTTGCGTTCGCAGTATTCTCCTACCTTGGTGTACTGTTCGCAAGGTGAAAGTGGACATTGAAGTGGTCAGTATGCTCAACGTTTACTATCATACGTCTTTGATTTCACGGGCCGGCAGCCTTCATCAAAAGTAGCCATAATCCGCTTCAAACGAGGTATGCAACAAGGGCTTCTCGCCCGGATATCACGATCATCCATCATGGAATATCACGCATTCGGCATTGTATCGTAAGTTATGCCATCATGGACGTTGCGTTTCCATTTTCGTTCTTACTCGGCTGTACAGAGAAGGAACGCACGCGAGTCATCACTACCTCATTTGCGGGGTACAAGGCGATTTTACTCGGAAGCTCGTCCATGACCCACCGACACATCTCTGGACACGGCAGCTGAAGGCACGTCGACACAGTGCGTCACCGTAGTAGTAACGCTATTAAGAACGCGGATGTAGTTTGCCGGAGTCTCGCACTCTTCCGCGCTGTATCGCAGGGGCATCCGCGTATGCACGGGAACAGGGATCGGCGCAGCACTTTCCACGTGCCTACAGGTGCGCTGACTCGACAACTGCAAATAATAACTCTGTTCTCAGACCGGAGTCGCATTTACACAGGACCCAGACTGGTAAGAATTTCGTCGTGTGGCGTTCTCGTGCACGTTCTCATTTGTGGTTTATAGGTATCTAATTTGGATCGGCTCTGAACAAGAGAAAACATTTGGGCCCACGATCTCGGGGCTTATCCACCGGAACATAGGCCCTGAACGCATGATCCTTTGGGATTCCAAGAAGCAAGGTCCGTGACTCGCGTATTGTTCAGCACACAGTACTGCATGCCCTGCTGTAGGCGGGCGCCCCGATGTTATGAGGCTTGTGAAAGAGGTGTACGCGTCTTGGCGGGCAGAGGTAGTATTTATCACGTCAAATCGTCAGGGTAATCAGGAAATCATGGAAGGTTGCAAGGAAGCAGGAATTCCGGCATTCGTGAGTGATGCACATGGCCTACGCCTTATGACAGCTGATTTTGTACGGGGCCATAGGGAACGCTGTGGGACTTCTGACGAAACGGTGGCTCGTCCCTCACCGCCAAGCGCTATTTATGAACTCAACATCGCAGCAGGATGCCCTGTTCAGTAGGTGCCACACAGGAGGGTAGGTATACCCACGGTGTAGGGCAGAGGCCCCCTGTCACGGTGCAGGGCCCACATGATGACAATGCCCTACAGACCGAAGAGACGAGTTGCATCGGTAGTAATCTCTAGAATGTAGGTTAGGAGACCCTGAATTATTAACTAGAGTTGGGAGGGATATATATAGCGTGAACAAGCTATGAACGAAAGCGTGCTCGTCTCGCGGTGCAGGTAAGGAACTGGCTAAGACCTTTTCACGTTCCCATACGCCTCGGGGGAGACAAAAATATTGTCTCGATACCATTTTAACTCTGCTATGAGGTTAGCGGACCACAAATTGGTAGCCAAGAGAAGGGGCCCACCTTCGAGAGAGCCGCGGATGTCGTCGAGTGCTCTGGACAAAGGCAAAGTGTTCAGCGGCCAAGAGTCGTGTGGAGGCCAGACTCCACTGCACACACCGGTGTTTGCTCTCGCGCCTGAAGACAGTATCGGGGAGGGGTCTGCGTGGATACCACCTACGAAACAGTTCCTGCGAGGGCCCCATCAGCCTGGTCTCTCCAACACCCCCCATCCCGCATACCTTAATGGACGAAACATCTTCGGATGTAAGTCCGGCACCAAAAGGCAAAAGAAGGCGGTGGAATCGGCTCACCGACTATGCTGCGAAATATTTTAAAGGGCGGATAAGATAGGTCAGTCTGGGGAAAAGACGAAGAGACGAGTAGCCGAGAGACCGATAATGTAGCCAATCTAAAATTTTCGGCATGTCCTTTGCCAAGAATGCGCGGTCGGCGTGCACGGTGTTTCCAGCCAGTATAGCTGCGCGTTGTTGGGGGACCCACTTCTTAATGTAATCCAGTACCTCGTCTTGCACCGATTCGGTCGTGTGCTTTGATTCGAGGCATGCTGCCGTTAAGCCAGACTGTGAAGACAAATCTGTACATTTGTGAATGTTCACATAGAGAAAGAACGTACGGTCCCGTGTTGTTTTATACACCACTCGTTCATGCTGTCATCCTCTTAGCATAATTTGTACCATATTCTGGATCTGGAGAAAGCGGTCGAACTTATCCAACACCGATTTCTCAGTCCGAATGACGAACTCCAAACCATCGTCGACGACTTCCAGGTTTCCATTAGTTATGAGTACCTGTGGGCAAGAAGTAAGAGACGGAAGGACGGGGGTCGGGTCGTTATGATTACTGCAATCTCCAGGATTCTATCTGTCTTGTAATCGAGACCTGTCATTTCGCAGTCTATCCAAACGAGGGGTCCGTCATAAAAGGTCAGACGCCCATGGAGTGGGTTAGTCGACATATTTCTAAAGGAGCGTGAAGAGATTACAGCTCGAAATCGAAGATAAGTCAGTGTCAGTGTCAGTGTCAGTGCCATGTGACCCAAATTGTGACCCTAACCCTGCGCTCACGCCAAACAGTTAGTTGCACTTTGTTGTTATTCTGCGTCGTCGCGTGTCGTGTCTTTCAAGTTCGTTCATGTTGCTGGCTACTCGTCTAGTACGTACAAGTCGCGTACTTGGTCATTTCCATTCACGCCCTCTAGCCTCTACTGCGTACGCGAGTAAGTCTGTATTTAGCTTTTTCAACGGTGACACACGATTGATTTCCGCACCCCCCCACACTGAAGCTGCACACGCACCTCCCGAGCAAAGAGTAACACCGCCCAGTTCTGCAAACGCAGTACCAGAACCTCTATCTCAGCACCTCGACAAGACATTTGCACCTCTCAAGTTCCCACACGCAGTAGCTCAACGCATCCTCACCCATCTTAGCCACCATGACTCTATCATAGGCCACAACGCCCGCTTTGCCTTCCTCGGTACGTGCGAAAACATATGCATAATCTCTCGTCCTTTTTCCTCAATGGCGCCATAAAAACAGGGCGGCGGACGCTCGAAGCGTATATGCTGCTGTTCCTTCAAGGGCTTCCTGCTGCAGCGGAACATGACCATGCGCGCATCGTCGCCCGCGCCTTGAACACGCACACCCTCGGCGAGCACGTCGCCCCCCGTTGGAAACTGCAAGAAGCGATGCGCTGGGTCCCACCACGTCCCGGGGACCTCGCGCTCGATGGTCGCATGACAGGTATTCATAAGGTCGCCGGCACGACGGTCGAGGCGGTCGTCGGCGGCGTGCTGCATCAGTTCGTGCGTGGAGTTATATTTCAGTACTTATGGCACTGGAGCTGACTGATGGATGAACAGGGAGGGAGTGTCGCTCACAGGCTTTTCCACACGCGGATGCTTCCGCACTTATTACTCCCAGGCTCACCGTTGGGGTTACCGGACGTTCTACATGCCGACGCGCTGAGTGCGGCCGAGCGCTTTGGTGGACTGGAGGGTCCACTACTTCGCATTTCGTAGACAGTTTTACCACGCTATATATGCCAAAAGTACGTTTGGATGACCAGGATGATAATATATTTGGTGAGTCGCCCTGGTAGCATTTTGTTGAAAATCATCTAGGGCTCATACTCATCATTCAGTTGCTTTTATTCAGTCGCTCTGCTTAGACTTTGAAAAGAATAGAGGCGTGATTGCGAAATTCATGTTACACCGTGTCCGTGTCTATACTGTGGTGTGCGCTGCATGTGGCTCACTACTCGGGCATTGCCTGAGAATATAATTAGACTGGCACATATACAAACGAGTCGCAATACAACCGTGTTCCATACCCTCACCGTGGAACGGCCCAGTCATCTCTTGCTGGGTCTCCAGGAGGCGGGAATACCCCATCGTCCCGCTCCTCGCGTGTCTCTTGTTGCTGCCTTTGTTGCTGCTCCTCCCGCCGTAGCCGCTCAACCCATCGTCCACGAATGTAGAGCAGCAGTGATACGATGAGGCATAACACCACGAGCATCATAGTCTCAACGAACTCATCCGCTTCGTCGTTCCCACGATGCCCGCCCCGTAGAGCGGCGTCGAACATGTCCTCGGGGCCAATGTCACTGTCCCGGTCGATCTCTGCGTTGCGGCGATCGCGAGCCCACTGTGTATTTTAATAGTCAGTCTGGGAAGCGAAGAGGTAGACAGATGTTGCGTACTTGTACGGGGTCCTCGTCGTCACCTGGGACAGCAGCGTCGCGCATGCGTCGATTAAACTCGTCCCGTGCCTTGCCCATGTACCACGGCCCGTCGTCCTCAACTAAGAGATCTTCATCTGACTCGCTAGGTGCTGGGCCACCGCCGGCGGCTGAGCCTTCGTCCAACTCCTTCCGCGCAGTGTTCTGATCAGGGAATTCTGTGATGACGAATGGGTGTCTCTTTAGCTACATGTCACTTGGGTGCGACTCACCATGATCGACGTCATCTTTTGACCAGAAGCTAAGTCCACCCTCTCTTCCAGTTAAAGTATGCCATAAACTGCGGGCGTGTAAACGGAATAGAGATAAGGTTACGGGGAGGTATGCTTCGACGTTTGTCTCCAGAGCAAAGTCGTAATGGCGTTTCGCCAGGTGGAAATCCTACGGTACGTTCAGTCTCACAATCGAACAAAAAATGTGAATAAGTGCTGACTTGCGGGACACCGTATCCGTGTTCGTACATCCATCCTAAGTTCCACATGGCAAGCGCGCTAATTTGGGTATCTGCTGCCGACCGATAGTACCCAGCAGCCTTTTCCCAGCGAACATGTTCAGGTTCATCTGGTACGCCAAGGCCGTGGTAGTAATAGTCTCCAACTTTGACAAGCGCGTCAACATTGTTCTGTGCAGCTGAGCGTGTCCATTGTGTGAGTGCAAGCCTTGCCGTGTCATTGGATGGCAATGACTCGGTGCGGTGGAGCATACTTTTGTCTAGAAGGTGTCAGTGGCCCTCGGTATGAATAGGACGGGAGAAAACATGCCTTGATCGAGAATAAAAGCCAAATTATTTTGACCTATCTCGGACCCACGCTCGGCGGAAATCCACCACTTCAGCATCGCTAGATGCTTCCCGCTTGGAGTACCTGTTTCCCATGCATCTTCACCTTCTCGAATGAGGTCTTCGTCCCAAGATCCGCGCTCGGCGACAACTTTGTAGAAAGCTGCGGCAATAGAACACGCGCCTGGCTTCAGGGGTGTGGGCATGTTTTTCATCTGCGTGACTTGGAGGTCTGCAAGATAGTAATAAGCCTCGAATGGCGAGCCATGCCTCAATGCAGCCTCGAAGTATGAACTGGCTAGCTTCAGGTCACCACGCTCTGATCGCTGCATGTCAGGACGCGACCGTGATATTAGGTGTCAATACACTCACGGTAATGATGCTTTCCCAAGTTAACTTGGGCCTCGGCGAGATCCTGCCCGGCTGCAACCGCGAAATTGGCCACAGATTTCTTAAAATCTTTCCTTCCATCGACGAGACCATCGCGCCACATTAAGCCAAGCCCATTATGGCACTCCTTTTCGCCATAGGCAGCCCCGCGTTCGAACCACATCTTCGCAAGCTTCAAGTCCACACGTACCCCTTCTCCTCGGAGAAACATCCGACCCAAATAACCAGCCGCGGGAGCCGCGAGCCCCACCGGACCATTTTCATCCCGTTTTGCCAGAGGGTCGCCAATATCGCTTGGCCACACTTGTCGCGCGATGGATTCGAAATAGTATCGTGAGCGCTCAAAGTCCCGCGGTACACGACCAACACCTTCGCCGCCAGATGCGATCCCTCCCGGTGCATTGTATATACTTCCATGGTAGAAGATCTTTCCGAGACGGAAGGCAAAGTCGGTTTCGCCACGGTCTGCATTGAACTAAGTCGAGTTAAGCGGTGCTGGTCGTGAATGAGAAGAAACGGATACAGACAATATAATATTCGAGAATGTCTTCCCAGGTCTCGCCTGCGGCGCGGGCGCGGGCAGCTTTTATGGCCGGACGCTGTCCATTGAATCCCGTCGAAGCCACGCTCGCACCCGGACCGTAAACGCCACCCGCAAGGTCTGATAGGCGGGTTGGTGTTAATGGGAGCGTGCGTCCGCCAGGCGGGCCAGATAAGAATCGTGCCATTGCTATTGGCGCATCAGCAAAGAATAAAGCAGAGGCATACGGGGCTTGCCTTGTTCTGCTGCAGCACTGTACCATTCAACGGCACGGTCACAATCTTCTACAACTCCGATTCCTGTCCAATATCGATATCCGAGTGCCATTTGAGCAGCCTTGTCGTCGCCATGCGCAGAAAACGTGTAGTACAACTGGGCTTTCGCTTGGTCAACTGGCACGATATTTTGGTAACCGGTTGCGAGAAAGAAAGCAAGGTAGCTTTGCGAAGTCGCGTTCCCTGTAATCGCGGCGTGTGTCTCGAAAGATTTATATGCCAGTACAGGGTCTGCAATGAAATGCGGGGTTGGTGGAAGCTAAAATACTGTTAGGCCACAGCAACTAACGGCATCAAGGAAAGTGAGAGAAGTACCAAAGATAATTTCCCGAGAACGAAAAGTGCGTCCAAATTGCCTAAATCTGCGGCATGTTGCAGCAGATCCATGACCTTGATAGCACGGCCCCTCAATTCCTCGTCACTTCTTCGACGCCCACTTTCTTGAGAGAATCGTGATGAAAGGAAACGAGGAAGCCACGACTGATGGCGCAATTTGATAGCTATTCGCAATGCGCTGCCCAACGGGCCTTGTCCTTGAGGGTTGGGGAGAATAGAAGAAAGGACGGAATTTCCCGTGGACCACGAAAATTGGTGGTGTGTCTCAAATCCACGAGACGAGGGTAGAGCGGTGAGAGTTGCCAAGGTCGCAAGCGCCTGCTTGTAGGCACGAGCGGCTGGAAAAACCCATCAGCGAGAGAAAGGTACCTACACAGTGCCGCGCACCCTCATTCGCAGAATTAGCTTCTGAAGGAGAGCCCTGAACCGTACAACCGCAATGAGCAACAGTGCAAAGAAAGACAAGTCATAGGTTAGGGTTACAGTATGGCCATGCATTCCACCTTGCATGTCTCGCATACAGGCGCCACGTATAGAAAGTGCTGATTATATGCGGCATGGGACATACCTTTTGGTGATTATAGGAACCTGAAGGTGAAGCGCCCGAATGTGTTTGTGACTGGACAGTAAGGGCGGTCTGTTCAAAGACGGATTGTTATAAGATATGGTCTTTAGAGAGGAGATTGGCGCACAGTTACGCCAGAATCATGGGATAGACCCGTCTGCACGGCCGGTAAATCTTGCGCAGAGGCTGACGTAGTAACCAATGCTATAACGCCCCATGCCAACAATGTATATCTTCGTGACAACGCATGCCGCTTGCTGACCATCCAGAAATAAGGATTGTATGGTAGTGCGCTTATTCTTCAAGCTTTACGTGCGGGGATCGCTGCGCAGTGTTCGGTGGCTCGGTGGTCAAGTGAAGATACTTGTCCGAATGGAGACGACACGTCATAAAGGCCAACTACGGCTACGCGGCGCGCTCATCCCGAGCTTCCCCACTGACGTCCCCGCCTGCTCTCCAGACACCCACTCAACCATCTCGCGTCCTCTTCGCCAATCTTTTCTTACTTTATGAGCAGTCCCCCAATAACCAGGGCCATATAGGCGCCTTCCGAGCTTTGGGGCCCGCTTGTCTTCGAAGGTAAGTGACATTTAGGATTATGGTTACCGATTTATTTGACCAATGTTGTATTTACCCCCCCGGGGCCCCTCTCAGATGATGATGGCCAGGAGATCGAAGTCCGCATTACCCATACCAGCGTTGTGATACTACGGGCTGGGTAGGCAATGGTCGTGCTGCCCCAGAGTGATCGAGGCACAGGGGGCGCGTGGTACAGGTATCCTGTGTTGTTTGGGGTTTATCGTTTCCACACATTTATGAAGTATAGTTTATCTTGTGTCTTTTTCCCCAGTCCCCCTTCCAGACCGATACGAATGAATTCCCTTTGTCCCCCGAACTTGCTGATTCTCTGCCTTCTGATACTACGCTCATCACCGGCTTGAAAAAGTATGTATCTATTTGATAGCCGGAACGCGATGGGCAGCCTGTTGCTTGCTTAACCGACGAAGCAGGATATAATATAGGAAACTATTCAAGAGATTAGTAGCGAGGTGGCCACAGCAAAAGGCACACACCGATTCCCATATGGCCAATGACTACACTGCATCCAGCGTTCGTCGGCGGCCCAAATTGAGTAAATTATAAGCCGTAATATATTCTCGACGGAATAGAAGAACGCGTTCGCCATAATCAAGGTCCAATAGTTTCAGACGTTTGATTTCCACCGCGTCCATATATTCCGATTCGCCTTCACCAAAAAGTAGAGACTTCTGTACATGGGAATCTTTGCCCCACAAGACATGGTGCAGGTGCTGAAAGATAGTCACTCTGATTCTGATTCGGCCGACACGGCCCCTGTGTAAACTTGAAGGCATCAGAGGCTCGCATTGGTGCTAGCGACTCAGATTCACTATCTTGTGGCCTCACACATACGTGGAGGTACCCTTTAGCTGGTTGATCCGTCCATAGTTGTTTTATCCGTTGCTGTCAATGCATCTCTTCAGCGTCATCCGGCGCCCGCAGCTTGTGATGAAGGTCCTCATCGGGCGAAAGGGGGATATTGACCTAGGGGACATCAGAGGAGCCAGCCCGAGTGTTGGTTGGAACAGCAATGAGAGTATCTCGAGGTATCAACTTCAGCAAACCTAGCTCCCCAGCGTCGACACCTTTAAAATGGCTGTAGCACCATTGTTTTTGGATCTCGTCTTTCAAGCGGATGACTTGCTATTCCTTGGGAACGATGACATTGCGACTGGTGTATGTGCCTTCGATGAAGTGCCGCAGTTCATAATTGTCCATCGTAGAGTAAAATGTGAATGTGTACCAAGAATTGATTCGTGCTCCTAACTTTGCTGCTCAACCTAACGTGTCATCTGACACATCATGCGAGTCGCTGTGCCCAGGAAAAATCGGTCTTTTTGTCGAGCTCGTGCTGGAACATCAGGACCGCGGCCCAGAAGAGTGGGCGGTGGGAGAGCAACAAGGGACGACGAGATCTGGTATGGAGGTGGACGTCGAAATAGGGCAGCTCTGCTTTCACGAAGTTCTCCAGCCATCGCTGCTCGAACCAACCAACCAAGAAGTGAAACGAAGAGGCCAGGTAAATCGTGAACAGAGTACGCCCTTGCCCTGCATGCGATTTGTGAGTTCAGCGGCCATGCGAGGGCTCGTCTCCACTACCGTGCAGTATTTTGCCTCCTCCAGTATCCGCACAGTAAGATTCCTGGGAGCCGGTCCAACTTCAGCGACCTTATCCGTCGGAAGGTTGGCCAGAAATGCAGGTTGATAGTAACAGACGAAAAAGCGGCTCTTGCTTTCTCTACTATTCTAAAGAAGC
Source organism: Lactarius psammicola (assembly GCA_025769895.1). NCBI lineage: Eukaryota > Fungi > Basidiomycota > Agaricomycetes > Russulales > Russulaceae > Lactarius > Lactarius psammicola. The sequence continues at coordinate 430,365 of WTXK01000005.1, read as the reverse complement.
CTCAGCCACCACCCGCATCACCGTCGTAACCAGAGAATGCGACAGCGCACTCCTGAGATATAGAAGGATTTTTGAGGACATGTTGGCCGAATATCTATGTTTGAAGATCGGGTTTCGACAGAAGATGACGACGAACCTCCATAGCTTCTCGCTGATGGACAAGACCTAACCCTACATTAAGGCTGTGTCGACAATCCGTGATCCGGACCCGGCCTTAATGTAGGGTTAGGTCACGTCCACTCTTGTGTGTCAATCAACTGAGGTTCATTTCACGGTCAAGCGCCTGAGACCGAGGTCCAAGCTCCCAAGCTTCCAAGCCACAAGCACTTTCATTTACTTCCTCCTTCAGCCGACGGACCATCTCCTCCGTATTTCCCTACATTTTCCGACAACCCACCTGTTCCTAGGAATCTAGTCATTGTGCCCTGTCATGCTAGTAGCCGACCTTGAGCCCCACATCCATGTCATTCTTTCGGCACCTGGCACGGACCTTAGTACCATCTCAGCCAAGCGCGTTCGCCGTATTTTGCTCGAACAAAACAATGTGCCTCCGGACTTAATTAAAAACAACAAGCAAGATATCGACACACTTATTTCCGTTGTATTTGCCAAGGTCTCTGAAGAGAAGGGCTTCGCACAAGACGACGAAGCAGGCGCGGGCGATGACCGCGCGGAATCTCCTGCGCCCTCCGCGGCGTCCAAGAAGCGCCGTCGTGCCCCGCGCCTAGGCGAGGAGGACGAGCCGTCGGCGAAGGCTACCAAACCATCGACGGCGGGCGACGAAGCACTGGCCCGACAACTTTCCGACGAAATCAACGGCCGCTCACGGGCATCTCGCTCTGCCGCGGCTTCCGGCGCGACTTCGGCGCCAGCCCGTGGGCGCGGTCGTGGACGCGGTCGCGGTCGCGGGCGAGGTGGCAGAGCCAACGGAACAAGAAGCGCGGACACCATTGACGATTCGGGGAACGAGGGCAGCGATGGTGACGAAACCAAGAAAAGGAAAGGCGGCGGACTGTCCAAAGCGTACAATCTGAGGTCCGTCGCGTTGATGTCATCATCCCCCTGTCTGGTCGCATTCGTTTATTATGATTCCGTAATCCCGTTTATGACAGCGAGCCCCTGGCTGCACTCGTTCAAGAAGACTCACTTTCTCGACCGCAAGTCGTGAAAAAATTGTGGGCATATATCAAATCCAACAAGCTACAGAATCCATCGAACGGACGAGAGATCATGTGCGACGGCGCACTGAGAGCGGTCTTCAACACGGAAAAGATCGACATGTTTAAGATGAACAAGGAACTTGGCAAGTAAGCACTAATATTGGTATTGTTGACACGATGAACCACGCTGATGGCCGAGTGAAGGCACTTGTCTGAGCCTTCGGAAACCACAGCGTAGCGCCTTATTTTTCCCCATCCATCCCGTCCTTTCTTTTTTTAAATATTCCTGGACTCCACCCAATCTTGTTCTGTGCGTTCTCTATTATCAACTTATTTGATATCTTCACTCCTATTACCGGCTGCGCGATGGGTTCAGGTGCCTGCTTCGGGTATTTCCAGCGAAAAGCGCATGCATGTAGCGCACTAATTTTGTACGAACCAACTCTAAATTCACCAGGGTTTCCCTTCTCGTTTGTAGCACGCTCGTCTGGATTCTTCATCAACAGGACACGGTTTCACCTGCTTTCTACGTATTTACTGAGCCATCTAGAAGCTGTTGTGCGATAAGATTTTTTACATGCGTGTGTAGGGTGAAATTGTTTCACCTGTGTGACGATCTTCCCAATCCCCTTGATTTTCCTGCACTCCTCCTGGACATTGCTCGCGTGTGTCGTGTTGAGAACACCTTGATCGGAAAAACGCTTGAGATACCTTCGCGTACCGTGTCAGTACTACATCATCCTCTGGAGGACGGGAAAGACCTGAGGCAGGTTTCCTCCCTGAAGTCGGAGTGTATCTTGCGATTGTATCTGCGCTGTTTCGGCCGACGATCTGCAAAGCGCACAGTTCAGGGGAAAACGGAGGCGCTCACTTCATTCTTCCGTGCCTCTTCTTCATACGGGTGGCTTTGATGGATCAAAAAGTGGTCACTCAACACATAAAACGATACCCCCGATAAGTACATCTCGAACAAACATGCTGCCTTGTTTCCGCCATATCCCGTGAATCGTTCGTCACACCTGCCACACCTGTGCGTGAGCCACCCGGCCTAGAACGCTGACGAGGAAGCGAGACGCACCAGCCGCCGGCGTCCTTTCTGACTACCACGTATGGCTCGTATCCTGCCTGGTACTGTGTCACTTTGTATACCTCTCCGGGCTTGGCGGTATAAAATCGGCGGTAGTCTGTGCTGTTATGGCCTGCGGAAAAAGATGCGTGGAACGGTGCGACCCGGTTTGTGTGCACGAGATCCAACAGCGCCTGAGAGTAGGTCGATCAAAAATAGATTCCGCAGGGGGGGATAAGATGGCGCGTACTTTCTTATCTCGTGGAAACATTTCTTGGTTTCGTCCTTCTACCTGCTTCACGTACTCGAACGCGGGAATAACGAGGGCAGCGATCCCTTCTCGAACGCGCCGACCCACGTCGTTCTCCCCGTCGCGCAGGAGGGCGCTCACTAATGCGCGCCAGTCGGTACATATAGCAAAGTCAACGTCGAGTAGCAGGATGTACACGGTGCGCGCGAGGAGACGTGCGAGGTTGCGCCATGTATTAAAGGCACGTGGAAATGGAGAGAGAACGAGATGGATGTCCGCGCGTGAGGTAAGGTCAGGCGAGTTTGTAACGAGTGCATGCAGAGCGAGAAGACTCTTGTGCAGCGTGGATTTGCTAGTCGATGTCGGGAGGGGGACGTGGACAGTTACGGAAAGGGGACCTGTGTTGGGGAATAACGGCAAGTCCGATCGCCGATGATCACTGTAGAGCCGTACCTTCATACCGGGCGGCGAGTTTTCGCAGCACCTCGAACCTATTCGGAGTAACTAACGTTGTAATAGTGACATCGTCGTCCTCAAATGTTTCCGACGCCTTGTAAAAGTACGGGAAGATTCTCATTGGGTGCATAGAGCCAGAAAACGCTTTCGACAAGAACAACAGCTCGGACATGGCGTACCAGGTAGGGGCCCAATTATGCTCAGTAGAAGAAAGACCGTCGAGCATCTGGGGAGTACGTATAGTTTCGCTTTGAGAGAGAGAGGCCCAGTAGAGTACAGAACCCGTAGAGAGCCCTTCGAGGTCTGACAAGAAGTCGTCCATATTCCTGTAGCTTGCCGCTTTCTGTAACACCATCATTTGTGTCGTCTGCACTGGGGCATCGTCACGACTCGATGAGGAGGTTGCGAGTGCATCGCCGAAGAGTCGCCGAGTCCATAGAAAGCTGGAGTAGAGCCTAGAAACATCAAGGGCGAAGGAGGTCGAACAATCTTTGACGAATGGGCACAAGAGTAAGAACGAGGTGGTGTAGAAGCAAGAGAGAAACCCATATACGAGGAAGCAAGCGGAACAGAAACGTATTAGAGTCATGGCGGACTCGAAGTACCAGTAGTCGATATTCCTGTGGGGAGTCTGCTCGCTCTAATGGTACGATACAAGATTACCCTTGTATGGTAGAGTACACTAATTAAGATAATTCGAAATCTGGAGCTCTCGATTGGGAAACTGCCTATACGTGTCTGGTAAGTTACTCAGACCAGCGGTCGTCTGTGTATGGAGGGCCTATTTCCGTTACAAGCCGATTTTGACCTCCCCTTAAGTAAGTCACGTTTGCTGCCCCAAAGTGGTCTCCCAATCGCCCGCTCACCTCGATATGTTGCCTCGGTCTTCTGTCGACGTTCTTGCTTCTGCTGTTCGGGCTATCCAGAAGCCTAAGCGTGCGGCTTCTGAACGGATGCCCTCTGGTTATGAGGGGGAAATTTTATCTTTAGACGAACCTTCTTTGGATCTTACATGCGGTACCTCTAATATGGCACCTGGATCCTTTGAAACCCATATCTATTCGCTTCAGTCAACTTTTAGAGTCTTTTTGGGTCAACAGCCTAGACCGGATCAGCTGGAAAACTCTCCGGCTCAAGGTTGCTTTGCACTGGAAGGGAGCTCTGCTGCTGCTCGCCAGAGGGCCAACACTGTACCATGGAATCAAGGGTTGGACTTCAAGCAGTCAAATAGTGCCAAACGACAGAAAACTGGGGGGAAAAGAAAGTCTGAAAATAATATTCCCTCTGCAGGGCCAACCAAGAAACAAAAGGTATCGGATGCACTCGCCACACCGGCCCAGGCGAATACGACCAGGTGCGCGCCCGTATGAATGTTTTCGTCATACTACTGACCACATCAGGAGTATCTGCATGCGACGCTGGAACCAGCTCCAACCAGGAGGTCGGGGTCTCGCTGCAGACTTCGACGCGTACTACAAGGCTCTGTCGGACGCCGAGATAGGGGTATGTAAACCGCGCTTCTATCTGATGTATCACCAACTCACACAAAGCCCTTTAAGCAGGAGATGTACAAAAGACGCGACGCTACAGTGAGTTTTAGTGAAATTTGTAGTACTCTATCTAACGAAGCATTCGTCTCGGAGAAAGGCAAAGGCAGTGGCGAACAAAGAAAACAGTACGACGCATGTTAGTCACAACCGACCAACTGATGGACCCCCTTCTAGTTCTCTCGGACTCCTAAATATTCAACATTTTATCAACCACATCCCATCGACCTCATTAAATCGTCTTCATTCTTCTCATCTGTCGTACTCTCGCTATCGGCATGGTCATGACCTCTTCACTGTCATCGCGGGTCTTCTCAATGCGCCTGGTCAGATCTTGTCTGGGCTGAGCGCTGAGTCAGCGTTTCTGGCATCGATAACGTTGGTTCTCAATTGGAGCATTCGGACAAAGAAATGTACTGTAATCGCTATAGAAACTTTTTCACGGGCTATAATAGGTTCTCATAGATTATGTGTGACCAATTTCGAGCGAATTTCAACCCCACCCCAGGAAGAAATGACTTCCAGATGAGGCGCAGCGGTACTATTATCTATTTTGCGACCCTGCGCGGAGGTACATTTTTTGGCAGAATGTAGTATTTTGAGCGCCATCTGGGCCGGTTAATAGTCAATCTCAGGGGCTGAGCGCCGAACGGCATTGGCATCGACCATCGACTCATGCACTACCTTCCAAGTTCGAACCAAAGCCTTGCCTCTTCAGACATCAGATGCGTCAGAGCCGTATACATTGTGTACAGTCCACTGGCACCAGGTGAGGGTCAATAAGAACGTGTTGCCATTCCATGAAAACTACAAGAAACGGCTAGCATGTGAAACACTACGAACACTACAACCAACCAAACCACTGAGTACCCTCCATCCCCCCACTCAGCCGTCAGTTCAAATTCTGCAGCTTCGTCCATTCTTTATCATTAGTATTGAAATCGATGCCTTTCCCCTTCCACCACTCCCTTGCTCGCTCTCCTCCTCCGATGGCGTCTTCCAAAGCCTCTTCGATGTCGCACATGCGGTACTGCACTGGCAGCCCGCTTTTATCCCACCACTGCAGCACTTCCGGTCGATCGTGCCGTGTCGCACCAACCAATACGTCCTGGTCGTAAAACAGCTGCAACCCGCTGTCCAACCACCACTGCAGCACGTCGATGTGGCCGTGGCAGCTCGCGTGATAGAGCGCCTGCCGATCGTATGTGTAGTCGACGCCGGAGTGGGCCCACCACGCGAGTGCAGCTACGTGGCCCGCTGCGCTCGCGGTATCCATAACGCGGCCTACCTTGAGTGGGAGACGAGCGCGCTGCTCGCGCCACCACTCGAGCACGGCCGGCTGGTTTTTTGCGGAAGCATGCTCGAGCGCTGCTTCCGTGTATTCGAATGGTAAGCCCGATTTGAGCCACCAGTCGAGAGATTCGACTTGGCCGGAACGCGACGCGCCGTCGATGGCTTCTATAACCGCACGCGAATCGGGAATCGGGAAGTCATCCGGGTACACTTTACGCATGGACTGCCACCAATCGAGTACGTCGACACGACCATGGTGCGCGGCGGTGATGGGAATTAAGTGGTGGCGAAATATTTCGCCAAAGCGCGAACGACAGTGGCGGTGGAAATAGTTAAGGATGTGAATATACGAGAAGCGCACTATGAGCCTCGCGCCAATGGAAGTCGGAGGTCGAAGTGTGGGTTCACAGGAGACTAATAGGGGTAAGAAGCCAGTGAGAAGGGCATGATCCGTTGGGGAAGCGCGAGTCCACAATAGGGGCTGAGGTAGGGATGTGGGAAGGCCAACGGCTTTAGTTAACTCCCAGTCGCCGACCTGATCCATAATCTCAGCCATGATCTCGACGGGAAGAGGGGAGATGTACGAGGCTCTGGAACGAGGAATACGAATGTTTTGCATGGAGAACTTCGACTCCACAGGCCCTACCGTATCAGAGGGCTTGGGAGGAAATTGCCCAACTGATTGGAACAATGGAGTCTCCGACTGAGGAGCAACCAAAAGGGGATCTGGAGAGGGGAAGGGGTGCGGGTCGGCGGGTCTTGCATCACTGGCCTCTGGGTTACAAAGGGCGGTTGTAGATGGAAAGGGGTACGAGCGTAGATCATGGTGGGCGAGCCTAGAGGAAAGTTCCGACTGCGTGCCTGCTGTGGGTAGTGACCTCACAGAACAGAAAAGGTACAGTTGTTGGAAGGATAGTCGTCGATATGCATCGTGAACTAGATCAGCGGGGGATGACGAGAGTGGGGTTAAGGGGGCGCAGCCCACAGAGCGCGACTACGAGAATATCGACCAGTCAGTTGGTCAGGCGTCATGTAGCCTCGGCCGATTCTATGTGATGTAACGAAACTTACCCCCAGTTCTGAATCTGACGAGTAGCATTCACAAAACCCTATTCCTGAGTCTGCCACGGATGCTGGACGCGCCTGGAGGTACTGAACCATTAACGACAAGGTCCAGAAAGCCAAAAGAAATGAAGTAAAAGTGGGAGTATGGAGGCCTGAGAATGAGAGTAGAAGTTACAGATGACGTTTTGCTGTGGTGCAGCTGGTGCAGTAGGGTGGCACAGGAGGAGCGCTGAGCGGTTAAGCAGGTGCCTCGATTACTAAGCAGGGGTATCCAGCAAGTTGGTCCCCAATCATATCACATGTTTGGAAATACACTATAACTTCGTAGCCAAGTCTCTCAACTCAGGGACTATATCAACGCCCTTCCCTTTGACCAGGAAGTCCCTGATGTTGGTCAACGCTCGTACTTCCATCTTTTTTTGCGAGTCGCGTGTCTCCGTCCCCATGTGTGGGAGAAGTGTGGCATTTGGGAAGTCAAGGAATCGCGGATTGACCGAAGGCTCGTTGGGATACACATCCAAACCAACAGCACCAAGCTTTTTGAGAGTCGTGAGTAATTCTGTCGTCATAGAAACCCTCATCGGCCAATCAAACACTCACGTGTCCGTCTTCCAGTGCCTTGATCAGTGCAGCCTCATCGATGACCTTCCCTCTGGCGGTGTTCACGAGGATCGCACCTTTTTTGAGCTTCCGTATCATCTCTTCGCTAACAAGACCCTCTGTATCCGGTCTCAGCGGAACGTGAACGCTCAGCACGTCCGCAAGGCCCAGGAACTCATCTAGTTGTTCCTGTCCAAAATACTCGCACCAATCTGGCGCACCCTCCACCTTTTTTCGTGAGTGGTAAATGATACGCATCGGGAATGCACGTGCCAGCTCGGCAAGACGAAAGCCAATGCCCCCGAGGCCGAGGATTGCTAGCGTCTTCCCGGTAAGATCGTGGGTGAGGGAGGACGAGATATCGCTCTTCCATCGTCCTACACGTAAGCCGCGCTCACCCAGTGAGAAATGGCGGAAGGCTGATATCATTAAGTACAGCGCAGTCGTCGCTGTTGCGTCGTCAACGGCAACGGGGGTGTTAGAGACAATAATCCCTACAGAAGGAAAAAATAAATATCAGCCTCTTTCTCTTCCGGACAGGGTGTGTGGGAAGGAGCGCTGAAAATAGATTGGCTTGATGTACCTTTTTCTTTGCACGCGTTGACGTCGATTTGGTCATAGCCCGCCCCATTGTGTGCTATCCACCTCACCCCAGGTGGGAGCGCCCCAATGAGCGCGCGGTCGAACACTCCGACACGTTCTGCGGATGAGTTTTCGCGATAAATCGCTACTGTGCCTTCGTACTTTCCCCCTTGGTTCAGATTCGCAAAAAGATCTGCACGGTCGAGGGAGTCCATGCGCTGTAGCAATCGAATAAGTGGAATTATGGGTGAAGAGAAAAGGCCCACTAACAACTACATCAGCTAAACCATTGAAGAGCTGCTTTGATTCTTCGTGTGCCCATACAAGATCACCTAGAATGACATGCCAACGTTGGATTAGGTCTCCCTGCAAGAGACGCCATGCGTACCACAAAGTAATACGCGAGGTAGAGTCATGGCTCAGGGCACGCTGAGTGACGATGAAAGCAAGAAGATCAAACGATATGGGCAACTTATTCAACCCCAACCCCCACCCACTGCGCCATACCCGTGACCGCCATGCGACAGCATCGTGTTCCGGCAGGGCGGTCCGTAAGGCAAATAGAAATGGCGATGGCGGAGGTGTCGACATTGTCATGGGTGATGCTAGGTCTGAAATGTTGTGGTCGTGCGTACTAGCTCAAGTGAGAGGCAACATGGTAGCCCGTGATTGAACCTTTGGCCAGCGCTCTAGTGACCCCTTTCTACAAGAACGAGGATGGGGTTATATTCAAACAAAAGGTAACCAACGAAACAGTCAGTTTGGGTCACAAGTCATCCTCAGACACCTCTCTAAGTATGCTAGCGCATAGAACAATCTGCTCTACTTATTGCCCGCACCATAACGTGTCTTGCGGCCCCAGTCGAAGGGAACATAACGGTATTTGATCATGTGTCTATGTGGAACTGTTAATGACGGATCGAGGCAAGAAAACGATCTCACTGACTGTAACTGCCTTCTCATGGTTAACACGAATAAGACACAGAAGTACATCACAAGAATTGGCCAATAAACCGGGACGTCAAACACGATCGAAAATGTCATGAAGAAAGAAATTAAGGTTGCACGTGTAGTGGACAGCCTGCACAAGATGTAGGGTACATGGTCAACTGCTGCGAGGACCATGCGTGAGAAAGGGAGATCATACCAAAACTGCCATTCCGGAAGCCGGCGAACGAATGGACGAAACTCGTCGTCACGGGTACTGGGAAGAGGCGAAGGTATATCGCCTTCTCCTCCCTCCAGCTCGTCTGCCATCAAATCATCTTGAAGGGAGGGATCGAACTTTGGTTGCAAAAAGGCAAGAAGCAAATTCAGGAGGTAGATTGCGTGCGCATCTACGAGTGCAGTAGGCATTTTAGTAGTCCTTTCGCTCAAGAAAAAGTCGACGCACAGCAGACTAGAAATTATCATGGTCAAGAATAATGTTAAGCGAAGAAGAGGCCGACATACCAATATACCACTGAGCACCCCAAGGAAGTAAAAGAAAGTACTATGGGTAAGTGACAGACTTCAAAGATGGTACAATGAACACGTACGCCTTGCGCATACAAGATACGTAGCTCGAATAAGGCGACTGTCACGGTGGTCCCGATCCACCGATACATAACATGAGGTGTAACACGATCGAGAAGTTGCTGGTATTGTCGTTTTATGCGGGCATATGTCGCTGGAATGTTTTGAAGTGAACCAGAAGTTTCTCCAGTTGCCTCTGAAGACGACATCATTGGAGTTTCCGTCTTTGTATAGAGGTTCCCTTTTTGAGTATTATACGAGAATTATAATAGCCCGGGAAAGGAGGGGATTGGTGTGAGGGAATGGGAAGGAGACTGAAAGTACAGGGAGAACTGGGAGGGGTGCAGGAGAGAGGTGACGTGCGCAAAAGAAACTCGATATCGTTGTGCTTATATAACAATGCGGCTTAACTTGGCCCAGTCATTACCATGGGCGCAGTGTCCATCATTATCGAACACATACTTGTCCATCTTCCAGATCCCTGCCCATCACAATCAAGTTCATCTTCTCCATTATTTGTTGCCTTACAAGGGCCGCAAGGCTCAGGAAAGACGTTTCTCACCGGGCACATCAAGAACTCACTCTCTTGCCCGGATGAGCGACATCCTGCTCTCCGCGTAGCTACTCTCTCGATCGATGACCTATACCTTCCCCACACACAGTTGATGGCCGTTGCTTCTTCAAACCCAGAAAATGTCTTATTACATGGTCGTGGTCAGCCAGGCACGCACGACATCGCACTTGGTCTCTCCCTTCTCCGTTCACTGAAGGATATAAACCGCTCGCCGACGAGTCATTTGCGCATCCCGCGCTTTGACAAAAGTCTCTTTGGTGGTGAAGGAGATCGCCTCCCTGAGTCTGAGTGGACGCCGATCCATGGTCCCCCTAGACGTTGTGCTGCTCGAAGGCTGGTGCGTGGGATTCTACCCACAGTCACGCCAATACATCGGGCGGCGCATAAATCAGGTACCACTCGGACTGGAACCGACCTTTGACGTCTCTGCGTACACTCTGGAACATATACTCGACGTTAATCAGCATCTCGCAGAGTACGCAAAGTGGTGGGGATCTCTTTGATGTCTTTGTCCAGGTGCGCAAGCATTCACCTTGATTGTCCATCCACAACTTAGTGTCGATGGAATGGGAACAAACAGATCGCTCCTCCGATCGAGAGTCCATACGTACACATATATAAGTGGCGATTGGAGCAGGAGCACGCGATGAAGGCTACCACAGGAGGGAAGGGTATGACTGACGAGCAAGTCAAAAAGTAAGCCCGAGCCTTGGACTCGGACCTCTCTCCGAAACACGGCTTACGATCGCTCGTATAGGTTTGTCGATCGTTACATCCCAGGATACCACTTCTTTGGAGCGGGAGTCGTGACTGGTGGACACGATCCGCAAACGGGATCACGACTGTTCCCCCCGTGGTTACCGAACGGAGAGACACCAGATTCACCACTTAAATTCCTCCGCATCACCATCGATGAGAATCGCGAAGTGTTGGATGTCAGCACGCGTTAGTTGACGGGTGTATTAACACGAGGGTGTTACGTGAACGCGCGAGGCTTGATTCGAACGAACTTGCTAAGTGGGTGTCCAAGCGCATTTTAGTCCCTCCTTTACTAAGACTCCTTGACAGGCGGAGTCGACATAGTGCTTATGGAGATGTCATCTGGATCCTCAGCGGGGCCACTAGAGAGCATGTCGAGTGCAAGATGTAAGGACAACTGAGTAGTCGAGGTAAAGCTATACCCATGTATGGAATGGTGATTGTATAGGTCATGTGTATTACGTTTGCACGTACTCCTGATGATTTAAAGGCTCTTGTTTATCTGCGCGTAAGTTACTTGTGCTCGCCTTACAATCATCATTGCGTGTAATTTCGGCGGAAAGCCCCGTCGTGGTGTGGTTAGTCCCCCTCCCTTCCTGTCGGACCTAGATCGGGGTGATTGATCAATACACCGAAGCATTTTTCCGATGCCGTGTTCGTGACCCTTGATGACCCCTATTAGATTTCATGCACCGCATTTCGCTCACCTGACCGTACAACGTTTGTGTTGTATCACGAATACATCTTACTATGTAACCCCACGCATGCACACACGGAGGAAGTACGTTGGGCAAAAGCCGAAGTCCGCAATGACGGGGAAATCAAAATGGAATGCACTGGTGGGGGAAGTTCAATGAAACGGCGCCTACGTCGGGGGTAGAGCGGGAATTCGCCATTAACAGGGAAAGATTCCGAACCACGGTTTCTTTCTACTGTAGCATGCTAGACCAATGAGTTTGCGATTCCAGTAAGTTTTGGAATTTGGAAAGCGTTTTACTGCGATACAGTAGTGTTTTACAGTAATAAGGCTTGTGATTACTCTAAGAGGGTAGAGAGAGACTTGATGGAAAGCTCCGGCCATCCGGGCCGTTAGAGTTCTCAAAACAACGACCATCATCGCACGGCACGGCACACACAATGCCCAAACGACTACGCCTTAAGAGGACACCAGCCGAGCAAGCGGAACATGACTTGCGCAAGGCGCGTAAAGCTGCCAAGAAGGCTACTTCCAAGCAGCGTAGCGCACGTGATAGGGACCTCGATTCAGAGGCTCGCACATCGAAGCACTCTGGTGGCCTGGATGCTGAGTTTGACTTTACGTTCCCTGATCCTGGCCCATCTACCTCGCACTACTGCGCCCGCGCTACGGCAGATGATGAACGCTTCCAGCAGAAGCTGTGGGATGCGCTTGATGACGATGACGACGCCCGACTAGACGGTATTGAGGCCCGACTGAACGAATACGCACATGTGCCGCGGCGATGGAGAGGAGTTGGCTTGCGGGAATACAATCTAGACAGCACGGGTGGACTAGATGACGACCCCAGATTCATGAATGACGACGAGTATGCTGAATGGGTACGAGTGGGTATTTGGAGGTGAGTCGAACACCTTTCCACACATGGTTCGCGGCTTAGCCACGATACAGGAGGCGAAATGCCGAGGCATATCGCCAGGAGCAGCATCGAAAGGCTACCCAAGCTGCTGCGCGGGCTGAAGCGGCGCGGGTCCTCAAAGCGGAGGAGGATGCCCGGAGCCGCAGACGCGAAGAGCGCGAACGCAAACGGCAGGTGGACGCCCGAGATACCTATGATCGGCGCTGGGCAGAGCTACTTAACTCAAAATCGGTGGATCTAAGGTTTGGAGACGTGCCGTGGCCCGTGCGAGGCAAGATAGAAATTCAACAGCTGACCGCAGAGGCCATATCCGCATTCCTCTTCCCATCTGGCTCGGATGTTGGAAGGGATAGGACGCGGAAAGAGGTACTCAGGGAAGTGATGCTGCGTTTTCATCCGGATAAAGTTGAGGGGCGGGTGATACCACGTATAAGGTCAGAGGATAGAGATTCAGTAAGAGAGGGTGCCAATGCCGTAGCGAGGGCTGTGATGGTACTGATGGAGATCAACGGAGCCTGATTTCCATGTTTCGGCGATCCGTGCCCCGGAGGACACCATTACTTAATCACCCATTGTCGACGAGTTTTTGTGATGTGAAGCGAACAGGGAAAGTCTCACACTCTGTTACCTTGTTTTCCCACATCCTCTCTACCTTGAACTCCCTCCCCCCCCTCCGACGCGACCCCTCCCCACTTGCTGCTGTCAGATTCACATCTTCCATCCTTCGCTGCTGTGTAGCGGAGACGACCATATACCCTCGAACATACCATGCCCAACATCGGAGATGTTTTCTCTCAGAATGCTGACTCGCGGTCGCTGGCGCCCGCCGCCGTTGGAACCCAGGTCTTACTGATGACCGTTGTCTCTGTACGTCTGTCGACACCATTGCTCACTAGCGTCGTTATTCACCTCTTGCAATAGGTGGTCACTATCATTTTGTTTAACCTTCTCCGCCCGAATAATAAAGTGAGTGCCTTGACCGACTAGATCATTCATCTATATATGCCGACCGTGCTCTCCTTAGATCGTCTACGAGCCCAAAGTCAAGTATCATGTCGGCGAGAAGAAGCCCCCACGCATATCGTCGAGCATTTTTGGCTGGGTTTCCCCACTCCTGAATACAAAGGAACCTGAACTGGTCGACAAGATTGGCCTAGACGCGGCAACCTTCCTACGCTTCCTCCGCATGATGCGAACAATATTCACCTTAGTGGCCTTGGCTACCTGCGTCGTACTTATTCCCATCAACGTCTCATACAATCTCAGCCATGTCGACTCGTCGAAACGTGACGTTCTTTCCATGCTCACCATTCGTGATGTTAGCGGTAATTTGCTCTGGGCTCATGTTGGTATGGTGTATGTTATCACGGGGATTGTTATTGTCGTCGTTTGGTTCCACTGGACTGCTATGGTCCGCCTTCGCGCTCAATTCTTCCGCTCCCCGGAATACGCCCAGTCTTTCTATGCTCGCACTCTGATCGTCATGCGTGTACCAAGGAAACTTCAGTCCGATGAAGGCATTCGGGCCATCTTCGATTCTGTTCAGGTACCTTATCCTACTACCTCTGTGCACATTGGTCGCCGCGTGGGAAACCTTCCCCGTTTGATCGAGGTGCATAACAACACCGTTCGGTCATTTGAACAGGTGTTGGTGGGATATCTGAAGGGTGGGAGGATGGGCAAGAAGCGGCCCACCATTCGTATTGGTAGCTTCTTGGGAATAGGCGGCCAGAAGAGAGATGCGATCGATTATTACACGTGTGTGATTTGCGAACTTCTCGTGCCCCATAGACTGATCATTTTATAAACAGTGAAAGACTTAAAGTGACTGAACATGCCGTCGAATCATACAGAGCCCAGATCGACACGCGCAAACCGGAGAACTACGGATTTGCGTCCATGGCTGCTGTCCCGTACGCACACATCGTTGCCCAATTGTTGGAGCGCAAGCACCCAAAAGGTTCAGAGATCGGCCTTGCCCCCAACCCTAAGGATATTGTCAGTGAATTTATCCCGGCTCTGACTGCGATGCTAATGATAACGCGCATAGATCTGGGAAAATCTGAGCAAGTCCCCGGCTGAGTTGTTCCGGAAGAGGTCGACTGGGTGGTTCTTTCTCACCCTCATTGCCTTCCTCAACACTGTCCCGCTCTTCGTTCTTTCAATTCTTGCCAATTTATCGTCCGTGCGTATCGTACCTATCCGTACCGGTTTCCCCCCTTATCGTGTTCTTGAAGATTGCCAGCTTCGTCCCATTCCTTGAAAACTGGCAACAATCTTCCTCCACTTCCTTCAACATCGTCTCTGGTGTATTACCCCCGGCCGTATCTGCCTTTTTGGTTTCTTCTTGCCCATCACGATGCGCTGGATTTCGCAGTATCAGGGTGCTCTGACACAATCTCGTTTGGACCGCGCAGTGGTGGCACGCTATTTCGCGTTCTTGGTGATCTCACAGCTCATCATATTCACTGTCATTGGCGTTGTCTTCAGTTCGTTCTGAATATCTAGCGTCGAGTCGAAAATACTAATTCTTATCGCAGACTCGGTAACACAAATCATCAAGCAAATTGGGCAGCACAAGAGTTTCCATGAAATCTTGAAAAACATCGACAGTGCGACCCCAATTTCATTGTCGCCATCGTTCAAGCACTGATCAGATTTATATACTCCAGAACTCCCCGCGACGATAAATCAGACGTACATCAATCAGGCTTCGTTCTGGCTGACGTTCTTCCCGTATGTTCTTTCCTTACAGTGCTATGTTCAATGGTGCTAAGGATGGATGCTAGTCTGCGGGGCTTCCTCGTTATTTTCGACCTGGCGCAGATCGTCAACCTCCTGTGGATCTCATTTAAGACGCAGTACGTATCCCTCGACGTATTCTCCTTGTCTACTTAAGTAGCATGGATACGATTAGCGTATTGGGACGCACTCCTCGAGACCATCGAGAATATACGCAACCACCAGAGTTCCAATATGCAATTTATTTGTGTGTATTCCTTTGATTATAGAAGTTGCTGGCCCTCTGACTTCCTGCCTATATCAAGCTCTAATATCGTGAGTCATGTATCGCCGCCTCCCTCCGCATAATTCTAACATTGCCTCGTAGCTATTTATGGGCACTGTTGGTCTTGTTTTCGCCCCCTTGGCACCTCTGGTCGCCGTCGGGGCTGCTGCTGTGATGTGGATTAGTTCTTGGGTCTACAAGTACCAGTTAATGTTCTGTTTTGTCTCAAGAGTTGAAACTGGCGGGGTAAGTCCCTTCCGTGGCCGATATGTTCCACAGCCGACTTTATGTTGTAGCGTCTTTGGAATCCGATTGTCAACCGCCTCCTTGTCTCCGTGATGCTGATGCAGGCACTTATGTTGCTAAGTGGGTTCGGCTCTCGTTACCTCAGCTTGTGTTGCTCATGCCTATTCAACCAGCGATGGGCCTGCAGTACGGTTGGAGGTCATTCGCATGGGTTGCTGGTATCCCACCTTTCATCATCGTGATCCTATTCAAGGTCTACATCGACCGTGTGTTCGCTCGCCCATTCAGGTATTATGTCCCAACAGAGGCCGAGCTCCGTAACGCACAAGTTCATTCGCAGCGCGGCGATGTCAGAGGGAACCGCCTTGAGAAGCGCTTTGGTCATCCCGCGTTGCATGCGGAGCTCTTTACTCCTATGTTGCATGCCAACATGATGCCGCTTCTTGCGCAAGTATACAGTGGACGGCTTAACAGCGAACAAACGAAAATGCGAGAATACGGCGGGCAACAGTTGGACGCGCGCATACTACCAGGTGGCATCAAGATCGCAGGGGTGGACCAGAGCGACCTCGAGTACGATCCTATTCTGTACCAACGCGATCGTGGCGAACTCGACTGGGACCAACGGTCAATCGCGACTGCACTAGACTCGACAGCGAATTTCTCCGGTGGACGGAACTCTCCTGCACCATCGCTCCCTGGATATGGCCGATATCTTTCTCAGGGACTTAGCCGGGACAGCGAGATCGAGCTTGTGCGGTTCGACCCAGACCAGCAGCCATTACTTCCTGCAACTCTCATGGCCGGTCATACTGTAGGGCAAAGTTCACATTCCTTACCTGGTTACTCGCCACAACCGCCGTACGCAGCCCCGGCAGCAACTCAGTACCCCCCACCACCAGGTATTGCGTACCATGGACGGGTCCCTAGTAATGAAGGATTCCGTGAGGCACCCACGCACCGGCCATATCACAGCCGGGGAGAGTCAGTATATTCGTATAACTCCGGACGTGAATCCCCTAGTCTTAACATGGCTGGCCGCGGTACCTTCCGGTGATCGCACATTTTTGCGACCCTGCTCTGTTTACATTTACATTTTGTATTGTTTGGTTGATTCCCCACGTATACTCGTCCCGTCGTTAATATTTCTCTTTGCTTGTGCCCTCACTCCTGTCGCTTGTATTAGCCAGCACGGTACCCCACCATTCACGGACACGGACAACCATTTCATTTACGTCCCTCCTTATGCCACATTGTCCTGTCTTACTTTGACGAACTCATTCTCTCACGGACTGCGCGTTGCATGGGCGCCTTGCCATACTTGCAGGTGTCGCCCTCAATGGTACTTGTACGGACCTGCTAGTTATGTGTTGCCATCTAAAATATTATGCAGTACTAGAATAGCTCTCGGCCACCAGACCAATTGAAGGGAGAGCTATGCAAGTCACAGGCCGATCATGACATGAATGACACCTGGCGCAAACCACCACTGGCACGTAATAGGGCGTATATACGTGTCCTGGAATGCGACAGTTCATGTTCCCTCGAGAGCAAAGTTTAGTTTGATTGAGTGTCCTGACTGACCATAAGCTACTCTTTGACAGGTTTGTGGATGTGTCGGCGTGTCATACTGTAAGGGAGATATACAAGTAGTACTGTAAGAGACCTTCCCACTGTTGTGCAGAACAAGTCCAGCCCGTTGTCTGTCCAGCTCCAAAAGTAAAACAAAAAAATGTACCGCTTGAGTGCATTTAAGTGTATCATTTCTTCGCCAGCTGTAAATACTGGTCGTATTTGTCCGAATCTGTCGGTCCCTTGTTCGCTTTCTCGAACCACTCAATGACGCGGTGGTGTGCCATAACTCTGGGGAAAGCCATGAGAACTAATTTCTGAGAAAGGGGGAATCCTTGCTTGTTTAACAAACTTGTTGAGCGGGAGAGAGCGTCATGAGCTGTAGCATAGGGATTTAGTGGGGACAAAAATCTAGTCACGATAATATAAGTACTGCGAAGGTTGACTCTGACCCGTTCCAGTGCCTGTGGCTACACCGTATGGTCTGGCACACTCTGTATGCCGCTCAACCACTTAATTGTATGGTTGAGCGGCGTAAAGAGTGTCCCAGAGAATTCGGTGAAGCGCCGAGGCGATGCGAAACGTGAGGGGTTGGCGATGAACCCTCTAGAGAAAAAAAAAAAAGTTGGTCTAGCCCCTTCCACGCAGTATTAGAATGTATCACCACATTCAGGACACTTGGGTAGACATATTTGTTGAGACAGAGGGCGACATCAACCGTTTCCCACACTTTGAAAAAAAATTTAACTCAGGGCACATTACCCCATGTAGCACTTCACTTGTACCTGTACAACGCTGTTGTTATGATGCCCACAATCTAAGACAGTAGGCTTCCTTCCCTTCCATCTAAGGTTTCCCACACATATGGCTTTAATGTTTTGTATAGGTCACTGCATCGTCATATTTTGTTCATCCGTCCGGAAATGAGAGGAGGATCGTATGCATACATTAAAAGCATTGGGTAAATAAAGCATCGATGTGCGAGTAGTAGGGCCAGGATTCGGGGTTGAGAGGCATTGATCAGTAGTTGCCACCGACGAGCCGCCATAATCGCTCGCGGATAGTCCGCTCCTTCTCTTCTTGCTCAGACACCCCCTCGGACTTTTCCGCCTCGACCACCGCTTGGGGCTGCTCTGCGAGCTCGGGGAGCGGAGTCTGTGCGTTTTGACGCGCAAGGTGGAGAATGCGCTCGCGGCGGGACATTTTGGGGCCGGTCGGAACTTCTATGCTAGTTGGTCCAAGCGAGGAAGAGGGTGCGGATGTGGGTGCAACGGCAGCAGTATCGGCAGCGGCGGTATCAACAGCAGCAGTAGCAGTAATAACTGCGAGGTCGTCGGTCGTATGAATGTCGACATCGCTTTTGGGAACGGTGGTAGGTCGCGGCGTGAGGGAAGGAGACAGCGGGAAGATAGGCACCCATTCGCGGGCGACATTTACATTCGCCCCAGCCTCCTCCGCCGACGCTGGCTCTACCTCCATTTCGCTAGCACTTTCGTTCACTGGGGACGCTGTCTCCGCCACATTCGGGTCGTCACCCGACGATGCGAGACCGCGCCACTTTTCGCGTGCGCGAAATAGGTTCGGAGTGTGCGCGCCACGAGCAGCGTCCGGCGAGAAACCATCAAAAGCGAGCCAGGCAGCGGCAAAGTCTGGTGTCGGCGCTTTGTTGGGGAAGAACATGAAGGATGGACGTCGGCGCTGGATGACCTCGCCCGGGGGGCCGAGCTCTGTGGTTGTGTTATGCGACGTGAGCATATTGCGTAGCGCCAGCGCATGCTAGGAATGAAAGACGTACGGGCCCATTGGACGCGGACGTCCAGCGTTCTGTAACCGTCCGTTGCCTCGTCTATATCTGCGGAACCTTCAACTTCGGCGGAGGACTGCGGTTTGAGAGGTTCTCCTTTGTCCGTCGACAACCCCAATCCGCGTACCATCTCCTCAACTCCGACATTGCCATCTCCCCTCGGCAGGTCCGTGACGCGGATGCGAATCTGTTCCGACTCCTCGGGAAGACGCTCGCGCACGTCTGCATTGTCAAAGACGAGCCAAAAGTACGGAAGGAAGACCGCGACGTTGTCAGTGTCCTGCGAAACGATATACGGTGAGTGAGAGCACGGCGTCTTGAGCGCGAGACACGTAGCGGACCCTAGGAAAGATGACTTCCTTCGCAGTCCCGAACTTCTCTTGTACCGCGCGGGCTATGGCCAACCCCTCTGCAGAGGAGCGTATCCCGTTCCAAGGGTAGACAAACATGCCCTCCGCGCTTGAGTTCGCAGACCGGTTCCGTCGTTTTCGCGTCACGGCCGTGTCGTCGGGCTGTTCTGCGCTGGTGTCCGGAGAACTAGCACTAGGTGCTATCGTAGAAAGTGGGCGCACATTGCGAAAGACTTCTTTAGCTCCTCTGGTAGATCTCAAGAGCGCCAGCATCGATGTGCTGAAGGTGTAGCACGTCGGATGGGGCAGCTAACCGTGACCCGCTCTGACTGACCAAGTTGGGCAATTTATTCTCATCAGTGATGAGAACATCCCGGCTGGCGCCGTTCCTCCGGGGCCGGTTCAGTGAGTCCGGCTCCCGAGCCGCTACGGCATCCAACCAAGATTTGCTTCCTTCAGCTGCCGCGACGCCATGTCTAATACTAACCTCGACGCGTTCGTCACGCACAAGCTACCCTTACCAGAGCCTCTTGCAACATCTACCGAGATATTAGACCGCCAATCTACCTTTGTGGCATATATTTTCCGGGCATCAACCCCCGAGAAGGCTCGTAGCATACATTCCCACGTCCGTCAAGTCGTTCATGCGAAGCGCCCCGCCTCTCACGAGATCATGGCCTGGCGCTGTATGGTCTTAAATGAAGGTCGGACAGGGTTAAAAGGGGACGACGATTTCAAAATCGAGGAAGGCAGCGAGGACGATGGGGAGCAGTGGGCTGGCACTCATGTCCTGAAAGTGATGCGCTCAGAAGCGATCGTGGACGCTGTGGTTGTCGTCAGTCGTTGGTAAGATTGCAGGTCACTCGACTCTGACATGAGATGATTATTTAAGCGAGGCTTCCCTTTACTTTCTGAAGGTACGGCGGGACCATGTTGGGACCAGTTCGGTTCACCCACATTCAAGATTGCGCCCGCGAAGTGTGTCAAGTTTTCAGGGTAGAAGATGAAATGCAAGATTGCGTCTCAACGCTGAAGAGTCTCGACGATATCCTCACTGATCTACGCGAAGAGCTCGCCAACGTCAAAAAATCCAATTGCCAATCTCCAGATTCAGAACCAAAACCCCACACAGCAAAGAAGGATTATTCTGCACTTCAAAAGAGTCTGGATATGGTCAAAGCAAGACGGCAAATCTCGGCGCGAGAAAAGGCAATCGAGAGCGTCAAGAGGCTTATCAGCGAGGAGAGATCCTCTGTTCCCACCGCCAGTTAAAACGGAAACAAGGAGCCAGTTTGTTACTGCCTTGCTGGAGCAGTCGATAATTTGGATATGTTCCTATTTCTACTTACCGAAGTGATGCGATGGAAGCACTCTGCGACTTGGCTGGGTAGTTGTGTTTATTTATTTTCCTATCTTGCTTGTTCGCTCAATTGCGCTATAGGGTAAGTTTGGTCACAGAGCTCTCGCCAGCGACGTCAAACACTGAAAAGTGATCAGCTCTTGTTTAGGGCTATCTGTCGATCAAGTCGTACTCCTTCGCTATGGTCTCGCTTACCTGATGCGAGCACGGCGAAAGGTCGGCTTGGATATTATACCTGGTTTTAAATATCGATCGGTAACTCTTATTCTCTAGTCCTTTACACAACACGCTGACTTTGCTTTAGTGCTAATATCGAAAACGGGAAAGCGCTCGGTTTTTCTAAGACGCCGTAATAATACCTTCTCTTCGAGACATCGTCTTGATTCGGGGCGGTAAATCCCTGCTATGACGGTACGGCCACACCAGACTCCTCCCATAACATTGTGCCTCTCTAATCGTTTGTCGCGCAGGCTGCTTGAGGGATTGTCTGTTCGTCATCAACCCTCGCTTCAGCCCCGCCGTCACTCATTTCTCCCTTTGTGCGGCCGGGGTTGAATTCCTTAACGTTACTTCTCGAAATAAGCCCCAACATCTGTTTCTGTGCCCCCACTCCCCCTCACCTCTTCGTTTCCCACACTCGGCTAGTGGCACCTATGCCCGATGTGAGGGCAACGCAATGTGTTATACAGCTCTCTCTATATGCGATGTACAGTCACGCATTGCGTTCAGTCGTTAAAAATAGTGAAAGTGCTATAAATGAATAGATTGCCTGAAGGCCACTTGGAACACCGTCACTGGCAGGTCTTTTGACGGCATTCAGCCAGCCTGAGCTAGGTATGGGGGACGCAACTTTGCAAGCGACGACGTTCGAACGCAATTTCTCACAGTGTCCTTGGTGGCACGGCAGCATTGTTGAAATTAGAAGTAGGGTACATGATAGCTGAGCCGTAGGATTTCGTAGAACAAGAGTCATGGTGTGGCACAGACAGACGCCGACTGACGACGCGCCGCGACCGCGACGGTGCCGCTCGGCGGAAGTCACTCGTTCTTGATGTGCACCAAGAACTGAGACATCCCCTCACGGTCTGCTGCAAACACTTCCTCCAGCTCCGCTCGCGTCAAATATTTATGATCCTCCCAGTGGAATCCCGGGATGACGACTTCTGTGATGAGGCACCCGGTACGCTCCAAATCTGGGCCCTTCAGGTCTACGTCCAGCAGTCGCGACATTTTCCACACCCCAGTGCCGACAAGTAACTGACGTTGTTCACCGGCTGATGCATTTGGCCCCATCACAACACGCTTGATGGTTGGTAAGCCCCCCTTTTCCGGGGATGGCGTGATGAGGGTGTACTCTGCGCGACCAGTGTGGTGTACATGCATGGTCTTCAAAGCGGATGAGAATCCCCAAGCGACATATGATTATCACAACGACGCACGATTGATTTATTCATGTGAATTTTCCCGCTTGGATGATCTGCAGTCAGGAGATAGAATATGGTCGTTGCGAGTGAGCGTAGCGCTCCATGTGCATAAGGGCTCGGGATCTGCACATCCTGCCGATCCGTCTCCCCAAAGAATCCTGTAAATGCATCAACACACCACCCTGATCCCACGGCGAATGTGTCAGATACCTACCCCCCTCTGGATGCGGGATAAGCCCTAGGTCCTTGATGAGCTCTGCAGTGCGTGGTGAGGAAGAATAGTCCATTTTCGCGCAAGGGGTAGAAGGACGGGGTGATAGCAAGAAATCAGCTTACCAGGTCTATATAAAGGCCTGTCCGGCACAAAAATGCTTTGTACGCATCTGTAGAGGAGATGAGTCGGTCAGGGAGTTGAGTCGAGATGACTATCAGCAATAAATTAAAAAGAAGAAATAGGCGCTTTCTGGATTCAAAATCGCTACGTTCGGAAGGGTACTTACTCTAACCACTTTATGGCAACGTTTTGGGAAAAAGTATAGGTTTCAAAGTTCGAGTGGTTTTGGCTGTTTTACACAGTTTTAGGCAGGTTTTCAATGCTCAAAACCTTCAAAGAAACAAACTAGAGTCATGATGCTCGCGGCATCCCACCATGGGTCCAAGGCCGCTGTCTAAACTGGGGGTTTTGGGTCACACCCACATGCCGTCGAAATACGTGTATGCGCGGCACTCTTCGGCGAGCTGAGACAAGAGCTGAGCGATGTCCGATGTGGCTGATCGAGGCTATGAACACAGATCAGTGTTTCAGGCTTCGTGGAAGACCATCTCGGAAGTTGTGAACCCCGTATAGTTTGTTGATATGGTAAAGAAATTACATAGTCCTCGTGTCTATCGGAGGACATCAGACAAGTGTGTCTTGGCAAGTAATGATCCTCACGAAAGCACGCGCCCGCCCAGTCAGCACCCCATTCTAGAAGCTTACGCATTCTCATCCACACTCACAGGTCGAGCGCACAAGAAATCGAGATAAGAGGATCCGCCAGAGATGACCGACCTTTTAGTCGGCTGTCGGCGGAACTCGTGAGGTGACAGAAACTGTTGTTCAGTCCACCCAGGCGACCTAATACTAGTTCAGCTTCGAGTTCGAGCCAAGGTTCGAGCGGGGTCACCTAGCCGCAGCTCATGAAATTGTTCTTAACGAAGTCCCCTTCTTCCGGAGAGGTCGGTCTTCCTTTAAAATTCGATTTATAGCTTAAGACAATGCGTGATAAGTTGTATAAATGAGAGGACGGAAGACGGGCCGGGCCTTCGGGAGACCCCACGACATGACACAATGTGGGGAACCTGGACCCGAAGACACCAACATCAACGGTGAATGGCCCCCAAGCGTGCTGGTACCCGCTCCCCATCGCCTTCTTTGAGTTCAACTGCAAGTCCAGTCCGGCGTACTCCGAGACGTACCAAAACCGCGTCGGGAATCCTCGCCTCCTACCGCGTATTTATTCTCCAAGCCAAGCTAGCGCACAAAGACATATCCGAACTTCATGACCTCGCCGAAAAGGCAGATGCCGACCTTGTCAGCTCCCCGGATGAAGCGGATGTCGTTATCACCGCCATTGGCATGCGCAAGCGCCTAGAGCGTCATCTCGACTGGAACCTCGCGGTCAGTGACGGTCTACCCTCGTTTCGGTCGTACACCCTGAACCTTGTGATGACGGCCGTAGAAAACAATGGCCTTGGTAACGCCAGATTGGCTGCGCGACTCTGTGGAGCAAGGACGCCCCCTGCCGTGCGCGGACTACGCCGCTCTGCAGGATCTAAAAGAGGCCACCAAAGAGCACTGTCCGCGGAGCAAGTCCCAATCCGCAGTGACTGCGCTTTCTAAGTCCGGATCCTCATCCAAGTCTTTGAAGGATTCCCCCCGTCCGCCTTCACGAACGGCACATCTAAGCCCTGCTCCCCCGGCGTTTCTGCTCCCTCCATCAAAACCCCCGTCACCGGTCGAGCTCGATTATACTGCTCGCTTCTGCTGCTCGAGGGCATCGCCCCTCGTATGCCCGAACCAGTCCTTGTGCGCCGAATTCGATGTTTTGAGACGTAGTCGTGTGCTTGAGGGTAACGAACGGAGTGCGCTCAGTTATGCCCGGGCCATTGCAGTGAGCGTGCACTCACTTCACTTCGGCCCACACTTAATCTGCATGTTCGACAGGCTATCAAAGGTGCCCTAATACGTGTCCGATTGTCTGACGCGCATCTACTTACTTGTCTATTTAGCATTCCCGCGAGAGATAACCGAAAGAGAACGCAGAGAGGTACAGAAACTACCTTTCGTTGGCACCAAAGTGTCTAAATTGGTAGGCTGCGCGTGATCAGATCTGTATGCATCTGCTTACTCTGGGATAGATTGACGAGTACCTTTTCAATGGGCACATAGCTGAAGTTGGTACGTTCTCCCTTCTCGCCTTCGACACGCGGCCGGACTGAGGCGCATAACAGAGGAAATAAGGCGATCAGAACGTTTCGCTTCTGTATCGCTGTTTGCATCTATCTATGGCATCGGGCCGACCACATCACGCAAACTATACGACCTTGGTCTGCGCACCCTGCGTGATCTAGAAGCTTATTACGAAGTCGACACTTCTACGCCAGCGGAGCACAGCGGCAGTGCTGAAATGGACATCCGGATCGCGCTTGGCTTGCGCGATGATCTCCAGCAGACGTGTGCACCACGTGCTCCTGTTAAAACCACGTGCTGATACTCCCACAGCATCCCACGCGAAGAGGTTGAGGCCATCCACGCGATAATTATGGACCACCTCAACGCCATTGAGCCTGGCTGCGTCAGCACCCTTGTTGGCGGGTATGTGCTTTGCATCCCGTCGTTTTTTTTTTCTCATTTAGCGCCACAGATACCGTCGCGGAAAGCCTGCCAGTAATGACGTTGATATCGTATTTACGCATCCCAACCAAACGTCGGCCAAAGGTCTCTGCGCCAGACTTGTCGAGCGCTTGCGATCTGCGGGTTTAGTGAAGTACGTCATGCGTACGTATTGCCCTGCCAGCCCTGCTCTGTTGTCCAATGTACGTTGACGCACGTAGACCTTTCTTCGTTCCACGAGTACGATGCTTTACGTACTGCACAATGGGACTCTCTTGAGAAGGCACTCACGGTGTACCGATCACCCGATGGCTTGCACCGAA
The DNA here is from genome assembly GCA_025769895.1 of Lactarius psammicola. NCBI lineage: Eukaryota > Fungi > Basidiomycota > Agaricomycetes > Russulales > Russulaceae > Lactarius > Lactarius psammicola. Next base: position 404,921 of record WTXK01000005.1, on the reverse strand, counting down.
GGGTCGACCTCATTTGTGCAATCCCCGAGACGTACTGGACCGCTGTTATTGGGTGGACGGGTGGAACCATGTTTGAGAGGGACTTGAGGTTGGCTGCTAAATCGATGTGCGTTCACTCTTCCGTCACACGAAAGCAGGCTAATCTCGGTTTCTCTGCTAGCGGGCTGAAGTTTGATAGCTCTGGGATGTATGCTCGTTAATACCTTGGCGTTTTTGGAGGATGCTCATGTAGAGACCCTTAGCACGCGGCGGCGCGATTCCCAACTCATTTATCCGCGATCCGAGAAGGAGGTGTTTGACATCATTGGCCTACCATGGGTCGACCCAACCTTACGCAATACGGACGCCTGAGCAGTTAACCGAGCGTGCGTGTCCCTTCCCCTGATCCGCTTGTAAGATTTTCGCTGTATTGCTATGCTGTTGTATTTATTTTGTGTGCTTTATTGAGTTCTAAATAGTTTTCCTCTTCTCCTTACACTGCGCACTTTATGCGAAGGCTTGGATACCCGTGATTGCTCGACCGAGGATGAGAGTATGAATGTCCTGCGCCAAGATTGAGAAATGTAGGGGCTGCATGCGGGTATTCACTTACGAAGGTCCCTTCGTATGTATTGGTGATCTGCAAATTTGCGACATGTCGCCCGATGTGATACCTGGGATGACGACTATGAGCATGATGAGAAGAGAGCGTGCGAACTGCCACGCTCACTCATCCGAGGCCGCGTTTCCGCCGAGGATGTCCCACAGGACACGCGCGTGGTGGAGGGCCTTCCCACAGTTATTTCGCTTAACGATGCTGATCATCTCAGCCACGACGCGACCCTCGTCCTTCAGCCGACCAACGCGCAGGCTCGCCTGCAGGCCCAAGGCAATTTCCGTATGCGCATCGGCAAGCTTCTTCTGCACGAGCTGGAAGGACGCGAGCGGTCTTTTGAACTGATGTCGCTCAAGCGCGTACTCTCGGGCCTGCGAAAGACACGCCTCGAGCGCACCGATCACGCCCCAAGAAATACCGTAGCGCGCGTTGTTGAGGCAGGAGAAAGGTGCGCCGAGGCCTACTGCACCGGGCATCAGTGCGTCGTGAGAGACCTTGACCTTGTCCATGAATATGGATCCTGTCGTCGAGACGCGCAGCGCGAGCTTGTTCTTGATTTTGGGCGCAGAAAGCCCTTGCATGCCCTGTAATGACACGACTGTCAAGAAGTATACGGACGAAATAGTCGTCGTCCTACCTTTTCGAGAATGAACCCGCGCACTTTACCATCCCACTTGCAACGTGCCCAGATGATGTGTATATCGCTGTAGTGTCGAACACTCGGGCAAGAGGTTTAAGACGATATCGCGACAAACTTACGCGATAGGAGAGTTGGAGATCCATGTCTTGCTCCCGTGAAGAACGAACCCTCCGTCTGTTTCCTCTGCAGTAGTCTCCATGCTAGCGGGGTCAGAGCCATGATTGGGTTCGGTGAGTCCCTTGAGACTGATGAATTGTATGCCTCGTCTAAGAAAATAAGAAATTAACTGACAAAGCTCCCAATAAGCTCGCCCTTTGCTAAAAGACTGAGTCAGTGCTTGTCCGAGGCATTTGACGTTGGTGGTGCTGACCGAGTGCGGCTAGGTACTTCTCTTTCTGCGCCTCTGTACCGAATGCATGGATGGGGTGCATGACGAGCGAAGACTGCACCGAGGCAGTTGAACGATAGCCTGAATCGACGCTGCTCGCGGCAGTCAGGAGAGGATGTGGAGGTAACAAAGAAACGAACATGCCTCTCAATCTCCCGCGAAATGAGCCCGTAGGCAACACTGCTAACGCCCGCACACCCGTATCCCTGAATGGTCGGTCCTAACAGGCCAACGGCACCCATTGCCGAAATGGTAGACTTGTCGAGTTCTGTGACAACAAACAATATAGCATGCGGTTTCCCATCACACGTGTCTATAACGCACCCTCGGTTCCTGTGGGCCTCGAGAACGCGGGGCGCGAGATATTCCTACTGGCATGCCTGTTAACTTCTGCGGAAGCTGTGGAAGAGGACTGTACATGCTCGACAAAAGTCCCGGGCGGTGTCTCTAAGGTACGTTTAGTGCCGAGATATACTACAGGAGTAAAGCGAGCGCATACCGAATGGCTATTTCATCCTCAGAAAGTTGACTCTCGATGTCTAGTGGGTCCTGAAGCAACGAACGACATTCAGAATGTGACCACCACCTGCATAGCCGAACCGACCTCCCAATGAAATACGGGCTTGTCACCAGTCGGATGGTAGCGTCTCACTTGTCCATTCGATAGACTCAAGATATTCCTGCTCGCCACTGCACCGGTACGAGTCCTCAATATCATGCGAGCAGTATGGGACATGGTCGTTGGTTTACCCCAAGTCAGCCGCGGAGAAGTCCTTGAGTTCCGGTCCTGAGGCACATGACCCGGATCATCATCGAGTCGTCGCGTGCCGACGACGTAAAGCTGACTCAGAGACAAGTCATTTCTGCTAAGTTGAATTTATGCTCGAGACCACCTCGCTGTTGTGTTACACGACCGCGATAACAGATTCGCGCGAAGCAGCTATTACCCAAGTGATACTGCTTCAATAATCGTGTGCCATAATACCTCGCATACTAATAACGAGGTGTGCGGGTGCATGTACGTTACCTGGCACTTGAAAGGGCATAGCCAAGTTAGGTGAGGTCCGTTGTTTAATGAAACCTGCCTGACGACTGGAGGCAATAATAGGAGCACCCGTAGCCACCCCCTCTCCCACCTATTCTGTCCTGAGTCCGTGGGTGTCACCTTTGACACAGTCGGTTAGGGGTATATCTGAAGCTCGAAAGCCGAAAGTTCAGCAAGGTGTCACACACTTCCTTCCTTGCACACCTCAGTGTTCGAATTCCCCGATCCGTGCACCTTCGCGGGTAGCCCTGAGGGTACAACTTCGGGCACCCGTGACGAGGGTATGGTTATAATTATGCGACTTCTTGGCCTTCTTTCACCTAGCTCTACCAGTTTTCTTTTCGCTTGGTTGGGCCACAGTACACTACAGCACACCACGAGACACGTCAATCACCTCTCTGAGTCGCGTAGTCGCGTGAACTAGTAGGCACGCCCACAGCGCAGGGTAAACAGGATACGCTTCCAACTCCTCCGATTCCTCCAACTCCCTTCATTTCACACTCTCACACTTCTACGCTATCTCAGACCCCAGAAAAACTTCACCCACCTTCTTGAGGCTTCCTTCACTCCTTCACCCCTTACATTGCAAGCTTCGGCGCATTGGATCGTAAGAATCCATCTGCGCGGATGCGTTCTGTATCAATATCATGGCAAACCCTGCCTATTAATGCCTCCGGTGGCGAGTCAGATGGGACCGAGAATGCGGTCTTGTCTTTCGGAAGGAAGTTCGAAGACCAGTTTAGTAGGTAGACGAGGCTTATCTGATCATAGTTTGTGACTAGCGTGGGGACGTGTTGAGGACACCCAAACTAAGCTCGTTGCCTGTACTATTCCTTGTGGTTGACAGCAGCCGCGACAGTCCTGTTGTTATCGTATAACTACAGGAAAGTATTTCCACTGGCTGTGTCGTTTCTATGTCCCCACGTCCCCGCGGGGGAGTTGGGGTGCAAAGTAGCAACCCCAGGCCGATGCTCTTGGACAGACAACCAATTCCTAAGATAAGGGTATGAGACAAGCCCCGGGGAACTATGGGAAGGGCCAGGTTCCCAAACCGTCATAGCAATACTCGAGGTTTCCCCGTCCCGCGGACTAGGTTCCTGGAGGGTGCATATTATGGGGTGCATGTACGAGGGAAGACGTCGTGGGTTAGAAGATCCGAGGTCCATTGTCGCGCTTACTCGCAATCAGGGGTAACTCTATGTTCTCGTCGTGGATGGAGGGATGCGAAACCCCGAACAGTCGGCGGATTCAACGACTCGGAACTCTGCCGAATGTCCGACGCCAATAATTGAAAGCTCCAAAACGTACTAACCCGGGCGGCTTGTTGATTGGAGAAGGGAAGGCTATTAGTTGTCGTGTCCAATCGATTGACTCGATTAGCCCTCGCAGGGCAAGATGTCTTTTGGGTCGTTGCCCTCTGTCTTGACCTAGAGTGGAATCTAATATTGTGGTGGTGAATATGCCCACGCCACAATCGATCAATGAACACGGTCATAACGCTGTAGAGAGAAGACCTTACCACATGCCTCCGGTAGTCGCAGGACGAGAGGCGTATTTGTTGTTATGCGGTCATGTTCTATTGAATTATACCTGAGCATCAGCGAACAAAGTACATGGGAAGCTGGCTGGGAAAATCTTTTGGGTGACGATTTGGTCGCTTCCGCAGAGGCGTTGCACGACATGACATTCTATTCCCGGGGTGGCGTAAAAACAAAAGGATAAACGGCTTGGCCTGGGCGACGCACGGCCGCTGTTGATCGGCGAGACAGATTCCCAGTGATTCTCCCGAGCGTCGTCCTAAGAAGATAGTCAGATTCAGATGAGGGTCCATCCTGGTTCCCGGGCAGCGGGCCGCGGACCATCTGCTGATAACACGCTTGATGGGGGTGCCTCTTCTGGACCGCATGGGGGTCGAACAAAGTGCTAAGAGAGAGAATTTGGCTCATGTTACGAAGTCTATCGTGAAGCGGAGAAGGGTATTGATATCAGGAACCACAAAAGCACCCTATCCCCATGGACATGCAAGCGAAGATCTACCTCTCAAGGGACTTCGTTGACGCCAGTTGTGGAGCCGGACAAGAAGGTGCACGATTGTCTCCGTGAGCAACCCTTCATATGGCGTATAGTACACCTAGGGTGCTTACGGGATCGTGCGTAGTACACCTCCCGAGTGGGACAGGGTGTCCCATGCTCCTGGCTGTGATCGAGCGCTGCTGCGTCCCGAATAACTCCCGATTACATGCGTGCACCGAGCTTAGGTTTGAATCAATTCAGAAAGGTAAAAAGGTGCATCAATCGATAAGAGTGTTAGGACAATGAGGAAAGGGCTATGGGGAATGACAAGAAAGCGTGTGCAGAGAACATTGATATCTACGAGGGCTGTCACGTGGTCGTATAGAGACACATGGAACAGCAGCTCACGCGCTCACGAGTCGTGTTAGAAAACAAAGAAAACGATGAGAGGGATACGCAGAGGGTAAAGCGGAAGAACTCTGGGTCAACCCGAGGAAGACCCATAGGGTGGGAAAAGGGAGCGGGAGCAAGCGAGGCGGATGACCGAAATAGGCAAGAGAGGGGCGGGGGTAATAAGAGAAACTCTTAGGAAGAAAGCGAACTAAGTAGAAAAGGAAGAGGGTGCAATCGAGTTGAATGTCGTCGGTTTATCGGATGGGATATGGGCGTCGGAAGTGACTGTAGAGCCACTACCCTTCGATTTCTGAGAACCGCCTGGAGGGTCCCAGAGAGCGTTTACCGGGCAAGTTATCCCCAAAAGAGGGAAAGGTTACCAACCACAAGCGGGGGATTGCTTCCGTTTCGAGTACCCCAGCCGACAAGCGACCGCAACTTCAGTCTTTTTTCTGCCCCCACCATCACCAGACCTTCCCGTTCCTTGCCCATCTGCCGCCGCCGCTTCACGTTGCCATTTTCTCCCTTCTTAGACATAGACCCTTACTTATAAATTAGACATAATGTTACTCTCTCCAGAGCGTCGCCTCCTTTCCCTCACCATGTCTCAAATCATCTCTAGCGATTCCCTCACCTCACCCATCTCCGATTCCTCCTGGGATCAACCCCTCTTTTCTCCTACTTCGAACATTGAGACGTTCACTCTTAATTATCCTCACTACTCCCACCCACCCTCTCCACCCTATTCCGTCGGCTCTGTTGGTAGCACCTCTCCCCAACCCCCCAACCGTGCTCTCGGAATGCGCATGAGCCCGGACTTCACCTCCGAAAAAGATCAACTCTGCCTCCCCACCCACCAGGTCTTCGAGCTCCCCCTTGCGCCCCACACACCACCGTCCCCCGTCTCGCCAACATCGCCGGACTATCCCCACTTGGCCCTGAGTCCTGGGGCACCTGCGGTCAAGCGCCCATCAAGTCCGGAGCATTCGTCTAACACATCCTCAAAAAAGCCCCGCGCTTCCGGAGAGCGTGTCAGCACCAAAGACTTCGTGCCTCCGGATGTGACGGGGCTGAGCAAACGCGAGGCACGCCTCGTAAAAAATAGAGCAGCCGCTTTTCTCAGCCGCCAAAGAAAACGCGAAGAGTTTGAGAACATGGAAATGTGGGTTTCAAAGCGTTTTCTTTGCCGTGCTTGATGTACTAAGCAAATGATACCATGTGCAGTCGTGTTGCCGAGCTTGAACAGGAGAACGCACGCCTACAAGCACTTGCACAAAAGTCCGTTCCACACCAAGGGAGCTCACGTGAGCTCATGTCAGAGATTGAACAACTTCGTGCGCAACTGGCGGCAGTTGAGCAACGGGAACGTGAACTCAGCTCACAACTCTCCAAGCGCCCGTTGAGCGTGAAAACGGAACTATCCGAACCCCGTCTCCCGACTTCTCCCCCGCGGCACCCGGTATTCCCCATTCAACCCAAGTCTTCAGATAAGACAAGCGCCAGTCTGAGTCTTCTTGTGAGTCTTGTTGTTGATCGAAGCAAAGCGGCGTGTCGACCGATCTCTCATTATGCGCCCCACAGGTCTTGCTATGTGCCCTTCCTTCGATATTCTCCGTCTCGACTTCCCGGTCCGCGGTACCTATGTCGGGTACATTTCCTCTATCAAACGCAGCAGTCAACTCTGCTGTAGCTTCAAGGATGGACTTCCGCTCTTTCCTTCCGCGTGACTGTGACTGGCGTACCCCAGGTGCCATGGACCTTGACGCAGACCCTCGCGTGTCCCACTTCCCTCGACGGAGGCTCGAGTTCGTTGATACAGATGCCCAGGCCCTTGGCCTCAGTGGGCTCGACATCACCTTTGATACTGAGCCGTCCTCTAATGGCAAGATTCGCGTGCGCATTCACAACCCCGCCTCTGGGTCGCCATCTCCTACATCCTCAAGTTCAACTCCGTTCTCTCCTTCTCCACCTGCGTTCAGTTTTGACGACATTCCTGCCTGGAGCGTCGCATCTTCTCCAGTATCATCGGCCTCCTCCTCGGCCCCTCTGCTCCCTGCTGCTCAGATCGACACTGACCCTTTTATTGGCATCGGCATGTCAAACCCAGATCTCGGGTTCAGCTTCGACCCAGCTATGTTGTTCAACGGCGTCCCCATGCAATCCGAGGTGGACACCTCGCGAGGTAGGCGGCGAGTACGGATAGCCCTCAAGAGTCCGCCGACAATTGACGGTTCTGCTGGCGAATGGGAGGTCGAGCTCTGTTGATTTCGCTTATCCCCACTCATATTTATCTGTTCGCACCACAAAAGTGTGCAGGGCGCACCATATTTTCTAACGTGTCACATACCCGCCCCGCATCGTTCACGTCCTATACATTGCATTAATCACGGTAAATAAATACCATACATGCATGACACTTCAAACTTTTTTGTCTGTATTCCTATTTCTTTTTCGCTTGTTTATAGATCTGGGGCTTTTGGTTGGATAGGTGTCACTCAGGTAGTGGAAAATTTTGCTCTCGCTCCCCACTCCGCTACTGACCTCTTCGCGGCGTACAACATACATAGTACTGTATGTCGTCTTGTTTTCTGTCGCTTTTCACGCTTTTACGCACCGCATTGTATCATTATATCTATTGCTCGATTGGTTGATTCGCAATAGAATAGTATTTTCGTTGCATGATCAATCAAAGCGCATTTGTAGATTGAGTGATACCATTTCTGTAATTTTCCGATGCGATGCGGATGTATCCAGTCCCACAATCTCACAATTTCATAGAACAGGTACGACCCGTGGTCGGCTCGGCGGTTGTGGCGCGATGGTAACAGATAGCTACTTTCACCAGTTTACCAGAGGTGACAACGCGATGAGTCCTTAAACCTTCTTTTTGAAAAAACTTTTGTCGGTGCGTGGTGAAATAGTCACGATTTACGTTCCCCCGAGAAGACAAGCTGAGGTCGGGTTATTTCTACTAGTTGGGGTAAATAAGAGAAGAGGGCGCAAAGACACGTAAAAATAAAAGGGGGAGGAGGCCATTGTGTTCTGCAACTTTAAAACCTAAACCGAAGCCATGGTGTCCAGTATGGGAACATTTAGGGAACGTGGCCGAGGCCGAAAGAAGAGGAAAGGACCGAAATGGTTGCGCAACACAAACTCGGGGTTGGGTTCAACGAGTTGCCACCATCAAGGTCCCGAGTCTCGTGCATGGCCTTGGGCCTTAGTAGCCTTCGGGAAGCGAATCAGAGTTTTGCCTCTGTCCGTCCGTGGTACCACAGCAATGGGAGAAAACATATTTTCCATCGTCGATAGCGAGGGACGACAGGTTCCCGGTTCGCCGCCGGGGGCGATATGGTGGATCGTCCGTCTGGCGGCGGCACTGAGGCGCCGCGTGCGGGACCCCGAGCCGATTTAGCGCTCATTGATAAAGCACCCACCTTGTTGTAACTTAACTTAGTAGACGATAGATAAAAACACGAAGCGCGATTGGACGCCCGCGGAACATCGCCGGGCTGAGTGCGAAACGAAAACGTCGTCTCTGCCTCGTTGTTGATACTACCCTATTCTACAACAGAGTGCCAGTAAGGTGGGGCGGGTCAGGAGCGGGCATGGTGATGGTCAGACCAGCGGGCAATGGCCGATGATGCATACAGTGGCTTGCAGGATCTCGATCTACAGTGCGGGACTTCCGCATCTGGAAGTACGCTGACACGAATGTCAAATTTGCCTCAGCCATGAATCGGTAATGGTGACAACTCAAGTACTCAACAATTCAACTTGAAGCACCTTACGGTACAACGCTGCCTTTGACTTTACAGTACGTCTCTATTCTTCAAGGAAGCACCCCTACTATTGATCATAGCACTAATAAGACCATCGCCTGTACCTGCTTCCGCCCCCAAGAAGGTGTGCACACCGTGTTGACCACCAGTAAGTCTATCACATGCCCGGACCATCCGTTTACCGCAGAGCCAAAACGACGCCGCACCATAGCATGATAGCATTGGCTAGTCGTACTGTGCGGTGAAACAAAGGGGATCACGAAAGTTAATTTCCCGAATCAGAAGACACCTCCATAGTCTTTTCTCTGCGAAAATCTTGGGCGACGATGGTCGCCATGACCTCCGGGATTACCAACCTCAGCCCGGTACACTGTAAAAGGACGGCTGGAATGTAACCAGCGTCGTCCGATATTGAAGCACTTCAATAGCGACACGTTCAAAGTTTTACTCCTTCTGGTACCGCACTACTATTCTGGCTCGGTGCTCATCGACGTCGTGTCTGAGCAGCCCACACCAGCGTGCAATACGTCTCCCTGCTGAGAAACGTCTGTCATTGTTAGCACGGTCGCGCCGGCGACTCGGACAGGATCAGATTCGTTGTAGTGGTATCCGAGGCAACGTCCAGATGGTGGCTGCCGGGAAAGATGCGGGGTCACCGGTCACCTGGCTTGGTGGGCTCACTTCGATCCATGTGGGTGTGTGGGTGCTCGCGAAAACTTCTCGTGCATTCTTGACCAACATTGGATGTTTAGACCATGTAGCGTTTTGTGCGCGGATCTGGACAGTGAGTCCGAGTCGTCGGTATTCGACGGGCGACGTCATTACTATGATAGCGTAATTGACGCTCTCTACCTAGCGAGCTCCTCGTTACTGTTCTTCGAGGTCGAGCCGATCTAGCAACTGGTCCCTCAGTTGTATTTCCTCTGATCGCTTCCCTCCGGCACCACGTCGTCAATAAACATCGACAGAACTAAGACTAGTGTTTTGTATATCAGTGTTTGTTTTTTATGGAGTCCCTGCCATCCGTCCTAATTCCTCTCGTGTGAATTGAGAAGAGGGCGACTCCGGCCACGAACGTCATTCGTGATGAGGAAGCATTTTCGGGCCCTGGCTCGTGCACCGAAACGGTCAGTCATGCGCCCTTGCCCGAAAACTTAACCAAATAGGTTTCCGAAGGAAACCCGAGGTACTTCGCACGGAATCAGGGGGGATCCTTCTGTCGGCCTTCCATAGCGACCTGAAAACCTGGCCAAGCAGCAACTTATGTTTCTTACACGAAGATTACGAGGACTGCGGGGAGCCGAAAGATACTATGGATTGCCTTAAAAGTACAGGAGTTGTATCGACGTCTGTGGTTACATACAGATCACATAGAGGTGGCAACTATGTCAGTTGGCTGTACAGTAAGGTATAAATGCCTTAACAAACCGCGTTCGATAAAGACCAAAGGACAAAACGGTATCAACAATAAATGCTTCTATATGTTAGAATATATTGACGAATAAGATTGACATCCCCTCCGTCATGCGGCTGATGATGGCGTACTCGAACCTGCGCGCCTGTAAGGGTCGTCTTTGCTCCTTTCCTTCTCTTTATCTTTCTTTTCGTGGATAGGCGCGTCATCGGTATATAGTTCGTGCTGTTCGATGTAGTCGACAACGGGAGCCGGAAGGAGGTAGCGTACGGAAAGTCCACGACGGAGGAACAAGCGAACTTTGGTCGACTGAAACGTCGTTCTGTATGAGCTGAGGCACAAGGAAAATGTTGTGACGCCAACGAGCGAGGGCCTCCGTCGCCTGATCCATGTCCGAGCCGGCGCGCTCTATAATAAATGTGCCGTACTTTCCAAGGATATGATCCAGCTAGTAGGGCAGTGTGAGGGGCACGGACAGACTCGGAGCGCCGACAGACTCACATCGTTCTCCGACCAAACACCTGGCTCCGACATCGTGCTGATGAGGTCGGAACCAGCAAGAAGGACTACACGAATGTGTCGTCTCTCACCAGAGGGCATTTGCGCGCCACCCAAAACTGTATTGATTTCGTAATCGAAGTGGTCGAGCACCTACCGCGGTGCGCTGATACGACTGGAAGGCTTCCCAGGGATCTACCATGAGCCACCGTGACGTCTCTTCTGTCGCAAGGGTGCACATGTTTACTCTGGGAATCGACGGTCAGCCATACCAGGTACTGATGCAATGCAACCACGGAGATAGGAAAAGCCTCTTCAGGAAATTATGTAACGACACTGCACACCGGCGCTCGCAGTGGAAGTCATCGAAGAACAGCAGGTATATCCACCATTACCTCATAGATGCAAGATGTGGACATGGATCAGGTGGAGATACCGCGGACTGAGGATACGTCCGATACACCCGCACAGATGACTCGCCATAAGAGACACTGGTGTCGTAAGGTGACACCTAGCCGATGAGCGTAGTGCCAGATACGGTGCGGTAACGACCGGAATACTGAACACAACCAAACGGTGGTGACTCACCGATGAGGAGCGCTAAGCAACCCCGGTTTTTTATACTGGTCCGAAACGGGACTCATGTACCCGCCCATAACTTCGAAATCTGTATTTTGGCGGGCGTAGTCGACTGCCATCTCGAACATGCGGAGGTGGAGATAGGTGACCGGGCTGAACGATCCACATGCGACCAGGACGATCGGTTGCCTTTCTGGATGGCGCTGAAGGAGGTTGAGGCGGTGATGAGGAAAGGAATAGTCCGGAGATTCGGGAAAACGCCGAGTGGGACTAGCGATGTCCTGTTGGGGCTCTGTAGACATGGGGGTAGACAGTAGACAGTGGTGGTGGTATGAGCACGAGCTGGATAAATGTGAAAGTCGAACGGTCAGGCCGAATAAAGTGATTAGTGGAGTGGAATAGGGGATCCGAGACCCGATGTGTCGTTACTCATACGAATCAATAGCACCGCAATCATTTCCCACGTTCACATCTGACTGGATTCACCGTGGCCGCCAGGATTGCTAGCTACATTCTACGATAGATCATATGTCCCAGCACTGCCACATTCTCTTGTCTGGACCCAAGAAACAGCGTGCAGCGCCATGTCCTGCACCTCTACTCTCCTTCTTATTGGACGAGTAATCCCTGCCTTGATCCGGATCAACAGAGCAAAATGCGCGGCTGGCTAATGCGTTTATAGTTAAACGCGTGTACCGTTTTACATGTTCCATTTATCATAACACATAGTCAACGTCAGCCCCGGCGCCGAATCCTTCAATTAGACCCAAGAAGAGCAAGACGACCAATCATGATATCATAATGACAGCCACGTGACTAAAGAGACTCGACGGCTGGAAGTCGTCACCATGTGGACTCGCGTGTCAGACGTCTAATCAAAAGGTTCAATCAGACCATGGGAGCCGAAGACAACATTTGCGCGTTAAGACCAAAGCGAAGAGCATTGAAGCCGACAGATCCACAGGGCGAGTTCACAGGAGATTTTTGGCCGTTACCGATTAGACACGACACCGCACATCTCTTACACTCCTTTAACAGGCCTGCCGCCAAAATTTGATTTTCTGTTCTTGACATCCCCAGTGGGATCAAAACTGTACTTACTGTATTTAGCTTTAACACGCGACAGCGTCTGTCAAGTAGAGTTCTGTGGCGCTTTTGTCATCTCAAGGCAAAACAGTTGCCAATGGCCGGCTACGCCTAGCGCTCCCACAAGTAGCGTGCGAGTGACATGCGACGACACGTGTAGTCCGCAGTACTGAGGCGCCAAACTCTGCATAGACATTCAAACCATTGGCAAGTTGTCGCTATGTACCGTTGGCCGTAGAAGCAACGTGGGCGAGGCTCCTTGTGTGCTGCTGCCGGCTAGCCATCTCAGTTGAGAGCACCTCAACGCGCCTACCGTTTCCACGACCAGTTAAGAGACACTGCGACAACGTCGCTTGTGGGGGGTGGGAGTGGCACCCAGCACTATCTGAAACCAGATGGGGATCTGATCTGGTAAAGGCAAACATATGGTGCAAGATAAAGGAACTGTTGTGCATGAGAGCAAGAAGTATGGCGTGAAAGTCACTTGTGCTCCGGCAGAACGAAACAGCGGGATAAAATAAAACGTGGGAAGAGAAGATCGCGAACATGAGGGTGGCAACACGCGGGCTTCATCACGTGCCGTCAGCCTTACATGTTTAGGCGAGCATGAATTGTTTTGCACCAGAAACTAAGTTAGAAGGTGGGGAGACAGAACTACTGTAACCAACATCGTGAAAGGGGTGCAGCGAGTTTTCTGGCTGCAGCCTTCTGCGACGACGTAGCTTGTTGCACCTTGCTGGGTGTTATCCCGCACTGTAGTACTCAAGCTAGAATGCGGAAGACTATCATTTATGTCTGAATGACAGCGGGGACCTCATCTTTCTGGCAGGAGAACAACTGACAGCGAGGGAGGCCTGGACTCGAGGGGTTGGGAGGTACCAGATTAGACAAGAGTACGATCCAACAGCGTTAGAGCAGGGGCGTAGCAATCCGTTTGCCCACAGACATGGCGAAAAAAATATAACATACGGGTTACTGTGTGGCCGTATTAGCATAGCTCGCCACTAAATTAGGCACGGGTCTGGGCACAGAAGAAACGAAAGGCCGAGTCAAAGCATTCACTTGTTAATACTCGCAGGTGGAATGTGCTACCAGCTCTGTCCACCAAAGTAGTCAAGTAAACTATTCCGCGCAATACAGGAAAGACCCCAGGTTAGACGAGATTCGAAGATTCGAGAATGCCCAGAGGCGACGAGATGACCTATGGAGTCGTGCCGCTACTTGTCGAACTGGACACCCACCCTCAAAACCCCGGCTGCCGAGTAGCGGTCAGAGTAGCTGTCAGTGGCAGCCCAAGCTGTGGCGTCGAGCCCCCTTAGCGTCTGAGACGGGGTGTCTGTGTGCGAAGCGAGTGTCTTGAGCGACATCGCCGTCGGAGCTATCGGGCCGCCATTCGGGGGTGGTTCAAAAAGGAAGTTGTTGTAAACTTGGGGCGTCTTCTCATCTCTTTCTGGGTCGCCGAATAAAGGGACTACCTTTTATGGGTTTGAAAAACTACCGTCCACCCCAAGGGCCAGGGTACAATTTTTCTCCTGATGGGACACACATTACAATGTTTCCGGGCAGCGCTAACGGCATGGGTTCTTGCTCCCTTTCTACTTTCCAAATTAGGTCGTTAGTATGCTCGCCTGTGAACCCCCTTCGCAAATGGAGTGAATATAAGAGCCATGGGTCGCTGGCAACTGACTTACAAGTCCATACATCCTCAGGTTGTATTTTACCTGATACAAGTAAAATCCTCTGCCTTCAGAGCTTTTTCATACCACACGCCTCCCTCTCCAACTCGCTTGCCTTTTATCATGCGTCCCACCACAGTGCTTTCCTTCCTTGTCGCCAGCATGGCTGTACTCTCTCGTAAGGATACAAACACTCCTCACAAATGGCTCGAATTTAACTTCTTCATGTAGAATCTCCAGCTGTTTATGCTGCTCCAATCCCGACTGAATTGGATTCAGCGGAAACTAAGCGCGGGTGTACTTATATTATATGTAGGACTGCGGAACTGGTGAGTAACCACCCTTTCTCCCTGTTTTTGTAAGACGTTCTTATTTTGTGATAGCCCACAACCAACGATAGTTCCCAAACACCGTTGTTGAAGCTAGTCACTGCTCTGATCGACACTCTTACATCAATCAAAACCGATATGTTGTCGACCAACACCACATCTCCTGTCGAATTGGCGTCTGCCGCGGTCGTGCCACTCACCGAAATAGACATTGTAGACGTCGTTGATCCCGATGCTTCCACATAGTGGGCGTCAACACGCGCGGCCCCGTTGCACTATGCATTCCTTCACACATCGCTACCCTTCCCCTCCAGAAAAGAAAAAAACTCTACTCGTGCTACCTATCACCACCTCGCTCCTTATCGTCATTCATTGGGTTTCGTTGTCTTGGACCTTTTAACTGGTTTGGCTTGACCATTCCCGTCTCTTTCGCACTTCGTCGGGTTGATGGAGCTTACTTTTGCGCATATAGTTATGGTGGAAGGCGATTTTTACTTATACCTTTCTATTCTGATATATCTCTTGGCACTTAATCGTGCTCACTATTTATACCAATGTAGAATTAGTTCATCTCATCACTGTATCTCTACTTAGACGCTTCTTGGACAAGATCCAATGGCCTATCTTTCTAGTCAATTTGAACTTTGCACTTTGCACAACTTTCGCTGATTAAATATAAAGGAACGTATGATTTTGTGTACATCTGCACGTTCTTTGGCAAGATGTGGCCGTGAGCAAATGGTGTCGAATCGGTGCATTCATCGTTAAAGAAACACTACAGTGCCACTTCGAGCCAGTACTGGAATGTGTAATAGCTATCGGTAAGTTCAAGCCTGTTTAAAGTTTAATTTTATAGTAAGCTAGTAGTCTAGTGGAGACGAGATCTGGACTAAGTCAGAGACAGTGCACTCCGGTACGTATGATAACAGAGCTTTCAGTTACGCCAAGTCTTCAAACGTCACGCTCAGGCTAAGGTCTAAGACCTAAGTACTTAGGATATCATAGTCTTCTGGTATGTGGAGGAGGACCGGCAGTGTTCGAGAACGTGGATCAGTCTGCCCATCTGCCCGGCTTTAGCCGTGGGAATTCCGGTATGCCGCCATGTATGGTGATCCTTGTCTGCTGCACCAACTTGCATCGCAACCGCCATTCGAATTGCCTTTCAAGTGGCCACAGTGCGTACATGAAACGAATGCACAAATTGGGTTGAAGGTGGACGTCCCTGCCAAGTATAAGCGCCGAACGTTGAACCCCCACAGGTTCCCCTGATTGATAGACGTGCTCCTCTGATGATCCATCATTTCGGTCATTGGTTTCGACATGGCTCCCTCATGACATTCTGAGCTTGACCTGATCGGTACTGGTGCCTGTGTACCCCTTTGGCTGCTTCAAAGCAATCCGTGAGTCGCATAAATGCATTAGCTCAAAGGAACTTGAGCAAGTGAGCGTCGTATATCCCCTTGCCTGCTTCCAAGGCTCAGACGACTCTTTCACTCTTTTTGTTACCTATTCACTCTTTACACCGCCCCTCCTTATGATGCGCTCCCCAGCACTATCCGTTCTCTTTCTCACCCTCTTCGCTCTCCTTTTCGGTGTGTCGTGTCCTTGAAGTCTGTCCGACGTTTTTGCTGATTATTAAAAGGTGTTGTATGTGCCTTGCCAATTGCATCTCCAAATGTCTCAAGTAAGCGGGACTGCATCTTGGCCCATTGCGAGAACGCAGTAGTAAGCATGCCAGGGCATCCCACTTCGAGCGCGATTGTCTGATAGAGGGTGCATTTTATAGCCCACCCAGCCGGGATACGGTGCTCTCTTTAAATTCCTCGACGACGTTGGGTCTGCAGTTTTACATTTTAAAGCTTCGCTGGTTCCATCTGAGCCACCAACACTAACACCTACGCTATCGCCGTCTCCGTCATCCCTCGCATCTTCATCTTCATCGACGACGACGCCCACTGGCGTGCCTCAGCCGTCGCCAACCCCCATCAAGTGGTTCACAGAGATCGCTATTCCTGCCTCTGATCATTCAGGGGGCGAGGCCTGAAGCAATCTCTTGAAGCCGTTTCCCACCCCATCGCTTAAATATCCTCCATTTCGTTACTGGCGATATTCGCCATTCTCGACGCCCTGTGGGCGTCCACTCTTTCTATATATCCTATCGATTTCTTTTGGCTTTCGACAGCTCTCTTCGCATTTCGGTCTGTCGTAACTCCTTGGGACGGGCCGTATCCTGATGCCTCACTCTCAACTCCTTGTAACTGCTATCGTACGAGTAGTTTCTCGCTTCATAAGCAATTTCCACGTATTTCGCGTTTACTTCGTGTGTGTGTAAGTGCGTCGCACAGGGCTAGACGTACTGAAGCTAATCTCTTGGCTAATCTCTCTGGACTGTTGCCTTCGGATACTTCCGTGGTGGCTATAGGTACCTCCCTTTGTTTTCTCTATAAAGCGCAAGTACCGTGGAACTGTGTAGATCGCCCTTCTAGTAGTCTTCTCGTGGGCTCAAATCTCCTGAGATGAGGAGCCTTCACCTTCAAAACAACCTTCGAAACGACTCGCTGCTTCCAAGCCAAGGCTGGTTGGCTTACTAATCTACTCTCAGTGGCCAGGTTCGCAACCGCTTCTCGAACCGTGGTTTTATCTACCATGCACACATGACACGATTCCTGCCGTCCCTTCTAGGGATTTAAATAAAATAAAATTTCACCGGATGTTGTTGAGAGACCTGTCCAAACCCAGCAGATCCTCCAATCTCTCATTTTGGTTTTAGCCGTCGCTAGTGCCTGTCTTTTGTTTTTTAAGCAGCAGGAGATAGCAAGTAGGTCACCCAACAGATCGAGATGTAGGTCATGAGGCTTGCGTGAGACTTGAAGGAGAAATTTGCATTTGCTCACACCCTATGGTTGGTGTAGTGTGAGGTCCAGGATTCGAGGGATATCCTGTGATTTTCTGGACTCGTAACCGGCTGGGGAATGAGGAATGAGGGGGTCGCGTAGCGACTGAAGAATCCATAGAGGGAACGGTCACTGGTCACCGGACTAGTGATCTTCCTAAACGCTGATCTCTTCGATGGATGTATCCAGTCTTCTGGAAATCCAGGGCTCTTAGTTAAGGGCCCTTCCCATTACTCATGGTCACGTCGTGAAGTGTTCTTTCACGCATTTTTGTCGCCCGTTATCTTATCCTCGGTCGTCTCATGTTTAGGTGCAGAGTGTTACACGAGGTGTGTGTGGGGAAAAGGCACGTGAGGCATGGAGTCTAGCGAGGCAAATGGGCTTCAAATATCCATTCGTTTGGTCGTAAATGCTACGACGACTCCTCGCTCTTTGTCTCTTTGTCTCCTCACGGTATAATAACCGATCAGCTTTGCTACGGCCTCACCCTTTCCCACTTCGTTTCTTACTGCCACAATCAATTCTTACGCTATGTCCTGGCTACTCTCGGGGTTACGCCTTATGTCAAAGCAGATAACGGAGGCCCGCGGAGGTTCATTACGATATCATGTACTGCGTATTGATGCCGCTGTTCTTGCAGCTCTGATGTGGCGTGTTTATAAACTGCTGCAAGTAAGAGGGCAGAGGGCAGATCTCAAACCTGCTCTTATACAATCCGGGCATTCGTCTTTCTTCATAGAGCCTTTGCGTGCCGCCAAGCCATCATCCATCGACTAGTATTCGGGTCCATTTTTTAACTATTTATTCGACCTACGTGATACGAGCTTGCTCGCTCATAACACCGTACCACTCCTCCTCACGATGCACTGCTCAGTGGTGTCCGTTATCCTCCTCACCTTTTCGCCCCTCTTTTCGGTGAGTCAGGTCCTTGAAGTTCGAGTTGGTCCTCTCCTCTGATCTAGTTATTATCAGGTGTTGTGTGTGCCGCACACATTGCGCCTCCAAACGCTCGAGACTATACACCTACACCTACGTCTCGGTATTCGTTTAAACCCATCATTTGGTTCACAGAGAGAGACGCCACTTCTCCCGATGGAGTCATTCCTTCTACAAAGAGAGCTGTTCCTTCCCCAGTTTAGTCGGTGTTTGTTGCATGAAGCAATGGAGCGGCTGAGACCCCGTTGTTTAAATCCCGTCTATCTCTTTGCTGGCAATTTCCTCTCATTTTCCTCTTTAGCTCGTTTCCCTTAGGAGACTTATGCCCGTATCCAACTTCTTCTATCTACAATCGTAGCTTACACTGACAATGCCAGAACGCTGTCACATACCGCTCGTGTACGAAACTGACAATGTCCCCGGACCGTCGCCTTCAGCATATTTCCGTCTATAGCCAGAGGACCGTGCTCAACTCATGCGCTTTCAGAAGTCAGAAGTGTGCTGCATTGCAGTTTGCGGGCTATATATTAAGGTACGCGCAGAAGGCCCGGTGTTTCTCCGTTGGGCCATTTTGGTCAGTTGCTCGTTTGGCCCGCGCCGTTAAACGTTGATTGACGTTAGTCTCTCACAAGATCTCTCACGTGAACTTGAAGTTGTGAACCTGAAGTCTGATTTACTATACGACTAAATCACGCATGTTAGTTCGCCCGGCTCGCGTTCTATACGGGCGAGACTCTAATACCTTAGTGGAAAGGCCGCTTTATGGGCTGTGTTTACTTCCACCTATCCGCAGCGCTTGGAAAATCGACCCTACATTCACTTTGTTAAATGTTTCTATCTGGCTCCTTCGTGATGTCTCCCTCTCTCTACGTGCTGGCCGCGTCTCTGCGTTCCAAGAAACCACCTGCGACGATTGTATCCCAGGAGGATCCCACCTTGGATCCCACCAGAAGAAGCTCAAAAGGCTCTCTCCATCGTACGAACAGACTGGGGCGTCTCAAGCAATTATGGGAGACCGCTACAGGTCGGTGGATGTTGCTCACGCATGGAGTACGGGGAACGGGAAGACTTATGTGTCGCAATACAGGGGCGACCTTTCGCTTTGTTACAGGTCGCACTCTCGGGCAGCCGGGAAAAGCTTCCGCCACTGCGATCGTGGACTCTGAGCGATCTTTCGCCTTCCGATTTCCTGACCCCGAAAGCCTGCAGCATCCGCCGCATATTGGATGTCATCCTTCCGCCACCAATCCCCCTGTCGAACCGCCTAGTGGTGCAGGACACTTCGTGGTCAATGCGGAGCCATATTTTGTCCGGTCCACTGCCTCGGCCTCGGAGATCCTGACCAATGTCGCTATTCAAGATATGTTAGCTATCGACGATCCAGGATTTTACGAACTGTGCTGCAATCCCAGGAGTACTTCTACTCTTGCTTCTGTCCCAGAATCATGGGGCTCGTTTGACTTCGTTTACCCACTTGCGAGTAGCGAAAGTTCCGACTCGGACTTGGAACTAGTAAATGGGTCTCCTCGACACTCTCGTGAAGCATCACCCGAAGTATCTCCTGAGGTGTCCCACGAAAATTCTAGGCAGTTTATCTCGTCGTCTGAGGTCGAGGTAACCCCCAGGAATACCTACCCCGACTCGCCGCTAGAAGATAACGAGGAAGTGGTTGTTGTTCCCGTCCTTCCCTACATATCTTCATCTTTTCCCCATCCCCACATTCTCTCCACAATTCCTGAGGAAAATGAGGACGAAGGTGGACATTCCTTTCAAGTTAGTCTGAATGCGATATACGAAGGTGAAGACGAGACGAGCAACGCTGAAACTGTACGCTTCACAAGCATATCGGCACGCGCTCGGCCGGACACCGGACTTATCTGGGCATCTGAGGGTGTTGAGCACCTATGTGGGTCCAGTCCGCACGTTGGATCTGACCGCAGAATGTCTATTTAGACTCGTTTCGAAACCGGAACCGGAACTGCAGCCCAACTCGCAAGCTGGGTTTTGGTTCTGAATTCTAGCTGAGCTCGTGGACTCTTTCCCATTTTCTCGCGCAGTATGCTGCATCACTGTCTTTACTTGTCTTCTCTCTAGGTATCCTTTCAGGCTAAGATATATGCCTCTTCGGACCACGTGATAGGTATGGGGAGAGAAACTGTCTCGCTTTGGTCGCTGATGCTGACGATTGACTAGGTGCGAAGTCCAAGGTGAAGTGCTTGCTGGCGGTCCTTTCGGCCGGGAACGCACGTGGGCCTTCGTCTTGGGCGGATCGCACAGAAGTTGGCGCTTCTAATATCGTACGCCCTAATGAACCCCACTCTTGGCTGGGTCTGATGTGTGCAACCACAGTGACTTGGGATCGGGGGCGGTCCTCGGCAGGACTCGTAATTGGTTTTTTTGTCACGATGGCGCTGACCACTGGTCTGGTCTGCAAGTATCGGTGTGTCATTACCTCGAATAAGATAGTTTTTTGAATCTAAGTTCTACATCACAGCACTCATGTGGGTGTGTCATCGGGGTGGTTTTCGGCCAACCATTCTGGTGATGCGTTCGCATGGGTCCGCGTCCCATGCAGCCATTCATGAAGGGGTGAGTAGTGATAGGCCATGCTACGTCTGATGCGGAGCTTACGAGTCAGCCCAGCCTCACTTTTACCTGTGCCCATATTCCGCTCGTTTCTTTCCGTCATGTATTTGCTTGTTTGCTTTGTATTGCCCAATTGGTGTTCAATTCTCAAATATCATGTTCCAAGTTAACTTACTGTAACTCCCTGTGTTTTCTAAGGCTCCTTTTTTTTGTTTTTGGTCTGGCCGTATTCCGTTCCTCTGAGCTTGATTTTCTGTGTTCCTAGCGCAGACATGGCCAATCCTTGGACCAATCAACCATACCTACATGATAGATTGGTTGTCTTTTAGGTCTTGTTCCCTATTAGGACAACAACGTTGGCGTGGGAATCGGTGATGTCCCGCGTGCGGGTAAAATACCGAGGCAACTGAAGCGGACCGTGATAGCGCTTACAGTGATATACACTTGCTCAGCGTTCAACATTCAACCCCCAAGATATTAGAAATTACAGGAGACTCTCGTATAGCTTGTGTGGCCCTTGAAACAGATATGGAGCACCAGCACATGATATCGAATTCGTGCGCAAATGCCCCCCCGATCCGTGACTCTCACCACTTACCCATCATTACAGCCCAGATCCCTCTGGATCGGAAAATCCTGAAATAAGGTGCGTCAATCCCTGTGATTTTGTAGGGACGTTAGATTCAGAAATCTCTTTGGGTAGCACTCAGATTGCCCAATCGCAGGGCGTCCCTTCTCTGCTTCATGTTGCAGTGACGGGTATGTACTTAAATACTGACCGATCGATGCTCCGATAAGTACTTAAATCTCTTTGTTAGTCCTCCGAGCACATAACGTTCCTAATATTGCGAAACGGTTTCGCCTGAAGAAGAATCAGTTCTTCGTCACGGTGACCAATCAGGAAACAACGAAGAAGACAGCAAGCGTTTCGATTAAGGGACAGATGGTGCAATGGAATCAGACCTTTGATGCCTTGTAGGATATGTATTTTTAATCCTGTTATCCTGGCTGAGAGTTCGGTTCAGTGTTGTACAGCCGTCTTCACATCTTCTATTGTGTCTTTATGCGAAGCGATTTGCGCGTTCAGATACCCTTATTGGAACGCATAAGACACCAATACCTGTCGAGTCCCAAAGTGGTTTGTTTTTGACGAGAATTATCGCACATTTAACTAGTAGCTGATTTCTCGCTTTGTAGACGTTCCTTTTGCTCTTAGCAATGGCGACGGAGAAGCTGGACAGTCGGTCCAGTCAGTCATGCTCTACTTGACGATCACTGTGTTAGCGAACGCGACTTCCCATCCGATCTTGCCTATCAATGCTACCAACGATATAGCGACTGAAGTAGATGTCGAACCTATGGAACAAGCTATGAAGCCCACTACGGCCCAAAATTCCATTGAGACTACACCATTCGTAGTCCCCAGTACCTCCGGGTCTCTTTCACCTCCGACGGATCACTTTTCCATCGAGACTAGCACTCCTATACCACCAGTGCCCGATGTCCGGGAAGCAGTATCACCTGCCAAGAATGCTCTCCATGCCGCCGATGAAGCTACCAGGTCGATTAATCTCCCAAGTACATGGGAAGGTGCAGTTGCGAGAATCCAGTGGGTGATGAATACTGTGAACCCAGCTGCAGAAGTACGTAACAGTGCAATGTCCTTTTACTTTTTGCTTAACCGAGCCGACTTTCGCTCTCAGCTTCACCCGTATGCAAAGATGGCGTGTGGCTTACTATTAGCGATTCCCAAGGTGCTTCGATTTGCGTTATTGTCGGAAGGAAACGCTGATGCCACATTGGTGCTAGACACTCGTAGAACAGTTTCAAAATGACGACAACGTCCGAACTCTACTTATAGCCATGCACGATGCGTTTGATTTCGCAAACCAAGAAGACATTTTGAAATCTATGAAGCGCGAGTCCAAGCAGGCCCGAATTCTTACGCTCATGTTGCAGCATGTCTGTAATTGCAGCGACTTCATTAGATCTTATGCAAAGGACCCACGATTCTGTACGTTGTCTTCACCTATTTCATTGGCCGACGTGAACACGCAAATTTCAGGGAAGCGCACGTTGGACAATCTCGGAAGCCAAGTCGACAAACAAACTGGGGACCTCCACACCACTCTCATCGAACTTCGAAGGGCCTTCCTAGATCAGGCCATCGTCACTACAGAGATAACCGCGATTCAAATCCTGGATGATGTGGGGATAATTTCGGCCAATGTCGGTAGGATTTCTAGTCAGCTTGACGGGGTGGCCACCCAATTGAAGTGGGTATCGAGCCAAGTTTCAGACGTTGGTACGTAGTCCTGATAATTTGGAGGATAGCAATCTAATGATTGTCACAGAGCTAGATGCAATAATCAGAGAAATACCCTATGGAACAGGCTCGCGCTTCATGCCTGAGAAAGGCTGCCTTCCGGGAACGCGCACAGCCTACTTGGACTTCATCGATAATTGGGTCAACAGTCCCGATTCCGAGCGTAGTCTTGTTCTGTTCGGACAGGCGGGCACCGGGAAGTCATCCATCGCACACGAGATCGCGCGTCGCTTCGATAAAATACACCGTCTTACATCATCCTTTATTTTTTTGCGGAAGGAGCAATCTAAACACGAGGCTTACCACTTCTTCACGACTCTGGCTCATGATCTGTCCGACCGCTACCCTTCATTTAAGGCCGCGCTTGGAAGTATTGTTAAGAGCGACTCCTCTCTTCGAGTTCGTACCCGTGACTATCCCACACTCTTTGAATCTCTTATCCTCAAGCCACTTGAAAATCTCCACATCGTCGGTCCTATTCTTGTTGTAATCGACGCCTTGGACGAAAGTGGGGACACAACTGGTAGAAATGGGTTACACATATTTCTCGCCAAAAACCTTTCTAAACTGCCATCGAACTTTCGTGTGCTTATCACCTCGAGGCCGGAGGTTGGCATCCAATCTGCGTTCGATGGAGCACCGTCAGCCAGGATCAAATATATGAACGATTCTGAGTTGGCAGCTCGAACGGATGACGATATACTCACCTTCCTTCAGAGCTTACTTCCTTCAGATGAGTTCGAAAAGCATGGCGTTGCGTTGGCAAGAAAGGCGGAGGGATTATTTCAGTGGGCAGCGGTTGCCGGTGGATTTATCCTAGAACCTCCCAAATGTTTCGCGTTTAGCAAGAAAGCGTGCACGAACCATCTTTTGAAGCTCACGACAGATCGCGAAGGAGTTGATCCGTTGGACGAGTTATACAAAGAAGTCCTTGAAGGATACATCACACACCGAAAAGCACGGCTTCTATTCCGCTCTGTGGTGGGACAGCTCATCACTGCATTCGAACCCCTCTCCATCCGCTCCCTGACCACTTTGCGAGGACACGCCTCCAATGACAACGACGATGCCGATTCTGTTGTTATGATGCTCCGTAGCCTGGGCTCGTTGTTTAGCAATGTCAACTCGCCTGATATTACCCTCCCCATCGCTCCTCTCCATACGTCATTCCACGACTTCCTGACAAATGAAGAGAAGAGCGGTGATTTTTCTATTGCCCTTCGGGATGCCCACTATGAATTGGCCCATTCCTGTCTCGGTCTGGTGCTCCGCGACCTCAGGTTCAACATCTGCAACATCGAATCATCATATCTCGCTAACAAAGACATTGAAGGCCTTGAAGCTCGCGTTGCCAAACACCTTTCACCTGCTCTGTCGTATGCCTGTCGTTTCTACGGCGACCATTTAGAACACCTTGGTTTTGAAATAGATCTGTTTCGTAAACTTCGGACTTTCTTCGAGACGAAATTCCTTTTTTGGCTGGAGGCCCTTAGCTTGACGAGCAATGTGCATCTTGCTTTGCCAGCGTTGTCGTTTGTGAATGTGTGGCTAGCCTCTGGTCGAAGTGTGAGTCCGAACATCAGTTCCGTGAGGCAGGCAAACAACTAATGACAACAATCACAGCAGGTCTCTCAGACAGAGCTAGAGAATTTCACCGCGTTCAATAAAGACGCGTCTGCGTTTGTGCGGTATTTCGGGATGGCCATGGCAAAGAGTGCCCCCCATGTCTATCTTTCTACTCTACCACTTGCACCCACTTTTTCTCTTGTTTCTATGCACTATTCAAGCATGTTTCCTCAAGCGCTGCGTGTCAAAAGTGGACGATTGTCTCATTGGCCATCATCAGAGATGGTGATTTCACATGTTGGGGGTCGGGTCAATTCCATTGCACTCTCATCAGATGGCCAGCGCATCGTATCAGGCTCGGACGATGGAACAATTAGTGTGTGGAATGCCACAACGGGAGAGACTGTGGTGGGCCCGATCAACGGACACTCGAGTGACGTCGCGTCTGTGGCATTCTCTCCAGATGGCCAACGCATCGTCTCAGGCTCTTACGATCTAACAATTCGTGTGTGGAACGCCACAACGGGGAGAGACAGTGGCGGGTCCATTTAGTGGACACTCGGATTGGGTCTCGTCTGTGGCATTCTCTCCAGATGGCCAGCGCATCGTCTCAGGCTCGGACGATCGATACAATTCGTGTGTGGAACACCACGACGGGAGAGAGCGTGGCAGGCCCATTTAGTGGACACTCGAATTGGGTCATGTCTGTGGCATTCTCTCCGGATGGCCAACACATCGCCTCAGGCTCGGACGATCGTACAATTCGTGTGTGGGACGCCGCGACGGGAGAGACAATGACAGGGCCCATTTAGTGGACACTCAAGTTCGGTCGCGTCTGTGGCATTCTCTCCAGATGGCCAGCACATCGTCTCAGGCTCGGACGATCGTACAATTCGCGTGTGGAACGCCACGACGGGAGGGACAGTGGCAGGCCCATTTAGTGGACACTCGGATCGGGTCTCGTCTGTGGCATTCTCTTCAGATGGCCAGCACATCGTCTCAGGCTCTTATGATCGAACAATTCGTTTGTGGAACACTACGACGAGAGAGACAGTGGCGGGCCCATTTAGTGGACACTCGAATTCGGTCTCGTCTGTGGCACTCTCTCCAGATGGCCAGCACATCATCTCAGGCTCTTACGATGGGACAATTCGTGTGTGGAACACTACAATGGGAGAGACAGTGGCGGGCACAATCAATGGACACTCGAATTCGGTTACGTCTGTGGCATTCTCTCCAGATGGCCAGCACATCGTCTCAGGCTCTTACGATCATACAATTTGTGTGTGGAACGCCATGACGGGAGAGATAGCGGCGGTCCCATTCAGTGGACACTCGGATTCCGGTCAGGTCTGTGGCATTCTCTCCAGATGGCCAGCGCATCGTCTCAGGCTCTGACGATCGAACAATTCGTGTGTGGAACGCCACGACGGGAGAGAGCGTAGCAGGCCCATTTAGTGGACATTCGAAATGGGTCGTGTCTGTGGCATTCTCTCCGGATGGCCAGCACATTGTCTCAGGCTCTTACGATCGTACAATTCGTGTGTGGAACGCCACGACGGGAGAGACAGCGGCAGGTCCATTTAGTGGACACTCGGAACGGGTCTCGTCTGTGGCATTCTCTCCAGGTGGCCAGTACATCATCTCGGGTTCGAACGATGGAACAATTCGTGTGTGGAACGCCATGACGGGAGAGACGGTGGCAGGCCCATTTCATGGACACACACACTCGGTCTGGTCTGTGGCATTCTCTCCGGATGGCCAGCACATCGTTTCAGGTTCCCTCGATCAAATGATTCGTGTGTGGAACGCCATGACGGGAGAGACAGTGGCGGGCCCATTTAGTGGACACTCGAATTGGGTCTCGTCTGTGGCATTCTCTCCGGATGGCCAACACATCGCCTCAGGCTCTTACGATCGAACAATTCGTGTGTGGGACGCCACGACGGGTGAGACAGTGGCGGGCCCATTTCATGGACACTTGCGTTCGGTCTTATCTGTGGCGTTCTCTCCAGATGGCCAGCACATCGTCTCAGGTTCGGTCGATCGAACAATTCGTTTGTGGAATGCCGCGACAGGGGAGACGGAAACTACTGAACAGGTTGACTTCACTGACCAATCCAAGATAAACGATGAGGGATGGATCTGTGGTAGCAACGATGAGCTTTTAATGTGGGTCCCGCCATTACATAGGGATAATCTTCATCGCCCAAGTAGTATCTGGGTTTCGGGCGAGCGCGAAACTTGCCTGGATCTTTCTACTTTCGTGCATGGTTACAGTTGGAGTACTTGTACCAACACCTAGACAGAACTTCTACAACGATGTGCTTTTGCTTATAAGTCTGAGAACGGTACTTGTAAGAGCTCGTCGTGCCATCTGCACTATGGTTGGACGACTGGTGCCGGTATCTGTGTCGGCATTTGTGGCTAGGAATTGTTATAGGTGAGTGTTCTCGTGTCACATCTGAAGCGGTGTCGATAGACAGTCGGTCTACAGTAGAGAGCTGGGGTCCAACCTTGAAGCCAGCAAAGGCCAGAAAGTGAACCAACAAGGCGCCGGCTTATACCACATGTAGCCCCGTACAGAGTGAATTACCTGCTGGTGGGCCTTTTGGTCGGGAACGTACGGGGGTCTTCGTCTTGGGTAAGTCGCACAGAAATTGGCGCTTCTAATATCGTACGGCCTAATGAGCCCCACCTTTGGGTCTAACGTGTGCGGTCACAGTGGGTTGCGGTCGCGAGCGGTCCTCGGTCGGATTTGTAACTAGTTTTCTTGTCACGATGGCGTTGACCAATGGTCTGGTCTGCAAGTATCAAATTTTCATCACCTCAAATAAAATAGTTTTTGTCTATATCACAGCGCCCATTTGGGTGTGTCATTGGGGTGGTTTTCGGCCAACCATTCTGGTGATGCGTTCGCACGGGTCCACGACCCATGCAGCCGTTCATGAACGTGTGAGTGGTGATAGGCCATGCTACGTCTGAGGGACTCTTACGAGCCATCTAGCCCAGCCCAGCCTCAGTTTTTCCTGTGCCTGTATTCCACTCATTTCGTTCTGTCATGTGTTCGTTTGTTCACAATGCGTTGCCATATTGGTGTTCATTCCCAAATGTCGTGTTCCGAGTTAACTTCTTGAGTTTCCAAAAAAAAAAAAAAAACATTGTTTGGCCGTATTTCGTTTCTCTGAGCTTGATTTCCTGTGTCCGAGTCCCCTAGCGCCAACAAGGCCATATGTCAACCATATGGAAAGCAGGGCCGCGTGATAGTTGGTAGCTCCGGGGACGGCGGTAGAAAGGCCCAATAAGCCATGGCATGAGCTAATGCTGATTGAAGGTACCAGCGCATCGGCCTGAGTGCACATTGGTCGAACTTCCCAAGTAAGGTCGTGGTTACGACGCATTCAAGTTGGGCAGGATCCTATCAGCTATTCAAAGATTGGTGGACCGTATGGGCCGCACCTTTAGGTTCAAGAAAAAGAAGTTCATGAAGATCTCGTGTCCTAGGAACCATCGAATCCGGGTCAAATGTGTACCAGTAGTCATCTAAGTCATCACATGCAAGTAAACTTTGAAGGAAGCGGCCATGCCGGTACCGCGGTCCGTCGTGCCGAATATTATTTGCAGCACTCGGACTTGGACCCGGACTTGAACTCGGACTCGGATGAGGTAGCTTTAGGCTGTAATATTATGACTCTGTCTCCCCCGAATCTTGTTTTCTGCCAGCGCAGCGCTCTCTTTCCGCCGTCAACATAACCATTAGGATGACCTCTCCAAACGGGTTGATATGTTTTACGAACTGTTTGCTCCCAATGGAGGACGGCAGTCTTGTCGAAAAGGACCTCTGGATCGACGAGCGGAGAGGCGTCGTGCTTGACTCTCAGGTATGTGAAACATGGCACACATGACATACACCCAATAACGATCTCTGCATTGTACACAGAAAACGTTTTTCCTAAGAAAGCAGCGGCCTGACAGAGTTATAAACATGGAGGGGAATATCGTCAGCCCCGGATTTATAGACATTCAGATCAACGGCGCTTATGGGTTCGACTTCTCCTGTGTATGAAGGTGACCAAGATGCGTATCACCGCGGATTGAATACTGTGGCGGAGAAAATCGTGGAAACAGGGGTGACGTCGTATGTATCAATGTGATCCGTACATTCTTGATGACTGTACTGAAGTATGCGTCATGTCGACGTAGGCTTGTTCCAACCATCATCGTATGCCTCTTCCCCTTGAGTCATTCTTAATCTTAATAGAAATTCCACTAGACCCAGGAGAAGTCGCTCTATCCAACGTTGCTATCACTTCTTCGACCGTGCGCCCATCCGAATGGCGCCACACTTTTGGGGTGGCACGCAGAAGGCCCTTTCCTACAAGAGGCCAAGCGTGGGGCCCACGCCCCCCTCCACATCCGGTCTGCACCAAATGGGTTTGCTTCGTTCGAAGACATGTACGGAGCGCAGAACTTGGTCATCAAGGAGGACTGGCTCATGGAAGAAAATGCCCCGGTTGGTGTGCGTATCATAACCGCGGCTCCAGAAATAAGTGGGGTCCTGGATGCCGTACGCGACCTCGGACAGCGCGGAATCGTGTTCTCAATTGGACATAGGTACGTCGAGCCGCCCTGGCAGCTGTTAACTCGTTGAGAGGCGCAAACGGATAGCATCGCGTCAACACATGTTGCGACGGAAGCGGTGCGCCGTGGCGCGAGTCTTATCACCCACCTTTTCAACGCCATGCCCCAACTTCATCACCGTGACCCGTCGATTATAGGCCTGCTTGGTGCCTCACCCTACATCAACGGTCCTTTTTCGCCCATATCCGGAGGCACACCGCCGGCGCCTATGTCACCGGCCTCTCCACCGCCTCCCTCCCCTATCCATGACTCACCGCGCGACACAACAAAAGCACAAAGCGAGGCTTTCGACGACCATGAAACACCGCCACAGACACCGATGTCCGCTGCGACACGCGCTGCAGGCAAGGTGCCGAGACTCGGACTGCACCTTGACAAGGGAGAGGTGGCAGACTTGGAGTTTGAGAGGCCATTTTACGAACTCATAGTGGACGGCATTCACTCGCACCCCAACTCCGTTAGAGTACGTCCGCGACCCTTCGGATGTCAGCATATCGTTTAGTCGTTTTGTGGCTACAGCTGGCATACAACGTATACCCGGAGGGCTGCATTCTCATCACTGACGGTAGGTTCTTGACCGATATAACTGGTGGATCATGACTTCAGCTATCACATATCGTAGCCATGAAGATCCTGGACCCCCATCTCAAAGATGGGGTGCACGAGTGGCGCGACGGTAAGCGCTTTGTGAAGGAAGGCGTCAAGTTATATCTCGAGGGCACCGATACGCTCGCCGGAAGGTACGTCCTGCGCCGTCCCGTTGTATGCAGTCCATGTCAAGCTGATGATCGGCTAAGCGTCGTCACTCTGGACACCTGCGTACGAAACTTTTCGCGTTTCACGGGCTGTTCTCTTGGCGAAGCGATCAAATGCGCTACGTTCAACCCTGCGCGGTGCCTCGGTATCGAGAACCGGAAAGGCACTCTCCGACCTGGTGCAGACGCGGACCTCGTCGTTCTCGATCGCAGTGGTAATGTCCTCTGCACATGGGTCCGAGGCAAGGAGGTTTGGAAGAAGGATTAAACCCCATTAATAAGATGCCGCTGGAAAAACTGGGTGTATAATTTGTTTCCTAATGTAGTAGAAGTTGTCCATCAGGGAAAAAATTGAGTGGGGCGGAGTAACATCGAGTGGGGCGGAGTAGTACGTTTGGTGTAGGATTAGTGGCGTGCTTACGAAGGGGACTTGTTGCAGAACGTAGTACGGTTCATGACTTGAGCGGATCTGACATCACAGACAGATAAAACATCTCGGAGAGTCACGCAATTAACAGGAGGAGAGACAAAGCCGAGTCGCCACATCGATTACAGAAAGCAACCAAACACCGAGTAAAGAATGCAGATCGAGACACAACGCGGACACAAGGCAGCGACATAAGCATGCACAACACAAAGCTTAAGCTAAGACACAGAACCGGGGGACTTGATGGACTTGCACCCTGAAGCTTGAAGATCTTAGCAGACGGTGAGCAATGTGTATACATGATACAGCCGAGAGATATGAGTGACTCACGGGAGCCTGGGACGCTGCGAGCAACACGACCATCACACACGCACCACCAAAACGGCCGGCCGAAGACCGCCTTGATGACACGGTTGCAACAGCGCTATAACGGTTCGGATCTCGAAGCTAACTACAGGCTATAGAACAGATGACGTACTGATACTTGCAGGGAGAGCCCGCTACGCGTGTCCACCAAGACTTGCCAGATTTGGATGAGCCCTAGTACGTTTCGCCATCGTCTGAGCAATAGCACCAGTAACTAGGAAGGTAAGGACTTACTGGTACCCAAAAAGTCGAATGCTGCGCAACAACGCAGAAGCGGGCTGCCCACAGGTCCCGGCCGAAAGGAACTGCAGACAATCCCGCCCCTGCGCAGTCGCGCCTGGTAAATGACCCCAAATTCCGGTACTAGGCCCTAGGACTGGACTGTGCGGTTGATTGAAATTAGATCAGCCCGTCCCCTGCCGGTGTGGAAATCAAATGACATACCCGAACGCTCTCGGGCTTTCCCCGCCAACGGAGAGTATGATCGCAATCCTGGCCGAAGGACTGCGACCAGCAACTCCGCCGACGGCTAATGGTCCCAGAGTCTGACAAATCGGTCCAGTATCATTGGTGTCCCACGCGCAATTGGATATCCCATTCCGGCTTCAGCCATCAGTCCCCAAAGCACAAGTTCTTCACGCGCCAGGTGTCTTTGTCTAAGAACCACCAGGAGAGCTCCCGTGTGTCGCGCCAGCAGATGCGGAGTCCAGTGAAAGCGCTGAGCCCGATGAGACTGCTCACTCACCTTTGCGCAGGGGGGGTCATCTCCAACCGCTGCTACCCCTTCCCGCAGCAGACCCCCCTCCACGACGTCGCCTAGTCCCGGCCCTCCTTAGCGTCCAGTTGGACGAAGTCCACGCCATCGAGGAGTTGCCTGTAATCATTGGCGCTCAACCCGAGCTCATCCAAAAATTCCGTATCGGCAGCGGCGTCCCTGATCCCTTCGATCACGGCGTTGCTTAATGTGATGGGACTACCTCGAGGTTCCGAAGCATTGTCACTGGAGGCTGTGTCGTCGACTGTGTCGCTGACTATGTCCAACAAAGCCCGCTGTTGTGGCCTGGCCGTACCGTCGCGATTGGGGTTCTCATCGTCCAGTGCGAACACGGAATCAGCATAGACAAGAGCCGCGATGATGTCATCGGTGGACAAATCAGGTGTCGCCAATGGTTCATTCGTGGACGGACGGGAGGCGCCATTCGCACACTGGCAACATTTGACCCCTAGGACCGAATACGGCGGGGGAGGATACGGAAGGGTTGGAAGCGGGCGTGCCGGTGGAGAGGGAGAAATGTCAGCGCTTCGCCCCCTCGACGTGCGTATAGGGACGGCTAGGAAACCTTCCTCTTGCGGCAAAGGCGGGCTGAGCTCGAAGCTTGAACTGATTGCTGGCGAGATGTGAAAGTCAGGCAAAGGCGTGGCAATTCTGGGAGTCCCTGGAGGAGCGACTGGGAAGTCCGGGCGGAGGGGAATCTCAAAGTGCATATATTTATCGAATTTGACTGCACGAAGGTTGTTAGTCAATACGCTTAGCTCGCAAAGTCACGGCACTCACGCAGAAAACGCCATCCTGCGCCTTTCAACTTTCCCAAAAGACCAACTTCGTTCGCCCCACGCAAGCCGCGGCGGAGAGCCACCGTGAACTCGGTGGGGTTGGACGGAGGCGGAAGGTACTGGTATTGATAACGGCGAATGATAGTCGGGACGCTATTGGCCGGGGCCATAGGGTAGAATAGACCATCAGGCATTATGAGGGTGTTCAAGTTGCGTGTGTCCAAAAATTATGTGCGCAGCACGAGTATCAAGGACACGAGTTTGAGGGGTCATGGAGAAATGTGCCAGTTTATCACCATGCAATTGCAGCCCAGACCACTGGCAGGCCCATAGATTCTCCCCTTTCCTACTTTGTATATTGGACACAAGTGTCAGCGAGGCGATCCCAGTGAGCTCAGGGTGGGGTTCATGACTCAAGGTACAAAGCCGAGTAAAGTCCACGACGCTGAGCACTCAGACATAAAGACAATCGTGTTTGACCCGAATTCATAGTTCACGGGGCTGCACCTGCAGCTTGATTTCTTTGGAATTCCAATGTCGCTTGCATAGCCCGTTAGACAGATCTAGAATGCGAGCGTTTCGGCGGTGGAACGACGAAAGGTGGGGTATATGACGGTCCAGGCAAAGGCGGAAGATCGCACGGAAAACACTACCCACCGAGCAAAAGACTCGAAAGTGCTATAAAGACTGCGATATCACGTCCCAGATATTTCAGTTAAAATTCCAGACGACAGCAGGTCCTCTTGATATTTACGGGGACCCGGGGCCAAGGTGGCGTGAGTAGCAAAGGGAGGCATCCAGAGTAGCTGGTGTACGATTATGCACAGAGCCAGGCCGAGGGAGCCAGAACCTTGTGCACTTGTGTCTAATGAAAAGGGATCCTCACTGCCTGTGGGACAGAGAGTCAGGCCGATGAACCAGAACTTTGCGCTCGTGTCTATAATGCCGAAGAGAGAAGGGACTTTGGAAAGGGGGTCCACAGGGTCAGTGACAGGAAGAGAGATCGAGAACTTTGTGCGGTGATAGGATCTATCAGTGAGCGCACTGCGAGGTATCATGATGACACAAACTACGTAATCCGTAGAGACCACTTCGGCATTACCCGCATGGCCGTTGAGCACCATGGAAACACGCATCGACATGATGTGAGATTGGGAGTGTATGGAAATACAATAAAAGGAAGAATGACTACACACGTGTATACGAGCAACAACGCAATTCATGTAAGGGACTTCAATGGGGAGTACGACCCGGAAGGGCCAAAAAGGTCCAGAAGTCTATGGCAAGAGTTCGTACAGTTGGATAGTGAAGATTTGGTTAAATTATTCTAGACAAATAGACCCGCAATAAATAGTGGAACCACACCAATCGCACCAATCGCGAATGCGCGTTCGGCAGCGGAGCTGCTGCTGGGAACAGAAGACGAAGACGTGGCAGACGAAGACGTCCGAGAGCTGGTACTGGTACTAGAAGTGGCGTCGGAAGAATTCGTGCCGTTAAGGCGGATGGCATTGCGCTGAAACGAAGGTTGAGTCAATATGAGTGTTTGTCCTCAAAACATGAGATATATGGGCGTGGGAAACCCAAAAACGCCGCGAGGTTGCGGAGTCAACGCGGCAAGAAGCAAAAAGTACGCACCACGAAGCCGGCGAGCGTTTCCGTTGAGGACTCATTGTTGTTGATAACGCCGACTCCACCCTCGCCACACGTGTTGTAATCAAAGAACCAAAAAGTGTGGTTCTCGTTCTGCTCGAGTATGGGGAACGGTCAAAATGGAGCCAGGAGTACCAGGCGTAGTGTTTCGGAAGCCAGAGTTGAAACCGTTGATGGTGGCGTCCGTGTCGTGAGCTGGAATGCAAGGATCACTGAACGTCGACTCAGTTGCAGTGTGGTTCCCATTCGTGACTGGAATATCAATTAGACCCCGTCGACAAAAACGAAAGAAGAATTTACAGTTGAAGGTGACGGTATCGCCACGCTTCGCGACTATTATTTGAGGAGTAAATATAGTTGCCCCGTCACCAGTGGTGTTGCCTCCAACTGTGACGACTATGGTCTCAGCAACTACCAAATAAACGCTGGCAAGAACCTGAGGAGCGCGTGAGCTCAATACGTCCGGGGAACACGAGCTGAGACACTGACGAGCAGGATAGACGCATGCATCGCTGGAGGACGGAGAAGGAAAGACGGAAAAAGCTAGGGTGAGAGCGAGACTGCAAAGTGGGGGGTAAGTGGGTAGGAGCAAGAACGGTAAACGAGGCGCAGAATTAAAGGGCCCCAGGTTGATTACTTACGGCATGGGCATGCACGGGGCATTCATACCGAGGTGAACCAAGTAAGGACAGTAATGAGACATTCACAGTATGCGCTTCACGGCTCCACAACCCACGCCTCACTGACAGTGCACACCCCAGTGCATTGAGTACGCCCGAGCCATGTCACTCAGGTGAGCATGCATCAGGCCACGCATGACGGCGGGTGGGGAATAGCACCTGCAATATTTTTAAATCCATTAACGTGCATTTTGGGTACAGAAGCACCTACAATATCTGTTAGTTCATCGTGAGCTACTAGTAGTATTCGACCTACCGTCAAAGGTGGTAGTGAACAATGCCGTGATTATTCAGCATGAAAAAGCGCGGACGCT
Organism: Lactarius psammicola; assembly: GCA_025769895.1. Lineage (NCBI taxonomy): Eukaryota > Fungi > Basidiomycota > Agaricomycetes > Russulales > Russulaceae > Lactarius > Lactarius psammicola. Next base: position 369,788 of record WTXK01000005.1, on the reverse strand, counting down.
CTTCAGTAATTTCAAAATCATAAGACTGGCCTTGGCAGTGAAGCAGTCGTCCTTTTCCTTCCTCCAACCTTCATTCACTTCATTCTTCACATTTAAGCCTCACGACTCTCGTGTCCTTTTCCGCAGCAACCAGTATGTTCTTTGTCTTGTCAGTGTACTGCCCGTAATTCGAACGGTCGACGGGAGTTGCACATATAGGCGCAAGGCCCCCGATGGATTCGCCTCGTGTCGAGGTGTCGAGCCAAAAACAGCGTCAGTTGAGCCCCATATCACACGAAGCCCTAGCTCAGTTCATAATTTTGTATAATTTTTATAGTCACACCGCAGGAACACACCGCACTAGCCAAGGCTGCTGACTTGCAGACAATCTCTCGGATAACCCAGATATGGTCCGACCGCCTGCAGGCAATCAGCGTTTACGTGAGTAGCCAATGCTGTTCTGTAACACAAACTCAGCGCATATATCCAGGCCAGCTTTTTCACGTCCATTGATAGCGTGTTGTTCTCCCTCGCATCCAACAGGGGCAATGGCAGCACCACTAGCAAGTTGATGCACGCATCGTTAACTGGGGCCTTGATATTTCACGCCGCTACTGGTAGCAAATCTCAATGGTGTCTCTGTCTCCGCCACTAACGCCTTCGCCCATTTTCTCAGCGATTCTGGCCTATATCGCGTCTTTCGTCCTCATACGTTATAGATTGAACGATGCACAATCAATACCCGCCGGTAATCCCAAGGCCGTCATCGCCACTACCTACGCCAAATATGCGCCTCCTGGGCGAACCTCCGTCGATCAACGAGGAAAGCTTTCAACTTTAGAGTCAGGCACCCACGTCAGGGCCGAGCACGGCCATCATTTTCATACCTTCCTGTCTTCCCCTATCGCACCCATATTCTCGACGCTTTCTACGGTGTTTTCGTCACTTCTGGACCAGCCGCCCATACTTAACATCGACATCCGGCGCGTATCGTTGTTCGACTTTAGTGCGGTAGTCCCGTGCATCGGGGAATCTGTTCACGACGGTGATCCAGACGCAGACGCGGAGAAAAATGCGATTGCCTTGGGGCGCCTACTGAACAGGTGCCACAATGTATGCTCCCTTTTTGCGCTCGCGGGTTTCTTGCTGGTCGTCATAGGGGTCGTTACTTTTGTCTGGGAAGTCCTCGAGGATTCTGTCGCCATCTTTGGTAGTGCGTGCGTGGGGGTCTGTATCGTCTTTGGCTTTGCAGCACTGCATTGAAAATACCTTTAACAACAACAGTGCTCCGCTCGCCGCTGATTTGCTCGTTGTCAACTTACCCTTACACCTTGCGCAACTAAGTTCTTGTACATATTGCAGGTGCTATACGCATTTCGTTGGTCAAAATAAATAAATCGTATTTTAGGTGGGGACTATGGCTATTCTGAGCTGGAGCATATGAATCATACTGCCACACGAAATAAACAGACCCGACTTGCGCCTGGATGCACCATAGCTTTTTAAGTCGATCCGCTTGCGAGGGTTGACGCGAATACCATACATTTCTGCGTGCTGCAGACAGAAACGTCCTTGAAATGAATCCGCATGAGGAAGTCTGTTGTCTGTCTACCCACAATATCTTTTGAAAACTGCACCACTTGTTGGCCGTTGCCTTAGCAGTTTTCCAAATATGTCCGTTCATGAGCATCCTGCCTTGTTTGTCCTGTCTTCCCTCCTCTTGTGCTATTCGTCTCCGGGATTAAGTTCAACTCGACGAAGTACCTGTCGTTGTCTGAGAGTCTGGACCGGCCAGTTCTGTTTCTGAAACGGGAAATGCCCTTTCCTTTAAGGGTGAACCTGGGTCTGCCTCAGTCTGAACGGGCCATTTGAAAAAACGTTGTTCTGTGAATTGTTGGGGGTAAGGCGAAAGGTTTTATTGAGCCAAGGGGGAACCAGTTATCCGAGCTGTAAATTAGTCGAGCGACAACACGATGAGGCTCAATGACAATTACGTACATGAAACTTGGTGCTGTCACGCCGCTGTCGTCGAGAGGAAGTGAGAACACCTGATGAATGGTTTTTCATTTGTCCCTTTGACAGAGACGTCCCAAGTCGACAAACCCCGACGGCGTTCCCTTCCAGCATAGTTGCAAGATCCGACGCTTACGGGAGCAACCGACCATCAATCAATCATCTACTGGCAACGACCCCCATGTTTTCCGGTATACTTCATCACCATTCAGGTGCTTAGCCTCTTTAACACGTGCGCATATACGTAGATTCTAGTCCACTTTCGGATCAGCCCCTATCGACTGGCGAGCCCCCTCATGCGAGGTGTCAGTCACTGCGCCTCAGAACCCTAGGCTCACTCCCGCTGAAAACGTGTCATGTAGTCACAGAACAAGAAGGCCTAGACCTACATATCATCACACACGTCGCGCACATCTGGTCCGACCGTTTATGGCTTACTAGCATTTGTGTCAGCCAACATGATCCCATCCGTGTGGGTGAAGGCAGCCGCCTAACTCTAACTTGGCGCCTCCGTGCAGGCTAGCTTCTTTACTTCCGTCGACAGTTTGGTGTTCAAGCTCGCCTTAAATAAGAGTGACGGAAGTCCCACGAGCAAGCTCGCGCTTTCGTCATTGGCTGGCGCTTTGATCTTCCATGCGGCGGCCGGTAAGAGTCATTCTTATGGTTTCGTGGCCCTCGTAGACCGGCGGGTGACATTATGCAACGAGCCATCTTGGCATATCTGGGGTCACTCGTTCTCATCCGCTACAGGCTACGTGATACGCAAGCAGTTATCGGGATCCCAGGTTCCAATGCTACTACTGCGATGTCCCGTGCCATATTTGCGAATCCTCAAACGACTAAGCCCCCCGCCGTCCAATCTCGGCATGTACAATTCTCGGAGAAGGCTGAATGTAGTGCCTCATCGAGTGCTCACCCCTCTGCTTCGCTCTCGCATCACCCGTCATCCCTGGACATCCATATGGAGCGCGAGTTGTTATTGAAGGTGCCGTGCGTCATGACAGCCGCCAATGACGATGGTGATGGCCCCAAGGTCCATGCAGAGAATAATGCAGTCGCTTTGATGCTCTTGTTGAACAAGTGCCACAACGTGTGTACGCGCTTTGTGCTCATTGGATCCATCCTGGCGGTCATGGGGGTTGTTGCTTATGTCTGGGGATTTCTTGAACGGGCCATTGCCATCTTTGGGAGCGTCTGTTTTGGAGTATGCCTCGTGTTCGGGTTCGGGGCGCTGCATTAGGCTCCTGGGGTGTGGCGTGGGTTCACCTCCCCCTCACGAATGACGCATGGATGATGCGAAAATTGTACGATTACGATAATCATCGCCTCGTGTAGTTCAACTTTTGAGCTGATCGTGACACGATCATTGACGTGATAACACGCTGTGATAACCAAGTTGTGCCCCCTCGACCAACCGAGCTCATGAGCCGAGCCTACCCGATCAGGGCATGGCTACCTCAAGGTTCGCGGCAAGGCCTGCGCGTGCTAATGTGACTCGACTCGGACGGGCATGGCCTCTTTTTCACAGAAACGATAAAAAGAAAGTGGATCTGCCCAACCGGCTTTATTTATCTTTCAATACCCTCTTCATTTACATCACCGACGAAACAATGGAGACCATGGTTATGACGATGCCCACTCCCGCCAATATTCACTCGCACTCTGTGTCCGAGGTAAATAGCATACATCTGTACTCCGATCGATGTTCTGATGTGTTATCTGGCCTGACTATAGCTCGACATCGAGCTTGCGGCGTTGCTCGACTCGCTCAGCTTGCAGCAACACAAGTTCAGGGTGAGCACGCCGTTCATCCGCCCCCACCCTCGGCGGGCCCCCCAAAAAATTTCTGACTTTGCTCTGGAGGCAGGCAAGCGAGCCGGAACCCGCGCTTCCGCCCACCACCGTATCCGACATCCAAATGAACGACGCAGGGATCTCCCAAGTACGTTGTCCTTCCCTCATATCACTCATTCATAACTGTTCATTGATCTTCGACGCGCCGTCCATTAGTCCGCCGTTACGGGCCCCTCCGATTCCTCCGACGCGCCGTCCTCGCCGGCGGCACCCTGCGCGTTTCTGCAGGCGCTCACGCACTGGTACGACCCGGACGCGGAGCAGGTGCAGACCACGTGCGGCGAGTACCTCGAGCTCATCTTCATACACCGCGAGGCGTTCGCCGCGCGTCCGGCGGCGCACGTGGGCTGCTCGGCAGCGTTCAGCGCGCTCGCGCGCTCCCTGGAGCTCCGCGCGTGGCGCGCTGATCGGGATGCCGATACGGAGGCGGTCGCTGCGTTCCGTCATGAGGCTTGGATGGTCGCCGCTTGGACGAGCAGCGGCGGGCCGTGGTGGCGCGGTGGAGAGAAGACGGAGGGCTTAGGGTGACGACTGATATAACAAAGACAAGGGTGCTGGACATTTGATTGGGTCCAGGGCATTGGCCTATTTATTATGCGCCTCATGCACTGTAGCATAGCAAGCGGATTGGTATTCAACGCTCGATACCCGATTATATAGTACATGACGGATAACATCGATAACACATCAACATAGTAGCGAAGCTCAGGCCGTCAGTTGTCTCAGCATCTAGTACAGAAGATCGTGGTGTTAGAGAAAAATTATGCATCGTCGTGAGTTGAGCTTAGAGTTTCGTCTTCGCCCTCAGCTCTCTAAGACGCGCATGTTGCATGCCTTCATCTGGAAGACGAAATCAGATCTCTGCGCGGGTGGGGAAAACATAAAGGCGTACAGTTTGCATCGTATAGTTGATCGCGTGGGACGGTGACCAGGTGAGAGCGAACATTGGATGCATCAACCATATCGGGGACAAGGTCCTTAATCGTCTGCGCGCCAAGGAGGCGCAGGTTCATCTCGAATTCATCCTGGACGGTATAATTAGAGTCAGGGGTGTGCGACCTCATTTAAGTACTTTGGCAAAAACTAACCTGCAGAATCTGGAGGGCGTGATCGACCCCATCGACGCCATATGTCGAGAATGCGTACAAGAACGGCCTTCCTATTCCCACTGGCAAAAGCGCATCAGACGCGCAGCGAAACTGTGCTTGGAAATGCGTACCCGCAGTCGCCCCTAAAGCAACAGCTTTCAAGACATCCGTCGCACGTCTGGCACCTCCATCAACGAAGAGCTGGAACCGATCATTCGGGAAGGTGATGCCACGCTTCTCCTTAAACTTCTCCACAACCTCGACGAGGACCTCGATCCCAGAGCGTGCAAAGTCAAGTTGGCGCCCACCGTGGTTCGAGAGGACGACACCCGCAAGGTTCTGATCGTATGCTTCAAGGGCGTCCTCCCATGTCTGCACACCCTTGAGGATGAGCGGCACTTTGATCACACACACCAAAGTTCGATCAGATTGGTCAATGAGGTCAAAGAGGAGTGAAATACTACTTTTTGTGATGCTCTTGAACCAGGATACGTCCGCCCATTTCAGACCTGGGTCAATGAATCCCTAAGATCGATGGCGGTCAGCCAGTACGCGCCGATTGAGTGTGTACTCACCGTGATCGCCTTTGCGGCGCCTCGAGAGCGATCAACCTGGTCACTGCCAGACTTTCCGATTTCGTGGGGATCTGCCGCGTCAAATGTCATACGCATATCCTATTCTCATCTTTCAGCTTGCACGTCTCTAATTCAACAGAAGACGGATCCAACTTTTTCGCGCCGGCCGAGTTGTGGGGCGTCAACAGTGATAAAAAGAGCTTTGATTCCACGCCTCTCTGCTTGTTGCACGATGCGCTTTGTCACGGCACGGTCCTTGTTGACGTACCTTAGAGTCTCGTGAGTGAGGCACGAAAACGAACCTAGATAGATGAACACATACAGCTGGAAGAACTGTACCTGACCTGGCTGTGCGGCGTCGACTAATTCATCAAAGGAGCACGACGACAAAGTAGGTATCTGTAGCAAATGTTGTCCCAAGCGTGTAATAGAACGTGCAAGTAGCATACCATTTGGATTACACCGCGTTTTGCTGCCGCCCGAGTCAAATTCAATTCTCCATCTGGGTGTCCGAGCTTCCCGAGAGCCGTAGCAGTCTACACACGATATTAGCGCGTAATGACGCAAGGAGAAAAGTATGCTGACTATGTATATTGGTATACTTGACGTGTGACCGAGAATTGACGTGGACATGTCAACGACTGTAACATCGCGCATAATGCGGGGCCGAAACCAAATCCTGTGAAAAAGCGACGATTACCTATGAGGAATCTAAGCATGACCGTCTAGCATCATATACAGACCTGTGGAAAGCAGCGTGATTCTCGCGATTCGTAATTTCATCGTCCGAGGCCGAGGAGTAATATGCCCACGCCTTTTCGGGCATCGTAAGTTTAGCTATTGCCTTGAAAACGACGACAAAAATGAGGGCGAAAGCAAGGGCAGGGAATAAAGTTCATACTTCAAAGTCATGTAGGTTGAGAATCTCCCCCAATGGTGGCCGCGCTTCGACACGCTGCAAACGTGCCCTTTCTTCATCCGTTATCTTGACCTCAATCTTTTCGACTGTGCCCTCTTCCACGGGCCCCAAACTATTCACGTACGATTAGTGCCCGCTATTTGTTGGCGAGTGAGTGCGCTTACTGTTTCTCGACGGGAAGATTGTCAATGATGGCGTTTGGAGGGTGTATCGGCTCATATTCCTGCCTGCGCTAAATTAACTTGACGGCAGAAAGTAGCGAATGAACGATGGCTCACGTAGCATCCTTCCCGGCATATTTAAGAATGATCTTGCTGCCGCCTGTAGGGCAGCATTAGAGACGTGGGACAATGGTCTGTGCGGGAGCATCCGAGTCTTACCAGGATGCTCTGGAAGGAAGTCGAGGAACGCCGGTTGTGTAAGCAGCTGCGGGCGGTAAGAGACAAGTGCACGTACCGTCCAGGAACTCGGTAACGTCGTACACTTTGCCTGAGAATGGCCGTCAGCGTCATGTACGAGGGATTTCAATAAGACAGACACGCGCCATGTACGATGATCCAACAACTCTCCCTGGAGTTATGCTGTGCGACAACCTTTCCGGAGATAGGCTTTGCGGAAGATGCGGTCATACCGTTTGTCTGCTGAGGGTTTGCTACAAGAAGTAAAGCGCCCACGGAGTGTGAGGCGGGGGCAGCAGGGGCAACGGACATGTCACACGGCGGCGCGCGGCACGGGGGACCGGACATTGTACGGCGCTAAGAAGATAAGATGACGCCACGATGGCTTTGTATGCCCAAAAACGAACTCTGTTCGTGTAACAACAAAACAAACGATAAAATCAAAAAAAAACACAATGCGTGATAATTTTGTCTATTTATATATGCAAGGTGGACTCTATGCCGCAGATTCCAATTCATTTCCCCCGGACCATCCAGAAAAACCAAAACTATACAACCTTGAAAGCAGATCCTCCAGCTTCTGCGTCGAGCTGTACAACCTCTTGGAGACCTGTTCTCCGGTTAAATGACGAAATCTGCGGATCGGAGATATATCACGTACCCATGACTTCAAAGAATGCCTTGGGGTCCATTCCCTGGGCGGACGAGAAGTCCGTGCCCGTCTTTTTGAGTGAATGCATTGCTGCGCGGATGCCATGTACAGCGGCCACGCAGGAAACGAGTGAGAAGACTGGAATTTTTTTTAGCACCCTACTCCCCCGTGCTATAGAAAAGAAACTCACTGATGATCTTGGCACCCATCTCCTCTGCCTCCTTGGAGGTGAAGGAAGGGGTAAGACCGCCGGAGATGACGTTGACAAGAACCTGGGTGACACATGAGATCAGAGAAATGTAAATCCGGAAGCTTTAAGCTTACAGGCTTAGGTGCCAGCGCTTGCACGGTCGTTTCGAGAAGTTCCTTAGATTTCACGCCCTCGATGAAGCACACGTCCGCACCAGCGTCCGCTGCGAGTTTCAATCGGATGACGGCCTCCTCCATGCCAAGCACCTGAGCGGAGTCTGTGCGGCCGATAATGACAAAGTCCGAGCCCCCGGGGATGGAATCGCGTGCGATGACAGCCGCACGGATGCGCGTCAAGAACTCCTCGCGGGATACGACTTGCTTTCCGAGCAAATGTCCGCAGCGTTTTGTCTGGACTTGGTCCTCGATGTGCAAGCCCGCGACGCCGGAACGCGCGTATTGGGTGACGGTGCGCGCGACCATGGCTGGTCCCGCCGAAGCCAGTGTCTGCGTCTGCGATGACTGGGCATGTTGGGTCGAGACTGCACACCATCTGGGCGCTCTGCACAAAGTCATTGAGGGTGGAAATGGCCAGATCGGGTTGACCGAGACGAGAGGCGGTGGTGGCCGCACCACTGTAGACAACGTGCGTTAGGCACAAGAACAACGAGCACAAAGAAATGTATGGTACCTCTGGTAGAGGCAAGTGAAGCCTGCTTCTAGGGCGCATCGTGCGCTGATACCATCACAAATACCCGGAGCAATCTGGTGATTAGCAGACCCAAGTGAGCTGTGTGTCCTGAACGTGGTTCGAGTAATCAGACTCACAACGATGCCAGGGCGTGCAAGCATCTGCCTCAGCCGAGTGGCTGGGTTCCAGGATAGGGGGCCATCGAGATAGTTCTTGGGGTCGAGACGGGGGTTGTAGTAGACACCAGATGAGGGTGCTTGCTCTTTCACTGAGGTCCTGACAGGCTCGTAGGTGGTCGGGAGAGCCGGAGCCTCGAGGACGGTGACGGGAGAAGGAGAGTAAGTCGATTCCTGGAGCCATTGGAGAAGGTGTATAAGGAAGATTGGAAATAAACAGAGAAGAAAGCGTCTGCGAAGGAAGACTAGAAGGAGACAGAAGAGAGTCTGCGAAGAACGTCCACAGGGAACTGAGGACAACATCGTAGAAACGATTCACTATTTATACTAATGGCAGCAGACTTCATTCCGCATTACATCCGAAGATAGGTGTCGCTAATTGCGCACAATGGAGGGGTGCAACTGTTGAAGGAGCCACCAGTTACCCGGAGCACTTGAACCCCAAAACAGCGATTAGAAAACATCCGATCGTCTCAAAAGGTCATGAGAATATCTTTGCGGTATACATCGAAGCCAAGCCCAAGCGGTGTGAATGTCCACCATGCCAGCCAAGAGATCTCCAAGAGTGAGGATCGGAGGTGCATGTGAGTCTAACAGCCTGCAAAGGGTACCATGATATCCGGCTCCGTGGATTTGTCACTAATGTACCTTTCAATCCACTAGAGTGGTAATTGATTATAGCGAAACGCCGGACTCGGTGTTGGCAGAAAAAAAAAGCCATTGAGCCACGCCGCGACGAAATTAAAGACCAATAGTTCTATTACACTGGGGAGCAGTGAATTGTAGGCGCTCTGTTGTGATCAATCAGCTCGCGTCATAGGGTAAAGGAGTACCGTCGGTTGATGGGGATATGCAAAAGCCGGGGTCTTCCCACAATGAAATGTATGACGAGGGTTATGGTTGGGACTGAGACCGTGGCGATAGAGCGGACAGTGACCGTGGGGTGAGGCAAATACCGAATGAATAGTCGGGAATAGTGACGTCTCCGCAGCACCATGGTGGCGGATTTACCGGCGCATTCAGTCAAGAAGTTGAACATTTTCCGAGGTCTTTGCTCTCCGAGGTATTTGTGACGTCGCCAAGGAAAATCAGAGCTGCACGCCGTTCGCGATGGTCCGATGGATGATATAGTATTCCTTAGATTGGCTAAAACCATTCTGTGTGAGAGGTGAGCCGCATTAAATTTTGGAAAGAATATAGATAGAGCTGGACAAGCTGTGGAGACTCGGTTTGAGTTGACATTCTTGTTGTGTCTCTGTGTTGCGGCGTTGGGGACATGACAGAGTCATGACACCTCCACCATGGTCATTCGTAAGGCTTGGCACCCCCTTAAACGGCGGCACGAGGCCATTCTAGAGACAGCCACAAGGACAATGGCTTCGCGCTATGCAATGTGCCGTGAAGTGCGTGGTAATTCGAGTCAGTCGCGAGGAAGGGGCAGTACCTAAATTACTAAAAGAGGGCCAGGCAATTGGGGATGTACCAGCCAAGCCAAGTCAAGTCCGACCGCCCTGCCGATCGCAAGCCTGATCGTCCATTGGCGTGTGGCCCTCGTAAATTAATCGTGCTACAGGTCATGCTTGCGTACAGACACGTCGTCATCCTTTTCCACCTTTCTCTTCGTTCCAACCAATCTCACGACCTCATTTATTCCCCTGCTACAGCATCCGTCATTTCAGAGCGATAGTATTTTTGTAAGATTTGATATTTTTAGCAATCTACTGCGAATTTGCCAGCCCAAATAAATTCACGAATTTCTTGGGCAGGATCTACCTCGAGAAGCCGTGCAGGAATCGAATTTGCCGCAACTGAGAATGTTGCGTGCACTCTCAAGTGGTTAAATTCGTTGGTGCTTCGCCCAAATTTACGGGTGTTTCACTGAGAGATTAAAAACGTTGAGTACAATGACACAGTACCAGTGACCCTTCCTTGATCTTCGGTGCATTGAAGCCACGAAGACGGAAATTAAAAGGTGCTATCCTGACGGCGATGGGGCAATAACCGACCCGGGCCACCCAAATAACGTCATTTGAAACTGGGCAAGTGTAATCGCGCACGAGCCCGAGTGCTGTATAAGTGTTTTTTTTTCGCGCCAGCTCCGCGGGGATGAGTGGGTCTTGGCATGATGAACGAAGGCGAGGATGAGTCGTTGATTAAGCGATCGGGTTTCGGAAGGCCGGTTGATTGTGCCGATTGGACCCTACTTTTCAGACTTTTTTTTTATTGGGCCCCCAAGAATATTGAAAGGATTTCAAAGCAAAAACACTGACGCAGACACTAATACGACGTGACTCAATTCGAAGGAACGACGCAAAATTCGTTTCCCCATTCTGGCGCAAAGTCCCTTCCATTTCAGCATCACTTTCGACACTCTCAATGTACTGAGCGGCGCCACAGAGATTCATAACTTTAGTGAAGGTAGCGTGAACTTTGAGGTGATTGGGGTTTGAGGACTCAACAGACGAAACTCGACATCCACTTCACGCAATCCATTATTCAAACGTGTGCCTTCTGTGGGTATACGCACTTTGTACTTGTTGGGAGTATCCGGGTACTAAAAAGTATTAGCCCCAAGCTCAACGATAAGTCACCGCGAAAGCGACTGATCGCCTCCTCGTCTAGATAAAACATGAAACGTCGGAAGGTGGCACGCTCCTCCCTCGTCATGTAGACGGCATTCGTGGGAGAGTTGATATTCGATTCCACGAGTGTCCTAAAGTCGATTTGCGTCCAAGACCGAAGCATATCCCGATCCGAGCAACGTCTACCTGTCTACGAAGATGTGTAAGACGTGAGAATGAAGGGACATCACGCACGATCTTTGGGCTACTAATACTTTGTCGTCGAACTTGTTGAGTAAGAAGGGCATGATATGCGCTGCGATGTTGTACCCCACGAGGAACTTCTTTAACACATCTTTGCCTTCCGAGTTCCTCTGCTCGAGCTCTGTCGGATGCCTTTGTGATTGCACGACGATACTGTTCTCGGAGAGCGGTCTGAAATCAATTTAGTAGACCAAAGCGACAAACCGAAGGCATGATACCTACGTTGGGTCTGAGAATACGCCAGTCCTCTCGAGAGGCGGACTCGATGTGCTGCGTTTCCGTGCCGATAGCGGGAGTTTGGCTACTGCTGGGCTCGGTTTTTTATGGCTTTGGAAGTTGCCAGCACTGAACCATCAAGAGTTAGTAGACGTGAATAGAAAGACAAACGAACGGACTTGGGAGAAGTAGGTAGTCCAGTCATGTTTTCGCAGCATTGACTGCCCCCTCTTCGCCCTTGATGTGCGAGGTGGAGAGAAACTGCGACGTATCGTTATCCCAAGGAGTGTGGCGCATGACAGATAAGGGGTCGTCGGGGCAACATCGCGGGTCGGTTGCGCGTACCCTAGCGCTGTTCAGGCGAATGATGTTGTGCAGTGCGTCATCAGAAAGAACCTCAGTCTGGAGCATGTCGTTGTTATAGAAGTCTTGAAATCCTTCATGTCAGGACGGTGCAAGACTCGGCAGAATCTGAAAGCCGAAGAGACGTGATGGGTGGAAGGAGACAATAGCGGTCTAACGGGATGTAAGTTAGTAGCGATTGAGGAAAATGGAGTAGATCTTGTGCGTTCAATGGTGATAAGATAGCGACGGCGCGGGAGCGAGGCTGGGCGAGGGCCGCGGCTCACGCACAACGCGCAAGTCAGGACCGGTCGCCGAATGAATCACATACATGCCGCCAGTGTGCGTTCGGGCTCGTACTGTTCACACAACAGAATCCAGACTCCTCAAGCCCACTTTAAGGCCTGAAATCGGGTGCTCCTTGTGAGATATTTCGGTGTTGCGCGGACATAAAGGGTTGTCCAAACGGCAAATATTTCGTGTCTGTCTAGAGGTCCGTCCACTGTAGGCTTACGGTGGATCAAGTGGGACGGGCATTCGGATGTCTGAGTTCCCAGTTTCCATAATTCTTGGCTGCACTTGCCGATCTAACACCGTTCTTGCTGCCCTCAGCTGTCGCAGTCCGCACGGGCCACTTGACGCCGGTTTCCTCCGCTGGGTGTCCGCTCTCTCCGCTGCTATGGTTCAAAAGAGACTTGCTCCCTCTACTGGCTCCCCACCCCCCTGCAGTACATTGCACTTGCCGCTCTACAGATCAAATGTCCGTATCGCAAAACGAGACTCTCATCTCTGCGGAGACAGTGAAGCAGCACGCCAGTCGCGAGAGCTGCTGGATCATCGTTCACGGTTTGTGTTTCCCAGTATACTTCCCATTCCCCAACCTCAACTGCGGTGTGTAACAGGAAAGGTCTACGATGTGACAGACTTTCTGGACGGTAGGGCCTTCGCTGTTTTCGACCCGAACGCTGTCTTACGAAATACCGTTAGAGCATCCCGGAGGGAGCAAAATCATTCTCAAGTATGCAGGGCGGGATGCTACGTACGTAACCTTAGTTTGTTGGCGCTCTCGGAGGTCTGAAAGCATATGGCAGTGAGGCTTATGAGCCCATTCACCCCCCGGATGCCATCACTACGAATCTTCCTGCCAGCAAGCAGTAGGTCACCTCGAGTGCTCCTTACACACGGACTTCCAGAACTGATTTGCTGCAGGCTCGGCGCGGTCGACCCGGCGACGGTCGTCGCTGAGGTGAAAGAAGTCTCAGAGAAGGAGAAAAGACGCCAAGCCTTACTCGCGACCCGACCTCCCATTGACGAAATTGTCAACCTCCATGACTTCGAGGTGGATTCCTAACTCTTGAGGCATGACCGATGTAAAGCTCACGTCTCTCTGCAGGCTGTCGCGAAAGTTGTCCTTCCGGAAAAGGCTTGGGCTTATTATTCATCTGCGTCCGATGATGAGATCACCATTCGCGAAAATCGTCTCGCCTTCCAGCGGTTCGTACCCTGATTTTTAAGTGAAAGTCCCTCTTAATATAGGTACCTCTTAGTGTGTGGTTCCGCCCCCGCATTCTTCGCAACGTCGCGCAAGTCGACTGGTCGACCACAATCCTTGGACAAAAGTCTTCTCTCCCAGTTTACATTGTGAGCCGAGTTCGATCTCGCGTTCACTCGTTGCTGGTATTGACCCCTGCCATAGTCAGCAACCGCACTCGGCAAGCTTGGCCACCCCGATGGTGAGCTTTGCCTCACACGTGCCGCCGGGAAGCACGGCGTTATTCAGATGGTAAGTGGGTATATACAGGGACGAATGTCCGCATCGACGAACGTTCTTGCGCAGATCGCAACCTTGGCTTCCTGTTCCTTCGACGAGATCATTGACGCCGGGGTCCCGGGTCAGCCCTTCTTCGTCCAATTGTGAGTTCGCCTTGGAGTGTGAGGTACTTAGCTTACCGCATTCAACAGATACGTCAACCGTGATCGTGAGATCACGAAACGCTACGTTCAACACGCCGAGAAGCGAGGAGTGAAGGGGCTATTTATCACCGTCGATGCTCCCCAATTGGGCCGACGTGAGAAAGATATGCGCTTGAAGCTCATTGGGGAGTCATCTGGCGCCAAGGTCCAAGAAAATCAAAAGAACGTCCCTAAGGATCAGGGTGTGGCACGCGCGATTAGCGTAAGATTACTCCAGTCCGCACTCAGCTGACCCCATCTGACCCACCCTGCTAGGCCTTCATCGACCCGAGCCTCTGTTGGGATGACATTCCGTGGTTCCGGAGCATCACAAATAGTGTGTAACCTGTCACCTGGGTCGATCGTCGCCCCCATACCTAATTATCTTGGCAGTGCCCATCATCCTCAAGGGTATCTCCACTCCCGAAGATGCGCTGCTGGCGTACGAGTCTGGTGTGCAGGGCATCGTCCTTTCCAACCACGGCGGTCGCCAACTCGACACGGCGCGTTCTGGTCTCGAAAACCTGATCGAGGTTACCGAGGCACTGAAGAAGCGAGGAACTACCCGGCCATTTGACATCTATGTGGACGGCGGTGTGCGTCGGGCGAGCGACGTCCTCAAGGCATTGGCACTCGGCGCGAAGGCCGTCGGCGTCGGTCGCGCGTTCCTCTACGCGTTCTGCGCATATGGCCAGCCAGGTGTCGAGAAAGCGATCCAGATCTTCCGCGTACGTTACAGCCATGCCCTTCCTGTCCGCCCCCACCTCCGTTAACGTGTCGTTGCCGTTGTAGGATGAACTGGAGATGAACATGCGCCTGTTGGGCGTGAGGACGCTGAGCGAGCTTCGGCCCGAGATGGTCGATGCCCGCGCCTTGAGTGTGCACACCGGCTCAGTACCCGAGGACAACTTGTACCGTACCACATGTGAGTTTCATCCCTCCTGACTCAACTTCTTTCTTTACGCTTACGGTCTGTGCAGACCAACCACTGTCACTCGCAAAATTCAGGGATACCAGGCTCTGATGACGCACCCCCGTCGACTGTCACTCGCTACACGCCTTGCTACGAAGAGTTTCATGCATATGTATTCGATATCCCATATATTCCTCAATTAGAACCCCAAATGATCTCTGTTCTTATGTGATAGTAAATGAAAGGGCCAATGATAGATATGTATAGTGACCACTAAGACGGGTCGGAAAGATCGTGTGTATACTATGAGTAGGTATAGGAGGATGCGCCGGGCTGGTCTCCTTGATAGGGCGGATGCTAATCCCGCGCTCTAACTCCGTCGTGCCTTCTGTGGCCAATCTCTATCACCGCAATCCGGCGAGAAGCTTATCAACGAAATGTGGGATCAGTGTCAGCGATATGGAGGAGAAGCGTGGAATCACTGACCGGGTATGTAGGCTAACCGGAAGTCGGGAAGATACGCCCCCGACCGGGGGTAGAAGCTCGTGCAGGTTTACCGCTCAAGCGCTTGAAATCGCGTGTAGTACGACTTGGTGCGCGCCTCGACGACCTCCTGCGTAGACTCTGGAAGATCTTCTATGAAGTGGCCTACGATCGTGACGGTGAGTTCCCATGCACTCAAATAAAGGGCAGTGCCTTACCAGGCGAGCCAGAAAAAAGAGTCAGCGCTGGAATAACGGTGTTAGGCGGAATGATGGTGTTGTCCGCAATCTTTGCGCAATCCTTGATGATTGTAAATTTTCCCTGAGGTCATAGAACAGGTTTAAAGAGACGAGAAGGAACGGGCGGACGTTCCGCACGCACGATCACACAGTTCTTTCCGATCTCCACGTGGTTGCCAATCGTGGCCGCTTCCACGACGCTGTTAGCACCGATGTGAACAAAGTCACCGATCTTCATCGGGTAGTAGTTGAACGCGCCGCGGTAGGTCTTGTAAGGCGGTCTGAACGGACTACGGTGACTCGGGCGAGGTGGCTCGAGGAGGAGAGACACACACCTCATAACGCAGCCCTCCCCCACGAGACAATAACGCCCCAGAGAGATAACTACAGCATGTCCGGGACCAGCGCGTTTTAAATCTCCTCGGATGATGGCACCGTTCGAGATAATCGTTTTCCCTCCCAAGATGATATTTTGAGGTCCAGAGATTGTCGCACGACGCGAGACTTTGTTGCCTGTATCCTTTGGGTGTCTGGGTGAAAAAGCGTCGCCGTTTCTGTGACCGATTCTACTTACTGTCTCGATAAATTCAGCTTTTGGGTAGTATATAGGCGTCTGCATACTGCCCCTGCCTATCGAACCCGTTACGGTAAAACCATGTTTACCTTTTGACGCTGTCTATGAGCCGGAGCGGTCCGAAGACCCGCTTGGTTTCAAAACCACGACCACGACAGCGCGCGTCCAGCAGCGGCTTACTAGACTAGACAGATAGACATGCCGCTTCCTCTCGTGGCTCCCGTTTTTCCCGCAGGGAAGGAGCCACTTCCCCCTGGGATGACAGAGGAAGACCGTGCCAATATGCTGCAGGCCAAAAATACCAGGACTACATGGCGGTAGGTATGGAGTCTTGTCTCGCAAAAACAACCATTGCTGGTGTTGGAGGTACGTCTCCCCTCTATTCGCGTCTACTCTACGGTTCTTTGATCTTCTCAAGGTTTCGCCATTGGTGGATTCTTCTCCATGATGTCTTCCTCTTTCGCGTACGAGGACCCCCTTCTCCGACAAAACTTGGGCACCACACAAAAAACAATGGAAATATTCAAAGAAATGGGTCGTGGTATGTGGAGGAGCGGAAAAGGGTTCGGCAAGGTTGGAGCCTTGTTTGCTGGGATAGAGTGTGTCATAGAATCGGTTCGTGAACATTTTACATAGCATTGGCAGTCACTAACGCTCTATTTCATGACAGTACCGAGCACGAAATGACATGGTGAACCCTGTCGCTGCTGGGTTTGTCGCTGGGGGAATTCTTGCGCGGAATTCTGGTCCAACGGGAGTGCTGGGGGGTGGTCTGGCTTTTGCTGCCTTTTCCGCAGCCATAGACCTATTCTTGCGACGGGAACCCGCTGAGTAAGTTCTCGGGTTGTCTTGTGCTGTGACTAAGGCCGTTACTGACTGATATGAAGTGACGACTAACCAGACAAACACATTCGTCTCCGGTTGATAACTTATTACTGCACGACAACTTAGCATATGTACTGACATACCACTCATCACGTCCATAATAGTACTTGCAAGGATTTCGGATACTACTCCGCCGTGCTTGTTTATAGAATTATTCACCTCTCTGGGCTGACCGTGTCTCGTTACTGTAAGGCCAGACCTAGGTGCGGCCGACTTGGCAGTCGGCCAGCCGAGACGCCGCGTGTCCCTAACTTCCGGTTCATCGGGACGAGCACATTCTACATAGCACCCACGCGTAGGCAGGCCCAGTGTCATTGCTGACCCACCTACTTTCGCGCATCACCGCACTCTACAGTATGCAACGAGCAGCCCTCCGGAAAGCGTCGGAAATCTCGGCGGGTGCGGCATTTGGACGTTATGGCGTGCACCCTGTTATTCCTACCCTATTACATCGACAGCGACACGTCCACACCCGCACGACTCTGCGCAATGTCCCCTCCCAGACGTCTCGTCGTGCCGTCGCGTCTTCGACCGCGTCTCTATCGACCGTTCCAGCCGCCGAGGCCGCGCGCCGTTCGAGCGATTACGACGATCCGTCAGTCATCTACATCGGCCCCCTAACGCAAACCTTCCGCCGCCTCAAAATATTCTCCCTGTCCTCCCTTGCGCTGGCTGGCTCTCTCTCCCCATTCATCTTCATCGTCGAATCATCCCTCCCGTCCACCGCACGCGTCGCGCTTGCCGCAACCGCCCTCGCCACGTCGGGCGTGTCCACCGCGCTCGTCGCCTGGTGCGGCAAGCCATACGTCACGACACTGCGCCGCCTATCGTCCACCACACCCACACCCACACCCATCGCGGTGGCGTCGCAGCAGCAGCAGCACACGACGCACTCGCACAACGAGAACGCGCCCGCGGGGATCGAGCTCACCACTCTGACGCTCGCACTGACGCCACGCGCCACGCGCGTCTACGACCCGGCGTTCCTGGGCGACACGACGCGCGCGTTTGCGCGCTGGGAGCTCGCGCGGAGCGTGCAACTGCCTCCTGAAGACGCCGCGGGCGTACGGCCGGGAGAAGAGGAGACGGTCGCGGAGACGTTGGACTCCGCGGGCAAGGTCCTCGGTCGGTGGATCGTCACCTGGGGCGAGAACGGCGAGGGTTCGTGTCGGTCCGAAGGACGTGTCCAGACGTGAGTGCATCTTCTTTCGGAGCCCATCACGGCGACGGACGGCTGACGTGTGACAATACTAATTCCGTTGCCCTTAGGCATTTCAATGTCCATGAGGAGCTGTTGATCACGCCACTTCGGTAGCGGTTTTCTCCAATTCCGAGCTTTTCGCAACATTCGATCCCCACGCCCTTGCCGACAGATGTCCGACAATTAATCCGCTATTACATTGTTATTCCATATGAGTTATGAGTCGTCAAAAGTAGAAACGAGGCATATGATTATTCGGACTTCGATCCAAGTATAACTTAGCGTCGTCATCGCGTAGCGCTGTAGGCTGGTGGTACAACGCCCGCCTCGCTCTGCTGCCCCGTAATAAGCCGTTCGAAAGTCGCGCTACGCTCGTATAGCGTGTCAACTTCACGTGATGGCTCTTCTGGTAAGACGAATGGCTCTAACGACCCTGCAGTAATCAAACTCTGCGGTGCAAAAATGTGACGCGAGAGAGGAAAAGAGTGCCGACGACTCCCCCAAGAGGCACGTGGAGCGGGTAGTGGGGACGGTGCGTCTTGTCTCTCGGCGTAGCGTGGGAGTGCAACGCGCTGCGCACTCGCCAACGACTGGTTCCAGAGACTGTACCGTAAGTATGCCGTGTTTATTAGTCCGGATAAAAGTGTGGAGGTACAATACCGAGAGAATGTGCACTGGCATTTGCAAGATAATGTCGAACCGCTTACGTTTCCCTGTCTTCGGATCCATCTGTTTATCATCGCCTCGCTCGATTCTGATCACTATTTTAAGTGTATGGGATATTTGGATTGGTGCGCGCCAGTTTTTGTTGGAAAAGTGTAGCGTCCTAGACCCGTTCGGCACTTTTAGGTCCGTCTGGAGGGTCCACGGGCCAGCACCCATGAACTTCGCGGTGAGCTCTGAAGATACGTCATCGGACCCTAAAAGAGCATGTAGGGGAGAATCTGTCGCTGCCTGAGAGAGTGGTAAAAGCGGCGAATCTTTGTCTCTAGGCTCAAGGGAGAGCAAGTTGATGCGCTGCGCGGCACCGGTGCGGCGGATCATTGACTCACACGTGAAAAACATAACCTGCTCTTATTAATGGTCAATGACCGGAATGGTATCGGAAAATGGCATGGTGTAGATCACCTTTGAGCTGCACAGTAATCTTGTAGATCCTGACTTTTGCCATTGGCATGAAGCTCAGAGTGATGGGTATAGTACCGCCGATTGGAAACATCCGCCCAGACACGGAGAGCGTGTACCGCATCTGGTCCTCCCAAGTTCGTTCAATAGTGATGCCCTCAGTATCCTCCTGGTCTTCGCTCGGTGACGCAACAAGAATGACCTCGCGCGATGCAGAGAACCTAGGCGTAAATACTCCTGGGCGATGGACGTTTGCCTTTAGGCGCCACGTGACTGAGCCGTAGTCGCAAGAAATGGTAGGAGGCATGCAGGAGGGAATGGAAAAAGAGATCGGGAATGTGTACAACCCTGCAGCTCGTTCACTCAGCGGGAAGTACTGCAGGGTGAAAATGACCGTACCCTTTTTGAACTCTTGCCATCCGTCTCCTGCATCCATGTGCTCATCACTACCTACAACTTCACTTCCTGTTCCAGGTGGATGACGGGGGAGAATATGGCCTTCCCCCGTGCTCTCACCGCTCCGCCTCGACCGGCCGCGTTCCTTGGAGGTACCACTTAAGCCGCGCATTGCTTCTAGTATTGAATTCGAAACACCCGCGAGGCTAAAGCGCGCACTAGTACGGTCTCGGCTATGCGAACGTGGTGGCGCAGGGGAGCTTTCTCTCGTTCCACCAGAGGTACGACGCGAACTCGGTGCTGGAAGCTCATGTTGGTGTAGTAAATACAGGCTGGAGGCGGTGGACAGCGAACTGTGGGAGACGGAAGAAGCAGGAGAAACTGGTCGCGAAGGAAGAGAGGAGGGAGGAACGGATGGTGTCTCTACGGTGAACACATTGAGAGCAGTATCAACACCATTTGATTTGATCAAGGAACGTACGTGAGAACGATCGACCCTCGTAGAGGAGATCTATCGGAGAACTCGTAGGAGATATAGGGTGCATCAGTTCTCCAAGTGGAGGTCGCGAGGGTGCCTCCCAGGTTCGTATATGCGAGTCATCTCGCAGCGGGTCGGCAGGAAGCATGGAGACATCCTCTTGAAATGGTGCATGTGGCTGAGAATTTTGAGCCGTTGGGGAGTGCGAACGCTGAGGGATGGTTTCATCTGCACTGAGGTGACCGCGTGCTCGTTCTCTGCCCCGAGGGGGATCGAACATATGAAAAAAATGGGTGGAATCCGGACTATGAATTGGCGACAGCGAGGAAACACGACCAACGAATTCGTCCTCGCCCGGAGCGGAGATGGCTCGGCGGCTAGTAGTGCTCTGGGGCGCCTGGAAGAAGGTCTGAGTTGCATGAAATAGCTTGTTCTCATCTTGCATCTCTGTGGGGCGAACAGCAGGTCCTTTGATGGTCAATACGACGATTAATATTCAGTTCCTCACTTCAAGTGCGCAGAACGAGAAGCAGATACCTTCCAACCAGGAAGTAACCGACTGGCCGATGAGTTCGACTTGAATGCTCGAGATACGAGTTGTCTTTGCCAAGCAGAGGGTCAAGAGACCACGCAGTATGGATGGCGGTGCATTTTCATGTACTGTCGAGCGCCAACTAGAAGAATCTACCCCGTGAAGGAAAACGATAGGGTCAATGAGAGAAATGGAAAGAGAGTTCTTGTGTGGCTCAGACCCCAGTGCCATTGAGTGAGAAGCAAGCTACATTCAAGACGGCAATTGACACTGAGTCATCTATGCATCTAGCCGACGAATCATCGGATCATCGAAAACACACATCCACTTCGAGATGGGGTGGTGTCTGTTTTAAATAAAATGTGTCTATAATGCGAACGTAAATAGGTCTGCCTAAGTTACTGGAATCGGGGCGCCTCTTTACGGTGAGACACAGGCATCTCATAAATGTAGTATTACTATTGTAGGTCTCGGGCTTGCACCCCGGAAATAAATTCGATTTACTACAAAAGAGCTGTTTAGCCACGCTGCTTCGGTAGCGTTTTCTCCAGTTCCGGTTTTTTCATGAGATTCGATCCCCCTCACTGACAGAATGTCCGACAAATAATCCGCTGCTACATTGTACCCGTCTTATTTCATACAAGTCATGAGTCGCCTAAGAGTAGGAACGAAATTTAGGCACATGTTAACTTCTAGCCGACTATAATTTAACACCATCATCGCATAGCACTGTAAGCTGGCGGTACAACACCCGCCTCGCTCTGCTGCCCCGTAATAAGCCGTTCGAAAATCGCGCTGCGCTCGAAAAGCGTGTCCACTTCACGTGATGGTTCTTGTTGCAAGATGAATGGCTCTAACGGCCCTGCAGTAATCAAACTCTGCGGTGCAAAAGTGTGGCGCGAGAGAGGGAGAGAGTACCGACCGCTCCCCCTAGTGGCATGTGAAGGCGTGTGGAGGGGACGGTGCGTCTTGTTTCTCGGTGTAGCGTGGGAGTGCAATGTGCTGCGCGCTCGCCAACGACTGGTTCCAGAGACAACACATGCACATGCACCGTAAGTATGCCGTGTTTATTAGTCCGGATAAGAGTATGGAGGTACAATACCGAGAGAATGTGCACTGGCAGTTGCAAGATGACGTTGAACCGCTTACGTTGTCCTGTCTTTGGGTCCATCTGTTTATCATCGCCTCGCTCGACTCTGATCACTATTCTAAGTGTATGAGATATTTGGATTGGTGCACGCCTGTTTTTATTGGAAAAGTGTAGCGTTCCAGACCCGTTCGGCACTTTCAGGATCATCTGGAGGGTCCATGGGCCAGCACCCATCAAGTTCGCGGAGAGCTCTGAAGGCATGTCATGCAGGGGAGAATCTGTCACTGTCTGAGAGTGTGGTAATAGCGGCAAATTTTCGTCCCCACACTCAAGGGAGAGTAAGTCGAAGCGCCGCGGGGCATCGGTGCGACGGGTCTTTGGCTTGAGCGTGAAAAAGATCACCTGCTCTGTCAATGGTCAATGATCGGAATGATATTGGAAAATGGCAAGGCGTGGGTCACCTTCGAGCTGCACAGAAATCTTGTAGATCCTGACTTTTGCCATTGGCATGAAGCTCAAGCGTGATGGGTATAGTACCGCCGATTGGAAACATTCGCCCAGACACGGAGAGAGTGTACCGCATCTGGTCCTCCCAAACCCGCTCAGCAGCGAAACCTTCAGTATCCTCCCCGAGGTCTTCGCTCTGTGACGCAACAAGAATGACCTCGCGCGATGCAGAGAGCTTGGGCGTAAATACTCCTGGGCGATGGACGTTTGCCTTTAGGCGCCACGTGACTGAGCCGTAGTCGCAAGAAATGGTAGGAGGCATGCAGGAGGGAATGGAAAAAGAGATCGGGAATGTGTATAACCCTGCAGCTCGTTCACTCAGCGGGAGGCACCGCAGGGTGCAAATGAATGCCGTACCCTTTTTGAACTCTTGCCATCCGTCTCCTGTGTCCTTGTGCTCATCACTACTGAGGGTGATAACTTCGCTCCTTATCCCAGGTGGATGGTGAGGGAGAATATGGCCTCCCACCCTGCTCTCGCCGCTCCGTCTTGACCGGCCGCGATCCTCGGAAGTGCCACTTAAGCCGCGCATCGCCTCTAGTATTGAGTTCGAAACACCCGCGAGGCTAAAGCGCGCACTAGTACGCTCTCGGCTATGCGACCGTGGTGGCGCGGGGGAGTTTTCTCTCGTCCCATCAAAGGAGGTGCGACGCGAACTTGGTGCTGGAAGCTCATGTTGGTGTGATGAGTGTAGGCTAGAGGTTGTGAACAGCGAAGGGTAGGAGACGGAAGGAGCGGAAGAAACTGGTCGCAAAGGAAGAGAGGAGGGAGGAACGGATCGTGTCTCTACGGTGGCACAGAATACATTGAGAGGAGTACCGACATCATTTGGTCGAGGAGCGTACGTGAGAATGATCGGCCCTCGTTAGGGAAATCTATCGGAGAACTCGGAGAACTCGTAAGAGGCATAGAGTGCGTCAGTTGCCCGAGTGAAGAACGCGAGGGTGCCTCCCAGGCCCGTATATGCGGGTCATCTCGCAGCGGGTCGACCGGAAGCACGGATACGTCCTCTTGGGATGGTGTATGTGACTGAGAACTACGGGCCGTTGGAGAGTGCAAGCGTTGACCGCGCACTCGTTCTCTGCCCTGAGAGGGATCAAATAAATGAAAAAAATGGGTGGAATCCAAGCTGTGAATTGGCGACAATGAGGAAATGAACTCGTCGCCCAGAGCAGAGAAGGCTCTGCGGCTAGTAGGGCTCTGTGGTGCCTGGAAGAAGGTCTGAGTTGCAGAAAATAACTTGTTCTCGTCTTGCATCTCTATGGGACGAACAGCTCCTTCGATGATTAATATTCAGTTCCTCGTTTCAAGTGCGCAGAACGAGAAGCAGATACCTTCCGACCAGGTAGTAACTGACTGGCCGATGAGTTCGACTTGAATGCTCGAGATACGAGTTGGCTTTTCCAAGCAGAGGGTTAAGAGACCACGCAGTATGGACGGTGGTGCATTTTCGTGTACTGTCGAGCGCCAACTGGAAGAACCTACCCCGCGAAGAAAAACGATGGGATCAATGAGGGAAATGGAAAGAGAGTTCTTGTGTGACTCGGACCCCAGTGTCATCGAGTGAGAAAGCAAGTTACATTCAAGATTAATACTGGAGTCATCCCAAGTCATCTATGCATCTACTACTGTACCTGACCAGGGTCACCGGATCATCGTAAAACACACATCCACCTCGAGGTGGGGTGGTGTTTATTTTAAATAAAATGTGTCTATAATGCGAACGTAAATAATAGGTCTGCTAAGGTATATGGGGTCCCTTAGTCGGAATATACTGTATGCGCACTTGGGGTAGTGGTGCTGTATTGGGGTGACAGGGGTCTCGCGGGGCCCTATTTTTCTGCACTAGTCTAACGTTCTGCTCTCTTGCACGACGTCCCCAGGACCGACTACTTTGGATTGGACTCCCTCGTCCATCCTCCCCTCCCCCCTCTCTCTTCTCCCATTTTCTTTTTTTGCCTCTGTCGAATTACTTGCTAGTTAGTTCGCCTGCTGGCAGGTCATTTTTCGAAAAGACCACCCAAGCGCGCACTAGACCCACACCACACTCACAAAAAGTCAGATCTCCCCCTCATCCCAACAGGCGATACTCGTCCACATTCGTAAGTAGTAACACTTCTCCTTTCTAATTGACGTGATCTCTATCCGTGAAGTGTGACCATTTCCTCTACCCACTTTCGTCCGCGGCGGTGCCCCAATCTACCCCTTAAACTTTTACCGACCCACTCTTTCACTACCTTTGCCTTGCCCCGCATTCGATTGGCCACCCTTCTGGCCGTTTCGCTCTATGTTGTTTCAGTTGGCTTCCACTCACTTTCTCTTGCAACTGAGAACCTTTTTTAGAGAGACTTCGCTTTTCGGCTCTGCTGACATCCTCTTCACAGAATGAGCAGATCTGCTACAGTGTCAACATCGAAGAATCCTCCCCAGCTTCCGTCAAAGTCTGCTTGGGCACGGGGCCCTCCACAAAACAGCGCGATTACTACTCCCTCACGCTCACAATCTCCTGCCCCACCTACCCCCGTTTCCGTCACAAATCCCGCTAATTTCCATGCAACTCATTCCCGCCGTTCGAGCGCTCTCGGTCAAGGGGTCTCCATAAAAGATGGTGTCAACATCCCCCGAAGCGCAGTGAAGCAAGGTATTTTCGTTTATCTTTCTTCTCATCCCCTTTCCGAACTCGTTGTCTTGCTAGGATCTGCTGTGACCTTTGGCTCGATAGATGATGCCTCGGCTCCTATCTCTTCTTCACCAGCGTCTGCACCTGCAGTAAAACCTGCAGATGGTGTTAAATCCTTTGGCTCCGTTGCCGTCCAGAATGGCGTCTCTGACGCAGCAAAGTCTGCGGTTACTAATCGACCGCCACCTCTCTCTTCTGCCCCTTCTACTTCCTCCTCTCATCCCGCGCCCCCTTCTGCCTCCACTCCTTCTCCTGTTCCGAAGTTCGACAAGAAGAGCATTGCAAAGCTCTTCCAAGGCCCCTCCACCCAATCCGTACCGACCCCTCCCCACGAGGCGGCCTCCCCCGCATCACGGACCGCTTCGTTACCTTCGCAACACAGTCAGGGTCAGCCTTACCCGCCCAATTTTTCCTCTGGTGCTCTGCGCCAAGGTCAAAATGGCAATCCTTCTGCACCCCCTCGATCTCCCGTGTACTCGCGTCCCATGGCAAATGGCCAAAACGGTGGTGTTGGTGTCAGTCGGCCGCAAGCTGGTTCTGGCGGTGCTAGCGCTGGTCCCGCGCCTGCGGCTATGCCTAGTCCAAGATTGACATCCCACCCGCCTCCTGGCCCACCTAGTGGTCTGCCTCCCCCACCAACCATGTGGTCAGGTTACTACGTGCGTGCTGTCCCGCTTATATAGTGACGTCAATTTCTTTGACATACTGAACTGTGTTTATAGTATCACCCTCAGTTTGTTCCTGGCGTACCCCCAGAGCAGTTCTACCCGCCACAATGGTCTAGTCATCTCATCCCTCCTCAACACCAACCACCCCCACCACACCACCCACCAGGTGCAGGTCCGCCATCCGCGGCTCTGCCCATGTCACCACGAAACCCGCCAATACCACTACAGCAAGTTCCAGGTACCCCTACGCAATCGCATGCCATTCCACCAATTCACCATCCCCCCCACCCATCCGCTCCTCATCCACCTCCCACAGTCACCTCGCCACCTCCCACGCCTTCTGCGGCCAATCGTCCGACATCCCTCAGTGCCAATGCTGGCGCGTTTGTCCCTGGCAAAAAGATTTCAATCAAGAATCCTTCAGGACAGGAGGTTAATCTTGATGCATTGAAGCGCGCGCCCCCTCCAGTCGTTCCAATCGTTCCAGCTGTTCCGCCCTCTCCGGCATCTGTCAAAAAGGATATCAAGCGACCTATCCGGATTGAGAGCCAGGAACAGAAGGAAAAGCGTCTCGCCGAAGAGAGGGCAAGAGAGGGAGAAAGTGAGGAGAAGGACAAGACAAATGAAACTTTTACCAAGGCCAACGAGGACGCAACTCGTCGCCAGATAGAGGAGCGGGAGCTTCGCAAGATGGAGGAACGTAAGTCGAAGGAAGAGGCAGAGCGCGCCGAGAAAGAGCGGAAGGAGGCTGAAGAGCGGGCCGCCCGAGAGGAAAAGGAGCGTAAGGAAGCCGAGGAACGTGCTACTCGGGAAGAAGAGGAGCGCAAACAAGCTGAAGAGCGTGCGGCAAGAGAGGCACGCGAAGCCGAGGAGCGCGAGAAGGAACGTTTACGTCTGGAGGAGGCGCGCGAAGCAGAAGAGAAAGTACAAAGGGAGCGGGCGGAGCAGGAACGGTTACGCAAGCTCAAAGAAGAGGAAGAAGCTAAGGAGGCGGCCGAGCAACGACGCAGAGCCGAGGAGGAAGCTCTCAGAGTTGCTGAGGCTGCTGAAGCCACCCGTGTGCTCAGTGATGCGACCTCTGATACGAAGCCAGATTCTCTTCCAGAGGAGGGCGAGATCGAGGATGAGGTCTCGCAACCCGCTACTACTGAAGAGACCCTTCCAAGTAAAACTGCGTCTGTATCACCACCCGCACCCATCCCCACGGACTTGTCAGCGAAGTCCTCGGAGAAGGAGTCCCTCCGCATCGACACGTCCCTCCCTTCTCCAGAACATCAACGGCGGCGTCCTGGACCGCTCAATCTTCAGACCGCTATCACCAGCAACATCGCTCCCGCTTTACCTTCCGCACTTGCCACTGCACGGCACATCGAAGACATCAACCGCATTACTTACCCTGAAGGCATCAAAAGCCCTAAGGTTGAGCTCAATGTCAACACTCAGAAGGGCAAGTTCCGGTACGTATTTTCCGTGTTTGACATTCCATTTGGTCTGAACACTTTTTTTCGTTGTAGGTATGATCGTGACTTCTTGTTACAGTTTATGAATATCTGCAAGGAGAAGCCAGATCATCTCCCACCACTCGACGTGATTGGGCTCGAACCTAGTGATACTGCGCATACGATGTCGCGAGGCGGCTCCGGTCGTAGTCGCGCGTCGAATAGCATGTCTATGCCTGGGAACGTACGTTCAACATCCATTGGCCTCGGATTCTTGCCTGGCTCGATGGGCAAGAATGCAGGCAGCGGGTTCCAGATGGGCCAATTCTCGACGTCGGCGAGCAAGATGTCGAGCGAAGAACGCTTCCTCGCAGCCAGTGCTAGCCGCTCCGCGTCTGTTAGCGGACCTCTAGGAGGCCGTCCTCCCGCCGCGATGGTACGCACAATCAGTCAAGGGGGCACCAACAGCCGTGATCGCACACGTAGCAAACGTGGTGCGAATGACTCTAATCGTGCGAGCGTCATGAGTAACGCAGGCCCCACCTCGTTAATCTCCAACATGGGCCCTCCAATGGAACCCATTACTCCTCTAGAGGTATCCGCAAACCGCTGGGTGGCTGGGAGCACGCGTCGTGGCGGTTCTGGTCTCGATAGCGAGTCACCCGAAGTTGTTGAACGTAAAGTCAAGGGACTGCTGAACAAGCTCACCATGGAGCGCTTCGACTCTATCTCGGATCAGATCATCGCGTGGGCGAACAAGTCGGAGAAGGAGAAGGACGGCCGGACGCTAATCCAAGTTATCAAGCTCGTTTTTGAGAAGGCAACCGACGAAGCGACGTTTTCCGAGATGTATGCGCGGCTATGTCGCAAGATGATGGAGCAAATTAGCCCAAAGGTTCAGGACGATGGCATTAAGAATTCCGAGGGCAAGCCATTCGCAGGCGGTAATTTGTTCAGAAAGTACTTGCTCAATCGCTGTCAGGAGGACTTCGAGCGTGGCTGGGTCGCTAAGGAGGCCGCAGCAGCAGCAGCAGCGACCAAGGCAACAGCGGACAAAGCCGTCAAGGAAGCCAACGAGAAAACTAAGGGAGGTGAGGAGTCGGAACTGTACTCGGACGAGTATTACGCTGCGGCCAAGGCAAAACGTCGTGGATTGGGCCTCATCCGTTTCATCGGCGAGCTCTTCAAGTTGCAGATGCTGACGGAGCGTATCATGCACGAGTGCATCAAGAAACTCCTTGGCAACGTGGAAAACCCCGAGGAAGAGGAAATCGAGAGCTTGTGTAAACTCCTGATCACAGTTGGCAGTCTGCTTGATACGCCCAAAGCCCGAGCGCACCTAGACGTATACTTCTCGCGTATGCGGGAGTTGACGAAGAACAAGAACGTCAACGCCCGCATGGTGTTTATGCTCCAGGTTTGTGCTCCTATCTCTTGTGACGATGATATACATTGATTGATGCACCTATCTAGGACGTTATCGAGCTCCGCGAACGTAAATGGATTCCTCGCAATGCTGTTGCTGCCCCTACGACGATTGCTCAAGTTCATGAAGCTGTGGGTCCCCACCAAGACCACGAGAAACTTGTGACTGACTTTTTGTATAGGCCGCCAAAGAGAAGCTTGCTCAAGAGAAAGACGCCTTCATGCGGCAGAACGCCAGTATGTCGCGTGGCGGGTCTCGTCGCGGTGGCAACCGCGATGTGGCGGATGCACCACATCCTGATGGGTGGTCTGTCGCTGGCGCGGGCGCTACCCGTACACAACCCAAGGCGGGCGATCTATCACAATTCGGGAAAATCAACAAGGTCGCACCAATGTCCTTCGCCCCAACTAGTGTCTTTAATAGCAAGAAGGGTGACTCTAAGATCCGTGAATCGCCAATGTCACGGACAGCGTCAAGCTCGAACATGTTCTCGATGCTCCAGAGCTCGGATGCTACCGTGGATCCTCCTACGTCAAAGAGCAGCCGTCCTCCTAGCCGCAAACCTAGCGTGGATCTTGGGGTTGGCGGCCCTCCCGAACCCGTACAGCAGCGGCGGAAGCTCCAGCTATTGCCGCGAACGAAGCCTGTAGGAGAAGAGTCGAAGATGTCTACACCTGCTGTGTCGGAAGCGGGCTCGGATGACGAAGCAGCGGGAGAGGGTGACATATCCGCTCCAGCTGCAATCTCGGATGGAGAGGCCAAGTCGAAGATTGACGAGGATGTCAAAGAATTTTTCACCATTCGCATGCTCGATGAGGCCGAGTCATACTTTTCCAGCCTTCCGATCGAACATCGGCACCGTCTTGTGGACGCTTTGGTCATGAAATCCATCGAGATGAAGGACCGAGATGTGGAGCTGGTGGGCAACCTCTTTGTTCGCGTCCGGGAGAAGGACCTGTGCAATCCCGCCGAGTTCGAGGAAGGGTTTAATGGATTGGCAGAAATCCTGGACGATCTCGCAGTCGACATTCCGAAAGCGTGGTCGTATTTCGCCGTCTTGTTGAAGGGCTCTGGTTTAGATCAAGATGAGGAGCGATGTGCGCGGATTGCTGAGAAGACGATGGACCCTGATAGACTCAATCAAGTGTTGTAACGCGGGTTTGCTTGCATCTTCAGCCTCCTGTGTCCTGTGTCACTAGCTTATTGTACGACTCGATAACGAATCCTTTACACTATATCCTCCCCCTTTTTTCCCTTCACTTTTCCTACTCCGTTCGTTCGCCACCCCAGCATATTGTTACTTATTTGCCTTCTCGTCTCGCGCTGCATGGGCTTTTATGTAAATCATCGGTAGCACTTTATGGAGACCCGTAAAGAGCCAATGCCATGCGCTAACACTATGAAATCATGCTTACATTTGCCCCGCCCCTTTATCCTGATAACCATGACTGACCTTGACGCTCCCACCCGTGCCACTGACAATGATGCCGCCATCGCACGTCTCTCTGCTGTGCAGAAAGGCTATCTTGTTGATCCTTTCATCGCCGCCCTTGTCCCTCGTGCACACCTCCAACAACCTCGACCCCCTTTGATAAACATAGGCACTTACCTCCGCTCACGGGGGATTGATGACCTTCTGGACGCCTGGTTCCGACTTGCTGGCGGGCGTAAAGTTCAGATAGTAAGCCTGGGCGCGGGTAGCGACACACGCTTCTGGCGTCTCGCTGTGCGTACTATTCTCTCAACGGGTCTTTTTCTTTCTTTTTCCAAAGGAAAAGAAAGTATGAATGACGGTTGTCGTCAATTTATTTTGTTAGCTAGAGTGGCACACACGCCGAGCAGCTACACAAGTACATCGAACTCGACTTTGCAGAAAATACCTCGCGCAAGGCCATGTTGATCCGGAAGAGCAGGGTGTTGAGCGCCGCGCTGGGCAGTCCGGATGCCGTCTCGGTCGGTCGGTCGTTCTTTTCGCAGTTGTGGACCCGGAAGTCTTACGTCGTGTGCGTCTTATAGGTGGTGGAGGAACGACGCTGCGTTCGCCAGTGTACAACCTCCTCCCTGTCGATCTGCGAACGCCGCCGGTCGTCTCATTAGAGCCGCTTTTGGGTTCTGGGGACGAGCCACTGCTCTCCCCCTCGCTGCCGACGCTACTTCTCTTCGAGTGTGTCCTCGCATACATGGCCCCCTCTGCGTCTAACGCTCTCATTCAATGGTTCGTCGACTACTTTGGGTCACCCGGCGGCGGCCTTCTTGGTGCGGTTGTGTACGAGATGTTCAAACTGGGGGACGCTTTCGGACGAGTTATGCTGAACAATCTGAAGGTAAGTTTCAACAAACTGCCGCTTTTCTCCCGTACCTCTTCCACTTTTGCATGGGAACCGTCTGATATCAGCCCGCGGCAGTCCCGCGGCGTATCTCTCCCCGGTGCGGAGGCATACCCCGATATTTCCTCTCTCTCGCGCAGGTTTCTCGATCTGGGCTTCGCTGCCGCGCAAGCGTTGACGTTGCGTGAGATCAGGAGTAGGTATATTGGGCCCCAGGAACTCCAGCGGCTTTCGCAGCTCGAGATGCTCGACGAAGTGGAGGAACTCGAGTTGGTGCTCGACCACTACGCTATTTCCTGGGGCATCAGATTCCCCGAAAACTGGCCGCGTGAAGAAAGCGACGTATGGGGACTGGTCACGAAGGATCAGATTGGAAGCAGCGATGATGGTGACGATTGAGGGCCGTAAGCACAATAAGTATGCAAAGTCGGCATGGAAGCGTTTACGTTCATCTCAATTGTGGACTATCAATAGTTCTTGTCAGATGTCGCAAGCACAGTTCCATACAAGGGTTCTTCCCGCTCACTGGATTGCGACGTTGTAAGGGGATGCGGGACTACCGCCTTTGCACATGATTGTGCAACTTCGATGCTTGATTAATCAAGACTCCGATTGAGTGAATGGACTATTCAAGTTATATTCAACCCCACGCACATTGTTCCGCTATACAATTGGAGGTATCGATACGGTCCTGAGCTAAATATACTTGAAGCCCTGAAGTAACAGCCCCCGAATCCCGGGTTCTGTGCGCTAAGTCGAGAGTAGATATTCGAAATGTGATTCTAGTGGACCACATGACACACTCTAATTGGTCCAGGTCCCTCAGGTGTCGCCATATCAGAACCAGAACAGAAGCAAGAGGGGGGGGAATGTGCCACCGAGTCAAGAATGGTGCCATTATCACGCATTAACGTACCCCAGGAGGTGCCCGAGATAAAGGGCCTAGAGCAGAAGTAGTGATGGCTCGAAGGTCAATGCCTGTAATATCGCCAAATGGTGCAGGTGCGTACAAAGTTGGTACTAAACATGGAAATTAGGTTTTGTGACGCGGAATTGATACCGACAAAACTAAACAGAGCCCCATGCTGAGGTACGTAACTTTCGTTCGGAACCCGTATCCATCCGGACCATACCTTAGCTCCCCATACTATCATAACCTCCTCCCTAAGGTCCCGCAGTGGGGAGTGAATTCCAGTACGCTTCCAGAAGGAAAGCACCAGTCCAATCGTTTGGTAGTGCAGTTAATGTAGCAATCGCAGGCGACGTGAGTGTACATAGCGTTTCTTTTGACCCGGTGTTATGTTAGACCCTGTGCGAAGGGCTTCTTCCATCGGCACGATGTGCGGTGAACGTTACCCTCGGCATGAATCGGATTACAACACCCTCCACACAGCTCGGACGGCTTAATTCGCGTCTCTTATGGCATCCACTTCCTCCTTACCCTCGGAGGGTGGATTTAGATGGTGCGGTTCTCGCCTGCAGGACCAGAATCCAGTGTACAGCACGATTGAGATGTTGGAGGTACCAACCATGTGCGCCAGTGATCAAACTGCTTCTGGTTGAGACGTTCTCTCCACTCGTCTTTCATAATTTCTGAACGGAATTCTGCATGTTGAAGAAGCTCCAGGTGATGCAGGGCGTGGGGATAGCTGGAAAGCAATTGATTTATGATGTGTGCGGGCGGGGTGAGGAAGAAAAGAGACACTTACAGAATGAATCTGGCGTAGTCCTTCTCCTTCCAATATTGCAGGTATTTGAGGTAGTTGATAAATGCAGGTTGGTACAGGATGCCCTGCTGCGCCAAAGAATGAAGATAGAATGGATTTGCTAGAGCTTGCACAAACTCGAGTTCGAGTTCGAAGCGATTTCGGTTTTTAGCTCTCTCGTCGTCAGTGCCTTTCGATACAGACTCGGCCATGATTGTAACCCCAGAAACTGACCAAGGATGTCAAACGGGATTGATGCCGTAATGGGCGCCTGTGAGAGCAACTCTCAACACATTTGCTTCGTGGTGCTCCGATGATACTATGATGTACACTCACGTGATATCATATGGGCCAAATGCCAAGCACATTTTCTGTCGGGAACCAACGGGTTCTGCGTGTTGTCCACAACTTGTCCACATTCGAGAACTGCTGAACCGTCCGGCTCTGTCGATAAGTGGAATGCCACCTTCTGACAAGCAATCCTCGCGCGAGTCGTCCTTCCAAAAGATTTACTCCTTTCTTAGCCGCAATCTCAATTTCTATCGTTTGCACATCCTTTATTTGTGAGTGGTCATATTCGTGCTCTCACAAGAGTCTGATTATCTATTCCCATAGTACATTTACCCCGCTTATATTCTCAGGAATACTCTACGCTAGTAATGGTCGTTTTCACATAGCATATATCGACGCCCTTTTCAACTCCGTCAGCGCCATGGCTGTTTGCGGTCTTGCAACCGTCGACCTTTCGTCCCTTACTGCCTGGCAGCAAACAATTCTCTTTGGTCAGATGTGCTTAGGTAACCCGGTGCGTTCACCCATGAACTGAAGTTACATGGGCCTTAACGAGCGAGGAAAGGTCCTGGTATCCTGGTTCGTCGTCTTTGTTAGGAGGTAATGTGCCCCCCTGTTCTGTTCACCGCTTCGGTGGATGATTTCGTGACAGGCGCATGTTTACCGTCCATTGTGAAAACATTGTCCGGGCTGCCACCCGTAAGGCCGCCCCAGAATACCCAAATCATGATGCAGGCTTAGCAGAGCCGCCCACCCTGACTTCGCATCTCACCTCCTCATTACGCGCAGGCGCTAACCTGTTTACACTTGATCCATCGGAAGCCAAGAGCGGTGAGAGCCAGAGGAAGCATTCACGCAAACTACATCCAGATATGATCCGCCGTGTGGTTGGCGCCCCCAAGCTAGTAAATCCGAGTGGGTCGGTTATTGAAGGACAAGCGAGTCCAGTAAACGTGCTCTCTCCGGACCCGTCAGATAACTTGGAGCCATCATTCCCAACGGGCCCGCACACTCGACAACTCTCTCTGGTCCAGGAGAGTAGAAGCCCCAGCCCAATTCCATCTACCTCTAGCGAATTTCGCGCAGAGCGGTCTGCTCGGCGGCACTCGTAAGAACACTGGCATCGCGCCTTACGACAGTATTTGTCGCTGACGTCTTCTCAGGGAGAATGACCATTCACCGAGCTTAGGAGACAAAGCCCGAACTGCATCCTCCGACCGTAAGCAGTGCGAACCCTATCAGTTCTATTTCCGTGCTCATACAGCACAGCTCATCAGCGGCCGCAGCGGCTCAGCCTTAGTACACCGTCTAACGCCGATACCGACCGACGTACTTACGACCAGCCGATTCAAAGGACACAGACGATAGAGTTTGCACCCTATCCTCAGCCACGTCATCGTACATCACGGGACAAGTCTCGTCTTCGCGATTCTACCTCTGAAACAGCTCCCGCACACCTTCCCACGGAAGTATTTCCTACAGAATATAGTGATCGTACGTTGTCTGCCGCCGTAATACGTTAGCTTGTTGACAAATGCGACAGAATCTGCTGCCAACCATCTTCCTATTCCTCTACATCTGTCAGAGACGATGCGGCACATTTCGAAGTAGTGCAACACGCCCGGCAAGGCAAAACAACTTCGGCGGCTTTCCGGGCCCACGGCAGCTCATATCCCAACTTGTCCATCGCTTCTTTCCCGGTGTGCACCGTCAACTCAGACGTACTGTCACAATGCCGCGCACAACGACTATCACGTCTATACGAGGAAGCAACAGAAGAGCGAGGCCCGTACCGTACATTTCTTTCGATGCTGTTGTTCATCATAACTCAGTTTTTGAGTCACTTACTGACGAGCAACTGGAAGAGCTGGGCGGTGTTGAGTTCCGAGCTCTCACTGCGTTGCTCTGGATTGTCGGCATCGTGCGTATAAATGATACCGGTTTAGCTATTACACTCATTACGCCGTCTATGCAGTATCATATCTCTGCGCAACTTCTCGCTTTCACTATCATCGCGCCGTACATGTCAATGGATAAGTGGCAGGACAATTTCCGCCCTCCGCAACAACATAAACCCATAATTCCTGCCTGGTGAGTTTCACTGTGACAAGTTCTGCCTTAACTCACATGTCACTGCAAGGTTCTCACTTTTTCAGGTCGTGTCGGCATATACGAACGCTGGAATGTCCCTGGTCGACCAATCCATGATACCCTTTCAAAGGGCTTATCCTATGATTTTTGTTTTGATTTTCGTCATTTTTGCCGGCAACACTGCTTTTGTGAGTACCTGCGATTTATCATGACGTAGCTGATGAACATCTCACAGCCAATTTTGTACGTCAGTTCCTGCTACCTCATGAATCTCACTTACAGAGCATACGGTCACTAGCCTACGATTCTCAGTGTACGACTCTCCTTCAGAGATTCGATTTGTTCTCACGCGTCATAGGTGGATCCTCACAAAGCTGGTTCCCCCGAATTCCCAACTATACGAAACGCTTTACTTCCTTCTAGACCACCCTAGGCGCTGCTTCATCTATCTCTTCCCATCTCATCAAACTTGGTTCCTTCTGACCGTCCTAATCATCATGACGTGAGAACCTCTACGCTCTTCTCACCAAAAAAGTTCTTATCTTGTCTTCCAGCACAACGGATTGGTTTTTCTTTCTTATCTTGGATCTGGGAAATCCAGTCATCGAATCAATACCCGCAGGCGTACGGGTTATCGACGGGCTATTCCAGGCTACCGCTGTGCGTGCAGCAGGCTTCGCGATCGTAAGCCTTTTAGCTCTAGCACCAGCAGTCAAGCACGTCTTCTTATCTACCATCGTTCCCTCCCAACTGACCTCACTGCAAGGGTACTATATGTCATCATGATGTACATCAGTGTCTGTGAGTTCCCATTTTTTGGTGTGCAGTCGTGGAAACAAGCTCACGCGCCATTCTGCTGAGACCCAATCGCGATGAGGTTTGCCCCTTCCGAATCATCAATAAGTAGCGCTGAAAAGACGATCCGCACAGCGTCCGCTCGACAAACGTCTACGAAGAAAGATCGCTGGGAATTTATGAGGATGATGACACCTCATTTGACGAGGAGGGTATTCGTCAATCTGGAAACAGAATGACGGTTTGGGGCAATTATCTAGCAATGCACGCCCGCAAGCAACTTGCGTTTGGTACGAGACTCTCATGACAACTTGCCTTAATAATTCACCACTGTCGTACAGATATGTGGTGGCTTGGCCTGGCCCTCTTCCTGGTTTGCATAATCGAGGTTGGCCATGGTCATCCCCTCTCCTAATTGCATCTAACGGCCAAGCCCTAGCGTGACCAGCTCGAGAATACAGAAAACGCGACATGGTTTAACATTTTTAACATTAGTATGTCGATGTTGCTTTCCAATTCCTCAATTCAATGATCACCCTTGTAGTTTTCGAATTGGTCTCAGCCTACGGTGGCGTTGGTTTAAGCCTAGGCCTCCCCTCTGTGAGCTCTTCAGCTTCATTGCTAACATACATTACTGAGAAGACTCGAATTAGGCAAACTACTCCTTTTCTGGCGCTTTCCGCCCACTTTCCAAACTTATCGTGTGTCTAGTCATGCTTCGAGGCCGGCACCGTGGTCTCCCGGTTGCTATCGACCGTGCCGTCCTCCTTCCGTTCGAGTACCGACAACTACCTGACGACGATACCTTACAACCCTCGGGCCCGACAAGAAGACGAAGGCTCAGTTCGCGTACTGTACTGACCACTTCGCCCAACGGCGTTCGTTAGAAAGTATACCGAACCCTTTGTATTGCATTCGTCTCCCTATCTACATTACCTCAGTTGCTTGATTACTAGCCCGACGTTCGCGACTCTATGCATATTCTAGACTAACGATGTTCCTGCTATTGTTCGAACACGTTCTTCGGCGGGATCCACCTCTTGTCCCACGAACGTTTCAGGCCCACCCGAATTCGCACTGATGACTGTAGCACGCACATCGCATACCGCTCGAGTTGAGTGATCTAGGTACTGGAAGGTTACTCAAGAGCCCAACGGATTGGGGGTACGTGCAATAGCCAAATGTGAAAAGTCGCTAGACAGCCTGCCATTCATTGGCAGACCCGGCTTGTACCAAAAGAAGCAAAAGCCACAGCGTGCATCAACTCAAAAAGCACGTCGCATGTGCAACCCAATGCGAGGAGCTTGAGAAGATCTGTTTTGTGAATCTTTTGGGGTGTTCGCTTGCACCGGTGATAGCTCCCACTCAACAACGAACCAGATATGCGGGGGGATACGTGGTGCAGGTGTGTAGGCGGCAGCTACCGATTATGCTAGTAGATCCTGCGCATCCGCGCCCGCGTACTGTACTGACAAGCCACAAGCCCGCAGGTGGGGAGGCTTTACCTCAACTTATCGGAACTAGTCGTGGTGGAGCCCTCAGAGGTGGAGCCCTCAGATATTAAAAGGAATCATTATCATTGGAGTCCGTATCCACACAATATCCGGAGTGATACCTACCTGTCTATAATAGCACATCTGTAGCGTGGCAGTTCTCAGAATGCCTCCGACTGTTGCTCGAGGAATCTAGCCAGAAAAGGGTGCGAATTGGCACTTATAAAGCCAAGTGAGAATTCGAGGGGTCGCGATCCCGTATGAGAGGAACAGCTGTCATAAGTCACACAACGATCAAGTTTCTAGACGTTATCATCAACCTTGTTTAGGCGCTGACGATAGCCCTCTCCCCCCAAAGGAGTGCTACTGTACGCGGCCAGTCCGTGCGTCCGCAGTGAGGTCTGAGGTCTTGGTCTAAGAGATCACCTGGCGCTTTTCGAAATCGAGACGAAGGAGCACAGGACTATGCCAGGATGGGCCGCCTCTCTTCAAGGGGATAAGGTACTCGTGACGGCGGGCGTTGTTCTCACAACACGCAAGGACCTAATAACAATGCGAGTATGATCAGGGGTTCGCTACGTACCGGTTCCGATGTCC
The DNA here is from genome assembly GCA_025769895.1 of Lactarius psammicola. Classification (NCBI taxonomy): domain Eukaryota; kingdom Fungi; phylum Basidiomycota; class Agaricomycetes; order Russulales; family Russulaceae; genus Lactarius; species Lactarius psammicola. The sequence continues at coordinate 331,982 of WTXK01000005.1, read as the reverse complement.
CTCTAAGGTTAGGCGACAAATTTTTGACAGAGATCCACTGAGTCCGACGGGTCATTTACAAGTAGAACCTGACAGACTCGGATCGACCCAGAAGGATATTATAAGGGATTAGAACTCCGCGTTGAGTGATAGAAAACTAAAATTGATCGCTCACCGAAACTCAGAACAACAGTAATAGACTCGTGTGGGAGTTCGAGGAGACAACGTGTGAAACACTGACACCACCAACGTTCATTGAGTCTCCGTCGCAACAGAAAAGAAGCAGCGCCAAGTTTCACTATTTGGATGAACTAAGCAGGAAGAAAGACGTGGGTAGGACGGCGATACCGGCAAACCGGACGAAAAGCCTCTGTCAAGAATCTATCCCGCAACTCCGTTCTTCGACCGCAGAGACAGGGGGGGGATACTGTATAAGTATGATGCCACGGCTAAGTGCTTCGCGCTGGGGCAAATCATGGACCCACAGCGATGGCAGTGCTTGCGACGCCAATTTCCCGGAGGCGGCTGCCAGGCCCGCCATTCCGTCATCAAATTCGATACAAGGTCTGTCAACGCATGTCAGGGCTCCGGCTCCAATAAAGTCCCACTTACAAGGAGCGGCCGCGGCACACAGTATTGGTGACATCTCACACTCAACAAACAGTGAAACCATCCACGCCTGGATATAAGAAACGGATGATGGGCATGAGAAACGGTTGTCCAAGTCGTGTCATTTGGTTATTTTACTCGGAGCCACTCTGCTTCGTTAAGGTCCAAACACCGAGTCTGTCACGGCTGTGGCGGTGGCGACCCCTGTGCCCAGGGTAGCCCATCCAGTCAGTGGGCTGATGTCAATTCCAAAGCCGGTCCCGAGTACTGTATGAGGTTTTATGGCGCTTGGCGCAGCCGCCGAAGTGATTTGCGGACAACCAGGACTTAGGTGAGAAAGCGCCTGGTCCTGCTTCTCACAGATCCACAGATGCCCAAAGGGTATCTGTCCAATAGCCTAGCTCGAGTCGTTGGGACGAGTCCGCGGATGGTCTGCATCAAAGGGACAGTAATTGTAGCGCTTACAGACATAGGATTTCGAAGCGCGCTCCATTGTGCCATATTGGACGCGTTATCCTATTGGTAGGCGCTACTCTAGGTGACAAAAAGTTGTCGATGCAACGCACCTTAATCAACTCCTAATAAGTACCTACTATAACCCGTATGGTGTTAGTGTGCGGCTGCCAGTGATTGAATCGCTACAAGTTTAGCATGAAGACGGGAGTGGAGCTAGTAGTAGCCACGGTGGCTAAGTAAAACAGAAAATTAGCAACTACGAATGAAAGCTGAAGGACCGTTGGCGCTTCTTCGGATCTGGACAGAGGCAAAAGACCGGATGACGTTGTCGCACAGTGATTGGACAGCAATAGGATCAAAAACACGAGCTAAATATAGTGGAAGGTCGCGAAGGGTGGCACAACGCCAGATGTCCTCGTCAGTTTTGTTAGAAGTTAGAAGCTGGCCGGTGCATGCTGTCGGAACCATCTCGGCTCAGGGGGAACCGGTGAACCAGGGGGGGGGGGTTGATTTGATTATATAATAGGGAGGGGGTGAAATGAATGGAATGGTCGCTTCTTAAAGGCGACCGAATCACCTCGGCTCGGTGGTCAACTGAGTTGGTTCGTGCTTTCTCTTCTCAGTCTTCCAGACTTGTCCCCACCAGGCTCCAACTCTTCTCCCTCATCCATCTGTTTTGTCAACAACAGCATTGTCACGGTATCCCAGGTTCTTGCCTCGCTTGTCTTACCCGGCGGTCAAGCTGGCAACCCGTGCATCCAATACCCAAACCTGGGTCTATCCCCGTGTGTATTTATCCCATTTCGTACGTGTCTTTCGCTGACATGACAGCCTTCCATTCGTCCTCGTACCGCAACATTCCTGTCTCCGTACTTTCCCGTATCTCACTTGCAATATGCCTCCTTGAATGGATTCCTTACTTATTGACACCTATTTCCCCCCCCCCGATCACGCGCTCAGCTGAGGTCTTTCTTGCTGGGCGCGTAGCTCGCTACACCCCGTTCCCTTACCTTTTCCATCATGCGTTCCCGTCGTAATCCTTCGCAGCCCCACTCTTTGAGCCCCTACGATCCTTCTGCTGGTGCAACGTCCACCACTGTATTCCCTCGCTCTTCGTCCCCCTCTGGGTTCTCACAGCTACTTTCTAAACCAGCCAAATGGTTTACCAGAAACCAGACTGCTTCTCGGCCACCATCCTCTGTTCCCTCGGAACCAAGATCGAGTACTAGCTCGTTTGTCCGCAAGCCAAAAATCTCTCATCCCACGGATCTTCGTCCCATTCTTCCATCCATGCAGAGTGAACCCTACATCCAGTCACCCACTCACAGCAGGTTAGTGTTTTACCAGAAACGCAGCCGTTGTGATACCCATTGTACCTTATATCCCAGGTCCGTGTTTGATCTCTCCATAGCTCGCGCACAGGCCGGGGTAGATGGCCCGACTACTTCCTCTCCCTCGCCTGGAAAGAAAGGTTCGACTGACCTTGGCGATTTGCGAGGTCTTTCGCACAAGCCGTGGTCCCGTTCGGCCGAGGAACTTGGCAAATTTAGTGCTTCTGCGCCTTCCACCCCCTTGTCGATCAGCTTCCAGGACAAGATACAGCAGTATCGTATAGGCAGCCCTAACCATTCACCAACGGGGTCGCATCCTCCACAACAGCACCCATTCCCTACCTTCACCGCTGCCAGTTCCTCCGCGGATCTTTCCTCCGCGCCATCCTCACCAATATCACTGAGTCCCTCTTTAGGAACGCCGCCATCAGGTTCCAGTGTGCCTATGCTCCACGTCCGTTCGCACTCGTTTACCCCAAAGCTCCCATCGAAACTCTCTGCCTCTAAGGTTGGCCCACCTATCGCGGCGCGTAAGGCTTCAAACGCCTCTGAGAGGGGTTACGATACTAGCGCACTCTCAAAAGACAGGAATGGCATGGCTTCTCCCTTGGTCCGCGGTACGTCACCATTCGCTTTAGGAGGTGGCAACAAGATCTACGCGCCTAGTCCGACTATGTACGATAATATTCCGGCCCCCAACGGTGACACGCCTCTGCTCCCGCCGCCAAGAATTATCGAACCACCTGGAACTGATGCGCCTGACTCGAACAATGAGAAGCGTGTCTCTCAGATTGCCTTCCATTCGGGGTTTGTGAATCGCGCGACGGATTTCACTTCCCCCAGTACACGTGGGACAACATACGGCCAACCTGTGGTTGCTAAGGGATGGAAACCCTTCAAACTGGTTTTGCGTGGAACTAAGCTCCAATTTTACAAGCCCCCAAATGACCGGGCCGCTGAGATTAAGGAGTTGTTTCCATTGGGTATTGTCCCAGCGGACGAAGAGGAGGATGAGGCCGGCCAGCCGGACGAAATCTCAACTGACAAAACAAAATTGGATGCAAAGCCCGCTACTGCAAGGAGAAGACGTGCGTTCTGGGGTCGACGGACACACCCGGAATTAGTATTGGATCCTGATGGCTCAGTGATGAAGGGCACTCTTGAAGCGCTTGTCCACGAGGCCGTTTTCGCCACGACATTCTCATCGCCCCAAGGAACTGTCGACGATGTCGATGTACCGCCACCATCCCCTCAAAAGGTCATTTCGGCGTCATGGCAGGATTTTGCTCTCTCGGTGTTGTTTGCCTTGCCCTTGGCCCTTGGCGCGGACAAGTTCGAATTTGAGTTTGTCCGATGTTGCACATACCTTGTGAGCGGCGCGGATGCGGGCGCGAAGGAGGACGACCGCGCGCGCGTAGCATGGCTTGCAGAGGAGTACTTGCGATTTCATGGCAAGCCAATGGATCAAGCTGCGTGGAATAACTTCCGACGCGAAACAATTCCCAATGCCGTACAAAAGGGCAATGAACTACCCACTGGTCAATCACTGCCAACATCTGCATCACTCCAAGCGCTGTATGCTCAGTCCCCAGATCCTCAGTCATCGACCCCGGGTCCAAATACCGTCTCCCCGAACGTTGGTACTTTCTCACCTCGTCCTGGTAATCATGGGATAATATCGCTTCATGAGGCGCTGATGATGGACTCGATCCCAACATCAAGTATAGCAACATCCCCATCAAGGTCGATTGTAGATACTGGTCATAGGCCATCCGGGTCTGGGAACAGCCAGGATATCTCGTTGGCGCTGCTGGATCGTGACGGGTTCACAAGAGATGTTCTCTTCCGATTCAAGGCTCAAGACATCGCTCATAGCTTGTTCGTTTTCAATCGTTATCTGCTTGAGGGCCTCCCAGAGAATCTCACTTCCGGGGATTGCTTGACGGCTATCCCCGCATCCATCGAGCACCAAGTTCATCCCCCACCAGACTTCACCGAATCCCGCTCCACGATCGAGTATTTGCTTGGCAGCGAAGCGCATCTGCACTGGCTCACCAAGCTCGTCCTCCTTCATATTCTCATGCCAGATTCACCCGCCAGTGTGCGCGCTTCCATTTTTCCTGGCGACTCCTTCTCGCGCACATCACGTACATACACACGCTCGGAGGTAGTGTCTACTTGGGCTCGGATCGGAGAGCTGTGCCGCGTGACAGGGGACGAGTGCTCGTGGCGCGCTATCTTTGATGCTCTGTGCTCTCGTCCTGTGGCGCGGCTTGACAAAACGTGGCGACGTGTGGACTCGGGCGTGCGTCCGACGATCGACAATTGGGTCTCACAGGCAGGAAAAGATCCTATTGAGAAGAGACTTACATTCTGGGGGGGTGATACTTGTGAAAGGATGCTCGCGTCGATTGACAGAGCTAAGCTTGGAGAAGGTGCCACGTTCTCTGTGCGGTTCCTGAAGGTTGCGAAAGATGATTTTGAGGAGTTCCGCACCGCATTCTCGTTATGTCCGAGGAAATTGAATGTCGGGACAGAGGGATGGACCAAGGCCGTGGAGACGCTGGTAGATACCTGGCGTGTGCTTTCCTCGTCCGAAGGAGGCGTCAGCGGTCTGGCCAGGAAGTTTGTTCGGCAAGTTCTTTCGCTGATATGAGGCTGCTTGTCACTCACTCCTCATGCAGTATCGACCAGTTCATGACAATGTCTCTGGCTGTGGAGCCCCGCCATAAAGGCCTGTATGAGCCCCACTTTTGGACGAGATCTTCAAATACCCCTCAGGGATTCACGAGTGCGAGTCTAATCCCCCTACTCTTTCCCGAACATCTCCCCTATGTCTCGTTCATCGACCGCGCGCAACTCCTTCGAGGTCGTTTAGAGAGTGGTGGACCTCAGCAACTGAACGTAGAAGATGTGCAGACCCTACGAAACGGTGAAGTCAACTTTCGTCGAGACGGGGCTCGAAGACGAAGCGTCGGTGCGCCAGATGCGGGACCTGGTCCCGACTTTGGTGGGACAACTATTCCAGTATTCGACGGCGAGCTTGTGCTGCTAGTCAGTCCGGGGTTAGAGGTCACTTCGTCCCGTCCATCGTCACTTGCTCGTTCCAGGCCTCCAAGCAGCATAGTTGAGTCGAGCCTGGGGGGAACGAGCGAAAAGACGATGTCACGCGCTCCGTCTATCCGCGTTAGGCCAGGGTCGTCTCATGGCCTGGATCGCAAGGCGAGCCTCGCCCGCAGAAACTCTCTCCCCTCCATCTCCGCGCGGACTAGCCTGGTGATTCCTGAACATCCGAAGGAGCGCCCTGTACGGGTCGTGGTCAAAGCTGGTACGCTCGAGCGTCTAGTAGATGTTCTCGCGCACGGGCTTCCGGGTATCTCAGTTTCCATTTCGGACGACAACGGGGAAATGCCGCTCAAGGATGGCAGGACGCGCGATGCCAAGCTCGATCGTAGAGATTTCTCGTTGATTTGGTGGAACGTCTTCCGGAGCTTCGTCACGCCCTTAGTCTTCTTCGAAGTAAGTCGGTTCCTCCGCGATTCTTTCTTTAAATGAAATGCTTCGTAGCTTCTACGAAAGCGCTATATCAGCGCCTCAAACGTCAACCTTTCCTCTCCCACAATCCTCGCTCATGTTGCCCACGTTCGAGAAGAGATCATAGAAGTCCTGAACGAATGGATAAGTAGCGGTGGCGGTTCCCAAGACATCCTCGATGACAGTGCCCTTTACCGTGCGGTTAAATCTTTCCTTGACAGCTCTTCGGACCATGCGATCCCCGAATCGCAACACCGCGATGACAGTGAAGTTGTCGAAAGTTGGAAGAACCTCAATAGTCGCTTACTCGGCTTGTCAACCTTATTTACTTCTCAGACTTTGCGCCCAAATATTTCCAAGGCCCCCGCACCAGAACACAGAACAACCCCGTCGGGCTCGTTGAACTTTGTCGATTTACCAGATATTGACAGAATGACACCGGAGGAACTTGTCAATCGTATCAACGCCATGGCTACTGCGGCGTCACGCAATGTCACAGAGGAGGTAGATACCCTGGCTGCCACGTTTAAAAACCCGCTGACTTTTTTTTGGCAGGATCTCTTTACCACTGCAGACCTTTTGGAGATACAAAGCGCCGATCGAATCGCTTGGTTTCTGCCGCGGGATGTGAGCTCTACCAGCGAAGATGTCGAAATTCAAAACATATATATTCATCTGGCGGAAGTTGCGCAAACGGCCTTAATTTCTGAGCTTTCTCAAGAACCACTTTATCGTCTCTTTCCTCCTGGGCTGCGCAGCTGCCTGCGTGCGCACCATGTTCTGCGCAAGTGGATCGTATCCAGGATCGTGGCACCTCGGGTAGGGTCTCAAGTCCGACAAGCTAGAATGGAGCTTCTACTGCGGGCCGTGGAGGTGTGTCGGGATCGAAGCGACTTCGATCACTCACAGCATCCCTCTCCCGAACGACGTTGCGTCCGTACCTTCGTCGAGTTCGTCTTGACTTCCGCTATTCTCAGCCCAGAGAGCCGTCTTTACAGTCGGGCATGGAACAACGTGGCTAGTGCTCGTCGGACTGGCTCAGACACTTTGATTGCGATGCTAGCCAAACCCAACTATCGGTACTCTCGCAATCTACCAGAACTCATTACCGATATGGGATGGACCCTGGAGCGCATGGTTGAGATACTCAGCCTTCCGGATGTCTTGACAACTCCCACGGACACCAGTGGTGTCATCAATTTCCAAAAACGACGGTAAGTGTACAAATGACTGGCGGCTCTCCGCGTGGACTGACTGGTACCTGTGTAGACAACTGTGCAACCTAGTCCTCGACTCGTTACCCTCGGTGTCAGCTCGGCGCGATGTACAGCGACGCGACTCCGACGGAAGTGATCTGGAACGGTTGGACGCTGTTGAGAGAGAAGTGAACAAGATCCAATTCGACTTGCGCGCTATTCGAGAAGACGTTCACAGAGAAGCCTCCCACATGAATGCAGGATATCAGCCTAAACGTGGCCAGCGACCGTTCCAAAGGCTTGTTACAGCTCAGCACGAGAAGAACAAACGCGATCGTAATCTTCGTGACCGTCTCGAGAAAGAGCGAAAGCAAGAACAGCACCGGATTGACAAACGAGAGGAATATCTTGCCAAGGCGATGAACGCCCGTCGGCAATACACCCCTGCGCAGCGGCAGCACCGGATGAAGAAGAGTGGTTCGTCAACTTTCTTCCAGCAATTGATGCGCCCGATATCGAACGCATTTGCTTTGGACCATGTCGATGTCAACGCAACCAGGCGTACTGTTGCCGAGCTGGATTTCAACCCCACGGGCAAGCCGGCGCTGGTTCTCAGCGTTGTTGACGCGAGGATCTCACATTCCATAAATTATGAGCGTTCCTATACGGTCCAGCTCGATACTGAAGACGGCGGTCACTACTTGTTGCAGATGGCTACAAAAGCAGAGATGAAAAAATGGATCCGTACGATCGACCATGTCTCAAAGACAGCTGCTAAGAGGCGGCTGACTTACATCGGCAACTCGCCGAAGCCCCAGCTTGCAGATCATATACATGATCGCCCAACGACTGCTTCACGAGATCCGACAGCTGGTGAGTTGTCATTTCCTAGTTTCCGTGGTCGTGCTAACGGTCGCATGCAGTCTTCGGTGTAGAACTCGAGTTTTTACTCCAGCGCGAGGCAGGAGGCACCCCGGTGCCACCCGGTACGATCCCGTCTTTCTTGGAGAAGTGTCTAGTGGAGGTTGAAGCAAGAGGCTTAACCGAAGTTGGCATCTGTAAGCAATCTTATTTGAACCGTCGCTTTGTTGATGATCTCAACGCTGTTCCAGATCGCATCGCAGGAGCAACTTCGGAGGTAACTGCCCTCAAGGACGCATTGAATCGAGGTAAAGCCATTAGTAATTTGACATCACCGTTATTTTTTCTCATTATCTCCCACAGGACTATGGCCTGTCACACCCTCCACGGACATATATGCGGTTTGTGACCTCATCAAGACGTGGTTCCGTGTTTTGCCCGAACCTGCATTTCCATCATACTCGTATTACGACATTATCAAAGCAATGCGTAAGACAACCTTGAATCTCTCAATATCATTTTGCAGCTTACGCGTGCCCGCTATTTCAGAAATTGAGGACTTCAATACTAGGATAGAACGGATTCGAACTGTAATTCAAGCACTCCCTCGACATAATTTTGATCTCCTTAAACGTGTTGTTGAACATCTTGACAAGTAGGCGCTTCTTTTCTTCTTTTTTTACCTGCCCCCCAGATGCGACTCTCTGAATGACACGAACTATAGGGTTACTGACTACGAAGAGCACAACCAAATGACGACGGACGCGTTGGCTATCGTATTCAGTCCAAACCTGCTGCGAGCACCTCACAACGATTTCCTCATGATTATGTCGAATATGCCACACACTAACAGACTAGTGAAGGCTCTTGTAACCCACGTAAGACCCATCAATCCACTTCTCGAATGACTCGCTTATTGCTTGCAGTTCCACACTATTTTCGATGAGGCGGATGCGGAAGTGGATCAAGAGTACGACGACGACGAATTTGACGAACCCATCCTTGAGGAGGAAGAAGAGACTGAAGCAGAAGCGGAAGCAGAGGCCTCACCTATACCACTAGCTATCTGAATGTGCTTTCGTCTTGGCCTTCTTCGTGACCTCGCTGCTGGTCGTTGTCACCTCAAAATACCTCTTACTATTCCAATCGTCCACTCATTTAAGTACTCCATTCTCTCACTTCTTCTTTCAGGTTCAATTCTTCGGTGCCATTTCGCGTAGCATGGTGTACCTTTACTGCATTTTTTGGACTCTCCGCATTTGATTCTTTAGATTTCCCTTCACATAGCATTGGACTTAGTATCGTTACCCATACCGTCATTTCCTATATTTTTCTGTCTGTAGTAGGCAATCTGGCATCATCTGCTTGTCGCAGGCGACCCTCCAATCGATTACAACTATCAATCTTTTGGCTCTGCAGAGCGAAGACGCGTATGAGGGTTTGTTGACGTGACATAGCCTGTGTCGTGCCTTCTGCGCCTCTTCTCACCCATTTACCACCACAACCCAATTCGGCATGCCACAGAGCACACTAGAGACCGCCAATGAGCTCGTCGCAGGCAGCTTTGGAGGCGCGGCACAAGTCCTGGTGGGGCAGCCGCTAGATACGATCAAGACGCGTGCTCAGATTGCTCCCAGTTCAGTACCCCCCTACCTCTATGTATCAGACTAACCACCTCACCCCGTTTGCACCCTATAACAGAGGGCATGTTTGTCAGTACTGTCCCCGTTTTCGTCCCGGTCTTTCGTCTCAATCCGCCTCGCAGAAAGGGCCCATGGACATTCTGGCCCAGACGGTGCGAAAAGAGGGTGCTCTGGCACTTTACAAAGGTTCGCTTCGTCTCGCCTTCCTTTATCACACTCTCACCCTCGGTGACCGCAAAGGGATGGCCAGTCCCCTCGTCGGGATTGCAGGTGTCAATTCTCTGCTCTTTGCCGCCTTACGGAATCTCGAAACGGATCATCTCTCCCTTTGGACAGCTCTCCTTGAGGGAGACCGCGGGCGCGGGTGCCATGGCCGGCGCCGCGAACGCTATTCTTGCCAGTCCGGTAGAAATGTTCAAGGTGCGTATGCAGGGCCAGTACGGAAACCCATCGGACAAGCGGCTACGCGTCGTCGCGAGAGAGATGTGGACGGAGTGGGGTTTTCGGAAGGGGATCATGCGCGGGTATTGGGTGCGCCATTTGTCTATCACAACCTAAGTTCCAGTGGATCTGAGTTGACGTCGTGTATCTCGTGCTAGGTCACCGTGGCGAGAGAAATTCCAGCTTATGCAGGGTGAGGCGTGCGGTTGAGCCCATATCCACGTCTGAACTCGGATGTGGTGCAGGTTCTATACAGGTGTGTATGTAGTACTTTTTCGTGGCTCGAGATCCCAACATTCGCAACAGCATTTGAATTCTCGAAACGAAAATTCTCGCGTACGTACGGTCCCGACTTACCAGTTTGGGCGTTGCTGGCTAGCGGATCCACCGGAGGCGTGCGTCTGTATCTACTCGTGCCTCTAACGTCTCGCCTCAAAACTGCTGCAGATCGCCTATTGGCTTTCTTCATACCCTCTAGGTAACGTCGCTACATTATCAACTGCCTATGGGAAGTTTAACCCCCCCCCCCCCCCCTTCCCCTCCTGAAGACGTCGTCAAGTCGCGCGTGCAGCTTCGCACGACCCCCCCAAAAGGAACACCTGTACAGTACATCGCGAATGAGTTGAGAGCGGTCGTTGTTGAATCCGGAGTGTGCGCATCTCTCTCACCCTTTATCTCGCCCTCGGTACCTTAATTGGCACCTGACTAGAACTGGCTTGTTCCGTGGCCTGACCCCAAGTCGTGAGTTCGTTGTATCCTTTTGTGCTCGAACCCCTCAGCTGATAGCCCTCAGTCATCCGAAGGTGATGCGCCCTGCAACATCACCTTTACTTCGACTCTAATCACCCGAGTAGCATCCCGGCCGCTGGAAGTACCTTCGCAGCATTCGAGTTAACCAGAGGTGAGTTTTAGATGCCGTTGGCCAATAAGAGAGTCAGTGATTTCCCTTCTCAGAATATTTGCGAGAATTTACTGGTGTATGACCTCTTTGGTCGTGAGGACGGCGCCGGTAAAGATGCCGTCCCGCAGTGGTCGTCCACGATCTGGTGCAAGTCGTTATGGGAGGCACGCACGGGTCTCGTCACTGGCTGCGTGCGCCTGCACTGTGACCCGTACCCCGCTGTTGTGTTGAAGTTGTCCGGTGTCTTGCTTAGTTATTGTCTGTGGGTCTTTTTCTCTTTCTATAAATCGACTTTGGCGTGGGCCGAACGATCAGGAGGGTGGTGTCGGAGGCGAAGCAAACAACTATCAGTCACGAAATCGTCACGATGACCCGCCGTGTCCCTGTTCTCAGCTCAAATGATGTGGTAGGCGCTCACACGGTACATACTCAGCTGACTTGCACGCTTTCCGATCGTGTTCCGATGATTGGAAGACCGCATCTACGGATATAGCACTGTGAGTACCTGAGAGGTCACACACAAGATATGGCATTCAAGGGGGGCTGCATTAAGCTCCTATAAGGGTCCGACTCTGTACCCCAAGGCGCACAATAATGGATGTTGACAAGAACGCCGAAAATAAAAAGTTTATGTGAAAGATTACTCACAACAAGCGTCCCGTTGTCATTCCTTAGCTCAGACACGCTTCGTAACATCGAGTACGAAGGCGTTACGCAAAGGTTATTCCGTGACTCGCCTCAGCTACAAGACCGGGAGACATCGCACAGACTGCCAGCGGATAAGACATGAATTATCGGGATGGAAAAGCATATTGGCTGCTAGTACAGTAAATGTAAACTTGATGTTGACTAACAACAACATATTCAAGAATCGTTATCCATAAAAGATGATGGCCTCTCGCAATCATATGCTAGGTCGCGGGACAGATGGATGACTACTGACCATCATTGCGCCGTTAGGCGATCTACGGGGCTCTCCGGATCGGCGTACAAGGTAAAAAATGCATAAGAGGGAAGTGGGGAGGTGGAACGAGGACCTAGGACTCAGAGAAGTGGGGTTTGAGTCGTTCAGGGTAGACGACTCAGAGAAGTTACTTGGAAAAATAGACGAAGGTGTTTCCAAAAGGGTGGGAGTTATTAGGATTGGATGACGGTTGAGAAACTGGGCTAGGCCACCATACAGTCAACGCCAAGTGAGCCTCTGCAGGAAGGAAATGTGGGTGAGAACCCGGGGGGGGGGGGGGGGGGGGGGTAGTCGGTTTCGCGTGCTCGAGCCTGCAGTGGCAGAAAGTTCCATCCTTATGGTGCGCGAGAGATAACGATCTTTGGCTACGCCTCAGGGTCTGCAACGAGATCGTCTGTGTCCAGCAAGGTCTCAGCGCAAGGTCCGAGTACCACTGTTCGTACAACATACCGAGAGCGAGATCTACGGGGTCATCAGCACTTGCTGGTTCTCCGACTCCAGGGTCGAGGACCTGTAGATCAAGGTAAGCTCGACGATACAGCACTAGCAACCGTTGACGGAACCAACCACACCAACGAGCATAATCAAGCACAAGTCGGCGGCGGGCATAATCAAGAGCGCAGAAACAACACGCTAGAAAAGTCGGTCAAAAGTCCGATAGGCAGAAGAGAGAAAGGTAGTATGTTTACCATAGCACGACAAGTGACACCGATCATTAGGATTAACACCGCCCCCCCGGCAAGTATAAGACCAATGTCATCAGCGGATATTCCATTCTGGAGGAAGTAGCAAATGGGAAGAAGGAAGTATGACATGGTCAAAAAGAAAGTTGGACAAGAGTCGACGAGCTCAAAAGCACACGCTGTGTTACACCACACACTCCAGTAAGTGAATTACGTTCTGTCAGGTGAGCGGAAGCTATCCAGGGTACAAACAAACCCACACCCCAGCCTCGGTCTCAGACGCAGAGAAGTCGGTCGGGGAATGAAAGCGAGACCCGCAAAGGTATTGCCCACATCGAACCGTGCTGCAGCACAGCCATCGAAAGACCGCGCCACGACAGAGTAAACTTGGGACTTAAACCGCGATGCTGTCATTGATATTCTTCACTAGCGGCTACGAATTTTCCTTGTCAAGGTCGCAGGTCATTCACACCTGGTGCTCAAATAACGCAGACGGGATCAAACAACTCCGGCAACAGGACACGACTCTTATCTGGGACAATGGGTGCATCTTCATGGATAGGGCGGTGTGTACGATCGATCAGACAGCGGGATTTCCCCGCGCGCGACTCCACTTTTATTGTCACTCTTGATTTATTCAGCTCTGGAACCAGTGGGGAGATGCAATGAGGGTAGGGTCGCGTTCGCACCACTTGTATGTGTTGCGAACGGGTATTTGTACGTGGTATGCAATGGTTAGGAGAGAAAGGTAGAAACGAAAGAGGTCGTACCGTACACGGGTATTAATAGAGGGGTAATGCGGACCCTGGACCGTTTTACCACACCCTTAGTTCGTCTAGACGGGTACTTTTAATGATGAGGACCACAGGAACGTGCCAAGAGATATCCAGACCTCAGTCCCAGTTCCCACAGCCCAGTCGTATTGCAGTCCGACCTAGCAGATAAGCTCTGATTATAGCAGGAGGCGCCTGTTATCCTGAAGATCCGCTTCAATGCCGAGCATGTTGGACAGAACCTAATAACCAGTCTTTAGACTCCTGTACGATTGAGGCCCATCTGCACGAAATCCTTGGGCAGTTCCTTTCACATGAGAAGGTCTGTTCGATGAAACGTAGAAGACAAGTTGTCGCCAGTACTGATTCAAGTCCAACAGTTGGAGTAACATGAGTCTGAATAACTTGTTGGACTTGGAGAGCTCGAAGCAGGAGCCACATCCCTGTGTCACGGTGTGACGCGTGACGTCAATAGGAAGTGGCGGGCCGGGGGGTTCCAGTTTAGGCAAATCTGCATGTCGCGTCGTCTTGAGGGCCGTCGCCCGACTGATTACCCAGCCCAGTTGCAGCACCTCCTCAACGTTCATCTGATTCCGAGATGTCTTTAAAGGTCCCAAAGGCAAACAACATACAACTCTTCAAAGATGGATATAAAGTGGGAGATCGCAACCGCAACGTTTTCCGGGTCTTTTCTGATGGCTTTGGTCCTAGCAAATGTCTGGTCTCGAGGACGCGGTTCTTCGAAACATCGAAGCCGTCTCAGAGCTATCGAACCTTGTCAGAACAAGTTTTGGTCCAAATGGTGCGCGGTCTTCCTCTCCTCGTGCTCAGGGAAGTGTCAACGGACGGGGTCACAGGTCGAAACAAACTAGTTATCAACCATTTGGGCAAACTGTTCGTGACCTCCGATGCTGCCACCATCATCCGCGAAATCGAAGTCGTACATCCAGCTGCAAAGCTACTCGTAATGGCTTCGCAAGCACAGGAAACTGAGGTGGGTTTTACATTCGTCTGGTCTGTCGCCGTTAGCGCAAACGCTTGGCTTAGATGGGGGACGCCACCAACACAGTATTGATTTTTGCCGGAGAGCTGCTCAAAAGGGCAGAGAGTTTGCTCGTCATGGGTCTTCACCCGAGTGAAGTAATCAAGGGCTACGAGCTTGCATGTACCAAGGCATTGACTGAGCTGGAGTGTGCGTCCCATCTGACTTCAGTTGCTCTACATCCACTAATGGATGGGCTCTTGACCAGCGCTATCAACTAGCGAGCTTCCATCCCCTTTAACAAAATTCGCGCTCGCGCGTGCCGTCACCCCTGCCATAGCATCAAAACAGTATGGATCGGAAGACATCCTCGCAAGACTGGTGGCGGAGGCTGCTCTATCGGTTATGCCAGAAAAAAACAAGACATTCAACGTAGATAATGTGCGGGTAGTCAAAATCATGGGAGGCAGTCTGGCAGGAAGCAAAGTCGTGCAGGGTATGGTATTTGGCAGGGAGCCCGAAGGTGCGTGATACCTCTGCTTCCTACCTGCATCGGTCCCCAAGACTGCTCAACTTTCGACAGGCGATGTAAAGAAAGTTACAGGAGGAAAAGTGGCCGTCTTCACGAATCCCATAGACATCGCTCAGACGGAAACGAAGGGCACCGTCTTGATCAAAAATGCTGACGATATGCTGAACTTTACCCGAGGGGAGGAGAAACACATGGAGAAAGTGTGTATTTAAAGTTAAGTGCGCGTATGTGTGACTCTCATTTTCTCGCCCACAGATTTTCAAAGAGCTGGCCGACTCGGGAGTGAAAGTAATCATAGCGGGAACGACTGTAGGGGAGCTCGCCCTTCATTACCTCAACCGAAATCAAATTCTCGCCCTCAAAGTCTTGTCCAAGTTCGACCTCCGGCGCCTTTGCCGTGTCGTGCAAGCAACCCCTCTTGCGCGCCTTGGAGCCCCCACCCCTGAAGAGGCGGGCTATGTCGATGTCTGCGAGACTATCGAAATCGGAGGAGATCGTGTCACGGTTTTACGACAGGAGCCGGATGGTGCAGGCGTCAAGACGCGCACGGCGACGATCGTCTTGCGTGGTGCGACACAGAATCACCTGGATGATCTGGAACGAGCGGTAGATGATGGCGTCGCCTCCTTGAAGGCTCTTTTGAAGGACCCACGTCTCGTGCCCGGGGCCGGCGCCACGGAGCTGGCGCTAGCTCGTCGGGTGGACACGTACGGTGCGAGTTTGCGCGGACTTGCACAGCATGCCGTACGCCGGTTCGCGTCTGCGTTGGAGGTCATTCCGCGCACGCTGGCAGAGAACGCACATGGAGGTGCGGAGGGGAACGAGATTGTTGCGCGGTTACTGGCGAAGCATGAAAAGGCCGGTGGCGAGTCTTGGGGTGTCGACGTTGATGTGAGCCGCGTTTGGTGCACTTCAGCCTTTCACGATCCCTCATTTTTATTTTATTTTCCTAGGCCGAAACGGACGGCACGGTGAATGTTACCGAGCGCAATATCGTTGACTCGTTAGCAGCCAAAGCTTGGGCCATTCGCCTGGCAACTGAAGCTGCCGTCTCGGTTCTCAGCGTAGATAGCATCATCATGAGCCGACCAGCAGGCGGACCAAAAATCCCTCAACAAGCAGGAAACTGGGATGAGGACTAATACATGTTGTAATGAGACTGAGAAGAGGCCTTGCGAAGTAACGAAGAGCATTTTTTACTAAGAGCGCAACACTGGACTGCATGTGTTACTATATCTACTGCGCATAAGAATGGGGTGCTACATACACTACACGACAAGGCGCGGTCATGGTCGTTGCAGCCTTGGGGGCCCGGTTTGCGGCGTCGTCGTTATCGTCATTTCCTTGAGGGCCTGGGCTGCGGCCAGTAGCATCGCGGTCTTAGCCTTGAGGGCTCAGGACAGTGTTGTCGTTGTAACCTTGAGGGGTCCGGGCGGCATCGTTATTGATGTCGCCTTGAAGATTCGGGGCTAGTGGCGTCGTGGTCTTCACATTGAGGGCCCGGGGCAGCGTCGTCGTCGTCGTCGTCGTAGCCTTGGGGCCCAGTGGACACTGCGTTTCGTCGCCTTGAGGGCCCGGGGTAGGATTGGGCGCATATGGCATGGCGTGCACTGCGTACAAGGGATGTGGAGTGGACGAGACTCAGTGAGGACTGGTAGGGCGCGGTGAATGAGCACCTAAATCAGGGATCTGTACAACTGAATGCATAAATTGCGAATATACGGGAGACAAAGTATGCATATGTGAGGGCGAGAAGGAAGGGGGCGAGGGCGAGCCTTTTCATCTATTCCACCACTTTGCTTCGGCTGGCTTCCTGTGCTGTGCCCTCAACTCCCCCTCCACCATCTGCTTCTCCCTTTTGTTAGCAGCCTCTTCCGGTGTAATTCCTTGGAGAAGCATTAAAACCAGATTCAGTGCTTTCACTATCACATCCCCCCTCCGTGTGGACATGTAATGTCTCCGTCGTGGTAGTGTGGGGGGAAGGTCGGATGGTTCATTGGAAGTAGAGCCGTCTGATTCCTTGGAAGGGAGGGTCGTTATCGTCGTTACTTGTTGGCTCGTGGAGAAGTGCTGGGATATGTTCATAATTTTCTCTATAGTAATTAGTCTACCCACCGTGGACACTGTCAAGATGATGCTTGCTGCTCCTGCGTTTGTAAGCGGCAACACCATACATATAGTCGAGGATGACGGCAGGGGTGAGCGAGCCTCCTGTGCCCCGGAACATCGCATCGATATGTGCACCGTGGATGAAGGCGGTCAAAGGGCGCAAAGTTCCCGTGTTTGTTAAGGTTTCCAATACGACTGGGTTATCATCGTCTGGCTTCTCTAGCTGTTGTAGTGTCACATAATCCTGGCGAGGGGACCAAAATCGACTCTGGGTATGTCAGTGGGATCCAGGCCACTGACGATATTCGGTATCTAAAATTGCGTTCGAAAGGTGGCTAAATATAGCTACCAAAGTTACATACCTTTATGAAGGCGACAACTCCTCTATCGAGCGCCGAATGCACAGTCTTAGTCAACAGGACCCCGTTCTCGACGGCATTGATCCCGGAGACTGTAGTAACGGGACCATAAAGTGGAGAACGATCTCGGAAAAACCTTCCGGATGTACTGGAATAGACTGTCAACGAAGGACTACATAGAACAAGCATTTGAAGTTACATTGTTGCCTTTGCTGCTAGGGATCAAGTGCGCCGCATTACAATCGTCTGCAGACCGTGTGGCGACGCAGGATCCATTTCGTTGCTCTACTTCCCCTCTGAAATCGGGTCTGCATTTTGTTTGACTAGTGGACGAGCCAATGGTAGTGACTCGATCGTTTAAACCACGGTGGTCCACGAAGACAAAAGCCCCTGGAGAAATGAGGGCTGTGGTAAGCAACAGTCGCACATACAGAAAGAAACATTACCTGAAGGCTTGTAGTAGTATACCACATCATCGTCAGCCAACTCGGTGCTGTTATAGTCGACCGGAGGGCCATCTGGCGTTGCAGAAAGGTCTCCACGGGCTCCACAAATACTGAACATAACAAATAGTGGCCACTTGAATGGGCGGACGGAGAGCCTCTGGATGTCACTCAGTGGAATATAGAGAGGAAGCAAACTGGAGATCCATAAACGTTCAGATGGATATCGACCATGACTATGTTAACGATAGCGTTTGACTCTCACCCTTTTGACTTAGGCTTAGGCTTTGCATCAATGTCACCACCTGCCCCCTGATTACATAACCTCTATTCTTGCTTTTCCGGCCCGCGTTTCCGTGCCTCATTCGGCGAGGGTGTAGGGTCGTTCCTGCTTCCTTCCAACCTGAAATTTCAGCAGGGCGAAAGACATGGTGCTCAAAATATTCTATGCTGTTGGGTCTACCATTCTTCCAGAAAAGTATTACACACACGCTGTCCTTGTTATTGTCGCTGTGATTACGGTCTTTACCTTCGCGCAGGGTCGCAAAACAAATAGGGAAAGAGACCTTCACGGTCGCACCATCCTCATTACAGCTGCGTCTTGTCTCCAAGTCATCTCTTCATGAGGCTGACTGATGACCGCTTCTCAGGGAGCCTTCACACCTAATGGGCTCACCCTGTTAGATTCGCTAGCTCAGCGCGGTGCACACGTCCTAGCCCTCACTTCTGAACCTCCTGACACAGGCGCGCCCGCAACGTTGGTGTCTCTACTTCGCAGTACGACCCGGAATGAGAACATCTACGCAGAACAGTGCGACCTCACCTCTCCATCGTCTATTCGCGCCTTCTGTGCCAGTTACCATAAGTCGGAGCAGCGTCTGGATGCGGTGATATTCGCTCACGAATATGCACCCATTGGCGATATCCTCTCGTACAAGAATAGCTCTGATTTGGAGAAAGAACGACGAAACGCTTCATGCGCGACCTTCCTGTTTGTCACGCTGCTCCTCCCTCTGCTACTGGCCGCCCCAGTTGAGCGCGACATCCGTCTTATTACGCTCGTCAATCCGTTCTATGCCGCAGCGGCACGCGCGTTCTCTACGTCCAGACCGACAACGTCGTCGTCGTTATTTCTCACGGAAGGCCAGCGCGCTCTTCGCACGGCGGTTTTAATGAGACACTTACAGCGCGTCTTGGATGCCCTCCCTTCTGGCTCACAAGTTCCGCGCACCAGCGTCAGCTCCCAGACCATTCCAGTGGTGAGCGACAAGGTTCAGCGCTCAAACATCGTAGCTGTATCAGTGTCCCCCGGGATAAGCCGCGCGGACGTTGTTGCATCGTTGTTCGCCGCCGATTCGTCTCGGGGCAGTGTATCTTGGCTGGGAATAATACTGTGAGTGGCGTTATATGTGTTACGATTACCAGGGGAGCTTGTAATTGACAGACGCGCATAGGTATTTGATACTTAATCCCTTTTTCCGTGTCCTTACGAAATCGCCGAGGTCCACACTGCAATCCACGTTGCACGCGCTCTTTCTCCCAACGCCATTTAAATACCTCACAGCCGCGCCAGATGACGTACGGAAGCGCGCACCGGAAGAGGTGCTGAAGCCCGGCGCGCTGTATGCGGAATGCGCGGTGGTTCCTGTTCACATACCAGCATCTTCCATACCGAGAGCAGGGGGAAGATCTGAAGAGGACAAGGAAAAGAAACGCGGTGATGGTGATGGCGATTCTCCACAACCTGACGATGGAGAACTAGGTGGCGTTGCCCTGGGAATGCAGGTCTGGGACGACTATGAACAGGAACTGAAGGTGTGGGACGCGGAGGCGAGCCAGCCCTGAGGCTAGGACAGAAAAGTAATTAGCGCTGCATGCTGGAATGATCCGAAATTATTATGAAGCGCGAGATGAAGCGGTTTTAATAAGTCTCCGATCTCAGTTTACGTGGCAGAGTCATTAGATCCTCCAATCACCTTTCCTTTCACCGGGGATGGCCGATGATTCGGAGAAAGCCAGTTCTTAGCTTCCAAATTTGGTATTTGTTTCATCGGAGTTGGAAATAATTGAACTGGGAACGATGTCTAGGATACAAGTCTGGGCTAGCGATGGTGATTTCACAAGATCAAAAAGGGAAATTGCCATCCATAGTGAAGTTCTAGCGGCAGACACGGTAGAAAAGCGAAAACGAGCTTCGGCCTTCCACACTTTGTCCCCCCGGTCAAGCTTGGATTTGTCTCCTCGTTCTACTGTCGACCTAAATATCTGATTACCGACTGGCCTTTATTCCTCTCGCTTTTCTGGTGTGATTTGAACCACGCTCACGTGCTCACAAGCATCGACGTTACTAGACGGAACTGTCACGACTTCTTCGTTATGCTTGGCTTCAAGATGGTTGAGGACAGCCACTCATAGTCAAGAGCTCATCGTCTTTAACTACTCGTCTTTTGCGGGCGAGTGTCGGGAGTGTCCGAGACAGTGAGGAGCGGCCTCGCGGAGTCGTCCTCCGCTGGGGGCTGTGAGGGCGTGGGATCTCCCACGTGGTGGCCAAAGTCGACTCCACTCTCTGATACCTCCCAACCCATATCTCTCCCCCCAAGCGAGTCACCAGCTCAGAGTCACTCTACATTTTCTATTTCCATTTTCTATTTTTGCCTCATCGGGAATATGGGCCCCATTGAATGGATCGGCTTTTGCATCTCAATCTTTGGGATGTATAGTGTCGTCATTTGCCTCCGCCTTATCCTTCCATGCTACATTATCCCGAATGTGTCATCAATGCTAAACAATGCGGGACAATCTCTCGCCCATGCTGTAACAACTGGCGCGATCCCGGAAATGAGTGATTATAGGGTAGACCTTGAGATGTACGCATCTTGTTTCTGCAACCAAGTCGTATTCCTGACTCATTAGCACAGCCTCGCGAATCGGTTCGCGCGTATGCGTATCGAAAGTCACCGTTCTCCTGGAATGTTCCCGCAGATTTGGCTTGCCGTTCGCCATGGTCTCGCTTGCAGACTTTATTCCCTGGCCTCGCAGATTGGGTCTGTTATGCAGCAGATTGAGGTACGTTGGGCTACTTTTCGTGTTCATCCCACGGCCCATTGAAGACATCACAGGTGGTGATGGATGAGCAACACCTTTCCTTACATGCAACTCCGCAAAATGTTGTTAGTAACTCCCTCACCCGCCCCTGCTGGAGGTACGTAGTCCCAGATCATGGGTTCCTAGGTCCTCACTGAATCTTTTTTTCCCCATCAGGTGCTGCTATACCTATGACCCATATTGTTGGAGCACCTCCCGGCTTCCGTGAATTGAATTGTCCGTTCGTCGCGCTATCGTGTTATTTGTTCGTTTTTTTTATCTAGACGTCTTACTTATCCCCACACTCTGCACACGTCTGATTCGTCTTTCTGCACCCCACACTGCACTTTCGGACTCGCCCTCCCACTCTCTCCTACTGCCAGGTTCAGATGACGAACAATCCCACTTCCTACTATTCCCTGTC
This sequence comes from Lactarius psammicola, assembly GCA_025769895.1. Classification (NCBI taxonomy): domain Eukaryota; kingdom Fungi; phylum Basidiomycota; class Agaricomycetes; order Russulales; family Russulaceae; genus Lactarius; species Lactarius psammicola. The sequence goes on along the minus strand of WTXK01000005.1, from coordinate 310,678 downwards.
CGCATCCCTAACCTGTGTATATTGCTGTGTTGTTTGTTTGTCGTTCTTCGGACGGATCCAATCAGTTATGGGTACCCTGTTAACATCAACCCAAATAAATAAAAAATACTGTGTACCACCACTGATGCTGTTCGGCCAGATGAATGTGATCGTGGGCACTTAATATATTCAATACTTATAAGAGAAAAACATAGTATTACCGATTGTAAAGTCTGTGTGACCATCGACTTAACTTCCACACCTTGGTGGTTTGACGCCCTGTAATCAGTCGTGAATGAGGAATGAGGGTGTCGCGAGCGACTGGGGAACCCCACAGAAGGGAATGGTCACTGGTCTAGTTTGGTGGAGTGTCGTATTATATTAAGGAAGATACACGCAAGACATAAAGTAAGAAAGAACTGGGAGAGTTATTCGTAACATAGAATGAATATCTTCCCTTGCCGTACCGACAGTATCACCGCCCCTTGGCTCTGGTCAATATTGATCGTCTCAACATCATGCAGGTCTAACTCTTTCGGAATCGCCAGCGTCCGCGCCGCGCCCTCCATCTCGAACGTGCCGTCCATGCCCCCAGCAGTGCCGATCCCGCTACGCACCGCATGTCCCTCGCCCTCAAGCCGCACCCCAGGGAACGACACGAAGCGGAGGCGCTTCTGCCCATGCTCGTACGGTTCCTCGTCCTCCTCGTCGTCCGCCGCGCGCACGTGCTCGAGCCACACCGCGTGGCCAAAGTCGACCGCGAGCAGGGGCCGCTGCCGCGGCGGCGCGTCCAGCGTGTCGTCTTCGTCGTCCGCCTGGTCCGACACGCATACGACCTCGAACGGCACGCTCACGTACCACATCCGCATCATCGCGTCGTTCGCGTCCGACTCAGCGCCGGGCATCTGCAGCGGCACGGTGAAGTAGTGCTGTGCGAGGACATACTTGGTGACGTGCGTCTGTGGGTGGTGTTGCGCGAGGAGCACGACGGTGCAGCTGAGCCGTGGCACGGAGGGCAGCGTTGGCCACCATTGTCGTACAAAGTGAGCACTTTCGGGATACCAGATCTGATCGCTCCACGGGTTTGGTGGGTTGTTCATGTCGGTGGGAGGGGTAGGGTCTTCTACTGGGGGCAGAGGGATCGGGTGAATCTGATTGCCTGGACCAGCGATCAGGATATTTTGGATGATGGGCTGGCGGAATGGGAGGACGTAGGACTCGGGTGGTAAAATGGGGAAAGTGAAGCCCCGATTAACTGTTCGATTGGGCTTCAACTGTGTAGTCATGCGTGGCACAAAGGAGAGAGACGGATTAGAGATGGTGACGTGTTGAGCGAGGACATATAGTGGGAAGAAATGTTGGCATGCGAATGTCGCCTCTTCGGAATGAATTACAATGGAGCCATCGCACAAGATACACGACCAGTTTGCCGTATTAGTCTGTGATAAACGAGCATATGGGGATGAGTTCGCTCGCTGTCACATGACAAATGTATCCACTTACACACAGTATGCCTGTATCTACGAACACATATTCTTCCTTGTTCCAATCTAGAAGCACGTATAGACCGATGCTGTTAGTACGACTAATCCACACGAATCCTGCAAGTAAGCGTGCTTCCTGGGTCCAGCAGGAACACGTTCATGACAATCCCCAATGTCTTAAACGATCGGAGATTAGAGAATGACGGACTAATCTGCTCGTCGGAGTCAAGTTTCTGTTCCGGGAAGTGAATCTGCATGAGTTCAAATTGCATAACCTTCTCGTCATCCCTGGAAGGAAGCATTGGGAGCGGATGTAAGACATCACAAATGAGGGAAAAAAATAATGATTGCTTACTTTCCCCTCAGGACCTTCGCCATCGTAAAGTATACGATGCGTTGTTCAAACTCGACCCGACACTTCCACAACTCCCATCTTTCTCCAGGATTCCACTCCGCAATGCCAACGTCGCGTTGTACGTCCCAGCAAACCACCTTGCCGCTCTTTGTCGCACAAAGTGTATAACTTGCGGTGATGGGGGAGAGCCAATCCACTTCTTCGTCTGGCGGCGTCCCGACGACTTTGTACCAGTATCTAGATTTGATTCCCCATCCCGACGCATCGGCGGACTTGGTGATCCCGTTCAAGGCTTCTTCTCCTTGAGGTATGAATGCGTTCACAGCAGGTTGGGGGGTGCGTGTGAGCCAGCCGCGTTCCAGCTGAGCAGCACGATTCACTACTTCTACGAGCTGATCCGTGGAAAGATCAGAAATTCGCTTGAATCCATAAAGTGGAAGCGCGCGGCAACGCCGGAGAAGGCTAACTGCCATCTCCCGGTACACGGGGCGGGTACGGACGGCATAGCGGAGCTGCTTGCACGTCTACAGACGGCATGGTGACGTTTCAGAAACGTGTTGGGGGTTTTTAAGCCGACTATTACGCACTAGTTGCAAGGCACATATGTCCGCGAGGTCGAGATGCTGCGCGATGGAGAGTAGGAGGTCATAAGGGATATTTTGCAACGAAGCCATGACTGGCGAGAATTATGTATTCTGCACAGTTGAGATGCGAGGGGGCCAGAGATATTGCGGATACCACGTCCTAACTGAAAAAAAAAATTGAAAGAGAACGATAAAAAGGGAGGGCTGGGACGATGTTGTTGAGGGGGACGACAAGTTGCGTAAGTCCAACCGGCCCGGTGTCAGGTTTTGTGTCCAACCTGGTCGAATGGTGCCAGTGCGGTGCGTAGCGGCACCAGTACAGCAATTTATCCCGGACCATCTCATCTCTCCATCTCTTGCCGACTTCCAGTAACCCTACCCTATCCTCGCTGCCTCCGATATTTATCAAGCTCGGGAGTAGGGGTGGCTAGTTTGGGGCGCGCACGTTCATGACTCTTGACGTACCCACAATATCAACGGTGACCTAAGTGGTGGTTTGTCGATGACGGTGCTCCTACGTCAGTGAAAAAAGCAAGAATCACAAGCAGTCTGCCTTCAATAAGCGCTGGTACATTATCTCGTCTCTAAGACAAACGACGAGCAAGAATGGGGAATGATTCCAAGGCGCGCTTGGCCAAAAGGGTTCAATCGTTCTACTGGAACTTTTGATGGATTTACTGTCCCCTTGCGGCATGACGCGATCTTCCAATGCTCTATCCGTTCGCAGTGCACCACAGTAGTTATGTTGGGGAGCCGAGTTTCCCACTTGGACACGGACCTGGGAGCGCCTACGGTGCTGCCTAAGCAGTGCCTTGCTCAGTTTCCGTTTGCTGCACGCATATGTCATGGTCGTTAATGACCCGCTACAACTTATGGTAACAGTAAAAAGGGTGCTTTACTGTAGGTTCTGCGAAATCCGTGCATGCTGACGATGGGACTTGACGATATCAGCTACCACCCTTGATCGTGTTGGTCATCGTGATGACCAACATCCTTCCCCACGACGTTTGCACAACCCCGTCGGTGAGGTGAGATCATGACCTGTGCTTACAGCAATTTGTACCCAAGTCCATGGAATGTGTACCGGTTAACGATCATGAAACCGAGCCCGGATCGGTGTCCAAAATTTCCAGGCCCTGCTCGATTGTCATGCGGTTCATCAAAGAACATCTCCAGAGACGCATGAAAAGAGTGAGAACCCCCGTCCTAGTGAATGCCCTTGATATGGCTTGAGTTGGTTGAAATTCCCTTCATCTGCTAATTTACCTCGATCGAGGCGCGTTACCGAACTACCGGCCTACCGGTTTATCATTGTGGCCCATGTCAGGGTGTGTGGGTGTCACCACGGACGCAAGACGCTCTCAGAGACATGAGAGAGAGAGACCAGTGGGGGATGAATCGGGAACACGACCAGCGCTATTGCCATGTGCGGATACAATAGTTCTGGAGGTTCGCTGCCTTCGCCACATGCAAGTCCGTAGAAGAAGGACGCCCGTCGCATAGACCTGCAGTGAACGGGGACACGTATCTTAAGATAGAAGACCGCCGCTCCCATGATTATATGGAATATGGGTGAATGATCGTTGATCGCATTGATACTGGACCTTCTCTTCTCGAAGATGGGCTCTGTCGTACGTACAACCAGAGTCTCTGTGGGGATGTTGTCCCTACTTATCAGAAGTGCTGGTTGATTATCATCTCTGTGTGACTCTTTTTTACGATGCGCGTGTTAAACGTTAACCCGCTAGACGCGCCAGCATGAGAAAGGGTCGTCGTTGCGTCAACGACTTATCAGTCGCGCTTCTTCTGAGCAGAAGATGGTAAATTCGGAGATATATTGGCAATTTGAGTGAGCGTCGGCCACGCGGGGGAGGCGTGTGAGAGTACATCGCAAGCGACTAGCAAGGGCAGGGTCAGAAATTTAGGGACAGAGCAGAGTGTGCAAAGGCGAGGAATATTACATCGACATCGATTACATTATTATGAACGGCGGTCGCGGGTCAGCTCGGAATTGACTAATTGTCCAATTTCGTATTATTTATTATTTACATAATCCTCTTTTTTTTTTTTTTTTGGGTCAACGCGCCATAATTAGCATATCGTATAAAACCCCCTCCCCTCCCTTCCTCTTTGCTGGCTCGCTCATTCTATCAATCCCCCGAGTACACCGTTACTTGTGTATGTACTCAAACCAACTCGGAAGCACCCACAACCCTCACAGAGGCGATAAACACACCGCTGCACCTTCTCTCCCTTTTCATTGATTTCTTTTCGACGCGAACTTTGTCTAACATCACCATGGCCCCTAACACTTCTCCCTCGTCCGGAAACGCGAGTCCCACCCCATCGTTTCTTGACGCACCTCTCGCTTCGGCCGTCCATCCCACGGCTTCCCGCCGTCCCGCCGACGCTATCACTGTTCAGAGTGAGAATACCGTCTACTCAGATGAATATATCATGTCCAAGTTCCACAATCGCGGTGCCGACGTCGTCGTCCAGGAAGGCGGTCGATATGTGGTTAAACCTGTCGTAACCCCTTTCGAGTTCAGGACTCAGCGCAAGGTCCCAAAGACCGGGTACGTGATTTCACGAACGCGTTTCGCGTCCTGGTATTGACGTGCGATTTTTCCAGTCTCATGCTCGTCGGCATTGGTGGCAATAACGGTTCGACCCTCGTCGCGACCATTCTTGCTAACCGTCACAACATCGCATGGCACACAAAGTCTACCATCCAGCATCCTAACTACATTGGATCCCTTCTTCGTGCTAGCACCATTCGTCTTGGCCTTGACGCTGCTGGAAAGGATGTTTACGCGCCTCTCTCTGATCTTCTGCCTATGGTCCATCCCAATGACCTTGTGCTCGGCGGTTGGGATATCTCCAGCGTACCTCTCGATGCAGCGATGAAGCGCGCTGCTGTCCTCGAATGGGACCTCCAACGGCAGGTCGCCCCGCATATGAAAGAGCTCGGTGCCCCTCTACCTTCCGTCTATTACCCGGACTATATCGCCGCCAACCAAGAAGAGCGTGCCGACAACGTCCTTCCCGGAAATGACAAAGGCGCCCACCTCGAGCAAATTCGCAAGGATATCCGCGACTTTAAGGCCACCAACGACCTTGACCAGGTCATCGTATTCTGGACCGCAAACACTGAGCGATTCAGCGAGATTATCCCTGGCGTCAACGACACCGCGGAAGCGATCCTTACGTCAATCAAGGATTCACACGAAGAGGTCGCGCCTAGCACCGTCTTTGCTGTTGCTTCTATCCTCGAAGGCGTTCCTTTCATAAACGGCGCACCCCAGAACACTTTCGTTCCTGGTGTCATCGAGCTCGCAGAGCAGCGCAGGTCGTTCATTGGCGGTGACGACCTGAAGTCTGGGCAGACAAAGCTCAAGAGTGTTTTGGCTGAATTTCTCGTCAACGCTGGGATCAAACCGCTCTCCATCGCGAGCTATAATCACCTCGGCAACAATGATGGCCATAATCTTAGTTCCCAGCGTCAGTTCCGGAGCAAGGAGATTTCAAAGAGTAGCGTCGTCGATGACATGGTTGCGGCGAATCACTTGCTGTACAAGACTAAAGCTGAGGTTGAAGCCGAGCAAGGTACAGTTTGTTCTTCCCCATACTCTTGGATTTGTTTATATCGACGGCTACAGGTGTCTCAGGCAACAAGGCCAAAGATGTCAAGGGTGAACACCCTGACCACGTCGTTGTGATTAAATACGTACCCGCTGTTGGAGATTCAAAGCGTGCGATCGATGAGTACTACTCGGAGATCATGGGCGGTGGTCGCTCGACTATCAACATTTTCAACGAATGCGAGGACTCGTTGCTTGCTACACCACTTATCCTTGACCTCACCATCCTCGCTGAGCTGCTCACCCGCATCCAGTATCGCGAGCTTGCAACTGGGACGGATGCGGAATTCAAGCCACTTCATCCTGTGCTTAGTTTGCTCTCGTATATGCTGAAGGCTCCTCTCGTGAAACCCGGTACGTGCTGTCCATTCTTCACTGGACGTTAATTAGGGTTGACGTGAATGCGAACAGGTACGGACGTCGTGAACTCACTCTCGCGCCAGCGCAACGCGCTTGAGACCTTCCTTAAGGCATGCATCGGCCTCGAAGGCAGCTCAGATTTACTTCTCGAGACGCGCATCTGGTGAAGACTGCGAGTAATATGGCTACGTATTTATGTCTGGTACATTTGTCTGTCCGTTTGATCTACGGGTTGGGCTTCAACAGCTCTGCCAATCTATAGAATATTTGTCCTGTCACTCATCACGTGCAGTGTGACAGACGCGTTTTGATACCCATAATTGGGGATATGAGATCGGGCGTGATCCTGACCCAAATAGCCCACACTTATCATGGCACCACACATCGTAGCTTGGGGACTCGACAAGGACAAACGCTCGGTTTCACCAGTGCCATCGACTGTGGGATCTATTGTATCGATTGAGTCGATAACCTCAGATCCGTCGATAATCTCCCACAGTGTTCCCGAAGTTAGCACGGATTTCGTGCGACACAAGGTGCCCCCTGTCCTGCACCCGGCTCTTGATAGTCCTTTCGTACGTCATGAGAAATACTTTTTCCAGGATGGAAATATTACGTTCCTGGTGCGTGGGTGTTTGACTATCAGTACTCGCACGATTCACCATGATAATCTCAGATTGACGGCACCCTCTACTGCGTTCACCGTTATTTCTTCTCTCGTGATTCAGTGTATTTCTCTAGCAGGCTCACCCAGCTCGGCATCCGTGAGCATGAGGCCCTTTCCATCATCATATCGCTGGGAGATGTCGAACGCAAGGACTTTGAGGCCCTCCTTTCTGTCATATATCCCGAGTGAGTTCGACAGACCCTTTCTCTCCTTTTTTAGTGATCGAGGCGTGTGTATCAATCAGTGATTTCGAGGGTCATGACCTCTCATACGAGCAGTGGAAGTCGGTACTTCACCTTTCAACACGTTGGGGTTTCGCCTCCCTTCGTAGGCTGGCCCTGGGGTCTATCGAACCCCCAACGCCATTCGATCAGCTCCTTTTAGCGCGCGCTTACTCGGTGAATCAATGGCTCCTTCCCGCATTGTCTGCGCTGTGTGAGAGGACGGTGCCCCTGAGCCTCAACGAGGCCCGTCAGATGAGCATCGAAGACGTCGTGCTCGTCACTACCGTGCGGGAGGACATCCGTCATCACGCCCTCCAAGTGGACCCGGCCGAAATCCCTCACTGCATAGAGGCCGCGCAAGCCGGAATGGTCGCCATAGCCGCGGCCGCCGGTGCTCGTGCTTTCTTCTGTCCGGATAGCCGCCCAAAGGCTGAAGCCCCTCCAAGCCCACCGAGCATCGGTTCGACGGCCGCCTTTTCTGCGGCGAGATATAACTATAAGGCGAACGCAGTGGCGGAGGCGGACGACGACGACGACGAAGACGAAGACGATGGAAAGACGGCGGTCGCCATTTCGCCTGTGGAGGTGAGGCGGGCTGCCCGTGGGAAGGAGGACGGTGCTGTGGGACAGTTGGCGAATCCAGTCTCTATTCGGTCGGCGGAGAGGCCAGTCGCCGGGCCCACATCGGCTTGGGGTAAGATCCTCGTCGTCCCATCCCCTACGCTCTCTGTCCAGCCCCACTTGCCGGCATGGGGCACCGGTGCCGATCGTCATCACGAGTCCCACGACCCCTCGGCGTGGCGGAGGCTGCGAGTGAAGACTACGCGTCATTCCAGTCCGGAATCAATTCGGTCTGGGGTTGCTGGAGAGGGGCCGTCAGACGAGGAGTAGCGGGAGGCGCTGTGCTATCTAGACTGGCGCGTGCAAAGTTGGTTTCCTCAAATGTTTAGACCGTGTATTCTTTTTCTGTATGAACTTTCTTGCTTATTTGTAATAAACTCCCTGGTCCTGGCCGCGAGCTTAAAGCTTGTCGTGTGCATAGCGGTGCTGTAGTGAATACTGTAAATTGGCATTGCGGTGTAAGGGCGATCCTGATCAAAGAGATTCCCTGGACCGAATTCAGGCTCAAAAATACAAATTTTGGACGCAAAGACTGTCCTTATTGTATCTGTCACAGGCGGATCCTGAAAGAAGGTCTTTCTGTTCAAGGACACAATCATTCTACAATATGCCCGTGCTCCCATTGTTCCTGAATACAAACTGTGGCGTGCCTGTGGTGGCAGGACACGCCAGAAACGTAATCTGAGCTGGGTTTGCTATATTACATCGAACTTAAGTTCAACTTAGTGCCCACCCTCACCCTATCCTCGATCCCGATGGCACCACACATTGTCTCTTGGGGAGCCACTGCACCTGCCGCGTCACCTGCGTCTTCGAGTTCGCCCTCCGTCGTTTCATTTGACTCACTGTCCGACGTGCAGCCACCAAAAGGCCCTGAGGCCCATGGTGGCACCGAGACGGGGACTAATTCCGCAAACTCCTCAACGGGCGAAATCAATGCAACCTTAACACCCGTCAGTATTTACCCAGGGGTTGATGATTCGTTCCAACGACACGATACGTATTTTTTCAAGGACGGAAATATCACGTTTTTGGTGCGTTGCAATTCATAGCGGCATCCACGTGCAAGTTCTCTGACCAGCATCGCGTAGGTCGATGGCACCCTCTATTGCGTCCATCGCTTCTTCTTTTCTCGCGATTCCGTATACTTCTCAACCCGACTCGCCCAACTCGGTACCCGCGACCACGAAGCTCTTACTACTATCGTATCACTAGGGGACGTCGAACGCGAAGACTTTGAAGCTCTCCTCTCCGTAATCTATCCCAAGTAAGTTTCTTACGTCGTCTTCCACCTGCCAGGTTGTCGAAACGCGTCTTTCTTGCAGAGATTTCGAAGAGCACAACCTCTCGTATCAACAATGGAAGTCGGTACTTCACCTGTCCACGCGCTGGAGCTTCGCCTCTATTCGCAAATTGGCGCTGAAGTCCATCAATCCTCCAACGCCACACGACCGGCTCGTGCTTGCGCGTACCTATGCGGTCGACCAATGGGTGCAGCCGGCTTTGACTGCATTGTGCGAGAGAGCAGAGCCTCTCAGCCTGACAGAGGCCTGCCAAATGCGTATTGAGGATGTGGTTCTCGTGGCGGCTGTCCGGGAGGATGTTCGTAGTCGCGTCCTTCGGATCGACGGGACCAAAGTCACGCGAGTTGTAGAAGCTGCACTGGCCGAGAAACATTCTCGTAACGAAGGCGCTAGCACCTGCCGCGCTAGCCCAGAAGGTGGAGCCGCCAAACGAGGAACCGGTTCTGCGACGGCCGCGTCACCTGTGGGTGCGAAACGAGGGGATGGGAACCCGAACAAGTATTTCGTGAGTTCAGGTCCAGTCTGTCTCAGAGATGCAAGCAGATGATCTCTAACTTGTGGGGTAAAATAACAGACACAGTGGGAAGGCAAGGGTGTAACGAAATCAGCAGAAGCGAACGCCACACAAGGAGTCGGAAACGCAGCGGGGCCGGCGCAAGCAGCACCGAAACCTGAGGGCGAGCCAGTTCTAAATCTAAAGCCCTCCGGGTCTCTCTTTGGGGCATTCGCGGCACCAGCGGGTGTCGAATCTGCATTTTCGTCAACTACCGCCAAGACAACTATCTCGAAGGGGAAACTGCCGGTAGGGACGCAAGAATCCACGAGTACCCACGAAGTCCTTGCACAGTCCACATTCTTGTTTGGCATCGGCAAGGGTAGTGCCCCTTCTCCCTCTCTCTTTGGCACGCCGCCTCTTCGCCAAGCACTTCGCCCAGTCGAGACCAGTTCTCCCAGCGCAGAGCCCGCTACAAAAAAAGCCAAGGTGCCTAACGTCAACCTTGCGGATAACAAAGCATCAGTTAAGTAATCCGGGCACGTTGGCGTTACATTTTGGGGGTGTCATAACTGGTGGCTCGGTCGATCTGCAAAGGTGTTTCTGTGGTCCGACGCCTTACTTGTGACCACTAAGTTCTAGAATCGGTTTTAATGTTAGATGGTGGCCTTGAGCCGTCTTATATTTCCTATAGTAATCGTTCCGCAGTAGAGGTCGAGGCACTACTATTCCAATTCTACGTTACCCATGAACAAACTCTCAGGCCTCAGCGCCAGATGGAACCCTGAGCGCTGAGCAACGACGCGCGGGCACGAGGAACCGTGGCGGTAGGAGCAGAAGCCTGAGCTTGGGCGGGTGGCGCAGTCACGGTATAGCATCTGTATGTCGCTGACCCTAGTACTTGTTTGCTCCGGACCCGACCTTAATACCAGACCAAGAAAAACAAACAGGTCCCACCAAAACCCGAATCGCTCTTGTACACGTATAGTTATGGATCTCGAGGGCTGTTTTAGGGACTCCTCGTGTGCGGTCACGTAACCATTACATTAGGGGGCGCACTACACACAACAGACATACCGGGATCAGATACGGTATCTTTCTCTCTCGATGGCACCTCGCATTGTCTCCTGGAGTGACAACGAAATCTGCATATCACCAGTTCTCTCAAGTGCTGCCTCTATCGTCTCATTTGATTCCACGTTCTCGGATACATACCCGGGTCACTCACAGATGTCTCCAACTGCCTCCGAAGCCCCCGGGCTTCCCAGTACCGAATTTAGAGCTAAGCACACCAGCCTCCCTGGATTTTCAGAGGAGGGAAAAATGTCAAGAGGCGTGCGCGCAACACCTGATGATTCGTTCATACGACACGATGCGTATTTTTTCAAGGACGGAAATGTTACATTTCTGGTGCGTAGCCTCTCTGATTTGCATACCCGACGTACCGACCAGCCCGCAGATCGATGGTACACTGTACTGCGTACATCGATACTTCTTTTCTCGCGATTCCGTCTACTTCTCTACGCGATTTGCCCAGCTTGACATACATGACCACGAGGCTCTACCCGCTATCATATCAATCAGCGACATCGAACGTAAGGATTTTGAGGCCCTCCTCTCCATCTTATACCCTGCGTGAGCTTTGTTAGATCCCCATGCCTATCCGTCGGTCATCGAGACTTGGTTATTTACAGGAATTTTGAAGCGCATGAACTGACGTATGAACAATGGAAATCAGTGCTCCGCCTGTCTACGCGCTGGGGCTTTGCCTCTCTTCGCAAGCTCGCCCTCAAGTCTATCACACCTCCCACAGCGCATGATCAATTCGTGCTTGCGCGCACATATTCAGTCGACCACTGGGTGCTCCCTGCCCTGACCGCGCTGTGTGAGAGAACATTGCCACTTAGCTTGGACGAGGCCCGGCAGATGAGTATGGAAGATGTGATACTTGTGGCGACGGTGAGGGAGGAGATCCGTGGTAGCGCACTTCGAGTCGATGCAGCGGATATACGGCGCCATGTCGAAGTGGCGCAGGCTGGAAAACTGGATCACCCTGCGGGCAAGGATGTCTTTCGGGATAGGCCAAAGAGTGGAAGTACTGGACAAGAATCGGATTCAACGGTGGCCTCAGGAGTCGGTCCGAATGTTGAAGTGATGATTGCAAAGACGATGAGGGTGGGATCACCTTCTGGACCACAACAGGGGGCCGCGAAGGAAGGCGACACTCATGAAAGCGATGTCGGTCGTTCGGTGAGCTTACTCCGAGTTGTCCTTGAGATGCAATGCGAATGATGGGCCTGTTGAAACAATGCAGTCGAAAGAAGTTCCGGTGGAATCACCAGGAGTGGAACAGCCCCACATCGTGGAGGGTTCACCGCAAGACTGTTTGAAGAAGAGTGTGGCTACCTCTGCTGGGCAAACAAGGGGACCACGAAAGTTAGAAGATGTGTCACCCGAAGCAACAGCACGGCCCTTGGCCGAGGCGGTGTTCGCAGAAAACTACGTGGTGGGTGCTATGGCGAGACAGGAAGCAGAGCCGAATGCGAAGGCGGAGACCATGTGCCGTCTAGTTGGTCCAGAAGTCGAAGCGGCCAAGGAATGCGCTGACGCGAAAGAACAGGCACGCAAGGCGCAAGAGGAGGCCGCCCATGCAAATGAAAAAGCTTATGCAGAGGCGAGGAAAGCTGCTGCGGAGGCCAGGAAAGCGGAGGCAAAAACCAAGCGTGGGGCAAGGGCTAGGGCTAAGGTCGAAGCTGCGGCCAAGGCCAAGGCAGAACTTGATGCTAAAGTTGCCGAGGAAGCCAAGGTAGAAGCCGCAGAGGGGGCTCTGGCTGCAGCAGCGAGGGCTGAATCGGAGGCGAAGCAAAAGGCCGAGACGGAGAGGCTAGAGATCGAAGCCGAGATCAGATCCGAAACGGCGAAGACCAAGGCTGAAGCGGAGGAAGAGTGGAAGAGGGTCGTGGAGATGGCTGAGTTACGCGCAGAGCAGGCCGAGGAGCAAATCGCAAGGCAGAGGGCAGCGGACAAAGCTGCGAGAGCAGCTGCCAATGCTTCTACCTCCAGTTCGATGAGTCCAGCTTGGGGTTCCGGTGGGGGCAGTTGGTTCAGTAAGTTTCAAGCTGCGTCAGTAGTGGCTTCGGCGATCCCCACGGAGGAGCCAGCCCCTCCAAAATCCACCAGTCCGTTGTAAGGCCAACCCGAGCGTTGGGCTCGAAATCATCATTTTCGATTTTCGAACGTTTCGCTATCGGATAGGATCGCGTGGCCGAGTTGCTACTCCGGTTTTGGTTTCCCACGACGTTGCTCATATCCCATCGTTATCGCTTCCCCCATCTTTCCATCTCTTTCTCTCTCACCCACACTCACCCTTGTCGCTCGTTACTCACTCGCACACACACCCAAGCCACAGTGGACGCCGACGTCGGTCGCCTCGTAAGCGGCCACCCCGAAGACAGGCAGCGCGTCCCCGCGCCTCGTGCATCCATTGCCACTCCGTCTTCGTCGCATCGCCCACGGTCTCGCCCACTGCACCAATACCTTTGAGGTGTCAAGTAGCTCCACTTGTCGATCGCCTCGGCCACACTGCGCCTTGTGTCAGCGCGCGCTACCTCGGCTTCAGTCCTCTCATTTCCGTTTTGTCACCATACGTTTGCCTTGTGTTTCGGCTCGTCTCCGTATCCTCTATCGTTTGTTTTCCTATGTCTCCTCTTATCCTCTCCATTAGCTTAGCTTAGCTACAGGTCTTCTTTGTACTTAAATAACTTGGTCTTTTGCTGAATAGGAGAGCGCCAGTGTCGCGCCAGTTTCCCCCTTTTCGAATTCTCGCGTGAACTCGGTTCGAGTCAGGCACAAACGAGGGCACTCGAAACAAAGCTCGCTCGTCGTCTCTTGCTCAGTCTCGCCGCCTCTTGTCTTGTCTTGTCTTGTCTTGTCTTGTCTTGTCTTGTCTTGTCTTGTCTCGTATCTCTCTCCTCTCTCCCCCTTTCCTTCTTCTTGGAGTGGAACACCTCCACCTTCAAACTCACTCTAGGACCCCTCAGCGTCCTTACACCGTGGATCTCAGATCCATGGTCCAAGCGTCGTGTCAAGAACGCCTCATGTCCTAGCACGGAACTCGGTCATCTCAGGTGTCCTGGCGGCTCTGGTGCTCCTATTCAACACCCATCAGCTACCAGTTCTACTCCCTGTGGATCCACACACCAGATGTCTATCACGGCTAGCGTCGTTTCTTCACCCACTTTCGTGTGGCGAGTGCATCAACTAATCAACAATAAGCAGGATGGTAAGCGGTTTTGGTTGACCATGTCGTACTTTGGTCGACCGTTTTCTAGGCAAGGCCGGCGATAGAAGAGGCAATCAGGCCACAGTGGCCCCTGCTGAGGTTGTAGCTGATGTACCTAATGACGCAAAGACTCAGAGCGAGTCACTGGCCGAGATGGCAGTGACAACAGCTGACAAACCCATGCCCCTCCAAAACAACAAACGCCAGCAAGACCTGTGACATGGTCGGAGGCCTCCGGCCACGGTCCTCGATGCCCCAGGCGATAAATCTGTTGATTCTGCTCCTATGTCATGCAAAGCTGAATCCAGGCAACGACAAGAAATAGCTCTAGCAGAGGTTGTAGCCGATTCCGAGCGCAGTAAGGGCCCTGCTCGTGCTCTCCCCCTGTCCCTGGAGACGTCGTGCCAGCCCCGCCTTCACCCAGGAAGTCTGCCCTTACCGACGCCACGCCAGCCCAGCCTTGTCCTAGGAGGCTTTCCCCTGCAGACGCCACACCAGTCCCATCTGTTCCTGAGAGGGATCCCGCCCGGAAAAAATACCACTGTGACCAAGGGGCATACCCCTACCCCCGAATCGGCAGCCTCGGCCTCTGCCAAGCCAAATGGCGAGCCAGAAACCCGGAATGTTCCAGACGCGAAGAACGCGGGGGAGACCCTAGCTCGGACAAGGGCGCCATCTGCAGCAGTACAAGATAGTGGTGTGAAACCAGATAGGGCCGCGACAGAACCTATGCTTCGGCTTAGTCGACACAGTGGGGATGACGGTTGGGGACCCGCCATCACAACGGGTGGTGACGCCGATCTGGAAGGACCGGTAAGGCCTACGCTGCGTCTTGACTACATTCGTGAGGTCAGCACTGCCCCCACGATGTCCGCATCCAACCCTGGAACTCTAGCAGATGAAGCTCCAGCATCACTCCTCGAGGGGGATGGAACTAAGCTTAGCATGGCCCAAAATAAAAGGATGGGACAAAAGGCTAAGAAGCAAACTCAAATGGGTGAGAAGAACACTCCGCGTCCTCCATCTGGGGCAACCTCGCACAGTGTAGATAACTCGGTCGTACAGGAACCTGATCCCATCGCTTTTGCTGTCGTCGATACATATTCCCATTGGGGAGGGAGAAAGTGTCATCGTGGATGTGAAGACGGAGAGCGGCGAGGATGATGCGCTGGTGGTTGTGGAGAAGCCTGAAGTCGCTGCTACTAAGGCTGAGACGGCTACTGATGACGATGACCAATGGGACTGGCGAACGTTTGCGCCGACCGGCGACCTCATACGAATTGGCACGATTTATTATGCTTGTGGGCTTTCGATTTATTTGCTCTGCCTCGGTACTCGTGTACAATATCATTTTCTTTGGGTAGTGCGACGTAACATTTGTTTTCTGGACTGCGGTCCCGGCCGCCGGGTAGCTGTCTTGTCTCAAGATCTCAACCCTCGATCTCAACGTCTCAACCCTCGTCTATTTACTTGCTGGAATTTGGCCTAACTTCGTAATGGCCGTGAAGTTGAGTCAGCACCCAAGTCTGCATGCGGGCTCATCTAGTGCACATGCCCACAATCACTGTGTTCTCCAGTCATCAGCAAAATGGAAATGACCTGTCATGACCTGTCGTTACTAGGGATGGCTGGGGCCGGCTAAAATTGAGGGTTGCCAGTCTCGGCTAGTACCGCCAGTAACACCAGTAACATTCCATTTTCCTGATGCACGCTCTATATTCCCCTTAGGAGACGAGCCACGCCGAATGGATGTCGTAATCTTACAGCAGTTTACAAATCGATAGATACCTAGCAACGGTTTTAGACACATAGGCGGTATTTGAATGGGGATTTCGCCGGTCGCGCCGACTTTTCTTCCCACAAAAACTAATTGTAGGAATTAAATAATGAATCTATATAATTTACTTATTGGTTTCAAAGCTATTTTAAGTAGGGATTGTAAGGGGTAACCCCGTGGTATTTCTGCCTGTAACCATACCCGGAAGAACCCGTACCTGTGAGGGTACGGGCTGATGTCTTCATTTCGCTGAGAGCGAAGAAAAACAGCAATATGAAACGTCATACATGCAGGAAATGAGGTCCCCTTCAGTATGAACGCAGCGTGCGATTTCTGGTGTGATGAAGTGGAAGGTGAAAAAGTCCAATGCCGGCACCGAACAAGATGATGACATGCTATTTCTGAATACCACAGGCTCTTCAGACACATTATGTGCGCAACGTCATAAGAACGCTGAGGAGTTCGAAGGCGGTGCGAGTTCCACTCCAAAAGAGAAGGGAGGAGGAGAGGAAGATGAGACAAGACTAGACTAGAAACGTTTGCCGTCCAAAGCGGCGAGACCGAGCGAAGTAACAAGGACGAGTGAGGTTGGCTGCGAGTGGCCTCGTTTGGGCCTGACTCGAACCGAACTTGCGCGCAAGGTAGAAGGGGGGATAATGGGGCGACACGAGCGCTCCCTTTCGTCTATATATTCCTTCAGCATGAAACAAAGTTAATTAAATACAAGAGGACCCTGTAGCTACTACTGAACTAAGGTATAGGAAGGAGGTGAGAAAGGAGAGGAAAGGGACGGAACAAGAGGGAAATGCGGAAACGGAGCGAAGGGAAAAAGGGTAAGGTACAAGAGATGGATCACCAAGATGAGTGGGGCTGCGCAGTGACATGATTGACCGAAGCCGAGACAGCGAGCGCACGAGGGTGAAGGTGTGTGGGCGAGGTAGCGAGAACTGAAGTACACGAGGCGCGGTGACACGCGGCCTGTGTTCGGATCCGAGACTTAGAGTACCATTTGCAAGGCAGTCGACGTCGGCTCATTGCAGCATGAGGGTGGGCAAACGGGTGGATGGCGAGCGACGAGGGTGAGTGAGAGGGATGGGCAAGTGGGTGTGGCGATGTGAGAACTCGAATCCAAAATGGCAACTCGGCCACACAATCCGATCCGATAGCAAGAATACCGAGAATGTGTGATATCGAACGCAACAAACAGTACACTGACCAGTAGACAAGTTATCACTAATCCACAAACATGGAGGAACTGATGTCGAATATGCAGAGAGCGACTCTGACCTAGGAGAAGAGGATGGCATAGGCATGCCAACCCGGGCAACAATGACAAAATAAACAGATAACTATTCCATAACCCCAATTCCGTAAGATAACCTATTTCCAGATAATTTCAACCTCGACTTAATTATGAACCCCGCTCTGACGTTTTATAGGTCCGCCTATGTATCCACAGAGACGGGTATCTATCGTAATGTAAACTGCTGTAGCCATGTCACATATCCATACGCAGTCACTTAGAACTAACGTTGCATATATCCCCCGCCAAATTCAAGTCTCTCCGTTTAACACAGAGGGTGGTCCAGGTAAACAGGAGACCTCCCTTATTTGACAATGGCCAAATAGTAGGCGTTACGACGACATGCAGGATTAGCCATCTCACCTAAGGAAAATGGCTAACACGAGCCAGGCGAATGTCGTAACCCGCTTGCTGTCCAACCGGTACCGGTTGGACAGAGGAATGGATGAAATTAAAACGCTGAACGGGACAGAACTAGAGCGCTGAGAAATTATGCTAGACAGGAGGCGTATGAACCGCAGCAGGTTCCTAAGGCCAGGTCTCGATAGAGGAATTCCGACGACCATAGTAGTGGAAACAACAAGCTCGATTCCAACAACTGGAGAAATGTCTTAACATTCTATGTTACTTGCGATACGACATCGCCGTAATAAGGCTGGTTACAAGTCTAGCCCGACAGGGACAAGTCCAAGCAAACTTACCTCAGTGAGGAGCCACACGTTCTGAAACTAATCAAAAGAGTCAGGGAATGCGGATCGCACCAGGGACTTCG
Organism: Lactarius psammicola; assembly: GCA_025769895.1. Lineage (NCBI taxonomy): Eukaryota > Fungi > Basidiomycota > Agaricomycetes > Russulales > Russulaceae > Lactarius > Lactarius psammicola. The sequence goes on along the minus strand of WTXK01000005.1, from coordinate 292,832 downwards.
GTCAAGGCCGTAAACCCTAGCGCCTCCCAGGCAGCGAGGCCCAGCGTCCGCTCTTTGTCCCCCGCATACTGTTTGGGTATCCACTCAATATCACGATCTGACTAGTACCTGCGCCAGCGTCAGCATGAGACAAGCTTACTTCCAAGCTTGAGAGCACCCGGCGTTCGGAAGGACGTCGTGTGCCTCCTCTGGAAGCTCAAGTTGAGCAGCGGTGTGACGATGAACGGTGTGCCGTTATTGATTCACTAACAACAGTAGTACTGTATCCGCGCACGCACACAGAGAAGGGGGCGAGGCGCGGCGCGCACACACGTTGTCGACTTGTCGTATAGACCGTAGTATCATAGGTAAAGTCGCAGCCAAGCACCTCTTTGTACACGTAATAATAGTTCACAATGTCGCAGATCATATGGCAGATCAACTTGCGAAGTGAGAATCTTTACCCCAATTTTCTAGGATGGCATGCAGCCCATGCAGTAAGTGAATCCTGTGGAATCCCTGACCCTAGGCCTTGCGGCTCGAAAAATCAGAGCCGAGGACGCAGACCCTTGGGAGACGGTTGCCAAAATCGATACCTGGGCGTCTTGAGAAGGTCCCCCTCAGCTCAGCGCTCAGCGCTCAGTCCCGGACTGGCTACTGACGTGGACCCACTACCCAGGCAAGAGAATGGTAACTCATGACCTGACTTGCTGACTTGCTAACAGCGCTACTCCCGGGTCTGTGTTCCAGCACATCAGCATATGCCCAATTTAGTCTTTGATGGTTTTTCGGCCCGAAAAACCAGCTAAAACCGGCTAAAACCGGCTAAAACCGCCGAAACCACTCAAAACCAAAAACTTATCCTCTTTTTTGTGAAAACCCTCCCAAAAACGGTTAGCGAAAACCCCCAAAACCGTCCAAAACCACTGAAACACAAAAACCGCTTTTGGGTGATACGTAGAATTGCATAAAATAAAAATAAAAATATAGTAATCTAGTGACGGTCCGTTAAAAACGCATGAGCATGATGGTCAACGAACGCGTTGACAAAAAACGACTTGAATCTATCCAAAGAATCGTAGTACTGAATATCAGGTGGCACCGGGTCTGAACCAAAGATTGGAAGGAGGTGGGCGGCGCGTGCAATAGTTCTCACATCAATGACCTGGGACACTGGCTTCCTGTGATGCTCCTCCAGAGAAACGGTCCACATACCAGTGTCTAAGTCGGGTTCGTCATCATCGCGGACAAGCCAGTTGACAAATGCACAAGCATAGTCAACTCTCTTGTACTGAAATGAGAAGAATAAGTATACACGCGCGATGACCATGCCTTCCATACCGGGAAGGGTATCATCCAAGACAACATATACGGTATCACGGCGGGGATGGTCATACCAAGATGGCGTTGAGCAAATCCGTTCTTGAAGCATCCCTCCAGTACCGCAAAGATCACTCGGTGCAAAGAATGTCGCAACCGCCGAGTGGTGAACACGTACACGGCCGTGAAACTGCGGCAGTTCGGAGAGAGAATTGGGAGCGTCGTTACTTTCGGGGTTGTCGACAAAGAACAAGAATTGTCGAAGAGCAAAGGGGAGATCGGGTTGTCTGATATACTTGGCGAGATCTTCCAGGCTATGTGGATAACCGCTTTCTGTTAATAATTGCATGAGAACATCGAACGGAGACATAATTGTCGACGCTCACACCTGTTGTTGCCGACAATACCACAACGGATAGTGTCTCCTCTTCGTTGGTGCCTTCCACAGGTGTTCCATCCTCGTCTGACTTAAGAAATGTGTCTCCCGACCCAAGCGGCATCAGATTTTCCTGGGGGTCCTGTTCGTATGTGACACCTGCCATGTATGACGCCGTCGTTCCCTTCATCAACCCTTTTGAGGCAAGAAGGCGGTGGTGTGCTGCCATCTTCTCTAACCGAACCAATGTCCGCAGAATCTGGGGAAGCGCATTATACCGGCTTGACCGCCGCCAGGGCTCCTTGACAGCTTTGATGTGCTTTGATTCCGTAATAGAAGAACAGAGGCCGTTTGGAGAGCCAAACAGTTGAATTGAAAGGGCATAATGTGAGAGAGCATGCTGGCGGGGTAAAGAAATTGACATGCGGACACCACTCCTGATGAAGATTTGGCGCTGTTCGTGGAACTGCGCAACACGTTCTCGAAACCACTCGAGTGCCGAGGCGGATATTGCGTTTCGGCGTGCGACATAACAGGCATCTATAAATGTCGAAATACAACGGACCATCATGGGTGGGAGATATCCAGCGATGGCTCCTAGATAGACCTAGGTACGACGTTCTGAATTTGTTTTTCGAATAAAAAAGGAAGCAGTCACCTTCATGAGTGCTTTAGAATCATCTCCCGTCCATTGGTTGAAGTCGCGCCCTTCAGGAAATCGCCGAAGACCCGGAAAGGACGGGACAATGGAGATCCTAGGCAAAAATCAGTAGTAAACTAAGTATTCGCATAGGGGGCAAACTTACCGTCGGTCGATATCAGCTATTATCTCCAGAGAGCGGCTCTCGCCGTGGATGTGATGGAGATACTCCCCAACCCAAGTAACGAGGTGGTCCTTGAAGACGCCTTTGATGAGTTGGTGGAGAAGGTCAGGCGTCAGTAACTCATGGATGTCGGCGCGGGGAAAGCTGTGGGTGAACGGCTGGAGCAGAATATCAGGTCTAGAAACTGTCCTCGCATGTCACACATCACGTACCACGACGTCCTCATAGACACCAAAAGCATCCCAAAGAGCCCTAGAATCGAAGCTTTTGATGAGGTAATCAGTCTTTTCGTGCGTCCGCCGGTGTCCTGTACCGCTGTCCAGGTTGTCGGGTGTCGCGTCGCACCTTTGAAGAGGTGTTTGATTAGAGTTATACATTGCCATTTGAGTCGGTCAAGAACGAACTTTGCACACCAATTTGAGACGATCCCCGCGAGCCAAACTTGTTCCGGGTAATCTGCAATGTAAGGCCCCAACCCGAATATTGCACGGCGAAACTGTCCATCCGGGCACTTCACAACTGTTGGCGTTGTCATGTAGCGTCTCAGTGGTTCAAAGACGACCTCAAGGCAATTGTGGTATAGCTGGCGGCAAAAGCGTTGGAATTCCGCGCGCTTTCGCTGGGACTTTGAGGCTAGTCACATGGCATGAGACTTATACGGATAGTACCAATTGCCACTTACTCTTTGGTATAGGTAGGAAGGCGACTGGAAGCACGCTATTTCCATGCGCTCGTCGTGCTGTATTTGTGAGGTTTCCGAGTGAAATATAGACGGGGTGGTATTCTTGATGACCCGTCGCGACCGAAACAGTTGTCTTGTCGCTTCCAGCAACGATGGGGACAAACATCGCTCCGTAGTTGTTCTGGTCTTGTGAGAGCTCGTCCTAAACAACTGAGTAAGAGAGTGGCCCAAAAAAGACAAGAAATGAGCAAACCGCCTGCCTGAATGCCCAATGCCCGGACATGAGGTTCGACCATACACGTTCACCTTTGCCGTTGAACTCCTTGTATGGAGCATAATTGATTTGGTCCTTGAAGTCTGGTGTCGCAAGCTGTTCTCGAATGATGGACAAGACGTCGCGAGCGTTCAACTCATACGTCTGCTCCATCCAGCGTGGAGGTGTCGAAGGTTTTGGTCCGGTGTAACTGAAGCTATAGGCCTTGAAAGGGAGTGAGCCAGTTTGGATGGCGTCGATTGTTGCGTACATTTCTTTCGCGTTCTTCCATGGGGCACCATCAATAGAACCATGCTTGATTGATGTCGCTGACCATAAATTGAGGCCTTCGGCGATGTCGGGAGCTGATGACTGAAGTGTCACGTAGTGATAACGCGCCCAGTCAAACGCGAGGCGGTCCTCAAAAGGCGACCAGTCATGGTCAAGCCGATCGACTTCGCTCTGCGTCGGAAGTGCTGTCGGGTCCTGAAGAAACTCACCGTCTTCATGGCATGGCCAAGCTGTAGTCGTCTCAGAACCAAAAAGGGTCAAGAGAAACACGGGCCTACCGTTCAACGCCGGGTGAAAAACTCGAGTGTGTAATGACAAATCCTTGGGCGGTGTGATGCCCGGATGTTTGAAACCCTTGTGCCGAGTGAGTCCAGAGATCGATGGGAAGGTTTTCGCGCAGAAGACACAGAGAAAAGAACGGGGAAGGTCGCGTTGCACCATAATACAATGGAACGTATTAGAATTGAACTTACTGGACTTCAAATGAACTTATCGAACCTCAATTGAGTCTTGTGATCGCCGTTTCCAACCCCAACTGACGTGGCGCTAGATACTGGTCACCGTCGTACTTCCACTTCCAATGCCCGCGTCTTCTGCCAGAAAAGCTAATCCGCAGGCTGTTGAGCCGTCAGCGCGGTCTGAAAAACCAAAGACAAGAGCGAGTCGAAAAAAGGTCACGAAGAACGACACACCTTCCGAATTGGTGGGAGAAGGGATCCCATCTACAGTGCCCACGAACACGACTACCGCTCCAAAGAAGAGAGGCCGAAAGCCCAAGCCAGTTGCAGCAAAGGTAGACAATACACCAGCGGTCACTGGTCCTGAGGCCGTCAACCAACCCGCAAGCAATACCGTCAATGGCCGGCGTGACCCATTGCCACCTCGAGGCGGCAGGAACACTCACCCTGGTCAGCAGATCGGTGTCCAGCCAACTCCTCGTCGATCCTCTCAGGAAGTCGAGGCCGAGCGCGAGCGAAAGCGACTGGAGCTCAAGGAGAGGCTCCAAGCGGCCGAGGAAGCAAAACGAGCTCTGGCCCAAATGGCGCTTGAGGACGAAATGGCAGAGGAAGCTGTTGAGGAGGAAGGTCAACAGCGGCTCGTTCGACCAAATAAGAAAAAAAATATCAGTAAAGTGAGCAGCCTAGAAGAAGTTTTTGACCTGGACAACGTGAGTGGCGATGAGGAGGAGGACGATTCCGAGCCTAGTGGAGTCGAGGTAAGCCCAACCCCAAAGACGAGACGCAACTAAACATTGTGCTAGGTCAAACAAAGGCGCAAAGCATTTTCGAAGACCGAGTTGCGCAATGAGATCCAGGGTAAGACGGAAGCACTGCGTGCAGCAGGGGGGAGAAAAAAAGCTAAGGCAACAGCCCATGAAGGTGAAGGGGCGAAGTAAGTCCGGATCGGATGGGCGTATTCTTATCGATACGAACTTACGTTGATGTGTCACGCTCGTCAACAGCGTCCCACAAGCAGACCTTCTCCCCAAAAAGTATAACAACGCCGGTGCAAAACCAAAGGCTACAATGGGCTATTTTTTCGAAGAACCTATCATTGGTGGTCTGGACGACGAACACGCTGTGGCTGAGCGTCCAGTTTCGTTTGGGCCAATCAGTTCTCAAGCGATGCCCGTTATCCCACCTGGCCTGCAGCGCGATCGCCACAGGGGGAACAAGGTGCGTCGTGTTCCAGCGCGTCATTGGCGACATACTCACTACCAATGAACAGCTAGCTGGGCTTACCCTCTCCACGACTATCAAAGGTGTCGAGGACTCAGATGAAAACGATGGGGTTACACAAGCGATTGTAAGTACACCTTGTCTCCATCGCACCGTTACCCACAGAACACCATAGGTCTATCCCCGTGCCAATGCCGCCAGCGGGGTCCAAGTCAATTCGTACAAAGTACCCAGGAAACAGGCACAAGCGAAGCTGAAGATCCGAGCGGCGGCTGCACAACACCAACACGGAAGTCTGCCCGTTGTGGTGCCCGCTTGTACCAACGGCCCTACTGACGAATACTTTCTTGTTCAACACACATGGGTTAAAGTATTTCTCCCAACCCTAATGCACCTATTCTTCATTTCGGAACAGCCATTTCAAGACTTTACAAGCAAGTCCCCCTCCTTTGTCGCCATCGTTCAACAAGCCTTCAACGCCACCCACCCGAACATATCCTATGTGGTAACTGCTCACAATGATATCGTAGCGACGGTGCGTATTACCTATGACGCTGTATGCCTTGACTGGACTGATCGTGTCTGCTCATCAGGCATTTGAACGCGTCAAAACCAAGCGTTCCTTGATAGCTTCTGATGTCTTGAAGCTCGTCAAGAATAATTTCGAAGACGATCGATATGTCGACCAGTCGCAAGAAGTCAAAAAGTATGCATGGTGGGCCCTCCGTCCCGATGGCCCAGCTTACTACGCAAACCCAACACCAATGGACTGTTCTTTGGATCGGACAAGTTCTAATTATGTTGTGAGTAATCTGTGACCTCCAATCTCTAGTGTTGATGAATACTCTTTCAGTTCCCGCAGGGAAAATACCAATCTAGATTTATCATTCCAGTTGCGAAGAAGTTCCTTTCCTTCGCTGACCAATCTGCCATATCGCCGAAACTCGACGCACGGAACCCACCGCTTGGGTTGTATATCTTAATTCTTACCGCTGTGAGGAACTCTTTCTCTGAGTTATAGCCCGGAAACTAACTTATTATTCATAGGTTGAACGCGCGTTCAAGTCGTACATCGGGGGCACATTCAGTGGCCCATTACAATTCTCAAACGAGAATGTCTGGCGATCTATGCATGACTTCCGTGAAAGCCTCCTCCGCCTTGACTTTGAGCGATGGGATCATATTTTGGGTGCGCTTGGACTCAAGACCGAGCATCGTGCCAAACCCGCACATCTTGAGTATGCCGACTTAGATACATTATCCGCTTATCGGGGGGGCTTGGTGAGCCCTGTGAAGGGTCGTCGCTAGCATCTTTACTAGGTTAGCACAGTAGTTTGGTCATTTCATAACTTGCAGAGAAACAATTGTTTATTGTACGGGAAATCAGAGTTAGATACTATAACATCGGCTATAAGAGTGCTCATGGGGGCGGCGCTGCTCCACCCATCATCACAGCCAAGGAGGGAGGGAAGGTAAGTGAATGGCTAGGGATGGTGTGAAGCAACGGCAAGCTCCGTTGAGCTTGCCTTTAGCTGACTCTTCGCGCGCTCGGCTTTGGCTGCGGACGGCGACATGCTCATCCGGGTCCGCTCATGGAGCGTAAAGTGCAGCGGATCGTCCAGGTTGTTGAGGTTCTTCGTGGCAAGGTAGATGCCTCACAGGCCAGTATCGGAGTACGGGGTTGAGAAGGACATGTATGAGTTGGCGAGGTTGTGCTTCGCGATGGTGTCCGAGAGGCGTGAGGAGAGGAGCGACGCAGAGCCGAGGACACGGTTCCAGTTGCCGAAGATGGACTGCATGGTGAGCATAGGGTAGTAGTCAGGTGGCGACCAGCTAACGCCCTCGACGGCTACGGCGATATGTGCCATCAGGATGTTGTCGTCCCGAATGCGCACCTCCGAACCAATAAAGTCGGGCTTTGGATGGGCTGTGCGACTGAGTGAGATCGGGTTCGGGGAGACGGGAAGTGTTCCAAAGGACCTTTCGGCAGCCTTGACAAGTTCACCGTGATCGACCCCACCAGCGCCAATGAGGACCATGTGGTCGGCAGTGTAGTTGGTCTTGATATATGAGGTGAGGTCGTCGCGCTTGATCAAAGGGATATTCTTCTTGGGGCCAGGGATGGTGCGACCGAGAGATTGACCTGTACAATGGTGATGATGAACAGAGTCGGTTGACACGGTGGGGTTATTAGGGGCGTACCCTGGAAAGCAACCACGTGGAGATGGTCAAACACGACCTTCTCGTACTGCTTGTCGACATCCTGCTGCTCACGGACTATGACGTCGCGCTCGGGCTCGATGGCGCCGCTTTTGAGCTTGGAGTTCTGGAGGATGTCCGAGATGATGTCGACGGCCTGCGGGACGTCCTTGCGGAAGCTCTTAGTGTAGTAAATAGTCTCCTCGCGCAAGGTGTATGCGTTGAGGTAGGCGCTGAGGTTCTCCAATCTGAGTTTGAGTGCATGCTGGGAGCGACAGCCAGTGCCCTTAAAGGCTATGTGTTCGAGGAAGTGGGCGGTGTCGATGTTCGTGTCTGTCTCGGTGCGCGGGTCAGCAACTATCCACACACCAACAGTTATGGTTTGTACGTGCGGATGTACTTCTGTCGCAGCAGTAAGGCCATTTGAGAGGGTAGTGATCTCGGTGAATGGTCTTTGTGAGACTGCTGTCCGCAGAGGCACTGGTCGATGATGAGTAAGCCACATTTTCCTTTGCAAAAAAACCACAACGTACAGGTCTGCGTACTGCGCTATGCAGCGATTGTAGTACCAGGTCAGCTGGCAACGACACAGGAAATCGGTGACGTACGGAGTATGGGAGCATGGGCGATACGGCCCATGCCGACGCTGGCAAGTATCACAGTGGGTAGTGTGGGAAGATTGCCCCACATGCTCAACTATATTCAACGGAAAACGCGACTTAGCATTTTCCTTACACAATAGTATTGCTGCAACTACACGAGGCCCTCAGCTGACACTTTCTCTACCGCCACTGGCACAGTACGGCACAACAACTCACTTCCTGATCATGCCGCCCTTCGGTCTTACCATCACTATGCCCCCAGGTATGAAGTTCTGCGGACGCCGATGATGAAGACCTCTGTGACTCCTCACCGACACCAACTCTGAACGTCTCTCCAACTACTACGGACGCGTCTTCTGACAGCCTCAGCGAGGTACGTACTGACTGCTCAAATGTCCTTCGTAGACCAGTACCTAATCCTGACGGCTTGAAAATAGCCACTCCTATAGTCATGCCAGTGCTCGTGTATGCGCATGCAGGTGAGGGCGGGATTTTACAGGCATGGAACGGATTTGCGTCGAATGGAGGTAAGCCTGGATTTGGTTGGATCTGTGGCGATGCTGAATCTCTATCCGTGATTTTATTGACTCTCAGGACGACTACGCTAAGTTGAAGGAAGCGTGAGTCCTCGATTATCCCTCTCCTTTCTCGTACATGTCATCAATCCACACGACTAGACCATCAGCAGTTCACGATAACCTAGCGGCTGGTGAGCAAACGAAGGAAATTGAAGATGCAGGCTAGATCCTAGGCCGCGGAATACGACAGACTTACGGACCAGTACAATGAGGAGACATGATAGCCCACATCAAACAAACGTCTCCGGAGTTCGTCGTAGGGGTCGGTGATGCGGCCAAAATCAGTTTGCGAGAGGGGAAAGGTAGGCTGATATTCGAGTGTAAGAGTGAGTAGACTTGGAATCTATTCGCCCGTTCTCGCATAGTACTTCATACACAGATACCTACACTACACTACTTAGCTGACTTAACTGAGTCCGAAAGAACACCGTTGAATGCTACACAACGGATAGCCGATGTACTCAGCAACGCACGGCACTTCGAAACAGGTGGAACTACTGCTAGGTGGGCCAAGTATGGTAATTATGTGTCAGCACTACATCCCTTTTTTTTATTTTTATATATTTTGACTGTTTTCCGGGTTTCCAGGTTTCGGGTTTCTCAGAACCGGAAAACCCGAAAAAACCCGGAAAACCCCGAAATTTTTTTCGGCAACTTGCTGATGCAGCTTGTCCACGGCCCTGCTAGGTCGCATGAATAAAACGACCTGACTTACTCCCGAAATGAGGGCCAAAGTGCTGATGTGCCACAAACGCTAAAAATGGGCTCTAGGGTCGCAGCGCGTATAATGAAGTAGCCCGATCGGGCATAAAGAGTCTTACTACTGGGCGGGGGCAGATCACAGGCCTCTGTGACTGGTAACCTGAAGCCCAACTAGAAAGTTCGAAGGTCAACACGAAGGTCCCTCGTGTATAAAGACGTGACCCGGTAGCACTGGGGCTGACCGATGCTATATAAAATGCTCATTAATTAGGATCGCTGACAGATAACTCTGCTGTTATGACACCTCGCATAGTCTCCTGGGGCCCAGGGTGGAACGAAGTGAAGATCTCTCCTCTCGTATCGGGTGCAGGTACTCCATGCGTTATTCCAATTGAATCTTTACTCCCAGATCCATGCACGAAATCTCCAATAATCCCTGAGCCTCTGGGGGCTTGTGCTATTGAGCCTGGAGCCAGACCTGCGAACTTTCCGGGGGTGGGGATGGACGGGAGTGAGACGCCAGATGGCTCACGCTGGCAAAGCGATGACTCTTTCCTACGACATAACAAATACTTCTTCGGGGACGGCAATGTCACATTTCTGGTGCGTCGTGTTATATGGCATATGCCCCCAATGTACTGAGAAGTCCCAGGTCGATGGCTTTCTCTACTGTGTTCACCTTTATTTCTTCTCCCGCGACTCTGTATACTTCTCCACTCGACTTTCCCAGCTCGGGGCCCGTGACCTCGAGGCTTCATCGACCATTGTGTCGCTAGGGGAAGTCGAATGCAAGGACTTCGATGCATTTCTTTCTGTTTTATATCCCGAGTGAGTTCTCAATACCTTCCCCTGTTTTCGGTTTATCGAGGCATATACATCTGCTAGAGATTTCGAAGAGCACGACCTTTCGTACGAACAATGGAGATCGGTTCTCCACCTGTCTACGCGCTGGGGCTTTACTACACTTCGCAAGTTGGCATTGAGGTCGATTAAGCCACCGACCTTATACGACCGGCTCCTCCTCGCTCGCACATATGCAGTGGATCATTGGATTGTTCCCGCATTGACTGCGCTGTGTGAAAGGACAACGCCTCTTAGCCTAGACGAAGCTCGCAGAATGAACATCGAGGATGTTGTGCTCGTAGCCAGCGTACGGGAAGACATCCGTAGCGAGCATATACAAGTAGGAGTGAACACAGCCGAAATCTCACGACGCGTAGAGGCAATGCAAGCTGGCGTGCTCGTTCGTGCCGCGGGTGACGACATCTCACTAGCGAGCCCCATGATGAATGCATACAGCCCTATTTTAGGGCTGCCAAGTAGCGGCAATGATACAAAGACCGCGGTGTTGGAACCCGTCACGCCTCTGAATGGTTGGAATCGGTAAGTTTGGGCCGCTGATGAGCCGTGTGCGACTGATGGACTCTGTGTCTAAGGGCAGGAGATATTACTGAACAGGTGGACGAAGGACAACACTGGCAGACCCCAAGGGCAGAATCAATCAACCACCGGTCCCCGCTCTGCCAGTGCACAGGGAAGAAGGCAAAAAAGCGGTGAAGATATAGGCTACGCGCGGAGCTGTTGGTGGGCCAAGAGAGGTGGGGGACGCGAGAAACAGTTACGAGACAAGCAAGGGACTGGGAAGTCGACTTAGACGGGGCGGCGCGCAATGGCTTTCGAAAACAAACAGATTGACTGTATATCACGGCGATTTCCATCGCTTATTGGCACATATATGTGGGGCATAAATGAGACTACTAGAACAAGAGATAGAGCAGTGGCTACTAGTAAAGTAATTCGGGGGCTCGCGCCACGGGTGCAGCCACCGTAACAATGGCACACACGATCAAGTCAATCAAGCTTAATCAAGTCCCACAAAGTTTCTCAGACCCGCGCAGCTGGCACCTGCCTTGGTGGAACCGAGAAAGCAGGACTCCGTGAGTGGCCAGGCACCCGGGGCTACAAGGGTCTCAACAACGTTGCACTCACCACTTGCTGGCATGATCAGCACAACCCCAAGCTTGCCCCCAACCGCCTCTGCCTGGTTCTGCCGAAGCACAATTCATCCAAGCTTTAGTGTGTTTGGTTTCATTGGTAGTAGTTCACAATCCACTGGTGCCTTCCCGCTCCCAAATTTTCCTATGTACACGTTTGTACAAAGGTTTCATATCTCCCGATATTACTTGGCGGTGGGACGCAATTGTCGGCCCGGGTAAAGACTGGGAGTTTGTTTCCATAGCACAACGTTTTTGATTTTGTTTGGTTCGGGTTTCGGGTGTTCGCTTTCATTACAGTAAATTTCATTGTTCGCTCACTCGGTGCAATCGGCTTTCCGCGCCAGCACGGCTCGCTGCGAGGCAATCTCTAGAGCCAATGCACCCACCAGGTCACCTGTATCTTCGAGTTCACCCTCCATTGTCTCATTTGACCATACTGTCCGAAATTCGGCCCCCGAATTCTATGAGATTCATGGCTGCCACCGAAGCTAGTGATCCCGGTAGTACTCGGACGTCCCATGCTATACTATGGCATGGACATCGCCGCCTCTGTTACCTGGACCTCGGCACGGTCACTGCGCAAGCTCTTCCTGTACCAGAATCCCGTTGTCCCCTTCAGCCGTCAAGAGCTGCGCACCCTGCTTGAGTTGATGATTCGTTCGTACCACATACAGTAAGACGTATTTTTCAAGGGCGAAAGTGTCACATTTTTAGTGTGTTGCGATCCGTAGTGTCACGCACGTGCAAGTTCTCTGACCAGCATCACGCAGGTTGACGGCACCCTCTATTGCGTCCATTACTTCTTCTTTTCTCGTGATTCCCTACACTTCTCAACCCGACTCGCCAAGCTTGGCACCCGTGACCACGCAACCCTTACTACTGTCGTATCACTAGGGGGTGTCGAACGCGAGGACTTTGAGGTTCTCCTCTCCGAAATCTATCCCAAGTGAGTTTCTTACATCGCCTTCTGCCTGCCAGGTTGTCGAAGCGTGTTTGCCTTGCAGAGATTTCAAAGAGCACAACCTCTCGTATCGACAGTGGAGGTCTGCACTTCACTTGTCCACATGCCGGGGTTTCGCCTCTATCCGCAAGTTGGCGCTGAAGTCCATCAATCCTCCAACACCACACGACCGGCTCATGTTTGCGCGTACCTATGCGGTCGACAGATGGGTACTGCAGGCTTTGACTGCACTGTGCGAGAGAGCAAAGCCTCTTAGCCTGACAAAGGCCCAGCATGTGCGTATCGAGGGACGTTCGTAGTCGCGTCCTTCGGATCGAAGGTGTCAAAGTCATGCGAATTGTAGAAGCTGCACTTGCCGGGAAACTCCCTCATGATGAGGGCGACAGCGCCCCCCGTGCTAGCCCAGAAAACGGAGCCGCCAAACAAGAAACCCGTTCTACGACGGTCGCGTCACTTGTGGGTGCGAAACAAAAGGATAGGAATCCGAACGAGTATTTCGTGAGTTCGAGTCCTGTCTGTCTCAAAGACGCAAACAGAGAATCTCTGACCCGGGGGTGAAACGACAGACACAGTGTAAAGGCGAGGACGTAGCGAAATCAGCAGAAGAGAACACCACGCAATGAGTCGGAAGCGCAAAGGGGCTGACACAAGCAGCACCGAAACGTGAGGGCGAGCAAGTTCCAAAACCCTTCCTTGGCCTCCCTGAGGCCGCGTTACAGGCTGCTGTCGATTCTGCATTTCCATCATTCGCCACCAAGACGACTATCCCGAAGCAGAGGCCGTTGGCAGGGAAGCTAGGAGCGACCAAGGGATAGAGCCTCTTCGTCAGTACCGAGAAACCCTCTACAAGCACCCCCGAAACCCCGACACAGAACACATTCCCCTTTGTCTTCGGCAGGGGCAGTGCCGCTACTCCCTCTCCTTCGTCGAGCACGCTGCTTCGCCTAGTAGAGATAGATTCTCAAACTTGGAAATGGGGCGACCGTCCTCCATCTCCCGGCCCAGAGCCCGCTATAAAAGAAGCCACAGCGCCGGGAGTCAACCCTGCAGATAGCAAAGTGCTAGATAAGTGATCCGGGCATGTTGATATTGCATTTTGGGAATGTCATAGCTGGCGGCTCAGTCAATCAGTTTCTGTGATTGTGGTCACGACGCCTTACCTGTGACCCCTAAATTAGAATCGATATTTTAATGTTAGATGGCGGCCTGAGCTGTCTTATATTTCTTCGGTAGCATTCGTTCCGTAATAGAAGTGGAGGCACTACTATCCCAAAACCATTTCACCTGTGAATAAATTCTCAGGCCGCAGCGCCAGATGGAATCGTGAGCTCTGAGACCGAGCGCTGAGCGCTGAGCAACGACGCGCAGGCACAAGGAACCGTGGCGGTAGGATAGGAGCAAGAGGTCACGGTATAGCATACAGATATACCGCTGACCCTACTGGTATGCTCCCGACCGGACCTTAGTACCAGACCAAGAAAAACGAACAGGTCCCGCCAAAACCCGAATCGCTCTTGTGCATGTATAGTAAGATCTCGAGCGCTGTTTTAGGGGTTCCTCGTGTGCGGCCACGTAACCATTACAGGGCGCACCTACAAATATAGACTGGGATCAGATACAGTTCTTTCTCTCGATGGCACCTCGCATCGTCTCCTGGAGTGAAAACGAAATCTGCATATCACCAGTTCTCTCAAGTGCCGCCTCCGTCGTCTCATTTGATTCCACGTTCTCAGATACATACCCAAGTCACTGGCAGATGTCTTCAACCACCTCCGAAGCCCCCGAGCTTCCCAGTGCCAATTTTGGGGCTAAGCACACCGACTTCCTTGGATTTTCAGAGGGAAGGTCAACAAAAGGCGTGCACGCAACACCTGATGATTCGTTCATACGACATGATGCGTACTTTTTCAAGGACGGAAATGTCACATTTCTGGTGCGTGGCCTTCTGTGATCTGCATACCCGACGTACTGACCGGCCTGCAGATCGATGGCACGCTGTACTGCGTCCATCGATACTTCTTTTCTCGCGATTCCGTCTACTTCTCGACACGATTCGCCCAGCTCGGCATACGTGACTACGAAGCTCTGCCCACTATTATATCAATCGGCGACATCGAACGTAAGGATTTTGAGGCCCTCCTCTCCATCTTATACCCCGTGTGAGCTTTGTTGGATCTCCATACCTATCCGTCGGTCATCGGGACTTGGTTATTTACAGGAATTTTGGAGCGCACGAACTGATATATGAACAATGGAAATCAGTTCTCCATCTGTCTACTCGCTGGGGCTTTGCCTCCCTTCGCAAGCTCGCCCTCAAGTCTATCAACCCTCCCACATCACACGATCAATTCGTACTTGCGCGCACTTATTCAATCGACCACTGGGTGCTCCCTGCCCTGACCGCACTGTGCGAGAGGAAATCGCCTCTTAGCCTGGATGAGGCCCAGCAGATGAGTATGGAAGATGTGATACTTGTGGCGACGGTACGGGAGGAGGTCCGTGGTGGCGCGCTTCGAGTCGGCGCAGCTGATATACGACGCCGCATCGAAGTGGCGCAGGCTGGAAAACTGAATTACCCTGTGGGAAAGGATGTCTATCGGGATAGGCCAAAGAGTGAAAGTACCGGACAAGAATCGGATTCAACGATGGCCTCAGGAGTCGGTCCAAATGTTGAAGCAGTGACTACAAGCACGATGAGGGTGGGATCACGCTCGGGACAGCAACAGGGGGACGCGAAGGAAGGCGGCACTCATGAAAGTGATGTCGATCGTTCGGTGAGCTTACTCCGAGTTGTAGTTCGACATGCAATGTGAATGATGGCTTTGTGAAACCTTGCAGCCAAAAGAACTTGCAACGGAATCGCCAGGAGAAGACGCCATGCAAGAATTGGAACGGCCGCACGTTGAAGAGGGCATACCGCAGGAGTATCTGGAGAAGTGTGTGGCTACGTGTGTTGTGCGAACAAGAGGAAGGCAAAAGGTAGACGAGGCGTCACGCGAAGGAGCAACATGGCCCGGGGCCGGGGCCGAGGCGTTGTTCACGGAAAACCGCACGGTGGGGGCTATGACAGGGCTGGAGGTGGAGACGAAGGTGAAATTCGAGGCTGAAGCAAAAGTGAAAGCTGAAGAAGAGACCAAAGTAAAGCGCGAAGCAGAGGCCAAGGCGAAAGCTTGGGCTGAGGCAATAGAGGCCATAGCAAGAGCAAGGGAGAAATATGAAGCTAATGCTAAAGCAAATACCGAAGCGGGAGCCTGGGAGAAAGCCGAGGCGGGGACCAGTGAGAAACGGGAAGCCGAGGACAAGGCAGAAGACAATGCCAAAGCCGCAGAGGAGGTGAGGGCTGCGGTAGTAATGACAGAGTTGGAGGCGAAGCAGAAGGTCAAGAAGGAGAGACTAGAGGTCGAAGCCAAGTCCAAAGCAGAAGCGGCGGCGAAGGCCAAGGAGCAAATCGCAAGGCAGCGGGCAGCGGACAAGGCTGCGAGAGCAGCCCAAGCTTCAGCCTCAAGTCCAATGAGTCCAACCTTGGGTTTTGGCGGGAGCAGCTGGTTCAGTAAGATCGCCTCGGCGATCATCCCCACGGAGGAGCCAACCCCTCCTCCAAAACACACCAGTCCGTGGGGTTCAGATCCGTGGTCCAAGCGTCATGGCAAAAGCGCCTCCTCTCCTGACATGGAATTCGGTTCTTTCTGGAGTCCTGGCGGAACTGGTGCTCCTGTTCAACGCTCACCGACCGCCAGTTCTAATCCCCGTCCCCGTGAATCTGCGTCCACACACCCCGTGACCTCTATCAACGCAACTCAGTCATTGGCTAGCGTCGCGTCATCTTCGCCCATCCTCGTATCGCAAGAGCGTAAACTGATCAACGACAAGCAGGATAGTAAGTGGGTTTGGTCGACTATGTCGTACTTTGGCCGACTGTTCTCTAGGCAAAGCTGGCAATGGCAAAGACAATCAGACCACACCGGCTCAACCTACTGCAACTGATGTGCCTGATAAGTCAAAGGGCAAGACGGCAGTAGCGACAGGTAATAAAACCGTTCTCTCAAGAACGACAGATGCGGGCAAGACCAGCGATGTGGCCGGAGGCGCCACAGCTCCTGATGCCCCAGGCGACAAGTCTGCTGACTCTTCTCCCTCGTCGACCAAGGCCGGACCTACACAAGCGCAAAAAACAACTCCACAAGATGCCACCGTAACCAAGCAACACACCCCCACCTCCGAACCGGCGGCCTCAGGCTCTGCCAAGCCAAATGGCGAGCCAGAAGCCCCGAATGCCCCAGACGCGGACGCGAAGATGGCGAGCGAGACTCTAGCGCAGACAGAGGCACCCCCCGCAGCACAAGGGAATGGTACGAAGCTAGATGGGACCGCAACAGAACCTGCGCTTCAACCTAATCAAAATGGCAAGGCTGGCGATGAGAAACCTACCACTACAAAGGGTGACGACGCCAAGTCGGGAGGACCAGGGAAGTCTGCACTGTGTCTTGACTACATTCGTGAAGTCGGCACTGCTTCTACGATGTTTACATCCAGCCCTGGAACGCCAGCAGATGACGCCCCGTCGTCCTCGCTTGAAAAGGAGGATGGCGAAGCGTCAGGAGCTAAACTCAGCAGGAGCCGTAAGAAAGGGCTGGACCAAAGGGCCAAGAAGCAAGCTTAAAAAAAACAAAAGGGCGAGAAGGATAGTCCGCGTCCTCCATCTAGGGCAACCTCGAACAGTGTACATATCTCGGTCGTGCAGGAACCTAAGCCCGTCGCTACTGCTCCCGTCGATACATATTCCTATCGGGGAGGGAGAAGATGTCCTTGTGGATGTGATGGGGTGAGCGGCGAGGGTGATGCGCTAGTGATCGTGGAGGAGCCTGATGCCGCTACTAATACGGCGGAGACGGCCGTTGATGACTATGACCGCCGGTATGACGGGTGGGGCTGGTGAACGTTTGGGGAGACCAGTGACTTCAGACGAGTTGACACGATTTATTAGGCTCGTGCATCGGTTTTCGGTTTCTTTGCTTTGCTTCGGTACTCGTGTACGATATCTTTTTCTCTGGGTAGTGTGACGTAGCATTTGTTTCCTGGACTATAGTCCCAGGAACTGCCTTGTCTCAACCCTCACCTATCTACATGTTGGATATTGCCAGTAGCCCCATTCGTAATCATGAAGTCGACTGAGTACATGAGTTTATATGCGGGGTTCTTTGCTGCACATACACAGTCGACCACTGTGTTCTCCTGACTCTATATGCCCCGTGAGATAGGTCAATAGCTCTTTGAAGATGAGTTGAGGATGTCGTGCTTGTAGCCACCCCGAGCTTACGAGAAGATATCCATAAGCAGTCACTTAGAGCTAACGTCGCACATATCGCCGTTTAATTCAAGTGGTGCAATATCTCTTCGGTTAACCCAAAGGGTGATCCCAGTGAACAGGAGCCTGTTCGACAGTGGCCAAAAATAGGCTTTATGATGGCCCACATGGTAGTAGCCGTCCCACCTAGGGAAAATAGAAAACCGTTTGACACTGGACAATTGAATGCCGTCAACCTAGTCACAGTCCAACCAGTGGATGAATAGATAGAATGAAAACGCCGAACCGGGCACAAACTAGAGCGCTGGGGGAGTATACTAGACAGGAGGCATACGGACCACAGCAAATTATGAAGGTTTCAGTCCGGCGACGCTAGTAGTGGAAAGAACAGGACCCTGCAATTCCCAGAAATGCCTTAACACGAGGCGGGTGGCATTGTAGAAGACTTCGAGGCTTCAAGCTTCAAGCCCTAAGTACAACAGGAACAAGTCCAAACCCACAGTACCTCAGCGAGGAACGGTACTGGCACTGGAACGGTACACGTTTCGGAGTCCGATATGACGCACGTGCGGCACGAGGAACCGTGATGGTAGAGACTCCGAGGTGCGACCGCTGTATGCTACACTACCATTCATCAGGCTGGTCTGCTCCTGACCTAACCTCACAGTGGTACTAAGAAAAACGAATAGGCCCCGCAAAATTCCGAATCATTCTGTGCTGTAAGTCGTGGATTCCGAGCGCTATTTTGGGTATGCCTCGTGTGTGGTCACGTAACCAGTATAGAGTGTGCGCCACATACTACAAACTAGCATCAGATACAGTATCTTTCTCTTGATGGCACCTCGTATCGTCTCCTGGAGTGACAACGAAATAAGCATATCACCAGTTCCGTCAAGTGCCTCCATCGTCTCATTTGACTCCACATTCTCGGATACATATCCGAATCACTCGCTGATGTCTCCAACCGCCTCTGAAGCCCCCGGGCTTCCCTACGCCGAATTTGGAGCCAAGCACACTGGATTTTCAGAGGAGGCAAAGATACCAAGATGCGGACACGGAACGCCTGATGGTTCATTCAAACGACATGACACCTATTTCTTCAAGGACGGAAATGTGACATTTCTAGTGCGTGACCTTTTGTGATTTGGATACCTGACGTACTGACCAGCCCGCAGATCGATGGTATGCTGTATTGCGTACATCGATACTTCTTTTCTCGCGATTCCATCTACTTCTCGACACGATTCGCCCAGCTCGGCATACGTGACCACGAAGCCCTTCCCACCATCATATCAATAAGCGACATCGAACGCAAGGACTTCGAAGCCCTCCTCTCTGTCTTATATCCTGCGTGAGTTTTGTTGGATCCCCATGCCTATCCATCGGTCATCAAGATTTGGTTATTTACAGGAGTTTTGAAGCGCACGAACTGACATATGAACAATGGAGATCAGTGCTACACCTGTCTACGCGCTGGGGCTTTGCCTCTCTTCGAAAACTCGCCCTCAAGTCTATCAAACCTCCCACATCGCACGTCCAATTCGTACTCGCGCGCACTTATTCGATCGACCACTGGGTACTCCCTGCCCTGACCGCACTGTGCAAGAGAACACTGCCACTTAGCTTGGATGAGGCCCGGCAGATGAGTATGGAAGATGTGATACTGGTTGCGACGGTGCGGGAGGAGATCCGCGGTGGTGCGCTTCGAGTCGACGCGACTGATATACGGCGCCACGTCGAAGTGGCGCAGGCCGGAAAACTGAGTCATCCTGTGGGCAAGGACATCTATTGGGATAGGCCAAAGAGTGGAAGTACTGGGGAAGAATCGGATTCAACGATGACCCCAGCAGTCAATCCGAGTGTGGAAGCGGGGGATGCAATGGCTATGGGGGCGACCGTGGCATCACATTCAGGTTCGCAACAGATGGCTACGAAGGAAGGTGACACTGATGAAAGTGATGTCGAACGTTCGGTGAGCTTACCCCGAGTCATCCTTGAGATGCGAGGCGAGTGACGGCTTGTGAAATCTTGCAGTCAAAAAAAGTTCCAGTCGAAACACCAGGAGTGGAACAGCCCCACGTCGCGGAGCGGACATCAACGGGTGGCGGTGGGTGGGGCTCTGCAACGGGTAACAACAGTAGGTCTAACTCGGGGTGGTTCGGGATGGATCCAATGAGCAAGTCGGTCAACGCGTCGACCACGGACCTCCTGAGTGATTGTTTGAATGCCGACTCTATTTCGGGGCACGCCCCCGCAGAAAGTGGCGGGTCACAGTTGCCGCCTCTTATGGGTGAGGCCCCAGGAGAGACACCCGGAGAAGGAACACTCCAAGAAGAGGCCCATACCGGGGAACACTTCACGGTCAAGACCGATGTTCCAGATGTAGCTGATGTGGCCACTGCTGGGGTGACCACAGCCGGCGACTCGCCTGAGGGAGGCGAGGGAGGCGGTGGAGGTGAAGAAAATTGGGAGAAGATGGCTGACGATGAATGGGGCATCCCAGTGAAGATGAAGAAGAAGAAGGGGGGTACAGCAGTCATCCCTGGCGCTGGAGGTGGCGACGATTGTGCGACTGCTCCGGTGAAGACGAGGAAGAAGAAGAAGATTAGACTCGTGACCAGCCGTTCGAATGAGGGAGAGGGGTCGCAAGCGACTGGAGGATCCGCGATTCTGTCGAGCGTCCTAAGCGCAGCCAGCACCTCATAGAGCGAACGGTCACCGGTCTAGAAGGTGGGTATGAATGTGGATACACCAGTCATCCCTAGCGCTGGACGAGGTGGTGACGATTAGGTGACTGCTGGTGTTGGCGCAAAAATGATGAAGTAATAAAGCATGACTATACGTATGATGTATATTCGAGCGTCTTGTACATCACCGCAGGAAGAGTGTGGCCACGTCTGCAAGCAAACAAGAGGGATGCGAAAGCTAGAAGATACATCACTGGCACCCGAAGCTGCAGCATGTGAACGAGCTGAAAATGCGACCGCAAGAACGGGATGAGAAAAGTGATGGCTAAGAAGCAAGCTCAGGTGAAAAAGGGCAAAGAACTGTCCGCATCCTCCTGGGTGGGAAATGACGTGCGAGTAGACGTGAGGACGACGGGAACCGTGACGGTGCACCGGTGATTGTGGAGAGGCCTGGCGCCGCTACAAAGACGACGACATTTCTGATGACGGCGCGTGGGATTGTTGCGAATATAGTGAGTGTTTGCACCGGCCGACAGGCCCACACGAGTCGACACGCTTTATGGGCTTGTGTGCCGGTTTTCGGTTACATGAGTACTCATGCACGATATCTTTTTATCTTTTTTTCTATAAAGCGTGACATGTTCAACTTGGTAGCCACCTCACCGGAAGAGGATATTCGAAGCAGTCACTTGAACCATCCCACCAGGGAAAATAGCAAACACAAGCCAGGTGAATGTCGTAAAAGTCCGGTTACTACAGTGGATAAACAGGGGAAATGAAAACGCCTACTGTAGCGGGACATGATTTGAAGCACGGTGAGAGAATACTAGGCTGGCGTCCTAACCATAGCAGGTTACTAAGGTCTCAACAGAGGAAACCCGACGACACTACTAAGTAGAGGGCCTCAAAGCCTCAAGCCCAACAGTGAATAAGTCCAGATCTACCCTGGCGGGGAACGGTTTACGTTTCCGATACGACGACACGTGAGACACGAAGAATGCACATTAAAAGTAACCGTGGCAACAGGGTTGGGTTCACGACGACCTTCGAGTTGGTACCAAGAAAAACGAACAAGTCCTGCCAAACTCCGAATAATTCTTGTACTGACCTCCTTCAAATGTTTATGGACCCGAAGTTATGGATCCGAAGCACTGTTTTAGGGGTTCCCAAGGGGTCACGTAACCATTGCCGGTGCAGGGTGCCACGTACTACAAACCGGCATCAGATAGTACAGTATCATCCTTCTCTTGATAGCACCTCGTGTCGTCTCCTGGAATGACAACGTAATCTTCATATCACCAGTCTCTCAAGTACCACCTCCATCGTCTCATTTGACACCACATCCTCAGATACGTTACCCGAGTCGCTCGCAGATGTCTCAAATTGCCTCCGAAGTCCCCGGGATTCCCATTGGCAGTGCCGAATTTGGAGCTAAGCATACAAGCCCTCCTGGATTTCCAGAGGGGAGAGCACTAAGAGACGCAATACCTGACGATTCGTTCATACGACATGGTACGTACTTTTTCAGGGACGGAAATGTCACATTTCTGGTGCGTGGCCTTCTGTAATTTGCATACCCGACGTACTGACCTACCCCTAGGTGGACGATACGATGTACTGCGTCCATCGATACTTCTTCTCTCGCGATTCCGTCTACTTCTCTACACGATTTGCCCAGCTTGGCATTCGTGACCACGAAGCCTTGCCCACTATCATATCAATAGGCGACGTCGAACGTAATGATTTTGAGGCCCTCCTCTCCATCTTATACCCTGCGTGAGCTTTGTTGGATCTCCGTGCTTACCCGTCGGTCAACGAGACTTGGTTATAGGAATTTTGGGGTGCACGAACTGACATACGAACAATGGAAATCAGTGCTCCATCTTTCTACGCGCTGGGGCTTTGCCTCTCTTCGCAAGCTCGCCCTCAAGTCTATCAAACCTCCCACATCGCACGATCAATTCATACTTGCGCGCACTTATTCGATCGACCACTGGGTACTCCCCGCCCTGACCGCACTGTGTGAGAGAACACTACCACTTAGCCTGGATGAGGCCCTGCAGATGAGTATGGAAGATGTGATACTGGTTGCGACGGTACGGGAGGAGGTCCGTGGTGGTGCGCTTCGAATCAACGCGGCTGATTTACCGTGCCACATGGCCGAGGCCATAGCCCAACAGGCGAAACCCAAGGCCGAGATAAAAGCAAAAACTGACGCGGAGGCAAAGGCTAAGGCTGAAGCCGAGGCAATGCTAAAGAAGCTGAGGCCCAGAAGGCAAAACTCGAAACTGAGGCTAAAGCGAAAGCTGAAGCCAGGGCCAAGGCAAAACGCAAAGCAGAGGCCAATGATCAGGAGAAAGCTAATGCTACAGTCGCCGGGGAAGCCAAGGTAAAAGCCGCAGAGGAGGCGAGGGCTGCAGCAGCGAAGGCGGAACTGGAGGTGAAGCATAAGGCCGAGAAGGAGAAGCTACAGATCGGAGCCGAGTCAAAATCAGAAGCGGAAAAGGCTAAGATGGAGGCGGAGGAAGAGAGGAAGAGGATCGAGATGGAGAAGGCTGGGTTACGCGCAAAGCAGGCCGAGGTGCAAATCCCAAGGCAGATCGTCACGGACAGGGCTGCAGGAGCAACTGCCAATACTTCGGCCTCCAGTCCAATGAGTCTAGCTTGGGGTTCAGGTGGGAGCGGCTGGTTCGAATGTATACAAGGTGCGTCAGGAGCGGCCTTAGTGATTACCCCCACGGAAGAGCCAGCTCCTCCAAAGTTCACCAGTTCCTTGGAACTCAAATCCGTGGTCCAAGCGTTATGCCCAGAACGCCTCATCTCCTAGCACGGAACTCGGTCCTCTCAGTGGTCTTGGTTGCCCTGGTACTCCTATTCCACACTCATCGACCACTAGTTCTAATCCCCGTGGATCTACGGCCCACACACCCCGAGACGTCTATCACAGCAGCACCGTCATCGGCTAGTGTTGTGTCTTCTTCACCCGCCCTCGTATCGCAAGAGCGTAAACCGATCGACTCGGACAAGCAGGATGGTAAGCGGTTTTGGTTCACTATGTCGTACTTTGGCCGACCGTTTTCTAGGCAAAAGTGGCGATGGAAAAGGCAATCAGGTCCACAACGGCTCTCTCCGCTGAGGCTGCAGCTGATGTGCCTGACGCGGCCAAGAGCGAGACAGCAGTGGCGACGGCTGATAAACCCATCCTCTCTAACACGATAGATGCGAACAATGCCAGTGATGCAACCGGAGGCGCCACAGCTCCTGATGTCCTTTGACGACAAGTCTGCTGATTCCACTCCCACGTCAAGCAAAGCTGAATCCACGCAAGCGCAAGAGACAACTCCGGAAGAGGTCATGGCTGACTCCGAGCCCAACAAGGACCCCCCTCCTGCGTCAACTGCTTCCGCTGCCCCCGCGGACGCCACGCCAGCCCCACCTGTGCCCGGGAAGGATCTTGCCCCCGAAAAGGATGCCACCGTGACCAAGGAGCATGCCCCTACCGCCGAATCGGCAGCCTCGGCCTTTGCCAAGCCGAATGGAGGGCTAGGAGTTCTAAATGTTCCAGACGCAGACGCGAAGAAGGCGAGCGAGACTCCAGCGCAGACAGAGTCATCTCTTCCAACAAAAAGGAATGGCGAGAGACTAGATGGGGCCGCGACAGTACCTGCGCTTCAGCCCTGTCAGAATGGCGAGGCTGGTGGTGAGAAACCCACCACCGGAAAAAGCGACGACGCCAAACTGGAAGGACCAGTGAAGTCTGCGCTGCGCCTTGACCACATTCATGAAGTCAGCACTACCTTCGCGATTCCTACATCCAGTCCTAGAATCCCAGTAGACGAAGCTTCGTCGTCATCGCTCGAGAGGGAGGATGGTGGCGAAGCGTCAGGAGCTAAGCTCAGCAGGAACCAAAAGAAAAGACTGAGAGCAAGGGCCAAGAAGGAAAAGGCTAGGAAGCAAGTTCAAAAGCATGAGAAGAACAGTCCGCGTCCTCCATCTGGTGCAACCTCGAACGGTGTAGATAACTCGGTCGTACAAGAACCTACGCCCATCGCTACTGCTCCTGTCGATGATCCTGTTTGGGAAGGAGAAGGTGTGCTTGTAGATGTGGGGGTGGAAAGCGGAGAGGATGATGCGCTGGTGGTTGTGGAGAAGCTGGATGCCGCTGCTACACCCGGGCCGGTAGAAACGGCTGCCACTGGCAGTGCTGATGACACCGCTGACGATGACGAGTGGGGCTGGTGAACGTTTGCGCCGACCGGCGAACCCATACGAGTAGTGATGCCGCGAGTTAGAGTCCACACCGGTGTGAACTCGAACTCGGACCGAACTTTGACAACTTGTCACGACTCTTATGTAAAGAGAATGAGATGTTCTTTCTGTCTCCTAATTTTTTTTTTCAATAATATTTTGATTTGACGGAAATGAAACACAAATCGTTTTCATAAGGGGTGTGGGTTCCTGGTGGCCCCTACCTTGTGTCGTTGAGATGGAGGCGGATGGTACACCATGGTGCTCAAGCTGGGAGGTGATGAACTCGAGCGTGTCTGGGTGCGGCGCAACAAACTGAGCGACCTGCTCCTTTGACGGGTGTGCACTATATCTGCAACTGAATAGCGACACACGTGAATACATCGTGCGCGGAGGAGTGTTGGAGAGGACGTGCTTTGGACTCCTTGGATCGCAAAAACCACATACGCAGTAACGCTGCCGTTGGAGGTGGTGCGCACGTCCAACTCAGCTTGCACACCTTCAGGACGCTCGAATCGCATCGCCCAAAGCAGCGTCGCAATATCGATCACCAACGTGCCTTCCGCAACGTATCGCCTGGGGCATATGCGCCGCCCAAACGACATGCATCCCTTCTCCATGCCGTCCAGCACTTTGACCTGTCGATTCTCGTCCAGATATATAGCCGGGTTGAACCGCTCTACATCGGTTCCAGACACGTCCGGCTCTGACTTGATCAGACGCATGTTCTGGAGACAGATCGTGCCCTTGGGTATAAACATGCCCTCGTACCAGTCGTCCGTACTCGAGGCGTGCGGAACACCAAAGGGAACCGTGAGCGACCAGCGCAATGTCTCTTTGACCATTGCACGGATGTAAAGAAGAGAGGGAAGATCAGCAAAGTCCGATGGACGAGCGCTGCCCACTGCCTCGTCTATCTCGGCGTGCGCCAGGTTTTGAACCTCGGGGTACGCGAGCATGGTGAAGAGCCACCACAGGAGCGTAGAAGATGTTGTATCTCCACCTGCAGTGCTACAGTGGGTGATACCTTGAGATATTCCCAGGCAGCACATGTTTGGAACCTACAGCATCTCACCAACGAGCCAAGTTTGCTCGCGTTTCGAAGGTCGTGTTTACTCTGATTTGTGATCACTGTAGCACCGAGACTTGGTCGGTCGATTCCATTTCATTCACCCGGTGTTGGAAATTATATGCCACCTCATCGGCATGCCACTACTGTGAGAACTTACTAGGTCGTCTGCAACTTTGCCGAGAAGAGCTTCGTACATGAGGAAATCTTGGACGAACCAGTACTCTGCGTCCCATTTCCACTTGGCAAACATGCACGGCATGATTAGAAGTAACAACCGCAATATACTCATATGCTCGAAATATGTCTCATCCAAGTGAAATATTCAACCGGGGCCGCATGTCATGCCGCATCTCGTGCAACATGCGCTCCACATGTTTCACGACTCCGATGACAACTGGATCATCTTCTGAATATACCGGCGGAAAATGGTAATTGACGGACAACATAACTCACGTTGCGTGTCGCTGGAGATGCTTTTCCGGATCGGACGGACTCTTTATGAGCGCAAGCGCCAACATGATGGCTTCGCGACCTTGGATGGGGTGGAAGTGATGTACAACCGATTTGGAGAAACCTTCCACGACGACACGACAGAGGCGGCGCCATCTATGGAAGATCAGAGCATGTAAAAGACGGAGACAGTGTGTCAATGGCGTCAAGGGGAGTACCAGGTTCTTCGTTGAGAATCTCCTGCACTTATGTAGTGCTGGCGATCCGAGTATATGTTGGATCGCTTCTCGAGCAAATCAATGGCGACGTGCTGGCGGTTGATTACGAGGACTCCCTGCCCAAGGGCGTTTATATTCATCATCTTGTCTGTAAGAAGAAGAAAAAACATGGGCAGGTTTCTGGAGGTATTGGGAATGTGGAATGTCACCGTATTCGTCCCTGCGTTGTGGTGACACCAACCAATCCTGGTCTGCGATGTGAAAAACATTGCCAACAATAGGAGGCCTTTGGGACCTGGTGGAAATTTACGGAAGGTTCTCCGAGAGAGTCTGGCTATGAGCTAGAGGATGGAGCCGACGAGGGGAGCCGCAGCAATGAGGTCCAATAGGAGGTCAGTCGGGCGGTCACTGTGAACACCGGGGATCCAAATAAAACGAGCAACTCCAGAAGAATGCTGATTACTCATGGGAGTGAGAGTGGTCTAAGACAGCACAACGAAGACATTTTTTTTTTTGCTGGCACATATTAAGAGTAGCTTAGAATGGTGTTCTTTCTACCCAAGGCAACGCTGACCAAGACACCGTTTGAGTCGGACTTTCAAACGCCGCGACTTCCTGCGTCACGTGTGTATGTGGAACGAGGCCATCTGTGCCACGCTGCTCGGTGCCAGTGGGACACAACAGAGGTCTTGCACAGCGATGGCAACACGCGGCGAACACTCGAGCGCCGAACTCGCCCTCAGACCCCCCACACTTCCCAACAGGCGATACTCGTCCACTGTCTACATAAGTAAGTGTCCGCACTTCTCCTTTGTAATCGGCATTATCTCTATCCACGAAGTGTTTCTTCCGCTCACCGTCGTCTGCGGTGGGTGCCCTGGCGTACCCTTTAACCCCTTTTCACTACCCTTGCCTTGTACTGCTTTTTTATCGGCCATCCTTCCAGCCGTTTCTTTCCATGTTGTTTCAGTAGACTTCCACTCACTTTCTCTTGCACCTGGATATCTTTATTAGGGAGACTTCTTCTCGGCTCTGCTGACATCCTCTTCATAGAATGAGTAGATCTGCTACAGTGTCAACATCAAAGAATCCTTCCCAGCGTCCGTCAAAATCTGCTTGGGCACGAGGCCCTCCACAAAACAGCGCGACTACTTCCTCACACTCACAATCTCTTGCCCCACCCACCCCCGCTTCCGTCACAAATCCTGCTAGTTTCCATGCACCTCATCCCCGCAGTTCAAGCGCTCTCGGTCAAGGGGTTTCCATAAAAGATGGTATCAATGTCCCCCGAAGCACAGTGAAGCAAGGTATTTCTATTTACCTTTCTTAGACCTTACCCGAACTCGGTGTCTCCTCCAGGGTCTGCTGTGACCTTTGGCTCGATAGGTGATGCCTCGGCTCCTATCTCCTCTTCACAAGCATCTGCGCCTACAGTTAAACCTGCAGAGGGTGTTAAACCTTTTGATCTTGTCGTCCAGAATGGCGCCTCTGATGCAACGAAGCCTGCGGTTACTAATCGACCGCTACCTCTCCCTTCTACTTCGACCTCTCACCTCGCGCCTCCTGCATCCACTCCTCCTGTTCCGAAGCCTGGCATGTTTACAAAGCTCTTCTCTTATCCCTCCACCCAATCCGTACCGACCCCTCCCCATGAGGCGGCCTCCCCCGCATCACGATCCGCGTCGATACCTTCACAACCCAGTCGGGGTCAGCCTTCCCCGCCCACTCTTTCCTCTGGTGCTCTGAGCCGGGGTCAAAACGGCAATCCCTCTGCGCCTCCTCCGTCTCCCGTGTACCCGCGCCCCATAGCAAATGGCCAAAACGGTGTTGTTGGCACCAGTGGTGGCCGGCCGGAAGCTGGTTCTAGTCCTCCTAACGCTGGTCCCGCGCCTCCGGCTATGCCTAGTCCAAGATTGATACCCGACGCGCCTCCTGGCCCATCTAATGGTCTGCCTCCCCCCCCAACCATGTGGTCAGGTTACTATGTGCGTGCCGTCCCGCTTAATGTAGTGACGCCAATTTCTTCGACATGCTGAATCGTGTTATAGTATCATCCTCAGTTTCTTCCTGGCGTACCCCAACCCGCTGTTCCAATCGTTCCAGCTGTTCCGCCCTTTCCGGCACCCGTTCAAAAGGATATCAAACGACCTATTCGGATTGAGAGCCAAGAACAGAGGGAAAATCGTCTCGTCGAAGAGAAGGCGAGAGAGAACGAAAGTGAGGAGAAAAACAAGACAAGTGAAACTTTTGACAAGGCTAGCGAGGACACAGCTCGTCGTGAGATAGAGGAGCGGGAGCTCCACAAGGTGGTGGAACGTAAGTTGAAGGAAGAGGTGGAGCGCGCTGAGAAAGAGTGGAAGGAGGCCGAAGAGCGGGCTGCCCGGGGGGAAAGGGAGCGTAAGGAAGCCGATGAACGTGCTGCTCGGGAAGAAGAGGAGCGCAAACAAGCTGAAGAACGTGCGGCAAGAGAGGCACGCAAAGCCGAGGAGCGCGAGAAGGGGCGTTTGCGTCTGGAGGAGGTGCGCGCTCGGCGCGAAGCAGAAGAGAAAGTACAAAGGGAGCGGGCGGAGCAGGAACGGTTACGCAAGCTCAAAGAAGAGGAAGAAGCTAAGGAGGCGGCAGAGCAACGACGCAGAGCCGAGGAGGAAGCTCTAAGAGCTGGTGAGGCTGGTGCAGCTGCCTGTTGCGATCTCTGATGCGAAGCCAGATTCTCTTCCAGAGGAGGGCGAGACCGAGGATAAGGTCCCGCGACACACCACTGCTGAACAGACTCCCTCAAGTAAAACTGCGTCTGTGCCACCACCTACGCCCATACCGGCGGACTTGTCAGCGAAGTCCTCGGAGAAGGAGCCCATCCGCACCGACACATCTCTCCGTTCTCCAGAATATCAGCGGAAGCGTCCTGGGTTGCGCAATTCTCATACCACCATCACTAGTAATAGTGCCCCTGCTTTCCCTTCTGCACTTCCCACTGGGCAGCACACCGAAGATATCAACCGCATTTCTTACCCTGAAGGTATCGAGATTCCTAAGGTTGAGCTCAATGTCAACGCGCAGGAGGGCAAGTTCCAGTATGTACCTTTCGCTTTTGACGTTTTGTTTAATCTAAACACTTTTCTCCTATCGTATCGAGTGCTGGTACTGCCTCGGTTGTTCCGATCGAGTCTTTACTCTCAGGTCCATATATGAAGTCTCCGTTTTCCCTTAAGGCTTCGAGAGCTCGTCTTACTGGACCTGGAGCCAGACCCGTGAGCTCTCTGGGGATGGGGTCTGGTGAGAGTAAGACACTAGATGTGTCACGCCAGCAAAGCGATGACTCTTTCCTACGACATGGCAAATATTTCTTCAATGACGGCAATGTCACCTTTTTGGTGCGTCGTGTTATATTGCATATGCTCCTAACGTACTGAGAAGTCCCAGGTCGATGGCTTTCTCTTCTGTGTCCATCGTTATCTGTTCTCTCACGACTCTTTGTATTTCTCCAATCGATTTACCCAGCTCGGCGTTCGTGACCATGAGGCTTTATCGACTATTGTATCGCTAGGAGATGTCGAATGCGAGGACTTCGAGGCCTTTCTTTCTGTCTTATATCCCCAGTGAGTTCTCAACACTTTCTCCTGTTTTCTGTTTATCGAGACACATACACCTGCTTGAAGTTTTGAAGAGCAGGACCTTTCATATGAACAATGGAGATCGGTTCTCCACCTGTCCACGCGATGGGGCTTTGCTTCACGTCGCAGGTTGGCATTGGAGTCGATTAAGCCACCGACTTCATATGATCGGCTCCTCCTCGCTCGCAAATATGCAGTGGACCATTGGGTCATTCCCGCTTTAACCGCGCTGTGCGAAAGGACGGCGCCTCTTAGCCTGGACGAAGCCCGTCGAATGAATATTGAGGATGTTGTGCTCGTAGCCACCGTACGGGAAGACATCTTTAGGTCTGGTGGGAACGCAACCGAAATCCCACGGCGCGTAGAAGCGATGCAAGCTGAGGTGCTCGTTCGTTTCGCGGATGACGACGAATCACTAGCGAGCTCAACGAGTGGGGCTACTGAACAGGGGCCCGGTTCGACAGTGAATGCGACCATCAGCTCTGATTCAGAAGCGCGAAGTCGCAATGGTACAACGACCGCGGTGATAGAACCCGTCAAAGGCAAAACACCCATGAGTGGTTGGAATTTGGTAAGTTCAGGCCGTAGATGAGACGCGTGCGACTAGTAAGACTGTTGCCATAGGCAGGGGCCACTACCAAATCACAAAGAGAGAACAATGAACAGTCGGACGGAACTTCAAATGACGAATGGGACACGCTTCCCTTCGAAGGAGAGAAAGTGAACATGCAGGCGGATGAAGAACAACACTATCAGACCACAAAGGTAGCATCAAACGACGAGCGGGATATGCTTCCCTCCAAAAGGAAGAGAGTAAGAAGCAAACGGATGAATGTGCAACACTGGCAGAATGCGAGCACCAAACGACGGGTGGGACCCTTCAAAGGGACGAAGGAGAAGAAGTGAAGGTATAGGCTATGCGCGGAGTTGTTGATGGACAGAGCGAGTGGGTAGGGGGACGCGCGAAGCAATTACGAGATGAATGAGGGACTGGGAAGACGATCAGATGTGACGCGCGTAAGGGCTTTCGAGAACAAACGGATCGAATTGTACATTACACTGAGTACCAGCGCTTATATATACATACATGCGGGCCATAACTGGGACAAATTTAAAGGTGGAACAGTGGGTAACAGTATGTCAGTCAGTGTTTGGGCTCGGCTGCACGCATATTGCGAGTCCCACTAAGTTGCCTAGCCACTCAGCCCCGGTCCGGTCAATGAGGAATGAGAAATACGGAGAACGTCCGATCAAATCCACTAAGTAGGTCGTAGCTGATAATAAGTGTCTCAAGGGATACAGACCTTCTGCCAAGACCGATTCAGAGGGACTTGAATCAAGTACGGACGAAATAAGAAAGCAAGGCCGCTGATCTAGCCTCCCCCGGGCCGGCGTCACTGTCACAAGCTTCTCTGTCAGTGCACACTCTCAGGCTTGGCCTGTTTGGCCGAAGCTCAACTTGAAATCATCCAAGCATCAGCGCCTTTGGTTTCATTGGATGTAATTCACAGAGCCGATTCCGCCAAACACCGAATCATTCTTCAATTTCGGTATCGTTATGGATCCCAAGCGCTGTTTTAGGGGTTCCTCGTGCCAGTGTGCGGTCACGTAACCATTGTAGCCAGGGTGCCGTATTAGGGTGCCACATATCACAAACTGGTGGCATCCGATACAGTATCTTTCTCTTGATGGCACCTCGCATCGTCTCCTGGAGTGACAACGAAATCTGCATATCACCAGTTCTCTCAAGCGCCGCCTCCATCGTCTCATTTGACTCCACATTCTCAGATACACACTCGAGTCGCTGGCAAATGTCTCCAACCGCATCTGGAGCCCCTAGGCTTCCAAGTGCCAAATTTGGAGCTAAGCACACCAGCCTCCCTCGAGTTTCAGAGGGAGGAAAGACACCAAGAGGCGAGCACGCGACACCTGATGATTCGTTCATACGACATGATGCGTACTTTTTCAAGGACGGAAATGCCACATTTCTGGTGCGTGGCCTTCTGTGGTTTGTATACCCTACGTACTGACCAGCATGCAGGTGGACGGTATGTTGTACTGCGTCCATCGATACTTCTTTTCTCGCGATTCCGTCTACTTCTCTACACGATTTGCCCAGCTTGGCGTATGTGACCACGAAGCTCTGCCTACTATCATATCAATAGGCGACATCGAACACAGCGATTTCGAGGCCCTTCTCTCCGTCTTATATCCTGCGTGAGCTTTATTGGATCCCCGTGCCTTCCTGTCAGTTATCAGGGCTTAGGGTATTTTTTACAGAAATTTCGAAGCGCACGGGCTGTCGTATGAACAATGGAAATCAGTGCTCCACCTATCTACGCGCTGGGGTTTTGCCTCTCTTCGCAAACTCGCCATAAAGTCTATCAAACCTCCTACACCGCACGATCAATTTGTACTTGCGCGCACTTATTCGGTCGACCACTGGGTACTCCCCGCCCTGACCGCGCTATGCGAGAGGACACTGCCACTTAGCTTGTATGAAGCCCGGCAGATGAGTATGGAGGATGTGATACTTGTGGCTACGGTGCGGGAGGAGATCCGTGGTGGTTCACTTCGAGTCGACGTTGCTGATATACGGCGCCACGTCGAAGTGGCACAGGCCAGAAAGCTGAACCATCCCGTGAGTAACGACGTCTATTGGGATGGCCCAAAGAGTGGAACCACTGGCCAATATGTGGATTCGACAATGGCCTCAGGAGTCAACCCGAATGTGGAAGCGGAGGGTGCAAAGACGATAGGGGTGGCATCACCTTTGGGTCTGCAACAGATGGCTACGAAGGAAACCGACACTGACAAAGGTGATGTCGAACGTTCGGTGAGCTGACTCCGAGTTGTCCTTGAGTTGCAAAATGCGAGTGATGGCTTTGTGAAACCTTGCAGTCAAAAGAGATTCCAGTCGAATCACCAGGAGTGGAACAGCCCCACGTCGCGGAGGGCGCACCACAGGATTATCTGAAGAAGAGTGTGGCTACGTCAGCCGAGCAAACAAGAGAAACACGGGTGTCAGAAGAAGCGTCAGGCAAAGCCGCAGCATGGCCCGAGGCCCTGTCCGATGCAGTGTTGGTAGAAAACCGCGAAGTGGGGGCTGTGGCCAGGCCGGATGCAGAGGTGGAAACCATGCGCTGTCCAGACCCCGAAGCGGCCGAGGATTGCACCGGCGCCAAAGAGGACGCAAGCAAGGGGCTAGAAGAGTCTGAGGTCGCTCGTGCGAAGGAAAAGGCCGACTCCGAAGCTAGGAATGCTGGTGCGGAGGCCAAGGCGAAACATGTGGCTGATCTTAAAGCAAAAGCCAAAGCTGAGGCCCGGGCACTCGCCAAGGTAGGAGAAAAGGCACGCAAGAAGCAAGAGGAGGCTACTCGCACGAAGGTAAAGGCCGATGCAGAGGCGAAGAAAGCTGCCAAGAGGGCAAGGAGAGCCGCCAGGAAAGCGAAAAAAGCTGCCAAGGCAAAGGCTGATGCCAAGGCGAAGAAGGCTGCCAGTTTGAAGAAGGCAACGAAAGCTGCCAAGAAGGCGAACGCATCAAATAACAAGTGATGTTTTCCTTCCATGAGAAGGAAGAAGGGGAAGAATAAGTGAAGATATAATATGTACGTGGAATTGTTGATGAGTGGGAACACGCATAGCACTTAGACGGATCGCGCACAAGGGCTTTCGAGAACAACGGATCGATTATGCATTACGTCGAGTACCAGTGCTTATAAGTAGATATATGCAGGTCATAACTGAGATTACGAGAACGAAAGGTAGAACAGTGGCTAAAGTAGGCCTGAGGCGGTCGGGCTCAGGCGCACACGTGATGTGGGTCCCACCAAGAAGGTCACAGCCGACAAGCCCGAGCCCAGTATCTCAAGGGATGCAGAACCTTTCACTAAGACCGATTCGGAAGAACTAAGCAGGACATCGTGGATGGCCAAGCCTGAGCACTCGAGGCTACGGGGGTTGAGTCTCCCTCTGGACTCATCAGCACAACCTCCGACTGTCTTTGGCCCTTTGGTTCCATGGTTCCATTGGATGTATATTCACAGAGCAGCTTCTACCAAACGCCGAATCATTCTTGCACTGGCTTCAATTGCTCTATAGTTATGGTTATGGATCCCGAGCGCTGTTATTTTTGGGGTTCCTCATGTGGGGTCACATAACCATTTGAACTTGAAGGCGCACACTACATACAGACTGGCATCAGGCAGTATCTTTCTCTTAATGACACCTCGCATCGTCTCATAGAGTAACAACAAAATCTGCATATCGCCAGTTCTCTCGAGCGTCGCCTCCACCGCTTCATTTGAGTTTGAGTCCACATTCTCCGATACATACCCAGTCACTCGCAGATGTCTCCAACTGCCCCCCGAAGCTATGGAAGGAGCAAGAAGTGGCTACTCGCGCAAAGGTAAAGGCCGATGCCAAGGCGAAGAAAGCTGCCAAGTAGGCGAACGCATCAAAAGACAAGTGATGCTTCCCTTCCATGAGAAGAAGAGATAAGGGGAAGAAGAAGTGAAGATATAAGATATGCGCTGAGTTGTTGATATACGTTGATGGACCGAGCGAGTGGGGACACGGGTACTAGTAGCACTTAGACAGGTCGCGCGTAAGGACTTTGAGAACAAACGAATCGACTTTACATCACGGCAAGTACCAGCGCTTATATACGCGGGTCATAACTGAGGTTAGGAGAACGAATTGCGGAACAGTCGTTAACAGTAAGGCAGCTGGTATGCAGGCTCGGGCGCACGCATAGTAATGCACAAGGGTGCAAGTGACAAGCACAATCCCGGTATCTCAAGGGATGCAATCTTTTGCCAAGACCAATTCAGAGGTACCAAGAAAGCAGGACTTCGTGGATGACCAAGTGCTTGTAATTCTGGTGGAGGTGGAGCGCCGCTGACATGTCACAACGCCGTGGGAATGCCGTGGGCTCAAGGACCGCAGCAGTATAATAAGTAGCCCGAACGGGCACAAAATCTCTTACTGGGACAAATCACAGGAAACCCAAAGCCCAACTAGTATAGTTCGAAGGTCTCACGAGCGCTAATCGATGCTATATAAATGCTTATTGATTAGAATCACTGGGCGATAACTGCTGTTATGGCACCTCATATAGTCTCCTGGGGGTGGAACGAAGTCAAGATCTCTCCTGTCGTATCCAGTCCGGTTACTCCCTCTGTTGTTCCAATCGAGTCTTTACTCTCAGATCCAAACACCAAATCTCCAATTATCCCTGAATTTGAAGCTTCCAGGGCTCATACTACTGAGCCCGCAGCCAGACCTGCGAGCTTTCTAGGGGTGGGGACGGGTGAGAGTGAGACACCAGATGGCTCACGCCAGCAAAACAACGACTCTTTTCTACAACATAACAAATACTTCTTCAAGGATGGCAATGTCACATTCCTGGTGCGTCATGTTATATGGCATTTGGCCCCCGATGTTCTGACACGTCCCAGGTCGATGGCTTTCTCTACTGTGTCCACCGTTATTTCTTCTCTCGCGATTCTCTGTACTTCTCCACTCGATTTGCCCAGCTCGGCGTTCGTGACCATGAGGCTTCATCGACCATTGTGTCGCTAGGGGATGTCGAATGCAAGGACTTCGAAGCCTTTCTTTCTGTCTTATATCCCGAGTGAGTTCTTAATACCTTCTCCTGTTCCGTTTATCGAGACATATACACCTGCTAGAAATTTTGAAGAGCAGGACCTTTCATATGAACAATGGAGATCGGTTCTCCACCTGTCCACACGGTGGGGCTTCGCTTCACTCCGCAAGTTGGCATTGAGGTCGATCAAGCCACCTACCGCATCCGATCGTCTCCTCCTCGCTCGCACATACGCAGTGGACCATTGGATCGTTCCTGCTTTAACTGCGCTGTGTGAAAGGACAGCGTCTCTTAGCCTGGACGAAGCCCATGGAATGAGTATGGAAGATGTCGTGCTCGTCGCTACCATACGGGAAGACATCCGTAGCAAGGCGATTCGATCTGGAGTGAGCGCAGCCGAAATCTCACGCCGCGTAGAGGTGATGCAAGCTGGGACGCCCGTTCCTGACGCGGATAACGAAGTCTCACCAGAGAGCCCAACGCATGGGGCTACTGAACAATGGCCCAGTTCAACGGTGAATGCGACCATCTTCCGTGGTTTCGAAGTGCGAAGTGGCAACGATACAGAGACCGTGGTGGCAAAACCTGTCATGGGTAACACGCCCATGAGTGGTTGGAAGTTCAATTTTGTAAGTTCAGGCCGCAGATGAGACGCGTGCAATTGGTGAGACACGTGACCGTAGGGAAATCCAACGACGAAATTGCAAGGAGAGAAAACTGAACAGGCTGCAGAAGAACAACAGACCCCAAATGGAGAATCGAACGACGAGTGGTACATCCCTACCAAAACGAAGAAGAAGAAGAAGGGGAAGACGAAGGTCGTAGCTGACGTGCTCGGGGCTACCCCAGCCCGGGGGTCCGCAGGATTCTCCGCCATGGCTGATTCGGAGGAACCAAGAAAGCAGGACTTCGTGGATGGCCAAGTGTCCGCGGCTACAGGGGCCCCCGCAGTGTCGCATAGTCCTATGGCTGTGGCTGTAGACCTTTCACCACAACCCTTGTCACAACCTCCAACTGCCTCTGGTCTGTTCGGCCGACTCGGAAGCTCGAGCGCCTTTGGTTCCTTTGGTAGTGGTAGTCCATAGTCTTCATCAACGTCTTCCCACTTTTGAGACTCCTAAATTTACTTATGTGCGAACTTGTACGAAGATTTTTTATCCTCCCGACGGTGTTACTTGGCGGTGGCATGTGATGTTTTGGCCTGAGTGAGACTCGGAGCACAGTTTTAAGGACGACTCGTGTGTGGTCACATAACCTTTACACTGGATGGACACACTCGTACAGAGAGCGGTATCAGATACAGTATCTTTCTCTTGATGGCACCTCGCATCGTCTCCTGGAGTGACAACGAAATTCGCATATCACCAGTTCCGTTAAGGGCCGCCTCCGTCGTCTCATTTGACTTCAAATTCTCAGATACGTACCCAAGTCACTTGCAGATGTCTCCAACCGTCTCCGAAGCCATCGGGGTTCCCAGTGCCGAATTTGGACCTAAGCACACCGGCCTCCCTGGATTTTCAGTGGAGGGAAAGGTACCAAGAGGTGGGCACGGAACACCTGACGATTCGTTCATACGACATGATGCGTATTTTTTTTGAGGACGGAAATGTCACATTTTTAGTGCGCGACCTTTGTTGTTTTGCAAACCCAACGTACTGACCAGCCTGCAGATTGATGGTACGCTGTACTGCGTCCGTCGATACTTCTTTACTCGCGATTCTGTCGAAAGCCGAGCTGGGCAAGTCGTGTAGAGAAGCAGGGCTTTTGTGACCACGAGGCTCTACCCACTATCATATCATAGGCGACATCAAATGCACCGATTTCGAAGCCCTCCTCTCCGTATTATACCCTGCGTGAGCTTTGTTGATTCCTGTGCGTACCCATCGGCGGTTATTGAGACTTATTTATTCACAGGAATTTTGAAGCGCACGAACTGACATATGAACAATGGAAATCAGTTCTCCACCTGTCTACGCGCTGGGGCTTTGCCTCTCTTCGTAAACTTGCCCTCAAGTCTATCAAACCTCCCACATCGCACGATCAATTCGTACTTGCGCGTACTTATTCAGTCGACCACTGGGTACTCCCTGCCCTGATCGCGCTGTGCGAGAGAACACTGCCACTCAGCCTGGATGAGGCCCGGCAGATGAGCATGGAAGATGTGATATTGGTGACGATGGTGCGGGAGGAGATCCGTAGTGATGCGCTTCGAATCGACACGGCTGACATACAGCGCCACGTTGAAGTGGCGCTGGCTGGAAAACTGAATCGCCCTGTGGGCAAAGACGTCTACTGGGATAGGCCAAAGAGTGGAAGTACTGGGGAAGAACCGGATTCAACGGTGACCTCAGCAGTCAATCCGAGTGTAGAAGTGGAGGAGGCAAAGGCTATGGGGGTGACCGTGGCATCACCTTTAGGTCCGCAACAGAGGGCCACGAAGGAAGGCGACACTCATGAAAGTGACATCGAACGTTCGGTGAGCTCACTCCGAGTTGTCCTTGATATGCAAAGCGAGTGATGGCTTTGTGAAACCCTCCAGTCAAATAAAGTTCCAGTGGAACAGCCGCACGTCATGGAGGGCGCATCAACAAGTCGCGGTGGGTGGGGCTCTGCGGCGGGCAATAACAGTAGGTCCAACACGGGGCGGTTCGGGATGGGTCCAGTGAGCAAGTCGGTCAATGCGTCGACTGCGGGCCGCCTGGGTGATGGTTTGAATGCCGATCCTACTTCGGCGCATGCCCCTGCAGAAAGTGGCGAGTCACAGTTACCGCCCCTTATGGGCGAGGCGCTACCAGCAGAAACACAAGGAGAAGGAATACCTCAAGAAGAGCCCTATACCAGGGAACACATTACGGTCAAGACTGATGTTCCAGTTGTAGCTGATGCGGCAACTGCTGGGCCGACCACGGCCGTCGACTCGCCCGAGGAAGGTGGTGGTGGTGGAGATGGAGACGAAGGTGGCAAGAAGGTGGCTGACGACGAATGGGGCGTTCCGGTGAAGAAGGTCAGCAAGAACCAAAGGAAAAGACTGGAAAGGGCCAGGGCCAGGAAGCAAGCTCAAAATGAGAACAACAGTCCGTGTCCCCCATCTGGGGTAATTTCGAACAGTGTACATAACTTGGCCGTACAAGAACATAAGCCCCCTGTCGATATTCCAGTCGATATTCCTGCAGGTATTCCTATCGACAGGAATGTCGATATTCCTATCGATATTCCTGTCGATATTCCTGTGG
The DNA here is from genome assembly GCA_025769895.1 of Lactarius psammicola. Taxonomy (NCBI): domain Eukaryota; kingdom Fungi; phylum Basidiomycota; class Agaricomycetes; order Russulales; family Russulaceae; genus Lactarius; species Lactarius psammicola. The sequence continues at coordinate 253,957 of WTXK01000005.1, read as the reverse complement.
GAGGGCGAAGGTGTACCCGTAGATGTGAAGCCGGAGAGCGGCAAGGATGGTGCACCAGTGATTGTGGAGAAGCCTGATGGCGCTGCTGACGGTGACGCAGTGAGCGTTTGCGCCGACCAGCGACCTCATACGAGCTGACAGGCTCGTGCGTTGGTTTTCGGTTTGGTTTGCTTTCGGTACTCTTGTACGATATCTTTTTCTGTGGTGCGGTGTAATTCTTATTTTCTTAACTGCGGTCAAGGTACCTGCCTTCAAGTTGTCTCAATATCTGTTTACTTGCTGGAAATTGGCCCTGCTCCGTTATGGTCGCTACATTGAGTAAGCACCTAAGTCTGCATGCGGGCTCATCTGGTGCACAATCTCACAGTCACTGAGCTCTCCTCGTTCTATATTCCCCTCGGAAGTTGAGGCACGCCAAATAGATGCTGTGATCTTACCCATGCCACGAGGAGATATACGTGAGCAGTCAGTCACTTAGAACCAACGTCGCATATATCCCCCATGAGATTCAAGTCTCTCTGGTTCACACAGAAGGTGGTCCAGGTAAATAGGAGCCCTATTTGATAGTGGTCAAACTAGCCAGTAGAGGAATAGATGAGGTCAAAACACCTAATGAGACATGAACTAGAGCGCCGGGAGAATATGCTAGACAGGAGGCGTACGAACTACAGCAGGTTACGAAGGCCCCCACAGAGGAATCCCGACGACGCTAGTAGTGGAAAGAACAAGGTCCCTTAATTCGGTTCCAAAAACGGGAGAAACATCTTAACATTCTAGGTCACTTGCGACACGACACCCTCATAATACGGCTAGTTACGAGTCTAGCTTCAAGTCCGACAGAGACAAGTCCGACCAAACTTACCTCGGCGAGGAGTGGTACGCTCCCAAAACCAATCCGAAGAGTCAGGGAATGCGGATCGCACCAGGGACCACAGTCAAGGCTGCAAAACATACTGTCTCCCAGGCGGCGAGATTCAGCGTCCGCTCCCTATCTAGGCCTTATCACTCGCATACTGTTTGGGTATCCACTTTCACGACTCGACTAGTACCTGCACCAGCGCCAGCGTGAGACGAGCCTACTTCCAGGCCTGAGAGCACCTGAGGTTTGGTGTGGGCTGCGACTCGGATATAGGTAGGCGCCAACGACTTGCCAATGCCTCAAGCACCAGCCATTTGTAATTTCCGGTGAATATAGTTGTACCTGTGTTTCTTCTTCCATCCGTGCTGTCGACCTTAAACTTGGCGGCGTTCTGGTTGGTCCTCTCCCCACCATGTTCTGTTGAAGCCTGGTGATCCCAAGGTCATCACGCCACCTCGAAATGCATTCACGTGACAGGCAACTAATACGCGTCGCGGATTCGAACCTCCTCAATTCACCCTGTCTATCAGTACTACTGTATATCAGTGACTGAGGATGCCGTCTACTCTTAGGTTGTCAAATATTCCAATTCAAGTATGTGAAGACCTAGTCATGAGGTGAAGATAATGGGCAATAGATGGGAAAGAATCGCAAGGATCGAACAGGCGTACGTCACGAGGCCGGGCATGGGACAATCACAAAAGGTTCGCAGTACCTCCGAGTCCCTTGAGGCCTTGAGGGGCGGCTTACAGTAATGCATTTATGCATTTAATATATTACGGCAACGCGCAGTTCTCCAACGTTACTCCAGTCGCCTGCCAACGTGAAACCAAGCGTGAAACAGTGAAACGACCCGGACAGTAATACAGGATCACTTTTATGAAAAAACAACGACCATTTACATGCGCCTTGGGAGACAGAACCCTATACGATCTCCGAAAGCGAATCTCCCCGGTAGGTGTGACCAGTGTCGTGCATTGCCAAGCGTTGCACATGTGGTCCGACTGTCGTCTTTGAGTTGTTATCTTGATGAGGATTCGAGAAAAACACCAGGTCCCAGTTGCGACCCCGGGTGTCCTACGCATAAGCGAGGGCAATCTCTGGCGCAGTGGAAATGTAGGCTTGGTGCGGGGGGATGCCTCAGGGGAGAGGGTAGAACTCATGATCAGACGAGCTGACTTGCTCACTCGCTTACCGCTAACCCAGGTCTATGTTCCAGCAATTTTCCCGCGGCCCTGCTACGTTGCATGATAAGACGTGCCTACTTACTACCGAAGTGAAGCACTGATGTGCCACAATGCCGTGGGTTCTAGGGTTGCAGCGCGTATAATCAGGTTGCCCGATCGGGCATAAAATATCTTAGGGCCCGTTCAGTGCACGGATGCGCGTGTGCACCAAACAGGCCCTCACTGAGGCGGGAGCAGATCTAAGACCGGAACCCAAAGCCCAACTAGAAAGTTCGGAGGTCAACACGAACATCCCTACTGTGTAAAGACGTAACACGAGCGCTGACAACGCTGACCGGTGGTATATAAAATGCTCATTGATTGAGATCACTGACAGATAACTCTGCTGTTATGGCACCCCATATAGTCTCCTGGGGGTGGAACGAAGTGAAGATCTCTCCTGCCATATCCAGTCCGGTTACTCCCTCCGTTGTTCCAATTGAGTCTTTACTCTCAGATCCAAACACCAAATCTCCAATTATCCCTGAACTTGAAGCTTCGAGGGCTCATACTACGAACCCACCGCCAGACCTGCGAGCTTTCTAGGGGTGAGGACGGGTGAGAGTGAGACACCAGATAACTCGCGCCGGCAAGCGATGAATCTTTCCTACAACATAGCAAATACTTCTTCAAGGGTGGCAATATTACATTTTTGGTGTGTCGTGTTACATGGCATATACCCCTAGGTCGGCGGCTTTCTTTGTTGTGTTCACCATTATTTCTTTTCTCGCGACTCTGTGTATTTCTCTACTCGATTTGCCCAGCTCGGGGTTTGTGACCACGAAACTTCGTCGACCATTGTGTCGCTAGGGGATGTCGAATGCAAGGACTTCGAAGCCTTTCTTTCTGTCTTATATCCCGAGTGAGTTCTCAGTACTACCTCTCCTGTTTTCTGTTTATCGGGGCAACACCTGCTAGAAATTTTGAAGAGACCTCTCATACGAACAATGGAGATCGGTTCTCCACCTGTCCACGCGATGGGGCTTCGCTTCAGTTCGCAAGTTGGCATTGAGGTCGATTAAGCCACCTACTGCATCCGATCGGCTCCTCCTCGCTCGCACGTATGCAGTGGACGACTGGATCGTTCCCGCTTTAACCGCGCTGTGTGAAAGGACAACGCCCCTTAGCTTGGACGAAGCCCGTGGAATGAGTATGGAGGATGTCGTGCTCGTAGCGAGCATACGGGAAGACATCCGTAGCAAGACGATTCGATTCGAAATGAGCGTAGCCGAAATCTCACGTCGCGTGGAGGTGATGCAAACTGGGACGCCCGTTCCTGACGCGGATAACGAAGGCCCACCAGCAAGCTCCACTCGTGGGACTACTGAAGAGGGTCCCGTTCCGACGTTGAATGTGACCAGCCCTAGTTTAGAAGTGCGAAGTAGCGATGGTACAAAGACCGTGGTAAGTTCGGGCCGCAGAGCCTGATGAGGCGCATGCGACTGATGAAACTCGGTGATTATGAGCAGGGGACGCTAAGAGGTTACAAGGAGAGAATACTGAAAGGCGGATGAAGAACATCAAACGGTAGAATCAATGAACAAGCGCCCGCTATACTAGGGGGAAAGGGTGTGAAGGTATAGGCTACGCGCGGAGTTGCTGACGGACCGAACGAGGTAGGGCACGCGCGAAGCAGTTACGAGACAAGTAAGGGACTGGGAAGACGAGTTGGACGGGCGCGGGCGCAAGGGCTTTCGAAAAGAAACGGATTGATTGTACGTTACAGCGAGCTTATAAGCACATGCATGCGGGTCATAACGAGAACAAAAGTGGAATAGTGGCTACTAGTAAACCAATTCGGTATGGAGCCTGTCAGTATCGTAATTGTTAGCGCCGTCCAATGGTCAAAGGAGGAACATGGAGAGTGCCCAAATCCAATAAGAAGGCTGTAGCTGACAAGCTCAGGCCCAAAACTATCATCTCAGGGAACGCAGAACACTTTGCCGAGACCGATTCGGAGTCGGAGGAACCAAGAAAGCTGGACGTCATGGATGGCCAAGTACGTTGCACACTCCTCTTGCTTGAGACCCATTAGCACAACCTCCAACCTTGCCTCCAACTGCCTCTGGCTGATTTGGCCGAAGCGTAATTCGTTCAAGCTTTAGCGCGTTTAGTTCCGTTGATAGTAATTCGGTCTCCACTGGCGCCTTTCTGCACCTAAATCTACCTATGTACACGTTTGTACGAAAATTTCATATCCCTGACTCGGAGAAGACGTTACTTGGCAGTGGGAGTGGGGTGCAATGTTTCGGCCCGAGTAGCCGGGTAATACAGCCCTGGCTGAGAGTTTTGTTTCCGTCGCGCGACGTTTTTGGGTGTTCGCTTTCATTGCTCACTCATGCATTCGGCTCTCCTCGCCCGCACAGCCCGCCGCGTGGCAACTGCTTCGCCTTCGTATCATATAGCTCGCTCGTTCTCTGCGAAGCATGTGCCAAATCATCCCAAAAATACAGAGCAGGGTACGACAGCCGCGACTCCTGGATCTTCGCAGCCCGACAACACCCGTGCACATACACCCTCACCCCCTCCTTCCTCCACCGTCGATCAATCGGACGTGTCAAGCGCTTCACAGACCCCTCTTCCTACTCCGCCAACAACGCTTTCCCTCGACTTCGCCCCACCGGAACCTGGCGCAGAACAAGAGCGCACGGGTGCCAAATCTTCCAAAGATAGTTTGTCCAGCATAGAGCGCCGCCGTAGACAATTGGGTCGCGTCAGTTTTGGCCTCTTTGCTATCGGATTGCTCAGTGGGTGCGTCTATCTCGGGCGTGAGTGGTCTGAAGATGAATTCGTGGAGAGGAAGTCGGTGCGTACCTGACACGCGGCGCTCTCTTGTGTACCGTAGTGTTCACCTGCGTCTAGAGAGGGGAAACGATCCCAGATTCGCGATTGGGTCGTACATCCGGCCGCCTCTCGTCGATGTTCGACGTATGTTCCCCCGCTATCTCGATGACGAGTTACCTGACTCTGATCATGCTTTCTAGTACTTCTCAAAACCCATCTGGCAAGAACTTCTCCCGCCCATGCTCCCAGCCCCTCACCAAAAGCCTTATACGTTGTTACTATCTATCGACGATTTATTGGTAACAAGTACTTGGGACGTGAGTAATATCGTCACGACCTTCATTCCTAATTCGACCCCTCTCCTCTTACGTGTTTACCCTTCCGGTCACACTAACAATTGCTTTCAGCGTCAACATGGCTGGCGCACAGCTAAACGTCCAGGTGTTGACTATTTCCTCGCGTATCTCTCCCAATTTTATGAGATTGTCATTTTCACGACGCAACATCATTATGTACGAGACACTCCTTTCATTCAGAAAAACCTTCTACTAACGGAAACATGTCATAGACCGCGCTTCCAGTTATCGAAAAGCTGGACCCGTACAACTTCTTTATCATGTACAAGCTCTTCCGCGAGTCCACGCGCAGCACCGAGAACGGTCCAGTGAAGGATTTATCATACCTCAACCGGCCGCTCGATCGTGTCATCATAGTACGTACCCAGATATTTTCGCATTATATTTTTTAGGTTGATGTCTCGGTATGCGTACAGCTCGACACGCATCCTGAGCATGTGGTAACCAACCCAGAAAATGCCATTATTTTGAAACCATGGAAGGGCGAGCCTGGGGACAAAGGGCTCATTGAATTCATCCCCTTCCTCGAATGTGAGGCCCAGCTCGATTGCTCTTCATTTCTGAACTGACAACGTCGGGACGGTGGTAGCTGTCGGCATCTACAAACCACCGGATGTGCGCGCGATTCTCAAGGCATACGAGGGCAAGCACATCCCGCTCGAGTACGCTGAAAAGGAGGCAGAAAGCAAACGAGCCTTCATCGAGGAGTGGAAGGCCCGGGGAGGCGGAAAGGTAAATACGGGCGCTCTTGGTCATTTATACGCGCGGTAACGTTTTGGCAGGGTTTGAGTAGCGGCGGCTTTACCGTCAGTTCTCTCTTCTCCGGCGGCTCAGAGAAGGTCAGCACCCTCAGCATCCACTGACCCGCCCGCCCTGCTCACCTTTTCTCTAAAAACTAAAATCTAGCATGCGGCTCCGCTTCCCTTGACGTACCTCGAAGCCAAGCGCCGCGAGGCCCAAAACTTCTACCGAGAGGAGCAGAAGTACATCCGCGAACACAAGGGCGAGTTTGATGCCCTCATCGAGGCAGACCGTCAAGCCCAGGCGAATGCTCTGAGTGGTCCGCTGTGGGCCAGCGTTGCAGCGACGCTCGGCGGCGGACCTCCCCCGCCACCTACTCCCGGTGATGGTAAAAAGGATGCAGAACAAGGAGAGGATCATGGGAAAACGGACGGTGCGGTGGTCAAAGGTAGCTCATAGAGGACCTGGTGCCTCGGTCCCGTCAGGGGACGGTGGATTGATTATATAGCACACTTAAAACATCGGTCGCATACCACCGCTCTTTAAAAGTTATATGCATCGAAACACCGAAATAAATCATGGTGTTCCTACTAGAGTCTGTTCTTTGGCAACCTGGGTCACTTCTATGTAGGTGGGTCCGTATTGAAACACTTTTCTACAGAAGACATTGTTTGACGCGGGTGAGAGGTCCCTCTCCTGATGACCTTCGACACAGTCAGATACGATATGGCGATCCACACGAACTTGGATTGAAACAGAAAGAAAGAAGACTGCGGAAATGCATCAGCATTGGGGGGAAGATTGTACCCCTGATTATCGCGAACGCGCTTTCTCGATTTGTACTGGAACGCGGCGCTGTAGTCGAGCAGCAGCAGCACACACGCCCTGCCGAAAGAAAATTCAATTTTTGGGAGTCGAGCGAAAAGAACTCAAAAGTGACCGAGAAAGTCACCTAGCTTACTTTATTTTCGTAGAGTCCACGACGGGCATGAGTCACTGTCTCTGGGCTTTATGAACCCAGCTAATCGGAGAATAAATCACAGCGAATGAAACACGTTCATGGGGGGATACTCACCACCGTTAAAAATATGAGAAAAATAATGTAAGGAACCAGAGCATCTCTTACGCTGTTACTCATTCCCCCAGATCGATTGGAGGAGGGGGAAGGCCACGACAGACATCGGGGCACCGGCGCCAAATGCTGAAAAATGTACTGGGAATAAGTAATTGAAGGTACTGGTGAACACAAAAGTCAAAGGCGAGATTAATCAGGGCCGAGTCGCGCTTTGCCTTGTTGCACGGGTCTTGATCGACATCTAGTTATTGTTGGCGGCCACTTCCTGACCCCAATCCTCATTGCGACCTTTCCGTGCAGCGGAGGGGCTGACGCTGCTCGCTTGAGCGCGCTATCAATAATGGCGAGTCGCATCACAATTGCAGTGAATGATGTGAAGTGGCCATGTAGTGTCCATCTTTACCACACGCACCACCAGGAGCAGGCAGTAAGGCCAGCGAACGAGAAAATGGTATGTGTTTCGCCGGCCCATGGGGTTAATAGGTGAAAGGACGGTGGGTACGGAGGTTTTAAATCTGGAAAAACGGTTTACTAGGAGAATTCGTACGCCACCAGATCGCTTGTGGAAGGTGCCACGGATCGGAGAGACACCTGCCAAAAATTGAGGAAGGCCAGCGGTGCGAACCAGACGAAGGCACCGTGACGAAACCTCGAGGCCTGGCCCGGGGGTGTTCCCGGCTACAGCCTTGGTCACGTCAAGTCACATAAAAAAAAACCCCCATGGACTGAGGGATATCGACATCAGACGCAAAGTGCCAAAGGAGGTATCGATTCCTCGGAAAGTGACTGGATTCAGAGCACCCTGTTTTCGTTTGCGAGTGAATTCAAATAGAAACTCATTCGTGTGCTGTACCGAAGCACGACAGCGACGGCCATTATTAATGAATTGGGCCATTTAGGTTTCCCCGACTCAAGTGAGTCGGTGGTAGTGAGGTGGATGTCACAGTATTCGCGAAGAAAATGTCCGCGGAGAGAGTCAAACGAGTCCGTCTATTCGGAAGCGTTCGAGAGGGTCCGACTTGGGGTGGAGCTTTTTCTGGGGTACAATATAGATGGCTAGGACCGCAAGCGTGCTTGGGAATGATGAAGCGGCGGGAAACGTTCCGTGCTCTGAACAACAGAGGACGACTAAGTTAGCTCCTACCCCAACCTGAATGCCATAATAGTATGACTGTAGCGAGGTTCTCCGGCTTTGATCCGAGACATGGCCGATATTTCGTGTTCGCACGTGACGAGTCACCAACCAGATTGGACACTGCGCTGACGCACCCAGCAGCCAGCAGGTACACAAGTACATTATCGATTGGAGCTGGAACACAGGACACGACGGATGCTGTCCAAGGGTTAAAAAAACATTCGGACTATGGGTGGAAGTCTAAAATCAAGTTTTAAAGTGTGTACGGATATGAAGCGCTTCATGAGGGTTATTCGCTGACGCGCACGGTAATCGATTAAAAAAAGAAGCATAAAATCATCATCAAACCCACTAAACAAGAGGGGACCAGATGAGGGCCAATCTCGCGAGTTGGTTTGTACTTGAACTGGCCTACGGAGGACCCCTTACGCCTTTTTTCAGAGTTAAACATAAGGAGGGACCGAATTGACGTCACTTAGAGTAGGGTTGAGGCACCAACTAAGGGGGAAAGTTCGGAAGGGGGTACACGTGTGCGTGTTTATGGACGCGGGCATAGGGAAGCACATTGTGGGGGTGCACGGATCACTCAAACCGGTGGCGCCTCATGCCCGGTTGGTGTGACATGGTGTGTCAAAAAAGGGCATACTTATCAAAATATGCTCCACCACTGCTCCACCGCCTGCAGGTGAGGTGTGTTCGTTGGGGACGCATGCGTGACTCCCTCCCCGAAGGAATAAATTAGCGGTTTCGGTTTACCATCGTCTGTCGCCATCCACTTCCAGCACTTTCACCAACTCTTCCCTCAATCCTGTGCCGACCATTTAACTTCTGAATCCTTTTTACCTCACTCTCCTCCTTTGGCTCCCTATTATTCTCTCGTGTCATGGTGAGTGATCGCTCTTGACTTTTCCCCTTGCTCTTGCACACACCCTTTGGCCCAGTCCGGGCTGAATACTAGATACAGGATACTTTAAGCACACAGTCCTTCAAGTTCGACTGCGACGCTCTTTACATCGAGACACATTCTTTGCACCAGGAGGGAAAGTATCAGTGGGCGCTCATCTACACCGACCCAGCTGGTACGATAACGCGGCTACCAACACCTAAAGCGCCTTCAAGGCCGGCCTCGCGCCATGGGATGACCTCGCCGCCACACCGAGAGTTACACATGCCGACTGTGCCTTACAGCGCTCGCGGGAAAACTTCGCAACTGCTAGGGTATTGCAAGATCGGAGCCTACGTTGGTGGATTGGACCGGAATGAGTTCGAGGAGGTTGGAAAAGCGGCGCTGAGTGGAGGAAAAGACAGTGTGCGACCATTATGGCTATTGCAAGTGCTGGCGACACTGCAAGAAAGGGGCCACATCTTGTGGAACGAACCGGTTACGAGTGTGGAGGGCCGAGTATTGGAGATCAACCGAGAGGCAGACATCCGATGGCTGCAAGCATTTTTACGCAGCACGCCCTACAGGATCTACGCGACTGTAATATTATTTTCTGAGTAAGACGATGATAGATAAGGATGTGGCTGAAATTTAAACGGCGATTTAATCGGAGAAAGGGGTGGCCACCCGCCCCAATGTCAGTTCATGTCATTGGGTTAACCGAGACCGAGGTCGTGACCAACGTCGCGCTCTTCCGTGACAAGCCAATGCTCGATACAACAAATTCGCAACTCTCTTTACACAAGGGCAAATCCTCAACTGGCGTGAGGCCTTGGTCACAATTACCTCCTGAGATCGTCAGGTCTGTTTATCTCTTCTCCTCGATCCTCGGTTTTCCAATTATCTCTCTTCAGGCTCATCGCCACACACTATATCCTAGACGTGTCTAATTCTAGCCACTGTCCGGCCACATGGGATCTCAGTGAGAATTGGCCACACCGCATTGTCTATACCGTCTTTCGGGACGCGTTTGCCCTCGAAAAGTTGATGACCGTGTGTCCTTCTTGGGGTTCTGCGCGTGAGCTACAATCGCGTCCTAGCGCGTGCTCCCACCCTGATCTTTGTCTCCAGTCGAATGGCATCGCTTTTGGAACCATGCTTGTTGTGCGGTTGACCCTCTTGAGACACTCGCACAACATACCTTCACCCAGAGCAACGACAATACATCCACTCCACACCGCATCTCGCCATACCATCAGTTTCGCATCATCACCCAGTGTTCTTGTTATGTCTGCAGAATCAACAACCCTGGAACGAACGTTGGTCTGGCCTTGGCAAAACGGGCCGTCGCCGTCCCGTTATTGGGCAACATCCTAACCTGTCGCGAGCATCGGAAAAGCGCATATTGCGGGTTGTGTTTGCGCGAGGCCCCTCCGCGTTACGACATTTTCACGGCCGAAGTCGCCGCAGTCGGTTGCGTCGAAAATGAAGACGTCGAAACCTGGCCCGCCGTTGCGACAACATGTCGTAGCTGTCGCAGTGAATGGCTCTGGCGGCGTATGGGCGTCACCGCACCCGATCGCGAGGTCTCCGCAAGTGGGTCTCCATACTGGTCCTCGCTCGACTGGGAGGTGCGCCAGAGCATCGAGGCTTTCATCGAGGCCGGTGAGGGCACTCTCGGCGACATCATCCAGATTGCGCGAGAAAAGCTCTGGCTGAGCCGTTACACTCGTATTGGAATGCACATGGAACACGCGCTTGCCCAGCAAAGACTCGATATGCGTACAAATGGGTACGGCTACGAAAGTGCCGACGAAGATACAGCTGGCGGTGAAGTTGACCCGGACGATTACGAAACTCTCGCCATGGCTGAGGAGTTACACAGCGTGCGCGAAATGGCACAGTCAGACTGGGCCCGCACGCGCATCCTTGATGGACTCTGGCTTTCCCCAGCCGATGATTGGTACGGTTATCGTCCCCGACCCCCCCCTGCCGAGCACCCGGCACCATGGGCACTTCCAGTTACTGACGGCCAGGTGCATCCTGTTCCAATGACGCTACGCGTACCTCCTGCACCTACGTACCATCTCGCGGATCAATTGTACCGTGTCTATGAGCGTCAGCTTCGCAAGATCCTTCTTCCGGCGATGCAAAACATCATCAAGCGAATCATGTGCCAAGGTCGGGCCGAGGCAATGAAGGCTGTTGCGTCAATGGACTCAGAGGATGTACTGCGTGCGCTCCAACAGGCATGGGCATGGAGCAAGGACCTGCGCCAGCCTCCTGTACACGAGAGCGATCTAGACCCCGGCACGCCACCAGATGACGCAAGTTCGAGCTCCAAATCAGATGCGTCGCACACAACCAGCCCAGTTTTAAGCACGGCGACCTTGCAGACAACCCCGTCACCTCCACCAAGTGACGACAAAAGGGAGAAGGACGGGGAAGCAGAATCACCTCGCGAGGAGGTGCCGCGGATGAGACTTTTCATGGAGTTAGGACCTCCTGAGCCCTCCAATTTACTCCGCGACATACCATATATCCCTGCCACAATTCAAGAGATGCCCTCATACTCCCTGAAAGCATTTATTGAGGTGCGTACTGTAGGGGGATCCGTTAACCACTAGTTGATAATGAATGCCCATTCCACCGTCAGGTATGGCGCGAATCGTATGCGCCATTGTTTGCGTGCAGCTGCAAGATCTGCGAGCGTGCTATGCTCCATCGTGACGTTGGTGACTCTGTACGCCCGGCCGACACAACGCATGTCGTGCCTTCAAACCCTGAATCATTCCCCCAACGCGCGCAGCAGCAGACTACAACAGGCAATAATACCATCCGTCTCGAAGAGGCCACATATGAAGAGGAGGAAGAGGACGACGAGGATGACGAGGAACTCATTTACTCGGACTATTCTGACGGGGACCCAGCAGCATATGTGGAAGTAACGGATGCAGACGTGGTTACGCCCTCGTCCCGCAAGCGCGATCACGAGCACGGAGACCACGACCCTCGTGCGCACGCGGAGGCGGAGAGTGGCACTTTGAAGACTCCACCGAAGCGCACGCGTTTGGATGGCTCATACTCTCCACTGACGACTGCCGAAGCCGCAGCTGCCAGGGTTTCAAAGCGCGGTTCCGAGGAAGCCGCGCTATCTGGCGTTGCCGCGGGAAAACGTCCACGCGTCGGCGGTGGGCAAGCTGATGGCGATGGGGGACTGATGGCGTCGTGCACTGGTAACTCTCCGACACTCACCGGCGAGTCCCCTGTCTGTTTGCAGGCGACAGGGAGAGTAGGTGTAGGCGGCGAGACGTGATCGGCGGGACGTGATGTTTAAACTGGTAGTGTAAAGCATGTGCGTTCTCTCATGCCGTCATCTGTCACTGGCACGCGTGCGCTAACATTCGTCACCCTTCTAGCTTTTGTTACTTTGTAAGCCACTGTATCAATTCCGATCTTCGTGTTGCACATAGCGTTGGGCCTTTTGACTTTGATTGGGTGTCCAAGTGCCCTTGCGGATCCTGGTCTGTGTATCATCATATTGTACCGCATGCATCCCCTTTTCCCTTAGTCGCACAATTTCTCGTACGTCATGTATCTTGGTTTGTGGAAAACATCTGTGCTGTTTTAGTGATTATATTCTCACTCTGGCTCATTGACGTTACGCTGACCTTCGGACCTTTTCTTTGGTTTCTGGATATCATCTTGGGTTGGTCGCAACGTATCGGTGACCATAAATCAGACCGCAGCTGCACAATTTCGCGTCATCGCGCCTCTTCTGCCTCAGCTCAGTTGAAACCTAGATGGTCAAAGCCCAAACTTGACATATCGCGACAGCGACAACCGGGTTCACTATATCGAATAGATAGCGTTGATGAGTGAAGATGTACAGTATTGGAGTGACTCTGTTGCGATCGTTGGCGTGAATTGTTACTAGGGTATATTACGTATATTCTTCGAGGGAACAGAGTTTTGGAGCATTCCGAATATCGACATGGCAACGCGACCCCACGATTTCTCTGAAAAGAGTCCATACAGCTAAGGAACCAAGCCAGAATCCCACAGCAGTTGTAAATGCGCGTTCTACTGTCCAAATAGCTAGAATAATGATGGTCCCAATCCCGAAGTCCTACTGCAAGAGATCACGAAAAGGTGAAGGGGGTGAAGGTGATTGTAAGTAAATTAATCATATCACCGGGAAGAGTAAGTTACGTCCAGTAAGCTACACGGGGTTAACAACGGGGCTATAGCAGTGCAGCACCGAAAAAAGCGCCGCACGCAGCTACTACCATGGCAGTCCACCCACGGGTATCGGGGGTCCAGGACAGCGTCGACGCAGCATTCGATGGTGTCGAGTTGGTCGAAGAGGTAGGAGTCGTTGATGAGGCGGATGGAGATGTGGATGTAGACGGTGCGGCAGTGGAGGCAAAGGAGACCGTGACGTTATCGAGCGCGCAGAATTGCTGGGCTAGGTTCTCTGCCGAGGGCACGTTCGTGCTGCAGTTGGCCGCGACGCAGGTGTACAATGCATCAGGGAATATCCTATCGTGATACGCGTCGTACGCGTCAATTTTTTTACAAGTCGTAGAGAAGTGGGGGCATACCGAGAAGGGCAGTAGCAGTTGACGGCAGTGATGCTGGTGCAGTTCGACCGTGCGACCGCGAAAGTGAGACAGTCGGTGACTACGCGTGTGCGTCGAAGTGGGCAAAAAACAACAAAGTGTCAGTTTGCAAGATGTGGAGACGAGGAAACATTGTGGACGGACCGCATGAAGGGTAACCCGTAAGGCTTGGGTACGGCGCCGAGGTTGTTGTTGACGGGGTGGTACTTAAGGGGATGGTGATGGGGATGGAAGTGACGAAGGTCGAGCCTTGTGAGTCGGTCGTGGTGAGGTTCCCAAAGGAGGTAGACGACGATGTTGAGCCGCTCGTTGTAGAACTGCTGCTGCTCCCCGAACGTGACGAAGTGCTGCTGGTGATACGGGTCCCAGAGTTAGAAGACTGCGCTGCTGAGAGAGTGGCAGCGAAAGTTAGGGTGGAGAAGAGGAAGAGCGAGCGAAACAGGTTCATCCTTGTAAGGATTTAGGACAGAGGATGACGCGATGACGCCCAAACTTGAACTCAACAATTGCCCTAAAATACCCCTTGACCAGCTTTTACCTTTCAGTCACCAATGGAAACGATGGTGGGACGACATTTACCCTACTGGCTACAACGACCCCCCATGTCGGCCTCTCAGACCCGTTTGAGGGTAATTGTAAATATTGTAAATGACGAGTCGCCACAAAAGCAATGCGGCTGAACTTTCAGCGGTCTCAATTGCGTTTGGGCACTCTCGCTACTTCACTCACTCATCATCACTTTCTCATCGGCATATCTGTCATCGTAGTTCTCGAATCTCAGAGCGCTAACAAATTGACCTTCATAGAAGCTAGTCTGGCCCTTGCGCGAGGTTCGGCGTTACCTGACATACTTGTCTCGATGACGTGGTGGTCAAGTATATGCCTCAAAGCTCTCGCGTTCTTCACTGCCTTGGCGCTGCACGGTCTCACTTCGGACTGTCCTAGAGGAGAATGCGAACGTATTGGCGCAGCCTTTCAGAAATGCATTTTTTCATCCCATACTTGCAAAGTCTTTTTTTCACTGGGTGGATTCGCCGGGCCCAGCTCACATTTCTGGGGCCTAATACCCGGAGCCTTCAAATTGATGTAAGCTTCCTTGGAGGAGAGCTGGTCATCGTCATCTTCGAACTTCTTTTGCTCAAGCTAAGTGGGAGGCATATAAATGCCTTGTCTTCGATTATCTCTCAGGTAGGTCAGAGGAAGGTCTGAATATCGCGGCAGGATAATCTGTGTCAGACCTGTTAGCGAGAGGAAAATCGCACGATGCTACCCTATATAACCAAAGAGCTCGTCCGCCCTATGTTTCTAAGGGGATTCGCATCAGTCTCTCGTCGATTACATGCGAAGGTCCGCTCGTTGTCTCTATATAGGTCGACCTATGACCACCGTTAGCGGCCGATTTCTGACTTCGAAGCGCTTACTACTGTGTAATTTACTTCAATTCACGTGGCTCGCAAATGATTGGTATGTCCGCGTTTTGTTATACTTATGTCAGATAGCTGACGTTCGCAATCCCACGCAGCATGACCCCCTATGGCGAAGAGGGCAGTCGGAAGAAGATTCGAGTTGATGGGTGCAAGGCCGAATGATCCTGCACATTTCCGAGACATTAGGAACGGCATCACCTGCGAACAGGCACAATCGAAAGAGGCCGGTTTTCTCAAATGAACCAAGACACCTTGGTACTCCCTGGCATGGCTGTGGCGGCGCTCGGGTAGAGAGAACTCGCTGTACGTCACGTCTTGGCCAAGTTGTCTGACTTGATATTAAGAAGCAGGTTTTCCGCTAGAAGTTTTGGAGCCAGTAAAAATTTATTCTCCGCGGGCCTTGCGATATACGAGCGGAACTCGCTTGTCGGAGTAGAACATTCTGCGACTCGCTTTGCTCCCGAGACCTCCCTCTTCTGAGCCAGTTGGGCAGACACCGCGACATATGGGTGATTTCCGGCCCCTCCGTCGAGCTCGTGGTCAACGACACTCTAGATGACGATTGTCTGACGCAAGTTCCTCGTATACATCGAGATGCAGCAATACGTCAGACAACGCCTGACGTCCGGTACCTTGAGCGCCCAAAGATATCGACTTGGTGATGATTTCTCCGCCCGCCAAGTTACAGAAAGCGACCTCATACGCGGGCGTACCCTGCCGCAGTTGACGCGCCTGGCTCAATTTTACATCGCTTACGAAGCTGTGACTAGTGAGCTACCGAATCATTTCCAGCTCGTTCTCAAGCGGCACTACACCGGTGCTTTCGCGGAACGATGAGACCCCTCGTAAAAGCAATACTTTGATCTCACCAAAAGAGAATTACACAAATGTGTCGGGGCTGCAGTCAAAAACCCATGCCGGTTACTACCCACGACCATCTCAAGCAGTGAGCTATGTCCGTTTTCGGGGCTACACCTATCCATCCTTGTTTTCTTTCTTATTGACGGGCTTTAGGAACAGCATGCAAGATCACATAAAAATGTGCAGACGCGGCGGAACGGCGTTTCATTTTTTAACTTCCTACTGGAGGAGCAGAAGCCGCGGATTCCTTGCTTGAAATTTCAAACCCAATACAATGAGATTCGCTAAATGGCTGACACAATACCCATGGTAGACTTTGTAAGTGGTAACGAAGAGAACCAGGTGAGCTCCTTACCAATTTAGACCTCCGTTCCGTCCACCCTATGTTGCTGACTCAACCGCTGTCACACCTATCGAGTTTGCCATTAGAATAACGTCTGCATATTTATCAATATATGGGGGACGTCGGCTTGAAGACGAATCCGGTCATGGCGCGGCACGTGAATTCGCATTTTTCCCTGAGGCGATTCTGGACTGCCTGGACGTATGGGGCGCTTATTCCGGGCCAATCTCCTGAGAGCGCAAAGCCTATCAAAGAGAAGAACAATAATCGGTGCACAGAACGTTTGGGCTAGCTGGAAGTTTCTGTACCAAGCCAGGTCCATTGTGGAAAACGTCCCGACGGCACGGTAGTGGTCCAACTGTCCAATGAAGTAGGTCATCGTTCTGGTCCTCCCGTCCACTTTCCAACCTGAACTCGACTGGGGGTCTTGCGGTCACGATTCAGAAGACAAGTTCCGAACACGCCGGTATCCCAATGGAGGCCAGAAGTCGATTCGGTGACAAGTCGTCGTCAAATACCGTCGTCTCCCTATTATCCCCTTGGCTGTATGGATGGCGATGTGACACAGCACTAATTCTTTGTCCTTTTTTGTATCAAGTGGATCCTCATATCGTAATTCATCTGATCGTAGCGTTCGTCCCTCGGGCGCTCGATGTGTGGCAGGGTCTCTTTGCCTTCGACTTTGATTGATGTGCGCCTTGGGTACAGTGCCCTATGTAGCACTACTTTTTGTCCTACTCATTACGACTGGTTCTTCCTTCACGATACACGAGCGGCGGGGTCATGTATCGCTTTTGCGCGTCCCGTCTCTCAAGTGATTTGCCAGAAGTGCCGCTAGCTGACATCCCTTTCTCTTGGATGAATGGACACGTCTTGAGATACGGACAAAAGCACTTCTTTTTTGTCCAATTGGATCAAGCGGGTTCTCATATTGTTGTATTCATTTCATCTCCCGGGCGCTCGATGTGTGGCGAGGTCGTGTATCACCTTTGCGACTTCCCGTCTTCTCCAAGTGATCCGCTAGAAGCGCCCCTGGCTGTCATCCCTTTCTCGTGGATGAATAGACATGAAGACAAGCAACCTATTTTCTGTCCAACTACGTCTTAGAGCCTGTCCGGGGGCGAAAGAGTGGCACGCGGCACCAGCCAAAAGTGAGAATGCATTCTCATCGTTGCCGGTTCCGGAAATGTAGCTGTCCGGTGCAAGTTCTCGTTCCGGAAGCCACCACGGTCGGATGCGACCGCCCTGCCAAAAGTGAGAAACGACTCTAGAGTCGTTTCTCACCTCTTTCTCTTTCTCATTCCCAGCAATGTGACATAAATCATGTATTATAATAATATCGGTAACATTATATACATGTCCGTCAAGTCGAAAAACGCGAAGTCATACACAGCTCAAGACACAGCTGTTATTGAGGTCGTTATTGTCTGGTGCATACAAAAAACAGCAAAACTTTTTATTGGGACTCGTGTGCATTCAAATCACAGAGATGTGCACCGTTGTAAAACACGACTGAACTAGTAATACAGTTTTTTTGACTTGCGTGATGTCGACCTCTGTTCCCCGGAACGCTACCCAAGTCCGAACACCTATTTGGAACTCTGGTACATCTCCATTGTGCCTCGGATGAGAGCCGTACGTGTACCTTGAGACTTGAGCGCAACATAAGTAGTCGCAAGTTCTGCACTTGCGACAATACATCTTGCAGCACAGGCAAAGTCCTCATCAGAGAAGCCCTCTTCTCTTTCGATGATCACCATGGCAGCGCTGCGAGGGTCAGTGATGGGGGTGGTAGCTGACAGGGCAAGGGGGCGAATAGCATTGACCACTTCTGCTAATGCCCCGGCCAGTGCGTTGGTACCATTTCGGTTCGGGAATATGGGATAACCGTCTAACGTCTAACAATACAGGTCACGCTTGGTCATAGCGTGACGAATACACAAAACTATATCGATTTCTCTGTTGCGACAAAAGCAGCGTTCGGAGCACCGCCGAGTTTTTTTCACAGTCGCACGCGACCTATTTCTGCCACCCTGCAGAAAGAGGTCGCACGCCGCAACGACCCCCCCCTCTTTCGCCCCCGGACAGGCTCTTAGCTAATTCACCTCGCTGAAACCTATAAAGCTCACCTCTCACCGGTCCTGTCCCTCAGTAAAAACGATTCCCTGCTACCTCATATAACCCTGCCTACCTCACACGACATCGCCTCCCTCTCTACCATGTCCTCGTCCGAAAGCGGAACAGATTTCGACAGCACTGCGGAAATGTCGCCCAGCACGGGGAACGACCATACAAATGTCCCAGTGGGCCTTTCAGACCCGCAATACGTCGCCCAAAAGCGTAGGATGCTCGATTATGTGAATCGCCTCCGCGCAACAGGGTGAGGATAACAGTGGGCCCCGTTGGCTACCCGTCTCAAGATTTTCTTTTCTCCTGCAGCGCACAACTAGACCTCGACATCCCTATCATCGCCGTCTTGGGATCGCAGAGTGCAGGAAAGTCATCACTTATAGAGGCCATATCGGGGATTACCTTGCCTCGGGCCGCCGGCACTTGCACTAGGTAGGCCCTGCCAGCCTCTATTTAGTTTTCACTGCAAACCCCCTTGTGCGCATAGGTGTCCAACCGAGTGTCAGCTCTCGCGTTCATCTGGGCCCTGGCGGTGTGTCATCTCGCTGCACATCGCCACAGATGAAGACGGCAGCGTGCTTCCGCAACCGCGTAGACATGACTTTGGGGACCCCATTTTCGAAAGGTCTCTCGTTACCGAGCGAATTCGCCGCGCACAATGCGCAATCCTGAATCCCAACACCCCATTTCACGACTTCTTAGAGGCTTCTTCCGACGCTCTCGAGGAGAGGCAGTTGTCATTTTCCTCGAACTCGGTTTGTTTGGAAATCTACGGTAAGGACGTCGACGATTTATCGTTCGTCGATCTTCCAGGTAGGTAATACGGATGTCGCAATCTGGAAAACAGTCTAATTTAGTGTAGGCTTGATCGTTGGAGGAGAGCCGCGCGACTCTCGTCTAGTCCAACAGCTTGCCGAGGAGTACATCAGTAAAGAAAGCTGCATCATTCTATCGACTATTACATGCGAAAGTATGTCTGTCCTTCGCCTTCGTTGTGTGGTGATTCTCTGAACGAATGACGTTAACAGCGGATTTCGAGAACCAAATCGCTCACCGTCTCGCTGCCCAATTCGATCCAAGCGGGGCTCGAACAATCGGTATTTTGACGTCGTACGGTGATACATCAGGTTGCTAACATTAGTTGTGTAGGTGTCCTGACTAAACCTGACCGAATATCCGCCGGCGATGAGGCCATTTGGATAAGCAAAATTCAGAGTGGTGGAGAGGATGGGGGAATAGAATACTTCTCTGTGAAGAACCCTGACTCTCAGGACATCCGAAACGGGATCACATATGAGCAGGCCAGAGAAAAAGAAGCGGAGTTCTTCTCAACCAAGGCACCTTGGTCGAGCTTGGAATGGCTATACCAGCGTCGATTGGGGACAGACAAGCTGGCGAGACGTCTGGGACAAGTACTGTATAATTTGATCTCCAAGAGGCAAGTCCTTTTCACTTTCGATCTTGGGGTTAATTGTAACACATCCGATGCAGACTTCCTGAGCTGCAGGAGGAACTCGACCGACTACTCGAGCAAACCCAACAGGACATCTCCCGGCTCCCAGGTCCACCATCATCTGAACCTGTTGCCGAGATCTTGAAATTGATCGGTACCTTTGTTCGATCTATCGAGAGCCTTGTTAGCGGCACTCCGGGTGCAAGTGGTCTGATGCAGACACTTCGTGGGCCTCAAAACGAGTTCAAGAGGGCAATACGTCAAACAGCACCCGATTTTCGGCCACTCGAGCGTCCTCAAACTCAAGTCGTTGACAACACACCTTTTCCCCCTCCTTCCTTCCTTTCAAGTGAAGAGACTGAGTGGGAGCAACAGCCCGGTAATACCAGTCGCCCCATTTTCGTCGACGATGTCATGGAGAAGGCGAACTGGTAAGCAAGCAAATGTTTCCTATGTCCCCCTGGGCCCTGATCCCTTGTTTGTCAGTGCGGTGACCCGCGAGCTACCGAATAATTTCCCATACATCATCATCAAGCAATTTATCGGTACTTTCGTGAAGCGATGGGACTATCCCTCAGGGCATCTTTTCGACTTCACAAGAAAGGAACTGACTAGACGCGTCCAGCAGTTAGTAGAAGTGCAATTTTCTCAGTATACCCACGGTCATCTAAAGCAAGGGGTCAGGTACGCCTCGTGGTCTACATACGTTCCATTTCGTTGACATCAACTACTAGGAACATAATGCAGTCCCATATACAGAAATGTGCAGATGACGCCGACAAACATATCAAATCCTTGCTGGAGGACGAAAATGAGCCCTTCACAATGAATGTACATTATTACGCCGAGTATCGATCGAAATTCCTGGGTCACTACAAGGGGGCTCGCTTGAGGGCCAAAAGCAATGTCATCAAGAACCTGGAAAATAGCAACGATACAGGCATGATGGATGCATTTAACGAAGCTATTTCTTCCCTCGCTAAGCTGGGGCTGCACTCGGTGGACGCATCATCTCTGGCTACGCTACTCCCACCAGATCCTATGGAACCAGCCATCGGAATAATGGCAGACGTCCGCGCTTACTTCCAAGGTCGACAATTCCTTGTTTCTCTCTTATTTGTGCGCGCCATGGCTAATGCCACGTTATAGTTGCATACAAGCGCTTTGTCGACAACGTCCCGATGAGCATCGACAGAGCTATGGTACGCGGGTTGACACCCGACCTCGAGAAGGTACTCTTCAATGGACTTTCTATCAACGGGCCTGGAGGATACGAGCGCTGCAGGAGGCTTCTGAGCGAGCCGGAAGACATAGTCGAACGCCGCAGCGAGTTGGAGAAGAGGCGGCAGCGCCTCCTATCGGCCAGAAAGGAACTCGTCGAAGCATTTGTGTGATTTACTGTGATCGATCCTACATCATATTTGTCTTGGTGTTTGTGTACGAAACGATATCATACTTCTTTCGTGCACGAATTATGTCATCCTCGATATGATGTTTATTTTATTTACCCTTTTATTTATTTCGCTGCATCATCCTTCAAGCTTCAAGCTTCAAGCTTCAAGTTCTGTGTAGCGAGTCGTCTAGCAACTAACTCGAATTCCTATTCGACTGCATCGCCCATGTAAAATCAGAAAAAGGAAGACAAGCGTCGTACTGGGATAACAGAGATGGAACATTAGACAGACTACGTGGGTTCGAACGCGAAAAAGGGGAAAACCGGCTGAACGGAATTGGCGGGTGCGCGAACGCAAACAAAAGCTTGGACAGGGCGCAGAATGCAGCGAAAAACCCAAAAGTGTGGACGTAAGCGCGATCGAGAGTGAGGAGGCAGATCGCAGACACGGCGTTTGTTCAAAGTAGTCGCATTCGAGTCTACAGTCTACGAAGAGTCGACAAGCATGAAAGTCTGCAGGGCCTAGGAATGTTGCAAAAACGCCCAAGGGAATGTCATTCGCTGGTCCAATTATACAGACCCTGTTTGGGTGCGTGGGCATCCTGAGTCCTTGTAGTCCACTTTCTTTCTTTTTTTCATACCTCCTTCCTCAATTGTACAAATTGCGTCCGCCCGTGCTCTATCGAACGTATTGCTAATTATGCCTGCTTTTGAGAAAGGAAGCGCACACATTCCAAAGAGCGACTTGATCGCGATCGAGAATTCAGAACGCGTTGTCCACTTAACCATACCAAGCTTTCCAAGTGCGTGACGGAAAAAAATCAAAGTGAACACGCACACGCAATTTATTCATATATCGAGACTAAGCTCCGGCCAAATGCGGGGCCCTCATGAGATTGCTAATAGATGTACAGATAGATAGACGACTTTCACGGGAATCTCAGGCTGCCGATATCGGTGGGGAACAATATTGGAATATCCTATTACCATTCAAACAATTCAACGAACTCCTCTTGGGCGGATATGAGGCGCTGCCGCCTCTTCTCAAGCTCGCTGCGGCGTTCAACGATGTCTTCGGGCTCGCTCAGAAGCCTTCTGCAGCGCTCGTACCCTTTAGGCCCACTGATGTTGAGTCCATCGAAAAGCGCCTCCTCGAGGCCGACTGTCACTCCCCGCAGCAAAGTTCGGTCGATGCTCATCGGAGTGTTATCTACAAAGCGCTTGTAGGCCACTATGATGTAGCATTAGTAATGACATGCGAATGCAATAGAGAAACGAGAGGCTCTCGACCTTGGAAATAAGCACGAACGTCAGCCATTATTCCAATGGCTGGCTCCATAGGATCTGGCGGGAGTAGAGCAGCTAATGACGAAGCCTCTACCGAGCGCAGCCCAAGCTTAGCAAGGGCAGCAATCGCCTCGTTGAGTGCGATCCTCATGCCTGGGTTGGTACCATCTTCCAGGTTCCTTATGACCGAACTTTTGGACCTCAAACGACCTGTTTTGTAGTAACTCAGGAATCTCGCGCGGTACTCGGCATAATAACGTGCGTTCAGTGTGAACGGCTCGTTTTCATCCTTCAACAGGGAGTCGATATGCTGGGTGGCAGCGTCTGCACATCTCTGTATATGAGATTGCATAATGTTCCTAGTAGTTGATGTCAACGACGAGGAACGTATGTAGACCAAGAGGCGTACCTGACTCCTTGCTTTAGATGACCATGGGTGTACTGAGCGAAGTGCTTTTCCACCAACAGCTGGACACCACTAGTCAGTTCCTTCCGCGTGATGTCGAAGAACTGCCTCGAAGGATCTTCCCATTGCCTCACAACAGTACAAATATACTGCTTTATGACGGTATGTGGGTAATGGTTTGGTAGTTCTCGGGTCACGGCACTGACAAACAAGAAGTCAAGGCTCAGACGGACAAAGGAACACATGCTTTCTTACGAATTCGCCCTCTCTAAGACATCGTCAATGAAAATCGGCGAACTGACATCACAAGGCTCTTCCTCCCACTCCTCCTCGCTTGAAAGGAAAGAAGGGGGAGTCGGTGTGGTGTCAACAACTTGAGAACGTTCAAGTGGTAGAAAATAGGGTGCCGTCTGCCGTATTGCCTTCTTGAACTCGTCTCTGGGCCCACGAAGTTTTTGTATCAACCCATTTTCGTCCGGAACACCATCAACAAGGATCTTGATAGACTGAATAAATGCACCGATCAATTTCGAGATCTCGGAATAGGGCTCAGATGACGGCGGATCTGGGAGCTGGGATATGTCCTGTCGAGTCTGCGCGAGCAGTCTGTCGAGCTCCCCCTGCAGCTCAGGAAGCCTACCGCCGTGTTAAAATTAACCCCAAAATCAAAGGTGAAAATAGCTTGCCTCCTGGAAATCAAACTAGATAATAATTGTCCCAGACGTGTCGTCAGTTTGTCCGTCCCTAAGCGACGTTGGTATAGCCATTCCAAGTTCGACCAAGGCGCCTTGGTTGAAAAAAACGCCGCTTCTTGCTCTCTGGCTTTCTCGTACGTTATCCCATCCCGAATGTCCTGAGAGTCGGGGTTCTTCACTGAGAAGTACTCAATACCTCCGTCCTTTCCGCCCCTCTGGATTCTGTTTATCCAAATGGCCTCCTCGCCAGCAGGTATTCGGTCAGGTTTAGTGAGGACACCTACACAACAATGTTAGCAACGTGCCATGTGTACCTGCAACAAAGAAATACCGATAGTACGAGCCCCGCTTGGATCGAAGCGGGAAGCAAGGCGGTGGGCGCTTTGATTTTCGAAATCGGCTGTTAACGACACTCATTTAGGAAATGACCCCATAACGAAGGCGAAAGGCGAGCATACTTTCGCATGTAATTGTTGATAGGATGATGCAACTCTCCTTACAGATATACTCCTCCGCAAGCCGTTGAACCAGACGAGAGTCATGTGGTTCTCCTCCAGCGATCAAACCTGGACCGAATTAGACCGTTTGCCAGATTTCGACTTTTGTATTTCCCACCTGGCAGATCGACAAACGATAAATCATCGACGTCCCTACTGCGGATCTCTAAACAAACCGAGTTCGAGGAGAACGACAACTCCCTCTCCTCGAGGTCGTCGTCAGAGGCTTCTAAGAATTGGGGAAACGGGGTGCTTGGATTCAGTATTGCGCATTGTGCACGGCGAATCCGCTCGGTAACAAGAGATTTTTCGAAAATGGGATCCCCAAAATCAAGTCGACGCGGTTGTGTAAGGACCTTGCCATCTCCATCTGTGACGATACGCAGTGAGACGACACACCGCCAGGGTTCAGACGAATGTGAAAGCTGGCATTCTGTTGGACACCTATATGCGCAAGGGGTTTGTAGCGAAAATTAAACAAAGTTGGCAATGCCTACCTTGTGCAAGTTCCAGACGCACGGGGTAGGGTAATACCCGATATGGCCTCTATAAGGGATGACTTTCCCGCGCTCTGCGACCCCAAGACAGCGATGATGGGGATGTCGAGGTCTAATTGCGCGCTGCGGGAGAAATCTTGAGACGTGCAGCCAACGGAGCCCACTGTTGTCCTCACCCTGTTTCGCGAAGGCGGTTCACCGCATCAAGCATCTTGCGCTTCTGGGCGACGTATTGCGAGTTAGAAAGACCCACTGGGACATCTGTGCGGTCATTCCCCGGGCCGGACGACAATTCCGAGGTGTTGTCAATATCATTTCCGTTGATCGGTGTAGACATAATCATAATAGAGGAGTGTTGTTGTTTGAGGTAGTCGGGAAACCCTGAGGGATATGGCCGGCAAGGAATGACCTTTATACGCCTCAGCTAGACGACCAAACTAAGACGCAGATAGTGTCAAACAGGCATCAAGCGCAGCAATAGAGCCTTGAAGCTTGAACCACTTACCTGTAAGAGGTAATAGAAAGAAGAGCTCAGTGGTAAAACAGTCATGTGAAAGAGGCGTTGATGCACTGACGAGTGGTTCCAGTATTATATCCGCAGCCATCCGTAGTATCTGTTGTGTATTTGATATCGACGTGGGATTTTCTTCTCTGTTTCTGTGGGCGTGGTGCACAAGACCAGGGCCGCAAAAGACTTTGTTGCTGCGGACGTTGCGGAATGCGCGCGTACTTGACACGGGCGCAATCCTGGCGATTCTCTTATCGTAAGAGCCTGAGAACCATAATTGCCATTTTTTCGCTGGGGATCGTGTTCCCAGAAAGGAAGGCATCAAGAAGTCACGTTACAGCGGTCCGAATATCCGTACAACAGGCCGAGGCAATTCTGAGAGCACGCTCGTCGAAGGAGAGCCACGCGATGCTACTCAGGCTAGTCCAACGGCTTGCCGAGACTTATACGGAGAACCTGAGACACGTCGTTCTCTTAATGACTACGCGCAAAGAAGTCCGCCCGTCGTCTCTCTATTAAGGTCGGCCTCCGAGTCATTTACAACAGTACAACAGATTTCGAAGTTTAGAACACTTACCGCTCCGCTACTCACATCGGCCCACGTGCGTTGCAGACCGACAGTAAACACGTATTGTATTACGTCTCCATGAGATACGTCGTACGTTCTTATGGCGCCTGGACAGATCCCCCTGCCAGTGCTGGGGAGTGTGGTTGGATTATGGGGATTCAAGGTGGAATCACTGACGAGCTCAGGCTTGGGCATTACTCCGCGAAGAATCATGAATTCGCGAGACATCAGAAATTGCATCACCCATGACCAGGTCCGAGAGAAGGACGTTGATGTTTCCTCAAGCTTAAACCAATTAGTCACCCTGGGATGGCTTACCGGTAGACGAGTGTTCCTGCTCAATTAGTTTTGAAGTCGGAGAAATTTATTTTAGCGGGCCTCGCGAACTACAGGAAGAACTCACCAATCTGTTGGAACAAAGAATCTGCGACATTTCCCGACTCCCGAGTCTCTTAAGGATAGATCGTAGTGAGTGTATGCTCTCATACCCAACCGTAATCCGATGTGAGCGCTTCTCGTACACCGAGACGAGTTCAAGACGGCATTATGTCAGGCTGCAATGCTCGACTTCCGGCCACCTAGGCAAATCAATTCGGTAACGATTCCTCAACCTCTGAAATTCCATTTCATCTTGGAGACACCGCGGGGATGCCGATGATGCCGGTTAAGCTATGTTTATCAATGGTGTTATGAAGAGTGCGAGCTCGTATTAGAGCGTACTCTGCGGTAGTTGTCGAAACTGGTCCCAACTTCATGTCGCTAACAGGACCGTGACCAGTGAGCTACCAAATAAGTACCCGTTCGTTGTCGAGACACGATTGAGACACGATGTTTAGTGCCTTCGTGGAGCGATGAGGCGCCCATCAAAGGTGCTCCCTAATCTCACCAAAAGGGCATTACACGAACGCATCAATGCGACAGTCGAAGATCACTATTCCTGGTATACCCACAGTCATCTCACGCAGTGAGTTATGTCCGTTTTCGCGCCTACGCCTATCACATCCTTGTGTTCTTGTTTTAGGAACTACGTGAGAGGTCAAATAGTTAAGAATATGCAAACGCGGCGGAATGACGTCTCAAAATTTCAACTTCCACCGGGGGAAGAATAGGGACTTCATAAATAATTTACTGTAATGGTGAGTTCCTTACTAATTCGGGCGGACCTCGGACCTCCGTTCCGATCTTGCTGACACTCACCTGCTCTTTACTACTCGTCTTGCTATTGAAATATACTCGTAGTGGTGATGGCGCCACATCCAAACCTGTGTGGCTGACTTTTTGTTGAACACAGTGGCCACACGCGCTTTGGATGACGTTACGCGGGCGTCGACCATACGATGCTGCGTGCCACGAAGGTCGACCTCGAGGCCGCGCTCTTCGACGGCCTATCTATCAGCGTATCTGGAGTGCATGAAAGCTGCAAAGCGCATTTGAGTGAACTAGAGGATGCTGTTGAATGTCACGGTGAGCTGCAGAGGAGTCGAGAAACTCATCAGACGCTAAAGTAGAGCTTTTAGGGGGGTAGAATGATGTCTAACGCTTGGCCGAGTCTTCTGAGAGTGATGAGTTCGCTCGTTCGCGCTGGTATTACGGTATATGCCTTGTGACCATGGAGGAATGGGGCCGTTCACGCCACTTGGGGATCTTACGTTCGTTCTTTCCACTTTGGCGATGGTAATGCCAGGTACAGGGATGTGCATACTGATCCAAGGGAGTGCCACCTTCCTAGTGTTATGTCAACTTGACTTGACCGGGGGTCGTGCTTCAGCGGATAAGTTACATGTATCCAAATGGAGACAGGAATCCGACCCTGTGGCGAATCGTGCAGTGTTCAATTACGCTCATCGCCCTATGTCCTTAGCTGCATGGATGTGGCACTGCACCTATCCCAGGCCCTTGACCTCTCTTGGTCTAAGAGGGTTCAGATGCTATCGTAATTGGCTTCATATCTCTCCGAGTGATCCACCAGAGGTTCAGTCGACTGTCATCCTTGTCTCGTGAATGAGTGCCACAGGACCGCCCCTGGTGCTCTGTCTAACTACTTCCTAACTCGGTCGTCCCCTCGCTGAGCCTATAAAGGACACTTCTTGCAGGTCCTGTCCCTCAGAGAACAGTCCCGTTCTGCTTCACAACATCCCAATCCTCTCTACTATGTCTTCATCTGGTGGTACAGATTTCGACAGCACCTCAGACATGTCTTCTGACCATATGGACGCCCCGGTGGGCCTCTCGGACCCGCAATACGTTGCGGAGAAGCGTAAAATGCTTGATGCTGTGAATCGCCTTCGTGCTACGGGGTAAGGATCACAGCAGCAAGCACTTTCGGCTGCTCGTCTCAACATTCTCTTTCATCCCGCAGCGCACAACTAGACCTCGACATCCCCATCATCGCTGTCTTGGGATCACAGAGTGCGGGGAAGTCATCCCTCATAGAGGCCATATCGGGTATCACCCTACCCCGTGCGGCTGGAACTTGCACGAGGTAGGCTTTGCCAGCGTCTGTTTGACTCGCCACAAACCCCCTGCGCACATAGGTGTCCCACAGAGTGCCAGCTTTCGCACTCCTCTGAGCCCTGGCGGTGTGTCGTTTCGCTGCGCATAGTCACAGACGCAGAGGGAAAGGCGCTTTCACAACCGCGGAAAATTGAATTCGGGGGTCCCATTTTCGAAAAGCCTCTTGTGACCGAGCGGATCCGCCGCGCACAATGCGCAATCCTGAATCCCAGCACCCCGTCTGACCGATTCTTAGAAGCGTCTCCTGACGCTCTCGAGGAGAGGGAGTCGTCGTTCTCCTCAAACACAATTTGTCTAGAGATCTGTGGTAGGGATATTGACGACTTATCGTTTGTCGATCTGCCAGGTGGGTAATACGAATGTCGAAATCTGGCAAACGGACTAACTCGGTCCAGGTTTGATCGTTGGAGGGGAACCGCGGGACTCTCGCCTGGTCCAACAGCTTGCCGAGGAACACATCCGTAAGGAGAGTTGTATCATCCTATTAACGATCGCATGCGAGAGTGAGTATAAGTTGCCTTTTACCTCTGTTGTGTGGCGGTTCTCTAAACGAATGACGTCCTACAGCGGATTTCGAAAACCAAACCGCTCACCGCCTTGCTGCCCAATTCGATCCAAGCGGGGCTCGAACTATTGGTATTTTGGTGTTGTAAGACGTCACTTCAGGTTGTTAACCATAGCTGCGTCATGGCAGGTGTCCTCACGAAGCCTGATCGGATACCCGCTGGCGAAGAGGCGATGTGGATAGGTAAAATCCGGAGTGGCGGAGTGGATGGGGGAATAGAGTACTTCTCTGTGAAGAACCCTGACTCCCAAGATATCAGAAATGGGATCACTTACGAGCAAGCCAGAGAGAACGAAGCGGAATTTTTCTCAACTAGGGAACCTTGGTCGGAATTGGAATGGCTATGCCAACGTCGCCTAGGGACAGACAAGCTGACGAAGCGTCTGGGACAAGTATTGTCTACTTTGATCTCCAAGAGGCAAGTTCTTGTCACGTTCGATCTCGGAGTTATTTATAACACATTGGTAGGCTTCCTGAGCTGCAGGAGGAGCTCGACAGACTCCTCGAGCAGACTCAACAGGACATCGACCGGCTCCCAAAGCCCCCATCATCTGAGCCCGTTTCCGAAATCTTGAAATTGATTGGCGCCTTTGTTCGGTCTACCCAACGCCTTGTTGATGGCGTTCCGGAAGAAAATGGTCTGCTACAGACGCTGCGTAAGCCCCGAGACGAGTTCAAGGAGGCAATCCGTCAGACGGCGCCCTATTTCATGCCACTTGAAAGCAATTTCATAATTAAACACCCTGGAACAGTTTCTTCTTTCCCCTTCCTTTCAAGTGAAGAGACTTGGGAACAAGAGCCCTGTGATGCCGGCTCACCGATTTTCATCGACCAGGTCTTGGAGAAGGCAAACTCGTAAGCTAGCGTGTATTTCCTTTAGCCCTCCGGGCCCTGATCCTTTGTTTGTCAGCGCCGTGACCCGCGAGCTACCAGGCCATTATCCATATATTGTCATAAAGCAGTATATTGTTGATTTCGTGGAGCAATGGGAGGATCCTTCAAGGCAGTTCTTCGACACCACGAAGAAGGAACTGACTAGACGCGTCCAGGAGTTGGTGGAAGAACAATTCTCGCAGTATACTCATGGTCATCTAAAGCAAGGAGTCAGGTACGCCTCTTGGTCTACATACGTTCCACTTCATTGACATCGACTACCAGGAATATAATGCAATCTCATATACAGAAATGCGCAGACACCGCAGCACAACATATTGGCTTCTTACTGGTAGACGAGCATGAGCCCTTCACCTTGAACGCACACTATTACACCGAGTATCGCTCAAAATTCTTGGGTCACTACAAAGGATATCGCTTAAGGTTCACAAGTAGCAAGGTCATGAGGAACCTGGATCCAGATAGCTGCGGCCCAAGCATGGAGATCGCACTTGACGAGGCGATTTCTTCCCTTGCTAAGCTTGGGCTACGCTCGGTCGACGCCTCGTCACTAGCTGCCCTACTCCCACCGGATCCTATGGAACCGGCCATCGGAATAATGGCAGACGTTCGTGCTTACTTCCAAGGTCAGGGGCCCTCGTTTCTCTGTTGCCTGCGCATATCGTAGCTAACACTACGTCATAGTCGCCTACAAGCGCTTTGTAGATAACGTCCCGATGTGCATCGACCGGGCCTTGCTGCGGGGAGTGACAGTCGGCCTCGAGGATGCGCTTTTTGATGGACTCGCTGTCAACGGGCCTGGAGGGTACGAGCGTTGCAGGAAGCTTCTGAGCGAGCCGGGAGACGTTGTCGAACGCCGCAGCGAGTTGGAGAAGAGGCGTCAGCGCCTCCTATTGGCCCGAAAGGAGCTTACGGAATTGTTCGAATGATCCGCCGTAGTAGAAGAAGTAGATCGTGCTGCGTATTATTTGTGTCGTGGAATGTTCCCAATCGATGAGATGCATGTGAATGACGTTTTCCGCTTGGGGGATGCCTAGAACTGTCCCCCGTCCCCTGTTGATAACGACCATCCGCAGCCATCCGCAGTACTCTGTGTCGTGGTTTCCTTCTCTGCTTCCGTCTGCATGCAGCGAAAACCAGGGACGCGAGAGCTTTCGTCGCTGCGGATGTCACGTAATGCGCACACTCTTAACCCAGGCGTAAGCTTGGCTTCCCGCATCGATTCCCTAGGATCATCCGGTTGTGGCACCCCATATGCATAATAATACAGAACCGCCCCTCGTGAGTGTTTTCCTCACCCACCCCTCTTGATTTTCATCCTTGCATTGCATTATCGGTTATCCGTTGTAGCAACCCCCCCCTGCCATCACTATCACCGACTCGGACCCCGAGCCAGCGCCCGTAGCTGCACCACCATCACCGCCCGCTTCGCCAATGTTAACCCTTGACGTCTTGGAGCCCTCAACGACGACCACTCAGGTCGATCCCGAGATAACAGTGGGAAATACCGACACGCGTTACGCGCGGAACAACTTGCGCCTGAACAACAGTCTGCATGACATAGAGTAAGTACGACAAGATTGCACAGACGGCCTATCTGACTGATGGAGGAAGGCTTAATCGCTACCTCGACCTTCCGATCATTGCCGTACTCGGCTCGCAGAGTTCCGGTAAATCATCCTTGATCCAAGCTATTTCGGGAATCCCGCTTTTGAAAGCACCAGGGGACGCATGTACGCGGTGAGCATACTCTCTGCTGTCGCATTTCCTCTTGTCTCGGAATTAATACTCTTTCGTGAAGATGCCCCATTGAGTGCCGTCTCACGCGTGGAGATGGGCCATGGTCATGCCAAGTATTTCTGCGTCGCGTCACTGCATCTGGTGGAACAAATGTCTCTGATCTGCCGAAAGAGCCTTTTGGTGACCCCATCACGGACAAGGACTTGCTGGAAGATCGTATCTCACGAGCCCAGCTCGCCATTCTCAATCCCAGCACACCCGCAGGCGCATTCCTGGAAAGCAATGCCATTACCGAATCGGGCAGCAATGAGTTGACGTTCTCTCCGAACATCATATGTCTAGAGATCACGGGCCCAGATTACAGTGAAATATCCTTCGTCGACCTACCCGGTACGTTTTAAGGTCCAGATTATAGCGTATTTGTAAGCTGATGGCTCTCATAGGCTTGATTCACAACGTTGGCACGAGTGGAAACCGAGATAATATCGGACTTATCAAGAACTTGGCTTCGAGTTACATTTCCAAGAAGAACTGCATTATCCTCATGACCATAACTTGCGAGAGTACGCCCTTGTACCTTGTATTTCAAGGCCAAACTGTTGACACAGGGCCCTAGCCGATTTTGCCAATCAAGGTGCATACGACCTAGCGCGTACTCATGATCCGTACGGACAGCGCACCATCGGTAGGACACTCGCGTTTCTCCACCTGAAAAGCTCTTCTTTATCGATGCCTCAGGTGTCTTAACCAAACCGGACAGAAGTCCGGAGGCCGAGCACGAGAAATGGGTGCGGTACATCAGGGGCGAGACTGAACCATTACATCACGGATGGTTTTGCGTCAAACAACCCGACACGCAGAGCCCGCACCCTCCACCATCCCTGGCCGAGGCCCGTGAACAGGAAGATCAGTGGTTCAAAAAAGGCCTCAATCTGGCGAGAGCTCCCCAAACCTTTTCATAATCATCTTGGAACCAAAAAACTCGTTCAGCGTCTTGAGGATATTCTCTCGGAATTAATGTCAAATATGTATGCAACGAACGCCCTTTATATTCACAAGAGTTGGCGTGATTGACATCCGTCACAGCGTTCCCGAGCTTGGGTCCCAAATCCGAGATCTGATAGAGAGCGCCAATCAAGAGCTGGCACGGCTAGGCAAGCGGCCATCCGATGACAGCGTTGGGGAGATCAATTCCCTGGTCGACCAATTGGTTCGTGATATTGAAGGTGGGGTGGAGCGAAAGTTGCGAGAAGATGGCAACGTACTGTATCGCATCGAAGATGAAGCGGTGAAACTCAAGAATGAGCTGAGGGCGACATGTCCAGAGTTCCGTGCGTGGAATAAGAACCTCAAGGACCCACCCGAAGTCACACCTCTTCCCGAGCTTTTACTTGATGACGATCCCCCCCCTGCTACCTCCGCAACCCGCAGGGTCATATTCTTGGATGACGTCGTCGAAAGGAAGGCCCGGTAAGACTTCTCAGTGACTTCTAATGTAAATTTTTTCATCTATCCTCGTAGTTCATCTGTTCGTGGACTCCCAGACAGCGGGCAAAATGACGTGGCGGAGGAGTATCTGCGTTCGTTCACGGCCAAGTGGGATCAGCCAACAAATCGGTTTGTCGGAGAATCAACTAGACTTCTTCGAGGCTTCATTAAAAAGACCATTGACGCGCGTTGTGGGAAGTTTTCACACAACGGATTGCCCATACACCTGCGGTTTGTTCGCGTTTCCGTCCTGCATATCTACGATGACACCCCTTTCAGAGATACGATCCAAAGTCATATGCAGGAGTGCGAGGCTAGGACAAGAAAGGCTACGGCGTTACTCCTCAAGTTGGAGCACACCGGGCATACGCGAAATGAGCGATATTACAGGGAGTGTAAAGACAAGTTCTTGTCTCACCTCAAGATGCAGCGTGAACTTGCTGCGAAAAGTCCTGTACTCCGGGACCTGCAGCGACTAGCCTCACCAAATGGCATCCAACCAACTCCAGCGTTTGCTGCAGCCATCACCTTCGGCAAAGACGTCTCTCAGTAAGGCCGGATTTCCGGCGATCGAGGACCTGGCCTTTGCTAGACTCCTACCCCCTCATCCTACTGATTCCTGCACTTGAAGACATGGCTAAAGCAAGTGCAGGCTTCGAAGGTGGGTCTCATCATACCGCCTCTATGTGGTTCTGATATAGAGTCTTATTGTGTGCGCCTATTTGTAATAGTTGCACTGCACAGATTTGTCGACTACGTCCCACTCGTCGTCGACACAGAACTTGTCCGCGGTATTTGTCAAGGCCTTGCACCCGTACTCCGACAAAGTTTCAAGTTCAGCGAGCCAAACCTTGGCGAACGTTGCCGCGAATATCTGCAAGAACCACCTGACGTCAAGAGAGAGCGCGAGTTCCTAGAGCAAAAGCTGCGCCGCTTGGTACGGGCAGAAGAAGAAGTCAGGAACTTCTGGGTCGATGAGTAATTACTAGTATATCCCATTCCACAGTGACGACGAGCAAATTCAGAGGTCTCGTAGAAAAAACCATTGTATTTGAAACTATATACCGATAACATCCGCGTAACACCCTGTCCAGAAACCTAGTAGTTTTACGAAGGCCCCAGAGAATGACGAGATGGGCCCAGTAACTTGAAGAGGTTCGAGTCATCGAAAATATATTAGCCGATGGGTGCACTCAGGACGCCAAAGGGGTTTAGCCGACGCACTCGGTGTCCCAGGTTCAATCGTCCTTGACAAATACTCGGCAGAGGGAAATTATAGTATCAGCTGTTTTCCACCCACCATGTCACACTGACAGTGCTGATTCTCAAAACCTTCCGAATGATTGAGACGGAGAATGACGACGAAAAAATAAATGATATAATTTATGCTGTTCGTCGCCGACGGGTGTTAGTCCGGCCTCATAGCGCTCCGACTGCCACCAATGAGTCGTTGTACGGACAAGAAAGTGTCCGCTAACCTCCAGTTGTTGTTGTTCATTATCGGTCCCAGATGGCGTCGCATACCCGCGGGTTCGCTCCAACGAACTAAGCCCCCACAGTTTGGTCGGCGCTCAATGTCAGTCGATCTGGCGGGCGAGTCAACCAGAACATACCCCCCAAAGCTGTGACCGATGTCTGGACTCTCGAAAACGATCGCGGTCTGAAGGAGAACGGAAGGTTGGTCGAGTCAGGTCAATTTTTTTAATAATAAAAAGGTGTATAAGCAACGATATCGCTTTTGGGGGGAGCGGGATCTGACGGTCGTACAGGTCCGGTGGTCGCACAGTCAGCCAAGTTGACACCAAGCCAGTATATTGGTCGACGTACGAGTCGAGGGTATCTGTGACGTTCGAGTTGGTCAGTGTTGGTAATATGTCGTACGTGTACAGAAGACGAACGACGTCAGAAAACGGCGAAAGCGCGTTCATAACGCTGCATGGACATGTTCTTCAGGTGTCGTAATGTAACGACTGTAGGTATTGGCAGGGCCCCGCAATAAACACTTACACGTCCTGTCGAATCACTCAACCGGCGGTGAGCTCTGCCCGAGCGACGTTTCTGGACAAATGAAACCACATGTAGGCCATGCCGGCGTTTCGAAAAACCAACTCAATGGAGAAGAACCTGGAATAACGGCATAGCACCATAGCAAATCGAACGGGTTGTCGGACATACCGTATTCGTCTACCTGTTATCGTCGTCATTTCTTCCAGAATGACCAATGTAACAAGGCTTCCAACATGACCACGGCGCTAGGCGACCACTCGTACGGTGTACGTGTATATCCCTGAAACGGGTATAAAAACACCGAGAGTGCTTACATAGTGGGGGAAGTGGCGCAAAAGAATTGGCTTTGGGGACTGACATGCGACTTGTGCGTCAGTGAAGGACATAACGGCATTTTTAAGTCACAAAAACCGTATTGGTGGGAACTCAAGAGACCAATCACAGCCGAAGGACTCGAAGGAATGGCTCAATGGCGTCCAGTCAGCATCAAACGATGGGACATGCCGCACATTTGACGAGTTCTTAGAAGGAGTTCCTGAATAAATAGCATACATCAGAGCGGTGATACTGTGGCAGCAATGGCGGAAATTCTTGTGGCTGAGATCCGTCCTTGCCCTGCGCAAAGTCAATCGCTCCAGGACCGTCGTTATTACGACGTTTGAGTAACCTTGACGAATTACGAAATTACGTCACAACATAGGGTAAACGAATTGGGATTGGCTGTATCAAGTACGGCAGGGCAGGTTTTGCACTGTCGTGCTGTTAGAGAGGGTAGACGAATGGAACGACCTTGAAGCCCAAATGCTGATGCGCCTCGCAGAGGGCACCAATAGTACAACAGCAGAACGGACGTGTTTGGAGCGGCATCTCCGACACTAGCTGAAGAAGACGTCAGCACGTGGGTCCTACGTAGCAACCAGACCCACACAGAAAATCAGGAAACGATGGCGGTATGGCATTTGGCTCAACAGGTGCGTTCAAACCACAAGACGCAACCGCTTGCTCTTGTACACGTACACTCATACAGGTAGGCGGCCATCCCTTCAACACTTGTCATAGCGGAGTAGAGAAGGAAACTACCTCGCGGAGACTAGTCCCATGCACCGCAAAAAAAAACACACTCCTTATACCCCCGGCGTCCCCAAACCTTAGCCAGGTCAGAGCTGTGCCCCGGTCACCATCATATTGCGCATGCTCCTTCGCAGGTTCGCGAGGCAAGCGCTGGGGCTGCGATTGCGATTACGCCGGTAATGCCAATATATCCTAGTGCGAGGGAGCCGAGCGTTAGGCTTGCGTGAGCCCGCCTTACTGTACGTACAGTAAATCCGGTACCCTGCGCAATAGCGGTCGTCGTTTCGGGTACGTACCCGAAACATAGCCAAGCGACGTGAGCCGTGGGAGAATGTTTTCGGTTATCCACTAACGCCTGCGTGCTGGTGGTGCTAACGATACGTAGTAATGTTTCCTTTCATCGTAAACACCGGGAAAGTGCGCAGGTTGAAAATGATGGAAGCGTCGGACGTCGCCGTCTCCGAAAGCAATGTCTGAGTGGAAATATGACGGGTCACGTTGACAGTACGTGGGTGAAGAAGGATTAATTCGCTTCACCGAGTATACGACCCATGACTAACCTGCGTTGATGAAAACAAATCGGTTCGTCATATCGATGCGTCAGCGACGATAAACGCGTAGCCCGTCGACGCACATGGCCCCCGAGTCGGTTTGGAGCGACTTGAAATCGACTTACCCTAATTCTGTAAGCTGTCAAAACTCGACATAAACATCCTTTCAAGATGCCACTAACCAAAGATCTAAATTTAGGTTTCTTTTCTTTGCGGATGCAGAAGCGAAGAGGGCCAGGGTCTGATGACGATCGAGTAGACACTTCAACTAGTTACCTACAGAATGGGTAGAGCGTCGTCTCCATGATGTATCGGATCCGCCATCATCCTGCACGAAAGTACGAGCATATACCATCCCGACCAATGACTATACGCACGCCACACGTCGGAGATCATGCGGGGCAGATGGTGAACGAAGCCGACGCAAAACAAGAGGCTGTGGAGTTGAGAAAAATAAGATGGACCATTATGTGGGTCTCACCACGAATCTGCATCGAAGGTGCCATGAATGGTCAGGATAGGGCTTGTCTCAGCGGACGGACAAGGACCATGAAGGGGGTTCGTCTATACCTGGTAACATTACAGGCCTCAGTGATCACAAACCTTGCGATCGTAAAGTGTCAACATGGCCTATCAAGGCCCAAAAGATTTGGAACGTGTGCCTGTGCAATGGCGCTTGCGGCGAGATCCTCGACATCCAAGCACGAACACCAGCTTCTCTTGCCTTGTGCGGAATGTCTGGCCGAGAAAGAAGAAATAGAGGGGGATGAATGTAGCCAAAAAAAAAAAAGGCTGTGTTGTTATTGAGCCAGTGATGGGGTCAAACTCGTGCGCTGTCTGGGAACTGGGGCATCTCGGGTATACCCGGAACAACTTGAATTGAACGAGTGAGGAGCGCGTTGGTCAGTTCTGGTGGGGCTGCGCCTCGAGAATCAGTGGTCTCAGGCCCGGTGAGGGTTCCTCATCGAACTCTCGCTGTGTCCTGATTGATGACTGGACCACGGTCTGATCGTCCATTTTGTCATCGGTGTGATTATCGACGGACGGCGAGCCAAAAACCCTATTTGCCGTATGAGGCGTAGTACGACACGTCCTCGGATTCTCGGGGGTTAGTGTAACTTACTAGATCTCCTCTCCCATGTGCTCCTCTCGCGAGCGGATCCGTACAGCGGCATTCCAGACATCAAAGGTGTTTCCCTTCAGATCCCATCATCACCTTTCATTGACTCCTCCTAAATCCCCTTGTTCGGGTCGGGACACAAACTCAAATAGTGGTTCCGCGGGGGCGTAAGCGAAAAGGTAATCCCTCGCGATCGCAACCGGTGCGCGCTTACTCGTTTCTTTGTTGTTGTCGTCACTCCACCCACAGTCCCGGATGAATAGAAGAATACAACACGATGCGAGACCCAAAACGTAAGTACAAACACAGCTAAGTGCAAAATGCACCTTTTCGCACGTTACAAACCCTAGGGTGTGATGACTGTTCGGATGCAAGAAATTACGAAACTGGCCCGGTAAGATTCGGGACCGGGACCTGAACCGTCCCCGCCACCGCCACTCTCGTCTCAACACCCGCTATAAGTTAGACACAAATGTCCATCGGAGTATACAGAACAGACGTTCATTGAGAAATCGAGTCGGAGGCGAGCAACACGCTCAGTAGTGTACAGGGCGTTGCTTCTCCGTCGTCGGCAGAACGAGCGAGCCCTCATCCTGTTTTCAAGTCATAGTTAGCCAACAACTCGGCCGCGGAGTGGCGAAAAAGTGTGCTTACGCCGTTTGTACGAAGCGCGATACGTCCTCGGCGCGAACGCTTGAAAAACTTGGCTGCGACGAGAATGGTGGCCATGAAAAGAGCAGCAACGAGCGCTCCGCACATCGCGGTCGCGAATGGGGATTGCTCACGAGCCTCTTGGAAGAGAGGCAACGACGGCATTCCCCATGGTGCCAAGTTGGAAGTCGAAGAAGCGCCGCAGACCTTCATCCACTGGCGGTTAGAACTGATTGCGGAATTCTGAGAAAGAAGATAGTCTGAGGTATTTGTCCGCGCTGATACTCTGATAAAACAAGTACCTCAACGCGGTAAATGAATTCAGTCAGAGGAATGTCGCCATTGTGACCAAAGACGTGAAGTGTGGTAAAGTCGTCGTCGGTCCCGTTCTTGAATTTGAAACGCAAAAAGTCGCGGTTGTCGGGGGAGAGAGCCGCGGCGCAGCTCGATGGCGAGAGCAGAGGCAAAGTTGGCTGTAAGTTCACGGGTTAAGAGCCGGAAATATAAACACATTTGCAGTCACACGCACGAATGCCTTTAAGTGTAGGGTCACTGTTTACCATCTCTGTCTGCGAGAAGAGAGAGATGAACGGCTGGTAAGTGGTCGACTCAACGAGGAACTGCAAAGGGTCGCCATCAAAAGTGATCCTCTCCAAAGAGCTGATAACCGATTGAGTAGGGTGCGCCCAGCGACTACACAAAATGGTCAGAAATTTTGAGGGAGGAAAAAAAGGGTTGGAGGCGCACTGTTCCCGATGCCATTGATGGAGGGATCTGAGAAGACTCCCTCCTCGTGGAAGTTGGCCCAGTGACGCGCCTGCTCAATCAGCGTGGGTGGGAGGCGATGAGCATAGGACTTGTTGTGGGTCAGTTGATGGTTCATGAAATCATAGATCTGCAAACGAGTATTCTCAGTGGGGCTGTAACTCTATGGTGGCTGCGCGCTAAGCGTACGTTAACCTGTATTGTAGAATAAGTGAGCTAATTCCGCTGCACACTTGCAAGCACTTACAGCGTTCTCAAGGGTAATAGGGCGGCCAAAGACGAAGTCATTGGCGAGTCTGAAGAAGGGCTCTGCGGCCTTCTCTGCGGCCTTGAACTCAGAAGAAGCGTAGAACTTCTTCACGTGGTCTTGGAATGCCTAAATGTTTTGTATTAGATCTCGTATTGTGCGAGAGCCATCGCGATTACCGGGCAGTCCGTCCAGCTTTCGAGGGAACGGTCGTTGGCAGGCTCGACGGTTTCAGCTGTAGCGGGATTAAACAAATAACATTCACAAAGATTGTATAGGGCTTACCAGGAACGTATTGATATCCTCCGAGGGGAGCGGTGACCTTGGTCTCATTCGCGAGCTCAATGGTGTTCTTTGTAGTCGGCGGGAAAAGGCCTTGTAGCAGAGCGATGGTGGAGTCAAACACAACACGACCTTCGCCACCGTTCTTGATACGAGCATGGACCTGATCGAGGTCGACAAGGTCGGTGCGAACGTTGTGGATGTAGTTAGCTGAGGATTGATCGAAATATTCCTTGCGCAACTGTGAGCCGAGCTGGAAGGCTTGAACCTGCACGTGACTGTTAGAGAGATGAAATGACGATAGACGCTGGGTGGCCCACCTCGCCCAAGGGGGTTGAGTCAGTATGGGAGCTCTTGTACGAGACGGGGTCCTGGTAGTAGTCATAGCGGTCACCGTTGCGCGTGATCACAACAACACCGCGGACAGTGGGATGCGACATGTTTTCTGTTGACTAGAGAGGATGAGGACCAGAGGGAAGACCGTGCAAGTCTGGGTACTTTCAACTCTGTGAGTGGGGGTTATATGTGCTCCTCGGCTACCTTGCACGCTCCATGACTTTCATAACTGGGGTTGTCTGCAGGTGAGTGGGAAGCGGTTGCGCAACGTGACATGGGCCATGCCTTGCATTTCACTCACTCACTGAACATTGATCTGGCCGTGTCGCGCATGTCGCACCCACGCGAAATCCATGTGACCGATCCTTTCTGAGATACGAACTAGCGAAACGAGAGCTTTCTGGAGGCATGCTGGGGCCGTTAGGGAAAAGAAGGTGCTCAAAGTGTTCAAGAATGTCCCAAGATGCAGGTCATAACCGGACTGCGCATAGCAACCCTTCAAATCATAGAACCAAACCCGGGCAGTTTCGCTATAAAGTTGAAACTCGGTCGAGGCTTAGAGTCTGGCTCGCCCCCGCAACGAGTAATTGCCGATAAAACGTGCCGGGAAATGAACATAAAGACGCGCCATAAACATGAGGTTGATGACGAAATTTCTCCAGGGATCGCAGACAGGAGATAACGCTGGGTGTCACAACCTTCGCTGGTTTCAGGGACGTTCGCGCGAGTAAGATTGGAAGTTGACGAGCTCGATTCGTAGGGGGAATGAGAGGTGTTCACGTGACGTAGAAGCAGGAGGGTCAAGTGTTGAGGGTAAAGCAGAGTTGTTACACGTGGACCCGGCAAAAGCGGAAGAAAATGACGAGAGTAAAGAGGACACATGCACCACGCATGTCGCTTTGGCGAACCAACAAAAAGAAGCCCCCACAAAGGCCGTGATCACCTGCATGTGCCAATTTAGATCACCCCTGACGCCTCGAGGCATGAGGGTGGGATACAACCACCGAAGATACAAACCTTACCTCACTTTTTCTTTTTTCCCCCTCTCCCATGGCCCCCGCTGCGACCATGTCCCCCGTGGCTGAACCACTGGCACCCGCACTCTCTACCACACCTTGTGTAGCACCTCCACCGCCTTTTTTCTTGCCCCGTGCTTGTTGGAACGTCGATCTCTCACTTTTCTTAAGCCATCGCTCCGGATCAGGGGGAGGTGTTACACCGGGCACAACCCCCTTCGGCACACGCCTTGAGCGAACTCCTCGAACAGCAGCTTGTTCCCTGCCTGCATCCCCAGTTCCGCTTGCGGACGCAACGACCCCTAGGCCTGTGACGTTCGACAAGCTAGGTGGCACTGGGGGCGGCGCATGTTCGAGTGATCCAGTCACATCAGAGTTGAGACCATCGAGTGCACGAAGGTAATCGGTATTGATGAAATCAAGGTGTTTTTTGTGACGCTCGGAGATTGGTCAAAATATCGGAGTACTCTTCGCTACTCTTTTAGCGACGGTTAGATTCAAGCTATTCATACAAAGGAATGACAATACCGGGTCTGAGGAATCGAGAAGCTGGTTGTACAAGTCCAAAGCGACCTTATAATTACCTTGTCTGTAGTTCTACAAAAGAATCAACTCGGACTGTCATTAATGATGAGAGAGCACGCACAAGTTGTGCCTCCAGATGCAAAAGCTCCTCGGTTTTGTTCGTGTCTCTGCTTAACCTTACCAAGTAGTTGTGCAGCTTCATCTAGTTGTTGGAGCCGGTAAAGCGAGTAGGTACGCTCAAATGCGGAGGACTCGTCGGAGGACTCTAGTAACGCAAGAGCATCATTGTAACGCTCCGTCTGCAAAAGCAGGAAAAGTTTTGTCTGCTTTGCATCCTTGTCGTCTGGAACGAGACGGAGAACTGATCCAAGAAAAGTACTATTATCGACACGGCGTGAGTGTTGGGAAGAGAGAGACACATACCCTTGTCGCATGTCTTGATCGCGTTTGTGAAATGGTTTCCATCAATCTGGGCACATAATGACGTGAAGAGACGTTGAACCCGGTCGCCGAGTGAAATCTCCTTCTTGAGCAATGCCTTTCTTTTGCTTGCTCGTGGTTGTATTTTCGTTGCGGTGGTGGATCTGGGTGCCATCGTCCAAGTTGTCAAATTCAATGTCCGACAACGCCTCATCTCTTTCAGTTTGACCTCTCCAATCATGTCAACAGACGAGTCGGTCGATACAATCGTTTCTTGCATTTCTAAACTGATGTCTTTATACAGGCAAAATCAGGCCCCTATCAAAGATGAAGCGGCCGACACTGACGAGATAATGCAAGACACCGAGCCTACCCAGGCAACGGTGGCTGCCGCAGCCGCACCAAAGAAACGACCACGATTGGATCTGACTATCGAACCTAGGGAGCGAAAGCGTGGAAAGAGTATGTTTGGACTTCTTGTTGGGACTCTGAACAAGGCAAAGACCGAAGACGAGGCCCGGAACGCCAGCGAAGCGGTGAGAACTCGTGCCCGTGTTCCCCACCGAATCGTTTCTGACGTCGTACCCAGGCCAAAAAGCGACAGTTGATTGATAAAAGGCTACAGGATAAACTCCGAAAGAAACTGACACTGTCAGGAGAGCCGAAGAGGCGAAGAAAGACAAACATATTGCGAACCGAAAGGAGGAGGAGATTCAATTGAAGAACTCAATCGTATGTCCCTCTTGTGTTTTCTCTTGGTGCCGGTGAGAGTAACGAGGCTCGGGATGTTACTAGCATAGGCTCCGTCGTGCGAGACTTCCCATCCTCGCCAATTTCCTTCTCACATCAGATATAATTCCTTCTGACGAGTCGAGCCCCCCACCCTCGCACAAATTGACCCTTGAACCAACGCGATCACACCCCCCACCGTTGTACTACCTTCCGGTTGTCCTGACGCCTTCTCAGGAAGTTTTCATCGCTAAACGGAAAGTAGAGGTGACTTACCTTCCTCGCTATCCTTACTGCTGTGATTTTGATCACGAATACGTTCACCTAGGCAGGCGAAACCGCCAAGAAGGAGTGGAGCACCTTTCTTAGCGAGCGCGACGTGGCCATTAATGAGATTAAGGAGCTTAGGCAGCGAGTGGTCGAGGAGGAGGCTCGCAAGCAAGCAGAGCGTGAGGCTGCCAGAGCAGACGAAAGCACTAAGCCCGATCCTACTCCCACTAGCGAACACCCTGGAAGCCCCAAAGCTGAGCCTTCTCCGTCCGAGGCTAAAATGGACTTGGACGACACTCCTGCCGAGGAGAGACAGGGATCAGTCACCAAGCAGGACAGCTCGCGGTCAGACGAGTCCGAAAGGAAGGACGATCCTACGACGATGCAAGCGGATGATGACGATGCCGTGGAGTATTGAAAAAATTCTGCCAAGGTAGTGATTTTCCTCACTTCTTCTTGCTATCTCATGCTCCTTTATTTTATTCCGTGCTACACGTTTTCCTGCACCGTATTCATCCCGTCTCTTGTTCGTAGGTCGCTCCTGTATCTAGACCGTGATAATTTTATCTTTTATCAAAGGGTATTTTGTTATTCCCCGCACACGTTATCTGTACCCGCGCGGTGAGGTTATTCACTTTCCCCATCACGACATCTGCCATTTTAAAGCAGACTAAATGGCGCGCCTGATGGGCCGTCAGATTCGCGATAACTACTCCTTGCGCAATCGGCCAGAGCCTGTTCTCGTTACCGGCAACACGGATATCACATCTTTCTGTGATGCGGCGATGGAGTCCCGGCGCTGGTGTATTCTAGCCACGCTTCTAGCATCTTCCGTCTTGGTCAAGAAGGGTCGTGAAACGCGGTGGAGGGCGCGGCTTGGCACACCGCCGCCGCCTCTGTCTCGCTATCTCCCCCTGGCACCCTTTTGCCTAGGAAATACTAGTGTGCGAGTGGCATGACGTCGTAAACTTCCCGCACAGAAGGGGTACACACAAGCGTAAAGACAGGGGTCAGACAGCTGACCAGGACATGATCCCACAGTGTCTCGGCACACCCTCTTGTCGGGGTAAACAAAGTGACACGAGTCCTGTCAACCCTGTCTCGGATCCTACTACACCCTATGCAGGGCTGGCCCCCATCCTGTTCTCATCTAGCGCCTCGTGGCTATTAAGTTCTGACCAGCTCCTGACTCCCTTTGTGGTATTCACATGTCGCGAGGACATCAACGGTCTCAACAAAAGCGGGCAACGGCGCACTCTTCTATCCACCTTGGCCACGCATTCGATTCCACGTCCTCGACTCTCATAAACCCCAATTCATGTCACTCGAGCGGGCGCTGGGCGTGTAGAAGCTCGGCACCTTTGCAGGAGCGATCCCTCATATGAGGATATCTTTACCCGTGTCTGTCGCCTGCCAAATTTCTCGATCCGAAACTGATGATGGGCCTTCAGTTACTGTAGGCCTGGCCAGCCACCTTC
This sequence comes from Lactarius psammicola, assembly GCA_025769895.1. Taxonomy (NCBI): domain Eukaryota; kingdom Fungi; phylum Basidiomycota; class Agaricomycetes; order Russulales; family Russulaceae; genus Lactarius; species Lactarius psammicola. The sequence continues at coordinate 209,542 of WTXK01000005.1, read as the reverse complement.
TGTGACCCTTACTTCTCCTCGCCCTCCTGCAGTGAGGTGATAATCCCCGATTTGATGAGTGAGTCCCGTTCTTTTGGCCCACTGATAGGCCATCTCATTTCCCCTAAGAAGACCATGCGCTTCATTGCCTTGTTTTTTTTTTTTTCCAAAGAAATTTAAATCCGAATGAACAGTCATACAGTACGATGAGGGACAAGGAGGCCGGTCGACGTTTCGCGCTGTCGGTAGCACAGCCGAGCGCGGATCCCTTGGGATCAGATTCAAGATAAATATTTGTTTATGCGGTACCCGGAGCGCCGCAGCCCAACACCCACTCTGTCGCAGATTCTCCTGAAAATCGGGATTCCACCCAGGAGTCGGCTCGACTTCCCTGTCCCACCGATCTCGCGTCGGCTATCGAGCGCGACGGCGGGGGTGGGGGATTTGCCCCAAAGGGGAGGGATTGACTTCGACTCTCGTCGGTAGCGGACAGGCGGACGGAGAGAGGACTAACTGTCGGAACTAGATTAGGAATCCGGGAATGGCGGCGGGGTAGTAATTTTAAAATAAACAAGGACACTCGGAATTGAAATTCTGTCTTTCTTTGGAGTTCCTTCTTTTTCATTATGGCCGTTTCCGGAATTGGCGCTTCTCACCGACTCGGCAAGCGAATGATATGGGTCACCGGTCACCCTACGCCGTGAATTTGGTTTTGGTCCAATCCCCTAGCCAAATGCGCTGCTTGGCCGGCCCTTCGCTTTCTCGCCAATTTGTGCTTGCACTCCGACCGCAGCAGGAGGGGCTCTCTTCCCGGAGCTGGTGGCTCTGTGGGTAGCACTGCCTCCCTTGCAGCTGGACCTGTGGGCCGGGGCTTGAAGGAATGAAGTAATTATAATACCTTCCCACGAGAACGTAGGTCACGTCGCGCGTGTTTCTCGACCATCGACAAATAATGCAAGGCCTCGCCGATCGTTCTCACGAACGGCGATAGATTCCGAGTCTGTGGTTCCGATCAATTTACGTGCCACTTCAAGCAGACCGCGGCGTTGGCGAATGCCTCCGCGGGCGCACTCCCACTCTGAGAGTAAAGGCTTCTGGGTCTATCATGCAAACAATTTGGACTAGTACATTACTTCTTTCCTCCCCACAAGAGGAGGGTAACAGTAGCACGGCCCAAATCATGCAGAGCACAAGGAAAACAAGAATAGGCAGAACATAGGGCAGAGACAATTGCATGGGGAAATAATGGGACTATAATGCGCAGATGGTAAAGCGAGGTGCAGAGGCAACTGAGGATGAAATGAAAGGAACGAGTTAGACAAAACAACGAGGAGATCGAGAAGAATGAGAAAGCGCCGCTTTTGAGAGTGTTTCTGGGGTATCGGCGGAGCCCCACAGAGGTTGAAGTTATGCAAGCAAGCGAGGCAGTTGAGAAATTGTGTAGTGCTACAATGTCGGCGATGATGCGCTCAAGAGATGAACCACTATCGAAAGACGTTTAGTCACACAACGAAGCATAACGAGCACCCATAACCCACCTTAATGATATACAATAAATGCGATTGGAGAGAATCATCTTGCAAGTGTGAAGAATATGCTGGTTTTATAGTAGTGGTTCGGCCGTCGATGGGGCATAGCCACTCCAGCGAGTATTGAAAGGTTCTTCCACAGGCAGAGAAGACATGTGAGTGTAGGCAGGCTCCTGCATGTGGCTCATGCAGTCTGACGGGAGGTATGACCCCACATGATCACCGGTTTCGCTGAATGTTGCGCTGACGGGGGAAATCGGTAGATCCTGTATGTACCCTGGCTATTCGGATGTCAGCCCTTCCGGTACGGGGCCCGAAAGACCATGAAGCGCACATTACAGGAGGTCAGCGCATAACGCTGATGCATGCTGGCCGGAGAAGCCGTGGAAGAAGAGGGCACGGGAGAAGACGTCGTCCCTTGCTCGTTCAGCTGATACACAACAGTGAGGAGCGTAGGTCTGGAGTGGGACATCACCATCAGGAGAGCGTCCTTGAACGGTCTGGACGATCTCCTGAACGATGGAATACCGTCCTGGTTCTAGAACCAGCGTTAGCACGTCGATCGAGCCCCTTGTTCTGGATATGGGAACGTACCATGGAGATTGACACAAGCGATCCCAGTATTGAGGGATCAGGGTCGTTCGGTAGAGGAACATTCCGGAATCATCTTTGGCGGAAGTGCAGCTCACATCCGTAACGTCGGTGTGGACGCAATTGCCATCGAAGTAGACAGAGCACGATGATTTGGCCACCACGAAAGAGGGTGAGGTGAAGGTGACGACAGGGTCGATGGCCCGCAGGGGACGGGGCTTGGGAGAGTGAAAGATGTTCACCTGTGAAGTCTGGGAGAACGTGTGTGCTTCTGGAGAGTGGGGCGGAGTCATGAGGGGATTTCCCATGACAATACCGGCGTCGTCTGAGGGAGACCAAGGCGCATTCGCCGCGAGCACATCGATATGCACGAGTGCACGGGCAGTGCGGGCCGGCGCATGAGTGCGTTCCAAGCCATGCTCCGACGCGGACGGACTAGGAGAGGCATCATCCGAAGCGTTGGCATCATCGAGAGAAGGTGAGACTTCATGGGCATCTGAGGGAGGCGAGTAGTGGCGATTAGAAAGTAGCTTGAGAACTGTGCAGAGACATTGGTCCGTGAGCACGAAGAGACAGGATGAGAGGCGGGAGAGGCACTGACTCCTCTTCCCGCCGCATGTATCACGAAGTTGCTGAAGGCGACTGCCTACTTGCTTTGCAGTCCTTCGCTTTCCGGTAACGTGGTAAATATAGTCAGAGATGAAGCGATTTCGGTTAGGGAACCTGCTAAGAGATCGAGTTGAGCGCGACGTCTCTGGACGGTACTTGTCGAGGGCTGACAGAGGATGGGATGAGTGCGTGGGGGAGGAAAGTGGGGTATCGGTGAGGCGGACCTTCTATCAAGGCAGCCTCGAGGTAAGGAGGCCAGACGGCCTCACCCTTTCCCTTGAGTGTCTTCCAGCTCTTCCGACCACTGACGATGGTGTTGACCGCATCACGAGTCCTGTCATCACAGGCAAGAGGATAGGAAAGATCATCGACCGCTGACATGCGGACAAAGTCAGAGAGGGAAGAGGGATTGGCCATCCTGGGTAGACTAAGGGAATGGGCTAAAAAGAGAATGACAGGTCAAGGAGGAGACAGAGGTACGCGCTAGCGCGGTATAAGAATGCAAGGAGGCTAGCGGGGGTACTAATTCCACGGCTAACTAAACGTGGTGGATTATATCTTGGTGAGCGTTGTCTCACTAAGTTGATGTGAGATGGGAACTCAACGTTTTCTTCGAGCACCAAAAATTGGCGCATCCCTCCCGTCGGAATCAAGTTACCGAAAGTAAAAAGTCAATTCAAACCATCGTCGTTCGGTCTCACACATCGCAGATCTATGGCAGCTTAAGCATTTCCGTTAGCCGCTCACTTGCCAGTTATTCGAACCCACCTTACCGTCACCAGCCCCCCCGCGACATAATTAAATCACTTTTCCTTTTCAGTTTATCCCAGGCTTCTCCATCCCCGCTTGCATTCCCGTTCCGAAAAAAAATCCTGTCCAGGACAGCATTCATGTCCTCTTTTCTTCCTGGATCCCTTAATAATCCCGGCCACTCTTCCTCCGCGCGTTGCCATTCCTGGGGTAGCACGAGATTTTCACTTGTTGACCGCAACCGCCTCTGGTGGCTCTGCGACGGAGTGGGAAAAGTACCGGCCATCCGTAAATGGTAATATACAGTTCTTTAATAGTTAACGTAAATGTTAAAAACCTACCAAAACCCAATTTTCCCACTTGTCGGCAACGTGGAATGGATCCACACTCCACTCTTTTTTTTTTTTTTTTTGGTATTCCGCATGTCTTCCCGTGTTGCGAATGGCGACAGTCAAAGGGGAAAAAAGGAATCCCACGAATAAAAACACTTAGGCCCTCCTCCGCGCGACCGAGTATGGCCCCGTACGACCGACCATTGTATGACCCGATTTCGGGTAAACTTCAGCGGCCAAAGAGAGTGAGACGGAGAGAAAAACACCGTCCCGGATGGTATTAGCTAATCGGTACACTGCTACTCGGCCAATAGCACAACAGCGCTTAGAAAGTGGGTCAACGAATCGCGTGGCTAGTACGCCCCACCTTCTCAATTCTTGCCGCCGTGGGTATTTCGTGAGCGTGATCCAGACAACGCTCACGATGAGAAGAGAGGAAAACACGAGCTAGCATGTGCGCGGAAATTGCCTTGACCGAATCTTGCATCATGCCAAATAGTGAGTGCCATCGTGAGAAATGGAACGCGATCTGGCTACTTTCCAAATTTAGCCAGATTCCATTTCGAATAGAGTTGACTTGCCGCAAAATCCCCCAATCTCGACGAGACCCGTGTGTTTGGCTGGAGCTAGTGCATCTCATTATCAATCCCCCTGCCCAATGATCACGCTGATATGTCATTACGAGGCGTCAGAGACACAGCGATTCTCAGATACCCGGAAAGTGATTCATTAGCAAACCGACTGACTTGTCGGTCTGAAATGATCTGTCTGTCTGCTGTGTAAGAAACACGAGCTTCCAGCCTTCCTCGGAATCAACCGTTCCATGAGTCGTTTCACGTACTCCTCCGACGTACTCTGATCACAGCTTTCACAAGCAATCACCAGTCCGGTCAGATAGAACGATCTGGACGGGAAGACGATTGGATCGCTCATAGCCGGCGCAAGAAAAAAGATGCCCCACGGCGATGACGCTCGTGAACGTTCTACCGCCGCCCCGCCAGAAGCCCAAGCCACTTCCCCAAGCCGACGTCTCAAGTCGAACACCACACCACAATAACGTTATCGCGTCCTGGCAGTGAACTTAATATGTCCTGATTGCGTATCCGCCCCAACAAAGCAAGCCCCCACCGAAGGACCGGCATCGCCCGGCCGTGGTCGCTCGTCTCGCGACTAACGTGGCCCGAGGGTTTTGTACCTTCCTGACGGGCTTCCCCTCAACGCGCGTTGCTACTTGAGGGAAAACGATCAGTTGCGAGGGAGACGGAGGCAATCTGGCTTCCGTTCGTCACCTTTCGCTTTCACTATGTGACCCACGGCGTGCCACCCTTATTGATCTAAAGTTTCGGGATCGGATCGATCTCCGCGAGCCGGCCGCGGGCCGCACCCCACGCAGCTCTCGGAACCCGGCAGGCTGCGTGATCCCAACGCCCAACGCCCAGCGCCCGGAGCCTTTTTTGTGTGAGGCGCAAATGGGCCCGCCAACCACGGGCGTGGTCAAAGCTTTGCGTAGTGCGACAGCGAAGAAACACGAGGAACAACGACGTCGAAAATCAACTGACTATTCAAATAACGTCTTGGCCCCGTCAAGCTGTACGCGGTGGTTGTGCTGCCGGTGTGTCATCGTCATCGTTTGGACTAGCAGGCGACTAAAGGGACTATCCCCATTTGTCCCCTGTCTTCGGGTCCCCCGGTCGTGGTGAAATTGCGCCATACAATACGTACAACTCTGCACGAGCTTATGTTTATCGAGGGCCAGATCCACTCGCTGATCAGCCAAGAGCGCGACTTGGCTTTACACACGCCCGGGCTCGTGCGCCTAATTCCCGCGACGTGGGACTGTCCTGCCGACGCGCGCCCGGCGGCACTTCGCGCTCACTCCACCAGTCGCTCTTCTAGGCGGACGATTAAGAACAGAATACCTCCCATCCCGTACACCCCACAGCGCCACAGAACCGGATAAAGATAGCGAAGGTAAAAATAACAAAAGGCCCTGAAAAAAAGGTTATCTTAGAACCAGGGTAGTCTTCTGTGAGTAAACATCAGAACGTTCGTATGATGTACAAGGATTCCGAGTGTCAGCAGTCCATGCATACATACGTGAATGGACGATGAAGCAACAGAGAAGGTAATGTGACAAGCACGCCGGAAACGTGAAACGTGTTCGCAGCCGAGCTGCGTCAAGCTGTCCACATTCACAGTCCAAGCAAGAAAACCACTACCGGGTCCGTATATGAAGGTGCATACCGGCATCGCAACGTCCGTACGTAGCACCAGATTCGTATAACATAACCTCCCTTCCCCTACGGCATGCCGGGTTGCCATGCACAAGCAACGAAAAACGCGACACCCCAAATGCACATCCCCATGCTATCACCACTTTCACCCGGTTCGGGCAGAAACCGGTGATGGGGTTGGTGTGACGATCGCGGCAGGTAAACTTCGTGAGGGGCAAGGCGCGGTAGGGGTAACAACGCCGTCTGAGTCCCAAGCGTTGGGGTAGCTACACCCAGAAACAGTGACCATCGCGCCAGCTGTATCCTCCGCATCATACCAGCCATCATCCTGCGACACCTTTGGCGTGAGCTCGGGGGGTGGTAAGGTCGAGATAGTTCCGGTCGGAGTGTACGTAGGGAGAGCGGCGTAGACGACGCCGTCGACGTTGGATATGGTCGATGGAGGCCATTGGAAGGACGACGATACGCTGAGAGCAATGGTTCCTGCGCCGGGCCCACCAGTTTGCCACGCAGAATATGTGCCTGGGAAAGGTGCCTGACTGCCGCCCAAAGCCTGACATTTTCCGATGCTCGCGCGCGGGTCAGTTGGCACCCAACCATTTTGGAGTCCAAGCTGGTACGACCACAGGGGGGCCTCAACCGTCCCTGAGGTAGAGGAGTTTCCAATCTGCGAAAAACACGAGATTTCGCCCTAACGTTAAACAATGATGCGCCCGCGGCAGAACTTCACCCACCTTCCACGTCCAGAACCACCAATTTTGAGTGGCGTCCATGCTCGCTAGCGAGAAATCACGGAGCCCAGCCTTGAATGTTTGGCTCCAGTTTTGCCAATCGATAAAAGGCGTGCAATCGCCCTCAGCTGTAGCCGAGTTCCCGACGCCCAAAAGGAACAAGCCACAGGCGTTATACCCATTGCTGAATTCGCCTGCGACGGTGACTCCGAAGGCACTTTGACTAATTCGCAAGCCGGTTAAGTGTTTGATTCGCGTGAGAAGGGGAGAGATACGGACCTGTTGTTAATGTTTGGCCCCCAGGAGTTACAGGCTTGCTTCGGCCAGACACCGCCAGGTTCTCCAAGTCCATCATCCGCATCGATCGGGGAAGTGTTCGACTGCCCATTGAATGCGAAGTAAGGGTGGGTATCGAGAACGATGCGGTCTGAGCCTGGGAGGAAGTCTGCCCACTGGGACACGCCGACGAAGCCGTCGTGAATGGCAATGTACGGCCCGTTGCCCTCTCCATAACCGGTAATGTTTCGTATTATGTCGTGAGCTTGAAGGTAACTACAGTAAAGATGACAAGAACGAGGCGTGTCAGCGGGCGCTTATGTGGGATCAAGAAATGCAATCTCAGAGTTTGAATGGGTGGCAATAACATAATCGCATGATAAGTGGATGCAATTGGGGCTTGAAACAAGATGGAAGAGAAGGGAAGCAGAAGATACACGATGGCCGTGGAGAAAGCAAAAGGCTTACAACGCGGTCATCTGGTCCTTCCCAATGGTCCCGACGAGTGCTTCGTTGATGATTCCAAATAATGGGATAACGTTTCGATATTCCGGTTGGGAAATGAACTCTGTGATTATGCGTATGTAGTCCAGAGTGCGTTGGGCATTCGCTAAACCCATGATTCCGTTTAGGAAGTTAATTTGCCCATACCTTCCCGAATGATTGTAACCTGTTGGAAATATGGAATACAGTAAAAGGTGGACCGCCGACGGTAGCGTAGAGGCACGTGGGAAAAGAAGAGCAGACGGTGGCGTAAGATACGTCAAATAGATGAGCCGAGTAGAATATACTGTGGTCGCCACGTACCATTTTGAGAGCCAGGAACGGTGTGAAGGTCCAGATAGATGCGCAGACCGTATTTGCGCGCCCAGCCGATGAGGCGAAGGATGTACCTGGGTAAGGGAGATCAGCGCCGTCCCCTTTCCACCGAACACTGATGCAAGATTGGATATAGAAGAAACACCGTTTTATCGCATCTCGGTTCACATCCGACACTCACTTCCAGCACACCTGCGCCAAAAACGGCTCACCCGGCCAGGTTTCAATCGCCCAGAACGGAATTGGCAAGCGAATCCAGTTCAAACCCGCGCCTGCCATCTCGGCGAGGTCTCGTTCGGTCTGCGAAGGATTAAGCCCGAACAAGCGCCGCGGTGGTAGAGCGTTGGGAACAAAGACAGGTCAGCGCCAGGTAATGTGAAACGGGGAATGAGTCGTACGACGAAAGTGTCATAATGTGCCTCCAATTGCGCTTGTAGCCCACCTCCAGGGCCCTTATCGGCCGCCATAGCTTCGCTGAGGGACCACTCGTCGACTGCTCCGGGGTATTTTTGAAAGAGCGCAGGGGAAATGAACGGTTCGAGAACGAATAGACCGCCAAGGTTTACGCCATACACGCGGTCAGTTGCCCAGTTCCAAGTTGTATTCAAGGGTGGTGTCCAAGAATTAGGTCTAGCGCCATCATTGAAGGGATCTTGAGGGTCATAAACCCCTGTAAGGAGCAGGTCATGATCGTAGTCAATGAAACTGGTGATGAAGCCAAATAGACTAGAAAGCTAATAATGCGGGGAAGATTATTTCCGCCTCATTTGACGGACCCACAGGAACGCCTATCTAAAGCCAATAATCGCAATCACACGGAGAACATAGAAGGCACGAACGAAGTGCGAGAGATAAATAACTCTCATGCAAGACAAAAACATCGTGCATCATGTGCCAACACGGCACCAAAAAATATTCAAGGGAGTCACTGTAAGATAAGAGAGAGAACTCACAGAAACCTCCGAACGAATTCGAGTACGTGAAGGATGTATTTCCAGATACTATCGTTGAGCCATCGCCGCCCGATGTCGCGCCAGAGGTGCTGGGAGGGGGGTTGTTGCCATTGCCATTGCCACTGCCAGTGGTAGTGCCGTTGTCGTTGTTATTAGTACTAAGATTGCCATTGTTCTTGCGGATCACGACAAAGTACACTGGGAGGATAACGGAAAGGATAATTGCTACAAATGCTGCGAGGGCGATAGCCCAGAATACGGGACGGCGGTAGAGTGGCTTGACGGCAATGGCGCGCAGCGGGGTAATAGTTCCAGATTCCTTGCCAGCGGGTAGGAAGGTGGTGGACTGGGCTGGGGTAATGCCATCTCGGTCTTGTTCCGGACCACTGGCACTAGGTGTAATTGAATCTCGCGGGGTGCCGTGGTCGAGAGAAGGACCGGGGTTGAAGAAGGAGGCACGGGGAGGTTCGAGTGTGGCGCTGTCGAGGGATAGCGGGGAATGTAGCGGAGTGGCATAGTCCGAGTTGACCGTCGAAACCGGGCGGTCCTCAGCCATACCTTGAGAGAGGACGGGGTGGATGGGGGAAGGCGTCAAGGGGGAGGAAGACACCCGTGAGGACACCCACCGTGAGGACACCCCTTGGTGAGACTTTCATTTGGTCAGCGCTGTCAGGGCCCGGGTGCTGTCAGGGGTACGACTGAGCACATGCACATGTGGTTCACGCACATGCGGTCCAGTTTCTGATCTTATCAGATAATTTGGCTTATCTGTGGAAGACGATCAGAGTCCGAGTCACTTCTCGCATATATCTCTGCGTAATCGCCAGAACATGCGCGGCTTCGTTGTCCTGCCTTGTCCTCGTCGCACCATGGGGCCTACCACGAGACGACTCCTTTAGGGAAATCAATGTTTCCATCTGCGGAAATTGTTGTCCCTGTTCCCACAGCTAGTCTTAACTCGTCATTATCGTTATCATTGACATCTCTTCGACTTCTACACTCACCGTCACGGCCTGGCTCAGGGTTTTTTACTGCGGCTCCGTCATATCTTGAAGCACAGATTACTAAACCTCTCCATGGGCCACCACAAACGCCTCCACTTGGTCACGCTGTTCGTTTTCTCTCATCCCTTACTGTAATCTGAAACGGGGCCCTGTCTGTCTGTTCAAACGACACTCCTGTCAAAATATCACCTGCGCCTAGTCCTATTTTGCCCAAATGATGTGATAGTTAACGTCTTCATCCACTTCTATTGGCATGTGTGCACGCTGGTCCGACCGCACCGCGAGGCATTCTCCTTCGGGGATCGCTCCTCAGTTCCGCTCTTTTTGTATACGGCGACTTTTGATCTGCGGTAGCCCCTATACAGATATCTTCGACTATCTCTGATGGCCGCCCATTCACTTCGCATGACTGCGTGTGCACCGCTCTTGACCTTGGTCGCCGAGTTCCCGTGTTACATGCTTCTAGTCGTCTTCTTTTAATTAAGACGTATCACGTCCACGTCGCTCATCGGGGCACCAAGTCACCTGGGCTTCTGGCATATTTCGACATTTGGTACACGTCATTCTATCTACTCTACACGGTCAATCGAAGTGGATCTCACTCTCCGACTCTCGGGTGCTTGCGCTGACGTACCCGGCGGGCCAGAAGGAAACAATAGAACATGGTACGTTATCTAAACCAACAAATCGCATCATCCGCTAGTCCAATTAAGTTTTCCCGAGGCTAACGAGAGCCCCTTCTGACCCGCAATCAGCGTCTTCGGTCTTTCTGCGGTAAGTGGAGCTTCCGAAGACCAGTTTGCGTACGTATCCGGCATACCAGGCCGAGCCTACCTACGAGAGCATCCTGTAGACTCCTAACAACTCCCAAAATCTGGCTCCTCAGGCTATCAACCGTCTTTGGTACAATGCTCATATGACAATACAGTCGAATGTAGCGTGGTCAGCCTGTCAGAAAGGAGAGTAAGAAAGTCTGTTCGTACTACGAACTCACATCAGCTATAATCTTTATTGTCATTTGAGGACTGGATGGTTGAAGCACTGCCAGAGGATCGGAATATCACCACCCAACGAAACCTGACGAGCGATACCACAAACCATGGGTGGCACCGTTGTTAGAGTCGCTGTGGTGTTGGCCTTGAAAATTGCTGTAGTAACCCTGAAAGTAGTGTGTGAGTGCTCCCTCCCCTTCAACTCCCGGAATAAACTTGATGCGCCTGAGGCCTCCTTAGCACCGCGACAATGCTTTGGATGGGCGTCGACGATGTCGCCGAATTGGGTGAGCCCAGGAGGACCTACCTTCTCGCAGAAATAGCGCGGCTCACAAGCCTCGTTTCAGGTCACCACCATCCATACTTGGATTTCTTCGGCTTCTCAGCACAGGTGTTAAACAGTGATTCTGTGGGGTCGTCTCAATGGCCGACAAAGGCGGTCTTGTGCTGCCGCTGAACGATGAAGAGATGACAGTTTGACGTTTTCCCTTAGCCGTCCTAAATAAAAAGTCAGCTTTTCATGAACAGGCGAGACACGACGTCGTCCAATGTTGCGCACCGTTCCGCAATCTCCGAGACGTCATGAAGATATTTTTTTTGTCATTATTAACTTCGTTCTGGCCGGGATCCTCTTCACCGACTAGGGACTGTGGAGGTGGGACCACCTCCTGCCCAGCGGATGCTGGAGACACAGCTAGCGAGGCCTCTATGCCATGGTAAAGCATGGCGCGGTACCAGTCCCACAAATAGCGGTGCAGAACTCGCACCGCCGTGTCTGATTTGCTGTACGGGGTCATCGCAACCAAGCATGCTCTCAGCTTTCTTCTCGATCGCCCTCGCGTGAAGGCAGTTACCAGTCGTAGGATCTCTCTCATAGGTGAGATGAAGGAGATGGAGCAAGCATGTCGAGGTCTCGATCAGTCTTCTCAATGAGCTCGCTCAGTTCAAGCTGAACATCGGATAGCTAGCGCAGCTGTCTTGGCAGGACCCCTCTGGGGGCCCTAGCCTGTTCACAGGCCCCTCGATGACCAGATCACCCAATGTCTCACTGAGGTGGTGGGTCCCTAACGTTGGCGACTATGTAGTAGCGCGCATCAGTAAGGCCGTCGTCCCGCTATAATGGTAAGTTCTGCGTCTAGTGTGCGCCCACGTGCGATATCTCCGCAGGACGTGCTTCCTACGAACCATGTCGTTTATGAGTCGGAGTTCCTCGTACAGAGCCACGAGGTTGTGTCAGATTCTACGTACACATGCTCAGCTGGTTTAGGCTACCTTCATTTGGCGATATTTTAGTACAGCTTAGAGGTATATTGATCTCATAAGATCTATGCTCTATACTAATTTATTCAGTGCACTGTATTGCTCACCAAATAAGAGCATGTACTTGGCCTCATTTGAATTTTTGGATGGCAGCGTTAGAATCACGTCAACACGTAATCAATATCAACAGCTATCTTGATCTCTCCACAACACAACTACGGACTACCTTGTTTTTCCATATTTTGTTATTACAGCGGTTTTCATATCGATAGGCGGGTTCCTCGAAAAAAGTTGAGTAGGCGGGGTGATCGGAGGATGGAGATAACTAGTTATCAAAGATCCGATCGGAAAAAAAAAGGGCTTATTGAATTTTTTTTCTCGATAGGTTTGCCTTGTCAACCCGTTATCATTTTTTTCTTTCTCGTATCACCTTCATTCCCCCCCCCGTGTCCATCATGGTCCGTCGCCACATATCTCGGGAGCTCAAGGAGAAAGCTTTGGAAATGTCTCGCATGGGATTGACTGATAGCATGATCAGAGAGTATCTGGGGATCAGCGAACGCTCTATGGAGCGACTGAGGCAGACATACCGTCAGACAGGCGAAGTGGTCCGAGTAGGATTCTCTGGCAGGCCACGCATACTAGATGGCCTAGATGCACGGGTATGTTTATTTTCCTCAGTTTACATCTCGTCACTAACAATCTTAGTTCCTTGAGGGCTGCATACAGCGGCAGCCAGACATGTCGCTTGAAGAACTGCAGACCCAACTTCGTGAGGTTACTGAGGTCCATGCCTCACCTGCGACCATCTGGAGGACCATGAGGCGACTGGGTTACACAATGAAAATGGTACGTTGTTCTTTACTATAACGAGTTGTATTGAATCTTTTGGGTGATGGACAGATCACACGGCCAGCTATCGAACAAAATGTCGACGATAGAATCGCATACAAGATGCTCATCGGGGAGCATTACCAGCCTCGTCAACTCGTTTTCGTCGATGAGAGTCACTTCAACCGGATCACTTTGAGGCGGCGGTGTGCTTGGGCTCCACGGGGAGACCGTGCACGCCGTCGGGATTTTTTTATTCGGGGCACAAGGTAAACACGTCTTACTACCATGTACATGGGCTAACCTCCGTAGGTATTCGATCCTCCCTGCTTTGTCGCTCGATGGCATCCTGCACCTCGATGTCTACAATCGCGGCATCACCGGAGAAGACTTCCGCCTATTTGTGGCAGGGCTGCTCGAGCGCATGCAGCCCTGGCCACTCCCTAATTCTGTACTCGTAATGGATAATGCGGCAATCCACAAGGTCGATGGTATCCGCGAGATGATAGAAGAACGTGGCGCGCGCCTCATTTATCTTCCAGCATATTCACCAGATCTGAACCCCATCGAGGAGGCGTTCTCCTCCATCAAGGCTTGGCTACGTGCCAATCGCGACTATGTCCTCGGTGAGATTGAGGGAGACCATGCGGACCCATATGCCGTTATATGGGAGGCAGTATATAGTGTCACCCCGGAGGATGCCTATGGGTGGTACCGACACTCTGAATACGTCGCGTAGTACAACTGTTGCCACCTTTATTTTTTCAATGTATCTGTGCTCAAACTCGTTATTATGTCCAACTTCTAAGCTACTGTGCTTGGGTATCAGTGGCTACGACCGTGTGGCTATGACTAAGACGTCAATCGGAAAAGTCCGTTTCTTCGTCTCGGAGTACCTCAATAGAAGGCAGCTCGTCTTCGTCCTCGTCCTCAACGTCGACAATATCATCCTTTACGTTCGCACTGGGCTCAGGACTCGACCACACGACGATCACCTCCCGACTCTGCCTTTTCATCACCGACTTTTTCGCGGTCGCTTCAGCACGCCGTCCACTGCCACCAGCCACTCCGCCCTTTTCCACATCCCTGCGCCCAGGTAGCATCAGCGGCATCAATCGCTCTTCGACACAAGCACGAAGGCGCCTCGCCCTTTCCAAGCCAAGCTTACCAAAGGTTGCCAGTAGCCCCTCGGGTAACCTATACAGGTCGACCACCCCTGAGATGCCAGCCTCGCCCAACTCCCCCTCAAGATCCCCATACTGCAGGTCTGGGTCGGGGTCGTCGCGGTCCATCAGTTCCAGGAGAAGGCGGACTGTAAGGTCCATGACCTGTGGCGATGACACATCAAAGTGAGTGTCGTCACTTGTGCCCTCCGATTTTGATGGGGTACCATGACTAGACGACGGCTGCTGGTTGACTCGGTGAGTCGTCGAACTTAGTGTGTAAGGCACTTCTGTTCCAGGGTGTGGTGAGGCGAAGTTCACCGCGACGTGAACCTCGGGCGGTGTCTTGTGCGAGAGGCGTGACTTCTTCGTGGGCAAGCGGTCGAAATTCAAACTATGTGGTGGATTGTAGATCGTTGCCTGACCGAGCGACTACACTGAGGTGAGCATACAACCACGTCTCATAAATTGAAGTCCTTACAATTTTTTTGGCCCACAGCGTCATCCCCTCATGTGTGAGGCGACGGTGGGTATTTTGTCCACCCGAGTGCTCCACAAGGCAATGTGCCCCGTGCGTCTGGCACCACAACGCGGCCTCGAGCTTCTTGAACGGGCCAAGCAGGGATTGATCACTGCTCACAGACCCGGGGATGTCGTCCTCCCGCCTTCGCTTCTCTTTCCCTTTTGATGCCTTCGACGGTGGCTTGGTCTTTATTTCCAGGATTAGTAAGTCGTCTTGTATGTATGCGAGCTATAAAACTTACTATATTTTTGACCTCCACACCCACAGCGCGCGTGCGTGCTGTTTTCACCTTGGCGCGCAGACGAGTCATGGCCGAATCCCATTCCCGCTCGTTGCTCAAGTGCGACATCTTACCAACATCCGCACTCAGCTTGTATGCCCACTGGGCAGGCAATGGTGCGTCGTCGTCTAATTTCCTCAGTGCTTCCTCTTCAAACTTCCTCCAGCTCATTGCCGTATGTCCTGTGAACGATCTCTTTGCGCTATTTGACACGACGCTTACTTCGAACTCCCAATCTTGGTGGATGTAGGTAAGTCGTACTTTGTGATCCATAGCCGGGTGACTCACCATTCGGTCCGCGTTGTACGTTTAGGTACTTCTTTTGTTGCACATCGGGGCCTTTAGGAGGAACAACAGGGGTCGGGTGCGCTGGTCCTGCGCCGTTGCCCGTGTGTGGAGGTGTTGGAGGCGGTATGGGTGCAGGTGCATGATAATACGGTGCGTATCCCGGCCATGTTGGAAGCTGATTGTTATACCCATGCAGTGCTGACGGAAATGGCAGCATCGAGTGCGGCGACGGATACAACATCCCGTGAATCCCCGGGTGAGGTGGCATAGGTGAAGGATAACCCGGCGGCGGCGTGGGCGGAGGAAACCCTTGATGATGTGGCATAGGCAGTGGAAGTGGGGGATATCCCGTAGCTGCTGCGGGGTTGTGCAGCGGCAGTGGGCTCTCATGAGACTGTCGAGGCGGACTCATCACGCAGGGAATGTTTTCAATGGCAGTACTGGCCCGTATTTATTCTGAATAAATGTGGGCCAATCATCGACTCATTCCCAATGTCGTCCGACATATTTTCAAGTTTGGAAGACGTCAAGACATGCCTACAACGACACATTGCCGTCTGCTCATTCACGCATAGATATCGTTGAGTCGAGTCGATAATCATGTCTTCGGATCACAAACAATTATCTTTTATTGATATTATCTTTTTTTACCAATATCTATTTTTACTATTTATTATTTATTACTTTTTATTTTTACAAAAAAAAAGATAAGCCTCGGCATATATGCCGGTGGCAGTTTCCGAAGCCCCGCCTACTCAACTTTTTTCGAGGAACCCGCCTATCGATATGAAAACCGCTGTAAAAAATGATCGTGATCCCTTGGATGCGCTTAGAGTGAACTCTATGTAGCACCTCACCTTTGCTGATTTGTCCGATCGTTTGTTTCTACTTCGTGATTGGAATATGCAAGGAAATAAGATTCCAGGACAATACTGGTGAGCAAGATTTTTGGACCCACCATGCCGGGGTCCCGGGGCTACAGATCTAGAAATATATATATTGAGGTACTAAAGCAAGGGCTGTGAAATGAACCGCTTGTCTGTCCGTTTTGATGTTAATGAGTGAGCGAGCACGTGGTGGGCGCCGGGCGGAGTTTAATGTTCATCCGGCATCCGGGAACCGCCAAGACTTGTGGCGTCGTGGAACGTGGAACGGAGAGCCAGCTCGCCTGAGCCGCTGCCAATGGACCCCTTCGAAGTGAGGATGCAATTTCTTTCGCTCATACGGAAACTCAATGCGTCAGTCCCGCACACATATCATCTAATGTCTTACTCAACCATAGGCTCACTAGTTCCCAGCAGTCCATACAAAAGGTCGTTGGTTTTGCTTTGAAATTCTTCTCTCAGTGTGGTGAAGATCTGTGGGATTGCATCGTAGAGGAATGCCAGAAGGTGACGACAAGTTAACACCTGCATTCGTTGTCGTTGAAGCCGAAGCTCACCTTTCATAGGGTTCCATCAACAATCGAATAAATATTCTCTACTTCCTCGATTCGTTATGTGAGGCGTCACTCCTGGCAAAGTCCCGTCCAGGTGCTCTGGGACAGGGCGTCCAGCCCGACTGCTCTTTCTATGTTGACTACGTGGCTCGAGACCTCAGCAGGATCGTCCTGTCGGTCGTTCCAGAGGGCCGCGTAGGTCTCCCGAATCTAATGAGCACAAAACAGGTGGGTTTTGCTTTGTTCTTTTTTCCCCGCTTTTTTTTTTCTCCCTCCCGCTCAATAAGGCCAGATACTAGAAGATTGGCGTAGCAAGCGCGTTCTTGATCCACAAAAGGTCGACGATGCCCTTTCTGCCTTGACCACCCGGAACGTCGGAAGCGAAAATACACCACCACCGTCTCCACTAGCCCATGCTCCCTCAAAACCAGAGGCCCTCCCGCGCGACGAAGTCTTCAAACGCATCGAGGCTGACCGCGAGCGGCACAAGCGGTTACGTGAGCGTCGCTGGGTGCAGCCCACCACGCATGCCCCCACACATTCTGCCCCACTAGCTTCGTTCATGCCTCTCACGGACGATACCGACGGGGTTGAGGAACTCACTATCGACATCGAATTCGAGAACGAGTGGGAGACGACCAGTGATTGGAATGAAGATGATGATGAGGCTGTGGCAGAGGAGAACGACTTGTGCTACCCGAGGAACAATTCCCGTGATGCAGCCCCGATGGATATTTCTTGATGTCCGTAACATTGTACACCATTCGCTGTGCTGTATTTTACTTTTACTCGTGTGCAACTACTTGAACAGATTTTCTTAAATGTGGTGCTAATTACCAGCTCATGTCAATCCTCCTTGCATCGTTTCAGCCTGCCTCTGTTATCTCTGGAATGGATTATCAGAAAATCAGTGGAGTCCTAAAGCTGGGCACCTACGCAAACATAGCGCCTTTTCGTTTACGACTTTCCTTCTTCGTAGCAGAACGCTGTTGTTTTCGCCTCGCCGCAGCCTCGGGGTTAGTGGCAGACTGCAGGGCCGCCGTCAACCACCGTACGGACCGATCTCAGCTTTCGAAGCATACCTTTACGGCACGGGCGGTTCTCCGCTCACGTTGTACCCCCAAAACTGTCTGCCGGATCTTATTGTACGTAACAGCGAATTTTGTTGTGCCGACTTTTTGTTGCACAAGGTCCTGGAGTTCCACGGCTGTTGCCTTGAGCTCGACTGTAGAACATAAATGAAACAACTCATGGATAATTCCTTGACCGCTGCTTACCCATACGCTGGTCCCGGATGCTGTCATCCTCGGTGATACGGTATAATGGCGACAAAATGTGCATCAAAAAACCTTCTAGCTGGGGGGCTTCCATGTAGTTCGCCATCGCCGCAAAGAAACGTAGGATAGCTGCGGGTTGTTCGTCCCAGTTCTCCTGCATAACAGTGAGTGACAACTCCCATTCAAGGAGAGGTCGGCTTACACTGCTGGCCGAGCGACTTCTCCCAACAATAACTGCAGCACGTATCTGGTACGATAGCTTGGAGAAGAGCCATGCAAGGGGGTTCTCTTGGTTTGCTTCATTAGCGTGCTCTTCCTCCTGCTCCACAGCGCCTTCTTCATCGCCGTCATCGCTCTCCGAGTCTTCGTCTTCGGCATGCTGAGGGTTCAGAATTTTGGTGACGCAGAAACACTTCCCAATATATAAAAGGTTCTTGACAATTTGCGTCCCTAACGTAGAGTTGAGGTATGGGCTCTTGAGTTGCGTAGAGTGCTTCCTAGCGATTTCCTTCAAGTTTAGCCCGACCAACGGCGACGAGGTGGGATACCCTTCCTGGGGTAGCGCGGCCACTGGGGTCGCGGCAAACAGCTGTCCAACTAAGCGCGCGGCAGCCATCCGCACCCACGCATGAGGGAAGAGTAGATGTGCAACTACTGCGGGCCAAGGAAGCTTTTGCGGGCGCGTGGCCACATCGGGGAATATCCGGGCAATTTTCCCTAGAACGGTAAGGACGTGGTATACCACTTGCCATTGCCGGTCAACGTCCACCCCCTCGCCTTCTTCGTTTGCGAGTTGTTCCGTGCCTCGCAGGAGATTTGCGTTGAGGTCTTCCAGAATAGCGGGAAGGTATGCTACGGCATCGGCCTGGAGTGCGTCAAGTATGACACCGTACACTTGGGCGGCGACTCGTGTCAGTTGAGTATTGGCCTGTTGGCCGGCCCAAGAACGCAGATGCGACATGAGAAGGCGACGATGGTCAGCATCGAGGCGTAAGAACAAGCTCTTGATAATCTCTGCGGCCATTTCGCGGGACTTTGCCGAGTCATCGTTTGCGATGACCATCACAAGAGCGACAAACAAAAGGTCGGCATAATCACCTATTAATCTCTCTTCGAATTTCGAGACTATAGCGCTAAGTAGCTCCAATACGGAGAGCCGCCCACTCTCGTACGTGTATGCGGTGTTCTTTGCAAGAAACGACATCGTGGTGCGTAGGCGGCCTTTGCCCTGTGGGTAGTCTAGCAAGAATTGTAAAAAGACACCACGACAGAGCTCCTGGACCTGGGGAGACTGATTCGTTACCATGATCTCAGAGACTCGCTCCATGAGATCGTAGATGTCTGGCACAATGAACTTGCGAGCGACGATTGCCCGTAGCATGGCAAAGACGGAGGCCTGACGACCTGGTTCCTCGAGGTCCGGCCCCAACAACTCAAGGAGATAAACCAGGTCTTTCTCCTTGACCTCCGCATTCGATTTGTCGCGCACGATTGTCGCCAGGGTTTTGAGCGCAGTTTGAGCGACCTCGGACTCGGTGCTGCCTGTCTGTTTCAAGATATCGATAGTTTGTCTGACGAATATAGGAAGTGACTTGTCCAGATTCTTCAGTGGGCACTTAATAATAGCCGCAGAGGCCTTAAGACCGTGGATTAGGACGGTAGAATTACTCGAGTAGAGCGTGTTGCCAATAACCGCGACCATGGACTCTAAACGGGCGAGAATGTCAGGATCACCGAAATCGAAGCGATTGCGACGAAATGCAGTATTGAACAAGTCGATCCCAAATACAACGAATCTGCGTCGACTTCTATTAGCGCAGAGAGAAAAAAGGTGAAGCTGTGGCACACCGGAATGAGTTAACGGTGAAGTGGCCATCGGCAACCCCTGCGTGACCCTTGGGCTCGACGATGATGTCCTCTTTTGCTCTCTTTCTCTTCCGTTCAACCTTTATCATGTACTTCTGGAGTTTCGAGTCCTGGCTGATAAGCGTATGACACAAGGTAATCAACTCTTTGGGGACGAGGTGATCATTTGAGTTTAGACCGCCAGCGATTCTGCGTAGGGCATCGTCAACTTTCAGCATGGCTTTCAAAGTCTCGGTCTCCTGCATTATGGCACGTAGCGGCTTTAAGAGATCGCTGATCTTTGGAGGAGAGATGAATTTGGCGATGATACCAAGGGAGTCGAGGCCCTTCGATCCTGAAGAACGAACTTCCCGCATCTTGGTCTTAAAGCCTTCACTTTGCACATCCCTACCCGGTTCGCCGAAGATGACTTCAACAGATATATGTGCGACGTCTTCCACGCAGTTATCGAGGTTTCTGAACGCTTCCATGTTGTCTTCCTTCGTCACGTGAACAAGTAGTGCATGTGTCACGTAAGCGAGAACATGCAACTGAGGACCGCGGATCAACGCCCCCCGCATCTCCCGCAAGGTCATAGGGAGATATGAAGGACCGAGCATGGTGGAAATTTTACACAGCGTGTCACGAGTAAGGTCTCTTGTCTCAGAAGACTTGCTACGTAGTACCTGACTAAGGGTTGTGATGAGCTTTGTGATCTGCGCTTCCCGGGTGGTCAAGGGGAGGTGGAGCGCAATCTTCGCAATACCGATGGATATTGGGATACGAAGAGTGTCTTCGGTCTCGTTACGGTTTTCAAGGTGTCTCAGAAGGGTGGGAAGGAGCCTGTTGTTGACTGCATCCGAAATACGGTCGCTAACTTGCCTGGGTTCAGTAGGGTCGTCTTCCTCAACTCCTTCCGGCTCGAACGCGTCTGCCTCCACCACTCGGCTCGGCTCAGGTGTTGCGATTTCGTCCATAGGAAAGTGAAAGCCATCCAGAATAGCGACAATAGTCCTAATGTATAGACGCTCCGGTGCGTCCTTAGCTTTCGACAGCTTGAGGTAACGTTGGACTAAATTATAATAAGGGCCCCACGAAATTTGTTTTGCCATGCGACCCGTTGTCATGATTGCAGCAGTTACCAGATGATGATCCAAACTCGATGGAGACGCTACGAAGTGTCCCACAAGAGGTATAAAAAGATCCGTCAGGGTAGAGCCGCGTAGTTGGCGTTCATCGCAGTGCTCCGCTAGTCGGTTCAGAGCGCGAATCCGGCGATGGAGCTGAACGTGATGAATGTTATTGAAGAAGTTTGCTTCGTCGTCTCCACCCTCCAGAAGGACTTTCATGTCTTGCAACGCTGTGATCCTGTCACACCGTGCCACTGCGTAAGCAATGACACTAAGTATGTCAGCGCGCACCATCTCGTTCTTCGATCGAAGCCCGTTCTTCAAGCCAGGGAATAGCTTGCGCAGAAAGATGGTCTGATGTCCCGGATCTGATCCCGCGGCAACGGCGTCAATGAAGTGCTTAAGACCCTGGCACGAGTTGCTACGAATCGCTAATTCATCGGGATCCTGTATGCAGTACAATAAGTTGAATAGAACTGGCAACCATTGATGAGGTGTCAGAGAGGGGTGCGAGATCTCGTTCAGTTTTGCGAAAGCCTTCAATCGCCGATCAAAGTCGGGCTCCTCAATACGCTTCGAAGAAAACGCGTTGAGCTGTTCCAGTAACTCCGCCAACTCTTGTAGAGTAACGTCGATGGCTGACAGCGCCCGAAACACCGCGATGAGAGCCACTCTGCATTGCCTCGATCGGACCGATTGGAATAACGAGGAGATAAGTTCATATGTTACCCTGTATATTGAGCCATTTGGTTCAGTCAGACCCGGTATGAGTGGGAGGAGGTTGGCCACGATATTGAGGATGTCGGCTTTGGTACGTTCTCCAACTTGCTTGGTCGGCTTGCGCAGCAATGGGCAGAAAAGTTCAAGTAATGTGGATGCCTGTGTTCCATCTGAGATATAGTGAGCGAGGCCTGATAGGATGCTGATCTGGCGCTGGACGAGCTGGTCGCTCGCCACTGCATCGCCTTTCGCCCCTTGGACAAGGGCGGCAAGGTTCGACAGAAGTAAAGGGACGTGTGGGAGGACAATACGCTGCGAGATATCCTCACGTCTTGCGGATATCTCCAGCAGACGATCAACGAGATCGAGGCACGCGAGCGACGACCATAGGCTTGACGCTAGGAGCTGTTAAACAAGCGTATACCTGGGGTAGTACACGGTTGTCGTAATCCACCAAAAATGTGGCGTATCTTTCGTCAGAGGACCAAGTGTAGAGTATGTCTAAGAGGGCAGACGGTGCTTGTGTATTTTCATTAGGAAAGGATGCTAGACGCGGCGAGAAGAGGGTACGAAAGATTTCACCCATGTACGGGGTGAAGTCAAAGGAAGTCGAGTTACGGAAGAAGTCCGCAAGACGTCGCATGCCTAGCTGCCGAATCACCCGAAGCAATTTCGGTGAACTGGCTTGTGGATCACCGTCCTCCTCTGCCGCCTCAGTTGGCGGCTCTGTTTCATCCCCTGGATCTCGGTCCTCCTGTCTGAGAACCTCTAATGATGTCTGGGCATGAGCTGCGAGGCTGATTGTGGCAACTATAAGAGCGTCCCAACGAGCAATCAATCGTGGTCCCAATTGCTTCAGGACGTCACCCAGCAAATGCAAGAACCCAACTTGCGGCTTCAGCGGAATGCCACTTGGGACGGCCAGCACCGCGCTCGAGTTTGCATTCTCTAAGGCAGCGGGAAGGACATCCTGAAGCATGAGCGTGACCAACAGACCCAGCTCTGGGTTCGTGCATCCGCTGAGGGTGGCCAAGACCGTAGCACGACGGTCCCGAGTGTGTCGCTCGCGGACAAAGCCGAAAAGTATTCGTATCACGACATCGACGAGAGTGGTGCGTTCCTCTTCAGTGAAACTAGCGATGTCAAGCTGAGCGAGTTCATCGCGCCACCGACTGTCGTCCAATAGTCTTCGGAGCCTCTCCGTGTGCGGAAGTAGGTGAGGCGGTTTGTATGTGAGTAAACAGGATAGCGCAGTCCCTTGTAGCGAGCGGTCGGGGTGAGAAAGAAGGGAAGCATAAAGATCGTGCAATGCTTGTGTCGAGTGTAGGACACGAGGGTTGGTGAAATTCGAAAAGAGGGTGAGCCAAGAGGTGAGTTTAGTTCGTGGGAGTTTCGCCGGACCAGAGGGACCGGCTATATCGAGGAATAACGGAACCAGATCGCGATTGTGTTTCTCTGCCAAAGGGGCACAATACTTGAAGGCGACAAGAAGTTGTGTCTCAAAGTTTACACGGTCAAACCGGTCCTGGGGTTGCTGGTCCTGCGCCGATTGTCACTGAGATGATTCCCGTGAAAGTACACGACACATACCCGTATAAGTTGCACCTTGAACATATCGCCCGCACCCCACTTCGCCAAGGCGCTACGGACCTTATGCGCACTCGGGTCTCTCCATGACCGCTCACTCTCGCGCACCTTATCCAAGTCGTCCGCGTCTCTGACGTCTTTCATCCACTCGGGTGCACCGTCAGCACTTGAGATGCTGACCACTTCCTTTAGTTCCCCGAACATAATTCGCCATACGACTTCTTCACTTTGCTCAGACAGCTTCTCAAGAACTCGTGCGGCGGGGAGCCATACGGGACGCAAACCAACCTTGAGTTGCGCAACCACCCAACGCACCGCTAGTTCTGATACGACTGTGTCGTCACGTGTGATGGCGTGCTCGAGTTGCGTCAGACGTAGTACACGCTCACGCGAACTTGGTGCATTGATGGGAACCTCCTCAGCCTGTAGTAGCTTCGAGAGAACAAGCTCCAGAGAGGAAGGCTTGTACACAAGCGAACTGGAAAGGAGGCGTAGCGCGCTGAGGCGAGAGCGGCGTGAATGGGAGAGCAGTGGAGAGGCGAGGTAGCGAAAAATCTCTTCGAAGGACACATGCTGAGTCTGTGATGGACTAAATCTCCATCAGATACTGTGATTGAGTCGCAATAAGCAACCTACCTTCTTTGAATTACTTCGGCAAGCCCGTGCAGAACAAATTCGGACCAGGACCATCTTTTAAGTACCTTTTCCATCCAGGAAATCAGGTCTGCGTGATGTACCCATGCAGCATATGGGTGCGTTCCCAGGGTTTTCAGGCAACCCCCAAGGACCCAGGATGCATTCGCAGCGTCATTTTGGTAACTGATCTCCGGATGGGGCGCATTAAGTACTTCCTCAATTATGTTGCACAGGACAGTCAGAATACCCGGTAGAAGGCTGGTGATCTGGAGGACATGGCTAAGCTCTTCAACCTACTAGATGTTAGTAAGAGTAATGCTCATTGTCAAGACGGGGTCGCACTTTCTCATGTGTCATTGCCCAACCTTCGAATCGCTTCAAAATCCACTCTTCAAGCTGCTTCAGCCAAGCTATCTGCGCGTCTTTGAGTCTCTGGGTGTTGGTCAAGGCCGCCAATAGTGCCAGTCCGCGAAGCGCATCTAATTCAAGAAGGCTCTGCATATGCTTGACAACGTGCGGAAACTCCAATAGCTGCCAACCTCCCCAAGAAAGGTCCGAAAGGATGCCGCAGAGTTCCGCACCAAAGGTGATTCTCGTCCAAGACTGCTTTACAAGGACGCGTCCCGCACCCATCCAGAGCGATACGTCGCCTGCTGTGAGAACTGAGGCGCTAGCATGAAGCAAGGAGTTTCCTAGCGAAGAAAACCCCACGAGGGACGAAAGGGTTCTAGTGATTGTAGACAGCTGGTCAGCTTGAGGATTATCAGAACAGTTCGCATACGAGTAGATAGGTGTGCACCAGTTACGCGAGATCCTTGACGTACGGATGTCACAACTGCGATGATCTCAATAATGCGGTCGAGGCCGTCGGCGTTTCCTTCGAACTCGATAGACTGTGCCGCACTAGTAAATCTTTCGGTCAGTAGTTCCGAAACCGGAAGAAATTGTTCGGCGCTCTTGCAATGATGGATAAGTGCTGTGAGCAGACGACGAATGCACACATGCGTTAGTGCATGTTGTTGGCTCCTAAGATGAACCTTGAGAAGTGGTGCAATTATGGATGGGGCGGTCGTGTGAAGTGTCTGCGACACGGACTAGCCCGATATCTTGTCAGTGGCTCCAACCCATATGCAGTCTCGCATACCTTGCATGAGTAGATATATGCCCAAGCACACGCGTCTTCTACTCCAGTCAACTCCTCAGCCATCAATTCGACCAATGCCTCTCTTTGTGGAGCCCTCAACCGGCGTAGTAGTGATCCCCAGACTTCTGCCATAGCACACTGCACATCCGAGGCGCATTCAGGCAATATCGCGCGTAGTGATTTCCACGTCCGTTCGAGAGCGTCTGATTCGATGGCCGGAACCAACAAATGTTTAAAGAGTGACGTGAAGGTAGCCAGAAGCGTGGTGAGCGCCGCTGCGGAGACGGAGGCAGAAAGAAGTAGGAGGAGGCGGTCGAGTAAATCATTGTACAAAGGGAGGATGACAGAACGAAGGTCGTGGACAAATTTCTGCATGAGACTGCGGGGGATTAGATACTGAGGAGGGACTGTATTCGCAACTTACTCCAAAAGAGCGACCAACGCTTCATCGTCTGCACTGTCCAGCGCAGAGAGCCATAGTTGAATGATGTCCTTCCAATGGTGAACGAGCAGGGGCATAGAGGCAGAGATATTAGCGGCGTCTGCTGCAAATCGAACAAATGCAGGAGAGAGGTTCAGCTGTCTCCAATGTTCAATGGCCCCAAAGAAATGAGACCCGTCATCCTAGAGAGGATTTTGAGATTTTTGGTCAGAGGCTTTTGAGAAAAATCGACCGGATTTTTACCCCAATGTCACTATCGAACTCCGATCGAGTAAGTGAAGATGGGAGATGAACGTCCTTCAGCGTCGCTTGATACGACCGATGCTATGTGCAATTGGTGAACGAGTATTCCAAAGGAGGGATGGAATCACACACTTTGAAGCGCTTCTCGCGCTTCCATTCATCTTCTCCTTCCATCGAGAGCGCGAATCTTTGGTGCGAGTGTGAGATGCACACTCTCAGGTTGGCAGGGTTAGCAGATTTCGAATGACCCAACGCCAGAGACGTTCACAGAAGAAAATTATGGGCTTCGGGCCGGAATGGCCGGCATCGACTTCTGAGATCGTGACAATCTTGGTGACAATCTTGGTGACGACGCTCATCTCGCCCAAGCGCTTTCGGTATGAGGATTCATTAATAAAAATTTAAATACCTCATGTGGGGACGACTGTCGTGGCTCTACGATCACTCATAATTTTCAGAATAAATTTTACAATGGCACTAGGATCAAGGGCTAGGATTCAAGCTAGGATCGAGACGTGACATGTGATATGAATCATGTAGTCACATTGTCACGAAGATTGGTGTCAGCACAAAAGGTCGGGTCATCGGCCGCCGTCTCCCACATTCAACTGATCAAGCAAGACCTGTCTTTCACCTCTTGATCCAAAGTGCCTCCAATCAAGACACTTGCAAAGCTTAAAGAGAAAGAGTCTCGTCTCGGGGTGCCGCCTGGACAGCCAGATATAGCATCTTGGATCCGGTCAACCGCAGAAGTGCTTGACGATATGCCTGAGGAAAATGAAACTGATTTTATCTGGCGCAGAGAACGTGCTACAGCAGAGTGGAAAGAGGCTTTTCGGTATGCGTCCATGCAGCTCCTTACGAGCCGTACCAGCGTTCGGATCCCCTTCTTGCGTGAAGAACTGTTGCCTCTCGTGAAAAATGAGGGTGCGTAGCCGACGATGTAGAGAGAGTATTTTTTTTTATATAAACACACTTATGCTGCCCAGATCTGAGTCTCTCTCAAGTTCTCGATGTGTTTGGGCTTTTAATCGAGACATATCCTAGATACGTTGATCTCGCTTCGCGTGAAGCAGCTGAGGAAGTCGGGAAGGAACTCGTGCGGCGCGAAGAGACGAGGGAGGAGAAGCAAGGAGTAACAGAACGAGTTTTGGTTCGAATAGGGAATGAAGTCGGTCGTATCGTAGGGCGCCCAAAGTGATCTTCTGCTTCTGTTCTATTCACGGCCACCGTCACTGATCTTTACCACCTTTTCAGTTCGCATGCACCGACGGAAGCCTTCTCGTTACTGTGTTGGTGCTGTGGTCTGTACGCCGTTGTGGTTCGTCAATCGCCCGACTTCCCATCATCTGTCTCGTGGATCTCTCTTGTCACTTTTATGGCGTCACTCTTGGACATCCTCCTGCAATCCTCGACGCGCGCAAAGTCGTCAGTGCGGAAGAGCGCAATTGTTCGCACACGCCGTGCCTTGCGGTCGGTAAATACGAGATCTGTAATTTTGGGACTGAACATTAAACCCTCTTGCAGTCCCCTTCTCATCTCGCCCCCTTCATGAGTACTCTTTTGGCTCAATCTAAGGCTTTCTCGTCTCCTCTCGTTGCTATCCCTCTACTTGGCACAGCGGCAGACGTCGTCACACATCTGAAGGGTATTGAAAATGCAAACCTAACAATCATCTCCGAAGAAATCAAGGTAACTGTCGTTGGAAATCGTCAAGTTTCGTTTAACAGCCTTCTAGGCAGCGACCATGGCTCTATACACGAGCTCAGTGCTGATGGCTCGGACGCCAGTACCTTCACACGTTGTGGTAGCAAGTCCCTGGTGTAATATCCAAGTTACATTATTAAACGCTTGTCTAGACCTCCTTCACGGGATTCGTCAAAATTTTTACTGACACTGATCTCCAAGATACAATTTTACCCGCGATAGAGAAGGCTTTACTCCGCTCTCCCGAGTACGCCTTGCCAGGTAAGCATTTGATCACGTGTTCCGAACCAACTGTCTTAACAAGCACAAGTTGCGAGTGAATTTTTCCTCGCGTATCCCCGTCTGATCGATATCGGTACCTTCCGTCGTATATTGGTACTGGTCCTTAGCTGTGCCAAGTCCGCAAACCCAGAGATACGCGCAAACTCGGTCTCTCTTTTCAAGATAATCATCGAAAAGACCACTGATGAAAGTAAAGAAGCTGCTGTCGAGGAACTGCTCAAACTCGCTCAAGCAGGCAAGGCAATCGGCCCGGATCGCAAAGTCTTGTACACTATATTCAGCTTTCTCAGTACGTCGGCGCAAGTTTCCTCTCTCATGGTAAAATCCGTTCCCTCGTTGCTCGCCAAGGAAACCAACGAGGCTGCCCTACCAATTCTTGCCTCCTCCCTAACGAATCATCTCGCCTTTTACCTTCAAGAAGATCTTCCGTTTCCAGATGAGGTCTTAAAGCTTTTAACGACAGAGATGCAGAACAATAAACCATCAATTCGACGTGCTTTTATCACGCTTGCAGGTGACACGTTCTGGGCTCTCGGCAACCTGAGAACTACCAATGCGGTCGCATTTGCTCGTGCCGTATTTCCTGCTTTCGAATCGGGCCTGAAGTCCGTGGCAGCGAACCCACTGAATGCTGCTAGTGGTCCAGTGGAAGGATATATTGCCGCTGCAATTCTGTTTGGCCCGTTTTCCCGATCGGGGGTATTTGGTATCTCACATTTGTTCATTCTTTTCTCCTTATTCTGATTCCATCGGTTTGGCGCTGTCTTAGAAGATACCATCCCGCAAAATGCTACTGTTCAGGCTATTGTTTCGTCTTCGCGGCCCTCGTTTCTTGTGTGGGACAAAGTATACCAAAAGTTGACAGATGTTGAAGAAGAAACCTGGCTACTCCGAGCAGTGGAGAGCACAACCATATTTTTCAGTTCGGAAGTCGAGAAAGCCGAACAACTACGGTTCGTGTTCGATCCATTTGCTTCTTTTCTGTATACCCCGGTGCTAATTGCAGCCCATGTCTTAGAATGCAGCTAGGATCGGTTTACCTGTACCTAGCGACGGAGAGCCAAGTACCCGAATTCCGTAGACGTGTCATCGCATCAGTGGAGCGTCTCGCTGCTATCGCGCCGAAGACTGCGAACGAGCTTGTGCGATCGGGCCTCACAGCATATTTAACACGCCGACGAACGCCAATACCAAAGAGCCAAAATACGCCCACAGAGAACGAAAAGCTAGCCATAAGGAAACAATCGCGACTTCTCGCGTTTCTTTCAGCATCTGCGGCATTCGGGAAGGATGAGAATCAGACTCTTCGCGAGAAATTATTGTCGGAAACTATTGTCCTTGCCCATCATCCCGAAATTTGTAAGTGTGTCCAAGTTTGCAGACCCTAAGCGATCCGAGGTTATGGTGACCCCTCTAGGTGGGAACTCGCGGCAAGTCTGGATCGAGCTGTGTCAGAAGGCACATTTAGACCCACATGCTGTCATAGAGAACCAACTTGACAACCTCTTGGCCACCGTTATTACTCTATCGCAAGAAATCGGGGTGATTGGCAAATGTTATTGCCTCTACATGGAACTCATTTATTAACCAGACAGACTCTACTGACTACGCTGAGGCTTGCTATTCCGCCATAACAACGCTCGCATTTGTCGCCCCGAATGCGGTCCTTCCACGCGTCATGGAGCAGCTTAGCGCTGATCTTAGCGCAGACATCGGCTCACTCACCGACTTGGATGTTGGTGTATGGAATACACCAGAGGATCAAACGTTTGTTGATGGTGAGTTCCCGAGTGGTATCTTCAAGCCAATTTGCTTAACTTGTGGGACTAGTTCTTTCCAATAAAAGCAATCGGACACAGCTTAAGGGAAAAGACGCAGACCTTGCTAAATGGGACGCGGAAGTGCGTCAGTCGCTTGCAAAGAAGAAGAGCGTTGCCGCCCCTACGTTATCTAAGCAAGAGCAGAGTTTGGTGCAGGCCCAGATCGAGAAGGAGGCAAAGATCCGAAGTCGCGTTAACAGGATCAAGGCAAACTTGGATCGTAGTTTGCAAATAATCTCCTACCTTATATGCGGAAATATTGAAGATTTTCAAGCATATGTCTCACAAGTAGTCACCCTCATTCTGAGTAGCGGCGCTCTCGATAAAGGTGTATTATTGGTCGGGTCATTGGCATTCGATACGTATTTGGTATGGGTTTGCCAACATTCCGAATTCCCCCATTAACACTCGTTCAGGATTTATCAAGATGTTGTTCTAGTCGACTTGAGGCCTTTGGAAAATGGGTTGGTATCGCCACGCTCCGTAGCTTGGAGCTAGGTGTTGTACCCGAAGAATTGCAAGCAGAGCCGGTGAACCGTATGCAGTTCGTTATGTCTATTGACCAGAGCGTCTAAAATTCTTTCAAGAACTTGTGCTTCGCGTACTGCATCGTCTGCGCTCCTTATCGGAACAGACGCCTCTAGATTCTGCTACATTTTCCTATGCGTTCCCATTGGTTCAGCAAGTGATTCAGAAAGGCGGAATTCGGCCGGGTGAAGAAGATGACCCATTGGAACAGGTCGCCCTGTCTCTGGATATCATCAAATTCCACTCTGGGGAATGTATGTCCCTTTGTCTGCTCTCGCTCGTCGTTCTTTATTTCCTCAACCCTTGCTTCAAGGTGCGGATACGGCTTTCCCTCGACCTCAAATCCTACATGGATTACTGCATGCCATACGCACGCAGCCAAAATTAAGCAAGGAAGGTTCTTCGGCGCTTATAGACCTTGGCCAGGCTATTTCTCCTAATGCCACAAGCGAAGAAATTACACTCTTGCTCGATAGCACTCTCGTGCAAGAGGCGTATGCCCGAAACGCTAGCTTGCAAGCACTTCAGGTAATTCTTCCGTCGACGTGATTTCCGCTGTCATTCTAATTCGGTTCGAAAAGCCTCTTGATCTGACGGAATTTGACTGGGCACCCGAGCTACTTGTCGCTTGTCATGACAATGATGCGCAGAATGCTCGCCTTGCTCGACACATCTGGGAAGATAATGGTCTCGACGTTCCGGAGGCGTATGCGCCCACTTTACTGGGATTCCTTGGCAAGTCTGCTCTGAACACCTCCTGCACTCTCTGATTCGACAGGATATTTGGTAGAGCATGATAACAACTATGGCCGTTCCAGCGCTGCTGCTTCGTTTGTGGAGGCCGTTGAGCGCTGGCCCGCATCGATCACCAAAACAATTAGTGCCCTTTTACACCTTTATCACGAGAAGGTAACGTGCGCTTACCCCCCTATGCTTAATAAATGCTGAGGATCGTACAGGCAAAGATCCTTGCCCCAGAATTTGATCAATTTGTACGCTTTCAGCTTGCCTTCTCAAGGTCATAAGTGTGAACTTGAGATTTAGGGTATTGTCGACGAGCGCTCCCTCGACCGCACAGACCCTTGGCAGGCGAGGGTCGCAGTTGCGCAGACGCTACAACATCTGGCACCTGCTTTCAGCGAGGAGGCGACGATCCCGTTCTTCAACTTCCTCGTTAAGGAGGGGAGTCTCAGTGATCGCAGTGCCGAAGTGCGACGCGGCATGCTCGACGCAGGTTCCGCTGTCATCGAATTCCGTGGATCAAGGCACCTGGCAGAACTTATCACGATGTTCGAACAACACTTAGCGGGCCCACCGCCAACGTCAGAAGCGGCTGACTTTATACAGGAAGCGGTGGTGATCTTGATTGGCCGCGTTGCCCGTCATCTCGATTCATCTGATCCTCGTTTGCCCACAATCCTTGCGCGACTGGTAGAGGCCCTAAAAACGCCATCAGAGCAGGTGCAGTACGCCGTAGCAGATTGCCTAGCGCCTCTTGTCAAGGTGACGCGGTCTACTGCCCCACAATTGGCGAATCAGCTTCTCGACGAACTCTTCACCGCTCCAAAGTACGCTGCCAGGCGGGGAGCAGCCTATGGTCTGACCGGTGTCGTCAAAGGCATCGGGATCTCCGCGATGAAGGAGTTCGATACCTTTGGCCGACTCAAAATCGCCACCGAGGACAAAAAGCAATATGAATCCCGGCAAGGAGCAATGTTCGCTCTAGAAACGCTCTCAAGCTCCCTCGGACGGCTGTTCGAGCCTTATGCTATTCACGCACTCCCGTTACTCCTGTCGGCCTTCGGCGATTCTACTCCTGACGTTCGAGAAGCTGCCACGGATGCCGCCCGTGTCATTATGAGAAACATGTCGGGCTATGGAGTAAAGCTTATCCTACCATCCCTCTTGTCTGGCCTAGATGAAAGACAATGGCGCACAAAGAAGGGCTCCATAGAGTTGATGGGAATGATGGCGTACTGCGCCCCTCGCCAGCTATCCCATTCCCTCCCTGTCATCATTCCCCGTTTGACTGACGTTCTGACGGACTCGCATGCCCAAGTACGAGCCGGCGCAAACAAGAGTCTGAAGCAGTTCGGTGAGGTAATCAGTAACCCCGAGGTCCAGGCGCTTGTACCCGTCTTCTTGAAAGCTATGGTCGATCCTGCCAAAACTCCTAATGCACTATCCGCCCTCCTCAAGACGTCGTTTGTCCATTATATCGATCACTCATCTCTTGCCTTAGTGAGTATAAAGCGTTGATATTCGGCATCCGCTCATTCAACTCTTCAGGTCATTCCCATTTTGGAACGAGGCCTGAAAGAACGCAGTGCGGACACCAAGAAGAAGGCCGCGCAGATTGTGGGTAATCTTGCATCCCTGACGGATTCCAAGGATTTCGTTCCGTATCTTTCGACGCTTCTGCCCATGGTTCATGTCGTCCTGGTTGATCCAGTTCCAGAAGCCCGTGCCACTGCAGCCAAAACGCTCGGCACTCTGGTGGAGCGTTTGGGGGAAGTCAACTTCCCAGATCTTGTGCCTAGTCTCATCAGGACTCTGAAGACAGACACGTCAGGTGTTGACCGCCAAGGAGCGGCGCAGGGTCTTAGCGAAGTGCTTTCTGGTCTTGGGATGGAGAGGCTAGAGGGCCTGCTTCCTGACATCATCTCGAATGCACAATCCCCGCGAAGCACCATCAGGGAAGGCTTCATGTCTTTATTGGTGTTCTTGCCCGCCACGTTTGGAACCCGTTTCCAGCCTCACCTGCCCAAGATCATCGTACCGATTCTCAAAGGACTTTCCGACACGGAAGACTATGTTCGTGAGGCAGCCATGCGTGCCGGAAGGATGGTCATCACGAACTACTCGAGCAAGGCTATCGACCTCCTCCTTCCCGAGCTTGAGCGTGGTATGTTCGATCCCGCATGGCGCATTAGGGTGTGTGTACTAGTTTCTTCACTCTCTCATTCCTCACACTTCATCAGCAATCGTCTATCACCCTTGTCGGAGAGCTCCTTTTCAAGGTTTCTGGTATCACAAACAAGCCGGAAATGGATGACGAAGCTGAGGGTGTCGAGGCGGTCGTCGCGGAGTCTTCCCGGAGGGCCTTAACAGAGGTCCTTGGCGCTGATCGTCGGGATCGTATACTATCAGCCCTTTACCTCGCCCGACAGGACCCCGTACACACTGTCCGGCAGTCCTCGATTCAGATTTGGAAAGTGTTGGTGCATAACACGCCAAAGACGGGTACGTAATTCTTGCAGTTTTGCCCGGCTCGCTTAGTTGATGATATACAGTCAGGGAGATTTTGCCGGAACTTGTCACTCAGCTTATGTCTCTGCTGTCTGCTGACGAAGCTGAGCAACAAGAGGTTTTACCATATACTTTATTGCTGTTGATACTAACTGATGACACTCTAAGACCGGTGTCCGTACTACGGGAGAACTGTGCAAGAAGTTCGGCGAGCGCCTTCTGGGCGAGATGGTCAATATTCTTCGAACGAAGTCGTTGTCCCCAGATTCACAAACTCGAGAAGCTGTCTGTCTGCTTTTGAGTGAACTGATGTAAATTCATCTGCTCTTCCAATTTTCATCAATTAACTGCGCCAAATTTTAGGACGAACTCCACCGACGCCCAGCGAGAAGGCCATGAAGATGGTATTATCGCTGTAATAAGAGCTTCACTCGTAGATGACGAGGCGAACGTCCGCGCTGCTGCCGCACAGGCATTTGACGTCTTGCAAGAGCGCTTGGGTGCTAAAGCCATCGACCAAGTTATCCCCACCCTGCTGGAGGCTTTACGACAGCCCGGTGAGAGTTCCGGCACTGCACTGCAAGCGTTGAAGGAAGTGATGAACGTGAGTCACCCCTCTACTCAAAAGTGACACATATCTAAGCCATCTAGGTCCGAGCGAACACCGTTTTCCCTGTTTTGATACCAACACTTGTTGCTACTCCGATGACAGCCTTTAACGCAAGGGCTTTGGCGTCCTTAGTGACTGTAGCTGGTAACGCCCTGAGCAAACGATTGACCATCGTCCTCACCGCACTTGTCAAAGTCACTGAGTCGCCAACGAGCGACTCTGTGGAGGAGGAACTTCGGATTGCTGTGGACGAAGCGATAGTGGCCCTGCTAAGTTCCATCACTGACTCAGAGGGTTTGAACTCGCTCATACTACTGCTTCTCGGATGGTAATATCTTATCTATACTCAAAATCTATTCTCTAACCACCGATATTGGTAGGGTCAAGAACGAATCTCCCAGTCGACGTGTGAGCGGTTGCAACTTATTCAAGACTTTCTGTGAAGTGTCAGAACTCGACATGTCGATATACCGTGTCGACTGGACACGACAGCTGGTTTCTTCCTTGGATGATTCTGTCGACGCTGTTCATTCAGCGGCGTCGGAGGCTTTTGATACCTTCGTAAAGTCAATTCCAAAGGATGACCTCGACGCCCTGGTCGTTCCACTACGCCGAACGATCGAAGGTACGGGGGTGCCAGGAGTCCCTGTACCAGGTTTTGGCTTGCCAAGGGGCGTCTCTGCATTCGTGCCCATCATCATCTCTGGCCTCACAACAGGCAGCAACGAGCAACGCGAGAATGCGGCGTACGCCATCAGCGACCTCGTCGAACGCACGGCAGAAGCTGCGATCAAGCCTTTCGTCGTCCCGTTCACCGGACCGCTCATCCGTGTCGCGACGCAGGCCGGGACGTTCCCTCCTGCGGTCAAGACGGCGCTTCTCAGTGCGATGCAAACGATGCTCGTGCGCATTCCCGCCTTCGTGAAGCCGTTCTTCCCGCAGCTCCAGCGCACGTTCATCAAGAGTGCGAGCGACCCTGCTAGTGTGGTAGTTCGCACAAAGGCGGCTCAAGCGCTCGGAGAACTCATGAAACATCAACCTCGGGTAGACCCAGTTGTGACAGAACTCATAGCTGGGGCAAGGTCTAACGGCGACGCTGTCGCTGGCAGCTTGGTCCTCGCACTGTCCTATGTGATCAAAAACGCTTCGGCGAACGTCGGTGACAAGACGCGGGAGGCTTCATTGGAGCTCGTGTCAGACGCGTTCAAAGAGCCACATGACGGTAACTTTGAGTTTCACGTCGCACGAAATTCCCACGCTGATTCCGTATTCCAGAAAACTACTTGCAGTCCACTGCGGCTGTGTTCGCAGCTCTTTCTATGTACGACAATCTCGTCGACCCCCTTGTCAGGTACGTATCGTTTCCACTTAGCGCACTGTCCGCCAACTGATAGTGCACACAAGGGCACACCTTATGGCAGGGACTCCTCCGAGCGTGCTTTCTTCGTACTCTATTATAGCGTTCCTGAGCACCGAAGATGGCACCCCGCCGGTCGCCGTCCCGAAGACTTTCCGTTCCATCCTCTCTAGCATCGCTCAGAAAATCCAAGAAAGCATTGGAACCGAAAAGCCCAACATAGCGCGCCCGGCGCGCGAGGCAAAGGAACTTCTGCGAAAACTGGACGACAATTTATTCGGTTCATAACGTATCAAAGATATTCCCCCACTGTCCTAGCACTGTGTAGTTGTGAGAGAAGGTTACTGGGGCCACTGAATGGAAAGGTAGCTAGATCTGGAGGGTTTGTAAAACGCTTAGTAGCATGGGATTTCCACCGAGCCGTTCTATCTCATCCAGAACACGTTTCTCCAGGATTCGTAAGACCTCGCGAGTATACTCAAATGACTTCGAATGATCGCGCAGGTAAGATATAGCGTGGTGTTTCAATGTCGGGGTCCCTGGTCTCTTTTGGAGAACATCTATATCACATTACGTCAGTCACACCAGAGCGCCAAGCAAGGAAAGGCACCGCACTGAGTAGTCGCCTGTTTGTGGTGTCTGCGTGTATACCGTGTACTATAGGAAAGGAAAACTTCCCCTCTGAAAGATCTTCTGCAAAACCTTTGTTCGTGGTGTACTGGGGCTGGGTAAGTAAGACTGGTAGCTAGCGTGCCGAGATAAAACGAACCTCGTTGTTCTGAAGGTTCATGTAGTCGTCCCTAATCTGAAAGTAAATCCCAATTAAATTTACCAGAGGAACATAATCCCTGAAGTCGATTCAGTGTCTTATCACCTAATAAAATGTGAAGCAACGAACACATTCGCGTTCTGGCTCGCACATGCCATCATAAGCTTGACGGCTACACGGAGCAAGCCACCGGTCTCTGTCAAAGGTTGTCAGGAACTACAAATTAGAATTCATTCCTTCAATACTCAACTATCATTGACCATTGCGATGTATTCTTCCTCTGTCGGGCATCGTAGTGAGTCCCGCCAGAGTAAATCCAGACCTTGTCCACGGTGGAGATTGAGCAGTTCAGCTGTGAATGCGAATTCCTCGTGGTCAACGTCACGCGCAAAGATCCAAACACTCGTATTGACCAGTCACGATCCGATCTACGTCACATTCGGAATATAGTCGGCCTTGGGCGTCATTGGTCCCGTGCCCTCCTTGCGCTTTCAGAGCGAGGATTTCTTGAAATGCCAGGAAGTACACGTAATTAGCGGTGTTGATGGTCTGCGGGACGCCATAAATCTTGTGCGCAACTGTTCCAAAAAAGTTTGCTCGACGTCAGTGTCGAATCATACAATGTCCCCACTGTACCCGACGTACCTGGCCGCCCGCGACGGAGTTGCGAGTTATCCTCTATATCGTCAATTCTGCGATCGGAGAGTCAGGGGAAAAACCGAAAGTCAAAGGAAAACTAAAGACATACAGGAGACTGGCATTGTGCAACATTGAGATCACATTGCCTATGACTCGTAATTTGGCTTCGGGAACTCGGAGCCAGGCGTTGAAAGCTTGCATCATCCCTCCCCTGAAATCCTTTCCCGGAGTTGAGGTTATGTATGTGAAAGGCTCCAGTAATGCCTTCAAGGACGATTAGGGATTCCGCAGCCTGACACGTACTATAGGAGAAGTTACCCTCTCGTTGGTTTCTGAGAAGGACGAAGAACTGCCAAGATTGGAGAGTATGTCTTGATATTTATCTGCCATGTCGGAGGCGAGTGTAAAGAGAAAAGAGAAAGACAACAAGGGGGCATGTCTATCACATACCGGTCACCATCACCATCTGCTCGATATCTCAGGCTCAAATCAAACTTCGGAAGTATGTCACATGACGCCACTAGTAACCAACTTGGGCCGCCTTGCGCTATTTCTAACTGACACCGACAGGTCTATATAGTCTTACTATGACCGTCCCTTGGTACGTGGGCAAGAAATGGGTGGTTTCGCTTTGAGGCAGCATCATACTACCCTGCGTGCAATCCAAATGTAATGGCTCCACTGCGACACCGCCAAGTCATAACGCTTGTTTGTAAGTACTTGTACCTGTAGCAGCTGCACAACTAGGAGCCCCGGACTACTGTTGGAGATGACTCAAAGCCGCGGAGTGCAAGCTGGGGAATGTCGTGAGCAGGGTCACAAATATTGTCGCTGAAGAGGTGCAGTCATGAACGTTGGAATTTATAATGGCTCACTCCTTGCCAATCCAAGAGTGGTTTCGTCGAAAACAGAACGGTCTCCACACACAGAGTAAGACAGTATTATCTGCTTGCGGCACAAACCAGATTGATTCAGAAGTCAAAGTCGTGCCAAAGTGTCAGTCTGGTAGAGCATGTAGAACAATGATCAACGAGAAAACCGGGACTAGAGTTTGATTGAACTAGCCCCCATATTCTATTTGGTGAGATGGATCTAGGGATCGGCCGCTGTAGTAACACTAGTCCGACTTAGTAACATTCGTGGACCTCTTGCACACCTCCTGACCTCAGCCAAAGCGGAGTGTTATGTGACTGAGTTTCGTGTTGCAGTATATGACTGGGCAGCGCGCTGTGACTAGATTGAGGCTAACGTGATCGGGGGCGTTTTCTCGAGGGCTCGGCCTGGGGTGGGGACAGCGAACAGGTGTGGCCGAGAGGTTCGTAGTCCCATTCGCAGTGACGCTCGGACGGAGGTCGAGTCGAGGAGATCTCGAAAGCCGCTTGAGTTACTCTGCGAATCTGGAGCATTAACGGATAGGTGCGCGCGAATGAAACGGAAATAGCAGAAGTTGGGTCATGCGACGGTGAAGAGCAGCGAAGCGGCAAGTTAACGCGGGAATACAACAGGTCAGGCGCCATGACGAGATATAGCAGCATCTTGAGGTAGCAGGGGTAATGGAATCGGGCGTGGGGGGAGAAGCCAAGTTAGCGCGACCTTGCGACCTGGGCCCCGTGGGTGCGTACCTGGTCTATTTCTCTTTCCCAGATCCTGTCGTTGACCTCATCGGCTATAGTCCAAACGAGGTCGTTATTGATGAGCCCGATATTGAAGCCCTCGTTGCGCGGAGCGCGTGGAACCATTCGCGTCTGATACGACTTTGATAAAGCAGTAGGGCCCTTTTTTCGTTCGCCCGCAACCTCCTTGGGTGCCGGTCGAGCGCGACAATGAAAGCTTTCAGAGACTCGGTGTGAGCTGTGGGCCAGAGTCCAGATTGCGCCATGAAATGCAGCATCGCGTTCTTTGACCCCAGCATTTCCTCCCAGCTCAAGTCTTCGTCATTTCGGATATCCTTTGATGGCCTCGGAGCTGTGAAGTAGTCAAGCTCGACGTACTCAAGGTTATATATTTGATTCAAGGCATAAGGAGCCGGCCGCGGTACGATCCATTCGCTGACGCGACGGGTGGGGTCGAATGGGTTGAGCCTTGGTTTTTTTTCTTTTCGGCCCCTCTGCACTGTACCTCCACCTCCTTTTCGAGCTGCGTGGGTCGGGCCTCGTTCACTTCGTGGGCCTGCCTGCCCCGCTTGTCCTGCCCCGCCCGGTCTTGCTTGAGTTGGGCATTCCAAGCAGCGACGCTGGCGTCACAGCCCTGGGTCCATAACCCTTTCAACCCACGGGCGGCCACCTCTGCGGTGGGAGGATTATTCCCGGGGTGAATGACAATACATTGCCGTAGGAACTCCCACTCGGGGCCTTCAAAATTCGGACAAACCACCTGAGTTGGGTCGTCGAGGATGCGAGGCATGTGTGTTGATGTGGTCCTTGATGGATACTGCTAGAAATAGATGACAAGGGAGAACAACCAAGAGAAAACGAAGCTCTTTGGACCTCTACGCTGGCCGTGTTCTGGCAGGAGAGTGGCGGCACGCGGGAAGAGGTGACACGTGCCACACAAGTCTCCGCTAGCATCTCAGTGAGGCACCAAGGTAACTCATACTCCTATTGAGCGCTTTCCAATCGTATGAGTCCATATCGGCCACACCGTTCTCCAAGGAACATTGCTTCGAGGCCGCCATATTTATCTTTGGCGACTTAGAGCAATTCGCTCTCTCAGGCTCGCGTTCCCGAAACTGAGTCTAACGTGAGGTTTATCGTGTTTCCCATTTAGACTAGGTACATCAAATACTTTATAAGTCAGACTCCTTCCCTTGTCGATGTGCCGTGAAAGAGACTACACGCTCACGTGTCTTTTCCCACACCCACGAATCTAGCAGCCGTGGTTGCACATGCGGCAGGCGTGGTGCGTATGACTCTAATCGTGCGAGTGTCGTGAGTAACGCAAGTCCCACCTCCAACATGCGCCCTCCAATGGAACCCGTTACTCCTCTTAAGTTATCCGCGAACCGCTGGGTGGCTGCGAGCACGCGTCGTGGCGATTCTCACCTCGACAGTGGATCACCCGAGGTTGTTGAATGCAAAGTCAAGGCACTGCTAAACAAGCTCTCTATGGTGCGCTTCGACTCTATCACGGATCAGATCATCGCATGGGCGAACAAGTCGGAGAAGGAGAAGGACGGTCGCACGCTAATCCAAGTTATCAAGCTCGTTTTCGAGAAGGCAACCGATGAAGAGATGTTTTCCGAGATATATGCGCGTCTATGTCGCAAAATGATGGAGCAAATTAGCCCAAAGGTTCAAGACTATGGCATCAAGAATTCCAAGGGCAAGCCATTCGCAGGCGGTGATTTGTTCAGAAAATATTTGCTCAATCGCTGTCAGGAGGACTTCGAGCGTGGTTGGGTCGCTGCGGCGGCAACGGAGGTCCAAGCTGTCAAGGAAGCCAACGAGAAAACCAAGGGAGGTGAGGAGTGTGAACTATACTCGGACGAGTATTACGCTGCGGCTAAGGCAAGACGTCGCGGATTGGGCCTTGTCCGTTTCATCGGCGAGCTCTTCAAGTTGCAAATGCTGACGGAGCGTATCATGCACGAGTGCATCAAGAAACTCCTTGCAAACGCGGAACACCCCGAGGAAGAGGAAATTGAGAGCGTGTGCAGGCTCCTGGTTACAGTTGGTAGTCTCCTTGATACACCGAAAGCCCGAGCGCACATAGACGTATACTTCTCGCGTATGCGAGAGTTCACGAAGAACAAAAACATCAACGCGCGCGTGGTGTTTGTGCTCCAGGTTTGTGTTCATATCCCTTGTGCCGACGACATACATTGATTGATACGCCTACGTAGGACGTTATCGAGCTCCGCGAACGTAAATGGATTCCTCGCAGTGCCGTTGCTACTCCTGTGACAATTGCTCAAGTTAATGAACCCGTATATTTCCACCAAGATCGTGAGACACTTGTGACTGATGATTTTTTGTATAGGCTGCCAAAGAAAAGCTTGCTCAAGAGAAAGTCGGCGTCATGCTGCAGAACATGGATTTAGATTTAAATGACCTTGCACTCGATGACTTGAATGACGCAAGTGTGCTAGCCACTTCAAGTCGTGGCCTGCTGGCGGATGGCGATGCACCTGTCGGGATGAACGTTGTCGAAGCACTGAAATACATGGACGACAAATGGTACAAGAAGATCGCCGGAAAGAAGGCCCGTTGGATGGACTTGATTGGTGACTATGCTGGCAACGAAAGATTTATTCTTGATGGTAATGGGCACTGTTCT
The DNA here is from genome assembly GCA_025769895.1 of Lactarius psammicola. NCBI lineage: Eukaryota > Fungi > Basidiomycota > Agaricomycetes > Russulales > Russulaceae > Lactarius > Lactarius psammicola. Next base: position 168,700 of record WTXK01000005.1, on the reverse strand, counting down.
CGCCGTGGACAGTGGATCGATAACATGCCTTTTGCACCTAGGTGAGTCGTTGCTGCAACAGGTTCTCGGTGATCCTTTGCTGGCGCTTGCACGCCCTAGCGGTGCGTGCGACTCATGAAACGCATGTGCCAAACCCGCTGTTGATGGTCCATAGATCCAAGTTTTCAGACTCTGCACGCGATCAATTCATTGGAGCGACTCTTGAGCGAGATGCTCAAGAGATCAGCGGTCTTCGATATAGTCTTCTGGGAAGGTGAGCCCGCGATGTCTCTTAGAGGCTTTTTTGGCTGATCCTGTCTCATTTCAGATACCCGCCACCTCACTCTAAAAGGAGACACCAACTTTTTGGTATCGTCTCGTTCACTCGCCCGAGCACTTCTATTCAGTCATCTCGCCGGGTACGCCGAAGAGATGGGCCTAAATATATACTCCTTCTCGAGTCTGGCGGACCCAGCTTGGATAGCCTACCGGCAATGGACAAAAGTATGTTATCAGGCTCGTACGTGGATCCGAGAGGGCTCATGACGAGACTACAAGCCAATGTTTGTTATGCTGAACGACGGTGGAACTCCTGCTGAAGATGACCATGACATGGCCGCTCGCGTCCTCATCCAGCGCAATTTCATTTTTTGCCTTCTTACTTCGGGCATAGCTGTCACTCTGCTGCAAGGAGCAGAGTTCCGTGACTCCAAGGTGCGTTCCTATTCGCATCTCGTGACTGTCTGATTTGTAGGAACGGGCGCAGATATTTTCTTTTGTGTTTGAGGGGCGGTTTGGACTGGAGACTCACGAATCCTTCCCATCCGCTCTTTGGAACGCAGTGCAACTCGGCACCACCAAACTCGAAGAAAAATGGACACATCAATTTCCGCGGATGCCTCTTGCGCCTCTACGTATCTCACCACCCGACTTGAACGACCTGGATCTTTTCCTCAAAAAGGTCCTTGACCATCTCGTCCCACACTATAACGAACGTACGGACTTGTTTTGGGAACTTACATCGCTGTTTTTCTTGCACATCATGGTTCTTCAGACCCTCCCAGTCTCTGAGAGGGCTCGCCAACTGGAAGCCATAAATGACGACTTAGTGACTGTGCTTATTCAGACCTTTCTGCCAGACCTTTACTCCGTCATCACGACCTTCGTTCTAAAGTCCAACCGATTCGTGGATATTGACGGCAGGATATTCATTGCCGTTCTTCATCATGCCGCGAGTAGTGACCGCCTCTCAACACACGCACTCGAGACACTTGTAGGACCAGAGATTTCCTCTCGGCTCGAGACACTATGGAAATCTACGGATGCACCGTCACCTGATCTTCCCAAACTTTTGGCGTACCGTCCAACTCATGAGGATTCCGAGTCATCTTCCGCAGCATCAGACGAAGAGGCTGCATCGTTCACGCTCTTACCGTTTCACAACGAGGTATTTGATGACGAACTTGCGGCCGTGCACATCACTGTTGCAGGCCAGGGCGAGGCCTCGTCTTCCACACTATCGGAATTCAGTCAGGACATTCCGTTTTCCGATACAAAACACTGGCACGCGCACCATCGCACCATCCTACCTAAACACCAGGGAGGGGAAGCCGCGAAGGATATTGGCGAATACGCACGCAAAGAACAACTACGGCACGATCAACGCTTCATGTCGCAGATGCAACGTCTCGCTACGACCCTGACTGGCGCCTCGGGGAGGGTATTGCAACAAATTTTGATTCCTTCCACTGGGCGTAAAGTTTCAGAAATCGTCGATGATCCGTTGCTTAGCTGGCCCAAGCGAGGCAAAAAGGTATGATCAATCAGCTACAGTCCAGTTGTGACCGACGCACGTCACAGGAGGACAAAAAAGGACTTGCAACACATCAAATCAAAGGAAAGCCCAACGCACTTTCTGCCCGAGATCGCATCCGGAAAGAGCACGCTCGCGAAAAGAAAGCTAAGGAAGACAGTTCGTCTCAGGAGTGGTGGGTTGAACAGCTTCGCCAGGTGGAAAAGATGGCGACACGTGACCTCAAGATGTCCGCCCTCCACGGCCTACTTCGAAATCCCAAGACGGATACAGGATGGCTAAATGTCGAGGTCCGGCTCTACAGCCTTCACCTCACCATCCAACAATGGATAGCTGAATCCGAACCGGATGCCCCAGCTGTGCACGATCGTTACACAGTGTCCATCATACGTACGGTCAAGGAGCTATACACACACGACTTCCTGACAGAAACGACGCTGGGTGTGCTGGCTAGTATCATGGCTACTTTGGGGTTCACGGATCACATTGCCCCGTTGAAAGACGACGCATCACACCGGTTGCAGCCTGATCGTGATTTAGCATTCAGCTTCGTCAAGCTGCTGAAATCCAAGAGCCACAAACCCGTCCATAAGTTTATGGCAATCAAAGAAGACCCCGTGGTCTGGCAACTGAGGGTTTTCGGGGAGTACATGGATCGCAGCATGGACAGCGCGCCTGATCCTCGGGTCGAGTTCCAGCCAGATGCGTGGCAGCGCGAAGTTCTTGACTGCCTGGATCAGCCAAAGAGTTCGTTATTGGTTGTAGGTGAGCGATCCGGCAGGATTAATGCCATTTTTTATCGCACTTTAATTGACAAAAATCCCAGCGCCAACGAGTGCTGGAAAAACCTTCATATCTTTCTATGCGATGGAGAGAATCCTTCGTGAATCCGATGATGGGATTATCGTGTACGTGGCCCCTACGAAGGCCCTTGTGAATCAAGTTGCAGCAGAAGTATATGCACGGTTCCGCAAGGAAGTTGACGGACGTGAGTGTTGGCCCCGACGTGCTTGAAGATGGCCTCACAGTCGGTTGCAGGTACATGTTGGGCTATACACACGAGAGACGATCGTGTGCACGACCCCCTGAAATGCCAAATCCTGGTTACGGTGCCAGAGATGTTGGGGATCATGCTCCTTTCCCCACCCTTGGCGAGAACGTGGACCCCTCGAATCAGGCGGTAAGACCTCCACCACCCGTAGTCTCTGCTTGTGCTTACCTCGAGAGGTCGAAGGATCATACTGGACGAGATACATACCATCGGTCAGCACGAAGGCGGAACGGTTTGGGAGCAAATTATTCTGCTGGCGCCTTGTCCCATCATGTGCGTAGTTTACCAAACTCACACGATGCGCAATTTCTGATACTACTTGACCTTCAGTGGGCTCTCTGCAACGATCGGTGAGCCAGAGAAGTTCAATGCGTGGCTAGAGAGCGTCCAGAGATCCAAGGGGTTCGAGCACAAATTCATCCATCATCCTCATCGCTACTCGCACCTAAGGAAGTTCGCGTATTTCCCGCAGTTGCTCCCGAGAGATGAGCCGTTCCTTGGACTGGACGGTGACCACCCGCCGACAGACATGATGCGCTTTATTCACCCCGTCTCCACATTATCCTTTGGAGGAATGATGCCACCAGATCTCTCTTTGGAGGCCCCAGATTTACTCCGCCTGCACGAGATCTTGAAAAGTCAAAGCGATGCCTACGCGGAGAGACTCAACCCTATTACCTTCTTTTCACGCAACATGTTCATCAGACAAAAGGACCTTCTGCGTTATGAGAGTGAGATCAAGGATATTCTGGCGCGTTTGGTTGTAGCACCCGATTCCCTGAGCCCTTCCTCTCCCCTGCAGCGAGTAGTTCGACATATTCAGGATCCCGTCATTATGCAGACGCCCAAAGCACGACTCAACGCACCACCCATTCTTTCTAAATTCAAGTCTGGTCTCATCCATCTGCTTTCTGACCTAAAGGCAATAGGCTATCTGGTACGCCACGCGAACTACTGCTCGCCTTATGGCTAGCAATGACATACAGCGTAGCCCGCGCTTCTGTTCAATTTCGATCGCCACGAATGTCTGTTGATGGCTAAATATGTATTGAACACTCTCGAAAGGGCTGAAGAAGTCTGGAGGGATCAGAGCCTTGAGTGGAAGCGTAAGGTAAGCCAGTGGGAGGCCTGGCAGGCGCGTCAGGAGGATCAGCAACGGCTCGCGCAAAAGGCTTCCGCCCGAAAGAAGAACCAACACGATGATGACCGTCAACAGAGCGAAGAACTTTCATGGGAAAGATATTTCGATCCACGGGACCCTTCCCCGCGGTTCTCCTTTGCTGGTACGTCCGCGTACACGAAGGAGGAGCTTCTCAAGGACATGGCCGTGCTGCGTTGGACCTCAAAAAAGGACTCGATTCCCGAGTTTCTCTTTAGGGCCTTAAGGCGGGGGGTCGCAATTCACCATAGTGGTATGAACAAGGGCTATCGTGTTCTTGTGGAGAGGTGCGCATCTTCTTGCTCGTCGACTAGGTGTAAATCAACCGTCGTAAATAAGGCTTTTTCGTGTTGGCTTCCTTCGTGTAGTTATCGCAACAGGTAGGTTTACGTATTAAATAAGACGCGCTGAGGCGATGATCTGTTCATGCATGTTAGGTACACTGGCACTGGGGATCAACGCACCGACAAAAGCATCTGTTTTTTGCGGGGATTCTCCTTTTTTAACGGCACTTACGGTTAGTCCTCAACCCGCTTGGCAGTGCCAAGTCTTACCCAATACACAGTTCCGCCAATGTGCCGGACGAGCTGGTCGTCGTGGATTTGACCTGCTGGGTCGAGTGATCTTCTATGGGATTCCGTTAGACCGTATCTACCGAATCCTTCTCTCAAAGCTGCCGCGTCTAACTGGAAGTTTCCCGCTTTCGTCGACCATGGTGTTGCGTTTGTTCGACCTCTTGGAAGGCTCGAACTATGCTCCCTACGCTGTCGATGCGATCCGTAGCATCCTTCGGCTTCCTCACATCAGTTTCGGTTCCGATGTTGGGAAAAGCCAGCTTCTGCATCACCTCCGGTTCAGCATTGATTATCTGCGTCGCGCCCACCTTCTGAATCAAGTGGGAAAACCCATCAATCTGTTTGGGATAGCTGCCCATCTCTATTACACGGAACCAGGCAACCTCGCCATAACCGCACTTCTTCAGAGTGGCGTCATTCACGACATTTGCTCCCAATCCGACTCCATTCAGGCAGAGCGAGATCTCGTGATTCTCCTGTGCCACATCTTTGGTCGCAAGTATCTGCCTCAGGTTTATGCGAGCACCAGCAACGTCCGCAATCTCATACAAAAGGGTCCTTCCCGCGTGGTGTTGCCACCTCTACACCCAGCAGCCCGAGAATTCCTAATCGGATATCAAAAGGAGACTCTGGGAATTTTTGGCGCATACGCGCTAGCATTCTCGTCGCAGCACGCAAACGAACTGGAGCCCGACGACCGACTACCGCTTAGCGGAATAACCTTCGGGCCCTCTGACACGTCGACGTGCCCGCAGACGACCCTGTTTGCCCACATCTCCCAGACGGCCGCACGACCCAAAGTGCGTTCGCTGTTCGTCGCCACGTCAGGCCACGGTGACGCCTTTGGCGGTATCGGAGAGCTCGTGCGCACGGTGCGGCACGGGGTCCACCTCAACGAGCACGCGATCCCGACCGTCGAGAACATCCTCGATCCCGAGCTGCCCCTCAATGCCTACTTGTACGACTTCTCCGTGCACGGCCAGGTCAACGCGCTCGTGAACATGAACGGGATCCGTCGCGGCGATGTGTGGTACGCCCTCAAGGCGTTCCACCTCGTCTTGGTCACCATCCGAGGTGATCTCGAAAATCTGCTGCTGAGGACGTCGAGGGACCCTGCGTCACCACCACTCCGAGCTGCGGAGCTGGACGACGAAACGGCGGATGCAGACGCGTCGAAGGACGGCGGGTATTATTCTATTGACCCATCCGGGCGGGGGGAGGAAGAGGAAGAGGCGGGTGGCGAAGCAGATCTCAACCCGGCTGCTTTCGCGAGACCGCGAGGCGTACCCGACAGGGATTGGAGGGTATACGAGATTGTCAACAAAATCACCAACGAGTTTTACGTGAAGTTCAAGGCGATGTGGGCGTAGTGGCACGCGTGATAAGCGTACCTCGACACCGGTAGATAGACTAAAAGACTGTACAGTGCTAACATCGCGACAATGACATCATTTATGTCATTCCTCGGGCCTGAGTTGCGCTTTTAGCCACCGGCACACCACGCTCGGCATAGGACAGGCAGACGACTCGCCTCTATCCTCCGTCGCGTCGTACAGGGCATGACAGCATTTGTATAGATTACGCATCTTCTCCGCGCACTTTTCCTGAGCGCCTGTATTTTTGGACAAGCACGCTTGGAGAGCGCATGCTGGACAGGTGTGTGAAACAAGTAATCCGGGCACTACGACAGTATACCACAATTCGCCTTCAGCCTGACAGGGAGGGTCTGGTCCCAATATTCGGGTTTTCAACGGCGATAAGAGACAGTGGTCGACAAATACTGTAATGAGCACGAATGTGGGCATTGATCGTCCTTGTTTGAGGCGCGGTCAAGGGGATGTTGGGTGCGCTCTAACAGAAAACAAGACGTCGGCCACGGGTGTGTCGCCGGATCCAAGTTGCTCCTTTCTCCTCACCTCCTTCCTTACTTTCCCTCCTCTCCCCTTCTCTCTCTCGTTTTTTGTCAAATGAATCTGCATTCATATATTTCTCACTCCTCTCCGTCCTGCACGGACCGGGCAGCAGGTCACCTTGTGGCCTGTCGGTCCGATACCCACAACTGTTCTCCTCCTTTTTTTTCGCTCCGTCGTGGCCATTGCCATCGCCTCGCCAGTTATCCTTTATTCCCGTGTCACTCCCCCTACTTTACTCTTTCTGCTGTAGCTATGTCACGGACCGATTATAATTATTATAATGCCACTTAAACTATTATAATACGATTATAACATATTTATAACACGTTTATAATATAATTACCACCGTTTAAGGGGCATTATAATACAGCCTCTCCTCTCTCCTGTGTATAATAAAACCCCAAGGCTCTGGTAGGATGATATGGGCCTGTCTTTGCGCCCGCCATCACTGCTAACTGATCTTCATATGTCCGTAGCACTAAGACCTGACTCAAGGTGGCAACCACACACTAAGAGATGAGGGGAAGAGGCAACACGGTGCTGTTTATTTAGCACGTCCCTTGTGATCTTGAGACGTCGGTGAGTACAGTAACAGATGCTTGCTTTGAGACAGCGTCACATGCAATCCAAATGCAATAGCTCCACCACGACACCGCCAAGTCATTCAACAACGCTCGTTTGTGAGTACTTGTACTGGTAATAGTCGCACAACCAGGAGAATCCTGGACTACTGTTGGAGATAACTTAAAGCCGCAGGGTGCAAGCTAGGGGATGTCATGGGCAGGGCCACAAATGTTGTCGCTGGTGCAACCGTGAGCGGACCTCACTAATAAGCCTCACTCCCTGCCAACCTGAGAAGGGTTTTGTTGGAAGCAGCACGGTCTCCGCACACAGAGAGTAGAACAACAACACCCGCTTGCGGCACAAACTAGGTTGATCCAGAAGTCAAAGTGTCAGTCTGGTCGAGCATGGACAGCAGTGATCTAGGATCGGCACTGTAGCAACACTAGTAACATTCGCGGACCTCTTGCACACCTCCTGGCCCTGGCCGAAGCGGAGTGATATGCACGACCACGTTTCGTATTGCAGGATAAGACTGGGCAGCGCGTTGTGACTAGGCCGAGGCTAACGCAATCGGAGGCGTTTTCTTGAGGGCTCGGCCTGGGATGGCGAGGGCGAGCGGGTGCGGTCGAGAGGCATATGGTCCCACTCGCAGTGACGCTTGGACGGAGGTCGAGCCGAGACGATCTCGGAGGCCGCTTGAGCTATTCTGCTGCGAATCTGGAGCATCGGCGAATATGTGCGCCGGAATGAAGCCGAAATAGTAAGAGAGTTTGGGTCGTGCGACGGCGAAGAGCACGCAAGGGGTGAGGCAGCATTGTGCAGTAGCAGGGGAAATGGAATCGGGCATGGGAAGGTGAGGAGAGGCCAAGTTAGCTCGAGCTTGCGATCTAGGCCACATAGGTGCATACCTGGTCCATTTTTCTTTCCCAGATCCTGTCGTTGACCTCATCGACTATAGCCCGAACGGGTCGTCATTGATGAGCTCGATATTGAAGCCCTCGTTACGCGCGAGCGCGTGGAACCATTCGCGTCTGACGCGACTTTGTTATAACAGTAGGGCCCTTTTTCCGTTCGTCAACAACCTCCTGGGGTGTCGCTCGAGCGCGACAAAGAAAGCTTTCAGGGTCACGGCGTGGGCCGTGGGCCAGAGTCCAAATTGCGCCATGAAATGAAGCATTACAGTCTTGGCCTCCAGCATTTCCTCCCAGCTCAGGTCTCCGTCGTTTCGGATATTCTTTGATGGCCTCAGAGCTGTGAAGTAGTCAAGTTCGACGTACTCGAGATTATTTATTTTGTTCAGGGCATATGGCGCCGGCCGCGGTTCGATCCATTCACTAGGTAGGGTCGAGTGGGTTGAGCCTTGGTTTTTTCTTTTCGGCCTCTCTGCGTTGTACCTCTGCCTACTTTTCGAGCTTCGCGCGTCGGGCCTCTTCCACTTCGCGGGCCTGCCTGTCCCGCTTGTCCCGCTCCGCCTGGTCTTTCTCGAGTTGGACGTTCCAAGCAGCGACCCTGGTGTCATTGTCCTTGGTCCATGCCTCTCTCAACTGACGGGCGGCCTCCTCTGCGGTGAGGGGAATATTCCCGAGGTGAGTCTTGATAATGGCTTGCCGTAGGAACTCCCACTCGGGGCCTTCAAAATTCGGACTAACCGCCTGAGTTGGGTCGTTGAGTATGCGAGGCATGTGTGTTGGTGGTTCTTAATGGTATTACTAGAAATAGATGATGATGAACTATCGATAAAACGAAGCTCTTTGGACCTATGTGCTGGCCCTATTCTGGCGGGAGCAGCATGCGGGAAGAGATGGCACGTGCCCCACGAGCAGTGTTGGCCTGACTGCAGTCTGACTGAGTCATTCTCTGACTCGCGTCAGCCGACTATATTTTAGTCATTTAGTCAGACCCTAGTCAAGGGTTCGTGGGAAGTTCCCCAAAAGAGTGCGTCGTGCCAGCACAGGGTAACGTTCAACCCGGATGTATCCGTCTCTCCGGCACCTTCCGGATTGGGCAACATCTTGTGAACCGTAGATTGGACGATCTTATCTTATCTATTCTCACGGTTAATCTGCTGACTTAGTCAAATAGTCAGTCAGGTTTGCGTGACTTGCCTGACTTGACTCTCGTGACCCAGGGTCAGCCTGACTGGCCCAACACTGCCCACGAGTCTCCACCAGTGCCTCAGTGAGGCACCAAGGTAACTTATATTGAGCGTTTTCCAACTGTATGCGTCCATATTGGCTACTCCGTTCCAGCCCTCTGATCTCCAAAGAACATTGCCTCGAACCGCCATGTCTTTCTTTGGCAAACTTGGAGAAAATTCGCTCTCCGGCGTTCCCGAACCTCCCCGCCGGAACTGAGTCTAGCTTATGTTTCCCATTTTAGGTACATCGAATTACCTTATAAGTCAGAGTCCCTTCCTTGTCAATGCGCCGTGAAAGAGACTATAATTACGCCTCACGTATCTTTTCCCACACCACGACGCTAACAGCCGTGATCGCACATGCAGCAAGCGTACTCTAATCGTGCGAGCGTCGTGAGTAACGCAGGTCCTATCTCGTTAATCTCCAGCATGCGCCCTCCGTTGGAACCCGTTACATTTCTTAAGCTATTCTCAAACCGCTGGGTGACTGCAAGCACGCGTCGCGGCGGTTCTCGCCTCGATACCGTATCACCCGAGGTTGTCAAACGCAAAGTCAAGGCACTGCTAAACAAGCTCACTATGGTGCGCTTCGACTCTATCAAGGATCAGATCATCGCATGGGCGAACAAGTTGGAGAAGGAGAAGGACAGTCGCACTCTAATCCAAGTTGTGAACCTTATTCTCGGGAGGGCAACTGATGAAGCGACGTTTTCAGAGATGTATGCGCAGCTATGTCGCAGGATGATAGACCAAATTAGCCCAAAAGTTCTGGACAATTAAATCAAGAATTCCAAGGGCAAGCCATTCGCAGGCGGTAATTTGTTCAAAAGTACTTGCTCTATCGCTGTCAGGAGGATTTCGAGCGTGGTTGGGTCGTTAAGGGGCCCGCCGCTGCAGCGACCAAGGCAACAGCGGCCAAAGCCGTCAAGGGAGCAAACGAGAAAAAAGGGGAGTGATGAGTTGGAACTGTACTCGGACGAGTATTACGCTGAGGCCAACGCAAAATGTCGCGGATTGGGCCTCATCCGTTTCATCGGCGAGCTCTTCAAGTTGCAGATGCTGACGGAGCGTAATCATGCACGGGTGCATCAGGAAACTCCTTGGTAACGTGGAAAACCCCAGGGAAGAGGAAATCGAGAGCTTGTGCAAGCTCCTGACTACAGTTGGTAGTACGCTTGATACCCCCAAAGCCCGAGCGCACCTAGAAGTACACTTTTCGCGTATGCGGGAGTTGACAAAGAACAAAAAACGTCAACCCGCGCATGGTGTTTATGCTCCATGCTTGTGCCACTATCCCTTGTGCTGACAATATACGTTGATTGATGCGCCTACGTAGGACGTTATCGAGCTCCGCAAACGTCAATGGATTCTCCGCAATCCCGTTGCTGCCCCTACGAAGATTACTCGAGTTCATGAAGCTGTAGGTCCCCGCCAAGACCATGAGACACTTGTGACCGATGTTTTATTGGATAGGGCCGCCAGAGAGAGGCTTGCTCGAGACAAAGTCGCCTTCATGCGGCAGAAGCGCCAGCATGTCGCGTGGTGGGTCTCGTCGCGGTGACGAAGGTCGCGCCAATGTCCTTCGCCCCAAGTAATGTCTTTGATAGCAAGAGGGGTGACCTCAAGAACCGTGATTCGCCAATGTCACGAACAGCGTCAAGCCCGAACATGTTCTCGATGTTCGAGAGCTCGGACGCTACCGTGGATCCTCCTACGTCAAAGGGCAGCCGTCATTCTAGCCACAAACCTGGCATGGATCTTGGGGTTCGTGGCCCTCCCAAACCCGTACGGCGGCGGCGGAAGCTCCAGCTATTACCGCGAACTAAGCCTGTAGGAGAAGTGTTGAAGGTGTCTACACGTGCAGTGTCTGAAGCAGGCCCGGATGACGAAGCAGCAGGAGAGGGTGGTACACCCGCTCCAGCTGCAATCAAATCGAAGATTAACGAGGATGTCAAAGAGTTCTTCGCCATCCGTATGCTCACTGAGGCCGAGTCATACTTTTCCAGCCTTCTGACCTAACATCGGCACCGTCTTGTGCACACCTTGGTCATGAAATCCATCAAGATGAAGGACCCAGATGTGGAGCTGGTGGGCGACCTCTTTATTCGCGTCCGGGAGAAGGACTTGTGCAGCCCCGCCGTGTTCGAGGAACGGCTTAACGGTTTGGCAGAGCTCCTGGGCGATCTCGCTGTTGACCCTCCGAAACCGTGGTTGTATTTCGCCATCTTGTTGAAGGGCTCCGGTTTAGATCAAGACGAGGAGCGATATGCGCGGATTGCCTGAGAAGACGATGAACCCTGATAGACTCAATCAGTGTTGTAATGCGGGTTTGCTTGCATCTTCAGCTTCGTGTGTCCTGTATCACTTGCTTCTTGTACGACTCGATATCGAATCCTTTACATATATCATCACCCTTTGCTTTCTTTGGCCCGTTCGTCCGCCATCCCAGCATGTTTCCAACTTGTCTCGCTGTATGGGCTTTAATGTAAGTCATCGATAGGATAGCACTATGGAGACTTGTATAGAGCCAATGCCATGCGCTATGTATAAAGTCATTGCTTCTGTGCTTGAAAACTGCGAGAAATTGACGGTATCAGGGCTCGGACGTTGGGCCGTGTACGAATGACGTTGTGAGAGGTAGCACAACGAGCGTACAATGAAGTATGGAACTTCTAAATAACAAAGACCACATCTACAGTAATCTGGGGATTGCGCGATGACAACCCTATCACCAAGGCGCGCAGGGTCACAAGTGCTTGTCATCCACATTTTGGGTAGTAGACCTTAAAATTATATCATGAGATGAACAACATGGTAATACACATACAGTGAGACTGCAAACATGAATTCTGTGAGTACATGGATGAAGCTACATTCGGCCAAGAGTCAATCTGCTTTGGTTGGTATACATACTGGACATATTGTTATCGTGAAATGGCGCACTAACGTCTCGGGTTGTTTCACCCTCAGGCTTTCTGCTTCCTAAATGCACGACCAAATGACCAACCAAGCGTACGCAGGCTGCGATTTTCAGAAGATGGTGTCGGCGGGTTGGCAATATCCGATTGGTCCTGCGTCGAAGGCGGCAGTCGATCCAGACAATGAGCATGCCTGAATTTATCTTGCGCATGTTCCAGGGGAATGAGGCCAGATGGAATAGTGTGGCAACAGGGACTACCTATAGTACGCAGGGAATTCAGTAGGCGACATACAAGCTGCGGACGTTTGTTAAATACCTTGTTGACACCTGGGTGGGGAATCTCAGGAAGCGGACCGAGGGGAGGAGGCCGAGCAACAGGAATATGCCTAGTTTGCCCCGCTTTATCTGCTGAGTGCGGGCTAGCTCGCCTATAGGCTTCGCGTAGGTTGACTTGCGTGGCGGCCCGGTAGATGGTCCGCGCAGGTGGACGCACATAAGGGGCATCTGCTCGGGGTGTTCGTTGAGGGCCGCCGCCCTGCTCTTGACGCTTCTTCGAACGGTCGATCCGGAGGGGTCGAGTGCCGGTGCTCGGAGGGTCTTGTCTGACTACTTCTGCAAGCACAAGAGGTCGAGGAAGTCCAGGTACAGGTGGAGTCTGTGAGGAAGGGATTGCTGTCGGGTCGGAAGATCCGACAGTGGCTTCGGTACGATCGGTGGGTCATGTCGAGGGGGTGCTGGAGACCGTTCCCGGGAGGGGTTGGCCTCGGAAGGGTTCGATTGCTCTGAGCTGTTATGGTCGTGGCCAGCGATGTCAAAATGATAGTTCGAAAGGCTCTCTGAGCGACTGTCGTCATACTGAGGTGACTCTGCTCCAGAATTGAGACCGTATGGATGGATCGCAGACATCCTGCTCTGTGGCTTCGTCACGGGCCTCTCGGAGTCCCTCGAGTCCACGGAACAGAGGGGCCATGTACGCTTCAACCTCTCCGGGGTCCGCTGGAACACGTAAATCTTCAGCTGCTCATGTCAAAGGCCCAGACAGAGCTGCAAGCGCTTACTGAGCGCGGTATCGACGAGCAGCTGGAACGGCGGTGAAGACGGCGACGGGCATTGAACGGCAGGTGGGACAAGAAGGGAGTCTGTAACTGCGAGAGACATAGGTAGGAATGCACCGAGGAGCGGACGTGATCAGAGTGTCTGGATCGTTTTCGAATATAAAAAGAGGTAAGCTGCAACAATATATATATATAACAGCTCCAAACCACATTTGACTAACATGTCGCATCGTGTTGACCCCAGCATTTGTGGAAGGCTTGCCGGTGTGGCACACCCAAATAAACTGCAAGCAGTCGTGGTAAAGCGCACGGGAGAAAAGCGCAATTTTAATTGACTCCCCAACAAAGCCGATTGATGTCATATTTTTTAAAAAGCGTTCAGCGAATGACCACAAACCACAAGTACTAGGCCCTTCGCCGACTGGAACGCTATTCTGCCAAGCGAGAGTCTACCTTTTCCTTCGGCCATCCTTGCAGGTCTCTTCCAACGCCCCCCAGCATTGACTATCGAATTTTTCGGCTTGTATCTGAGAAGGACGGGCTTCACGAGGAGGTTTATATTCTTGTTGCTGTGGGTTCCAGGGTAGTGTGGGACCATAACGGGTTCTTTCTTGATATTGACGAAACCCAAAATTTAGAAAAGCGAGATTCCGTGTGAGGTTGTGTGCCAGACCCCGAGATTGGGCCGATGTGGAAAGCAACGAAAGCGTCCTGTCCACTAAACGGGTCTGACGATCAACTCAATATGCGAACTTCTTAGGTACACACTGCTCGATTCCCATAGACACAGCCACCTTTCGAGTTTTGCCTTCTCTGTAGTTCTCAGCGTTGGATTCTGAAGTCTGAGAATAATAGTAGCAGCTTCGCGGAAAGTGGGTTTCCAGAGAGTTCTGACATAGCGAGTTGCCGACTTATGGTGTAGAACAGCCGCGGAAGAGGTACGCAAAAGTAGACGGTAGACGCTTGTAAAAGAGGGAGGTAATCTGCGAGGAGGTACTGCAAGAGCCATTGGAAACAACAAGTACGAATTATAAGCGCTGCATAAGCGTTCGAAAGCTATTCGGACATCGGGCCGATGAACCGTTAACGCCTTTGCCCTCCAGAACCGGACTCGGACTCGGGACCCGCTCATGACGAGCCCAATGGACACCTTTTATTTAGGAAATGAATCAGAAGCCATACTTGTACCAGAGGCCTACAGCCAAGCAGAAGTGTGCAAAAAAAGGAACTGCCAACCGGTGCTGGTCGCTAGCTACAGTCTACTCAGGAAGGGTTCAACGTTCGTCCGTTTGAACTTTCCTCATCGCGCGCTAATGATCGTTGTCAGCTGCGCATGATGCACAATCGCGAGCTTCAGACGCACCGAAGGAAGTGTAGTTTGCTTCCCCTGACAACAGCGAATAATCCTCACACGACGCGCAGTCAGTATGACCGCATCTTCAATATCGCCGGGGCCGCTTTGTAGACTATCGCTCATGATAGAGATTCTATCATCGTCCCTATCGCTATTTTTGCACTGTATGCGAGATATCCGCACGCTGTGTCAGCTCAGATGGGGATACTACACCTTGTTTGCTCACCTCTTTGGGCATGTCTCGATCGTCGCGTGGCGTTGATCTCAGGCTGCTGGCTATCCCTACATCTTCTCGCCTTATATCATAGCCGGATGCCCACTCTATTAGCGGCACTTCGAACTACCCTGTATGGCCTTTTCTTCATAGACCACATCCGGACCTCACGACACAAAGCAACCGCAGTATGCTTTTCTATGAGCGTGTCTGTGGCTGGCTATGGCATGGTTGGAGCTCCGTTCAGCGACCACAACATGAACCCAGGCTTCATATAAGTCCCACCTTCTATGCTATGTACCCGTACTCCCCTGTTCTTAAGCACACAGTAACCCCAGAATGAATGTCATGGACGCCCAACGCTATGATCCTTCCAAACGCCTTTCCGTCAGTTCATAGCGTTCTCGGCTTACGTCCATGCTCTGATCATTTTTACAGCCCTCTTACGAAGAGAATGACACCACTGACACGGGCAGCGCCTGCAGTGATATCCCGTCAGCCGTTCAAGAGGCTTCTTCGATCGAAAGACCCCAGTCCCCTCTTCTTACCGCAGCACGTTCAGCTCTAAAGTTTATCCCTCTTTTCAACTCCTCGCCATGCGCTGCTTCAAACGTCTCACTACCCCTCTCCCCCCTCTTTCCCCCAAAGACCCAGCCGTGCAACCGTCCTATGGAAGATACTTTTACTCTTCCAGACACGCTCGATAGGGATTCATTGATGACACTCACGGCTTCATCCGAGCACGACTCGAAATTGCTCCAAACCCCCGAAAATGTCATACCACCCTTCATTGCACCACTGCCCACGGTCCCCAACACGTTCACGTTGTCAATGCAGTCACTTGTCCAACAAAATGATGGCTCTGCGGGAATTTTTTCGAGGCCCAGCAGCCCGTCGCGGATCTCGCCGGCGCTCAGCCCTCTGTCAGGGCCTGGAGACCATCACTTTTGGCAGATCGCTTCCCCTAACACTGAGGAGCGGCAAGCACGTTCTCCAGCTTCAGGGCCACTCTATGACCGCTTCGATGGCTGTTCAACTACTAACCATTTGTGTCCAATGTCCTGCCCCACAAGCCCTCTTCTTCGGTCATCGAACGCCTTTCCGTGTCCCACGAGTCCGCCTACGTGTCACGCGATGTTCTCAAACGTCAGTCGTCGGCTTCGTGCACTAAATTCCACACCCTGCTTGGTCCGTGGAGCGTCGCCCATTCCTTCGCGCCCCACGAGCCCCATGTCGCGCCCAAATTCTCCAATCTTTCAGGCGTTCTCAGTCGATAATTGGGTACCGGAGAGGGACCCCACTGAAGGCATCGAAGTCATCGAGATCTTTGTCACGAAAGAGATCAGCATCCGTATCGAGGAGACAAACTGAAAAGGCTGCCGGCGGCCTACTGGTTGCATATTCTATCGTCCAACTGTCATTTAATTTTGTTTATTGTTTACATTGGTCTCAATCCCAAAAGTTTGTTGATTGGAGTGTGTGAAAAGTGATGCCGGCGTAGCCCGGTTAAGATGAATGAGCGCGCGGGTGGTCTGTAAGTAGGCCAAACCGGGGCCAGCACAACGTGGGTAACCGCTTCGTGGGCACCTGCCCTCGTACACATGCACGCCTAAACATCCGACAATAATCGCCGCCATCGTTGTCATCGTCTGCCCTGACTGTCTCCTTTCCCGGCGGCGGCTGTTCGGCTGCATGATCCAACCTTGTGAGCACCACCTGCACCTCCTTTCCTTTTGGGGCTCACTGGGTGACACTCTTTCTCTTTCTCCGTCATCCTGCAGCCCCCCATCTCATCTGATGCCGGACGATTATATTTCTCTCGATGATGCAGACTGGGAGGTAATTGCGGATGATTGGTGGCACACACCACTTAGCCTAGCCCCATGCCCTTTATCCTGGATCGACCGAGAACCCCATCAGTCCAGGCTGCCACGTCGACCAGAAATAGCGGCGCGGAATTCCCACTACTGGCACGAATTTTTGCTCCGCATTGTCAAAAACGTCCGGGGAGCAAAGGTGTGTTATTGCGGGCATTGTCAAGGCGATTGCAATGCGACAGAAGAATTCGGAGTTCACGGAGACCAGGACTTGAACCTGGAACTGGTTGGGACGAAGATGGTTCTGGACATGGTGGACGAACTCGAACGCGCTGTTGGCATTGCCATGCCAGGTCATCACGCAGCGGAAGCG
Organism: Lactarius psammicola; assembly: GCA_025769895.1. Taxonomy (NCBI): domain Eukaryota; kingdom Fungi; phylum Basidiomycota; class Agaricomycetes; order Russulales; family Russulaceae; genus Lactarius; species Lactarius psammicola. The sequence continues at coordinate 151,776 of WTXK01000005.1, read as the reverse complement.
GCCGATATTGCGGTTCTAGCACGACGCGTCTCACTCTTACTCGGCGACGCGGTCCCCATCGAAAACCCAGAAGGCTTTTGGAACGAATACACCGCCTCTGTCTTGGACGGTCACAGAATCGCACCTCGCGATGCGGTGATCTTCCGCCCAGATATATGCGCGGATCCGCCGCCAGCAGATAGTATCACTTCCATACTAGACCTCGAGCTCGATCCGCCGCGGAAGAAGTCCTCTCGCTTTTCGCGGGAGGTCATCGACCTTACCGACTCGGAGCAATCAGTGGCATCGGAAGCGCTCCCTGCCACCCCCAAGCCCCTGCCGATATTCGCAAGTAACCCCGAAGATGACGGCAGAGCCACTGGTACGTTAATGGCGCCATATTTGAATTACCCCAAGTCCGACTCGCTGACAGGCACTGCACCCAAATTCCACATTCCTCGCATTCCATCGTCGCCTTTGATATCGTACTCATCCGGATCACCTCCCACATCCGACGAACTGCTCACGGAGTCCTCCCATACGCGATGCAGCTCTCTACCACCCGGTGGAGACCTCCACAAAGAAGATTACGACCTTGAGTTTGTGTCAGAGTCAACCCCGTCGGAGGATGCAGAGATTCCGCATTTCCTCGTCACGTCCTCTGATCGTCTGATGAGGCAGCACTCGCGTACTCGGGAGATTGTTGACAGATTGCGTTCCGCCGCCGTTCCGCGAGGGCGAGCGAGGGCGTCCAGTACAAACGGAAACGGCAGTCCGAGCGCGCCTGCGAAGAACCGGCAAGTCGGATTGAACAATGCAACCGTCAAGCAACTCTTCCAGAAGGGCAGCGATGGCTGGATCCGTCTAGCTGATGACGTCGAGTTACCCACAGCGAAGGCGAAGAATCCCCCTGGGCAAACCGACGGCTCACGCAACCCCACAGAAGACTCGGAGCCATCCGACAGCGAAGAGGTGACCTTCACCGCGCTCGTGCCGAGGTCCACGCGCGACTCCTCGAAGAGAAAGCCGCCGGTGCAAAGCAAGCACACTCGGCGCGGGTCCGGTTGGGTCGAGGGGTCTTCCGCGGCGACGATCGCGCACACGGCGGCCGCGCCCCCACGCCGTGGTCACGGCCACCGTCTTTCCCAGAGCGTGCAGCTCGCTGCGCCGGCGGCCGTTGGCACGTTCACGTTCCCGCCGCCTGCATTCTACCCGTTCCCCGCGCATCCCCTACCGCAGTTCGCACCTGCGCCCTTGATGTCGTTTGGGCAGCCGCCGCCGTACCGCGGGTACCCTCCCCGCGCGGGGTATCCCCTCACGTCATCGCTTCCGTTCGTGGGTGCACTGCCCCACCAGCACCAGCACCATCATCATCAAATTCCTCACCAGCATCTCTATCCGCATCAACTCCACCGCGCCGCGTTCGCAAACGTGCCAGTCATCACAGGTTCGACGGGCATCCGCCACGCGCAGTGGTGAAAAATTTCTAACGTTCTCGAAGCATCTTGTTATTTTGTCTCCCCCACAATCATGTCTAAATCGCTCATCGTTCACAACCCTGCATGGACCTCACGTCTTCTTACTTATTACTTTGTACCCGTATGATGTTGATGTCTTGGTTCCTGTCGTATGCCGTCGTCAATTTTCTGATCCCCACAACTTCTCATGTTCTACTTTTCGGCAATTCTTGAGCTTCGTCTCCCATATGCAAAAACTTTGGTTTAGCTTCGTGTCTCGTTGCTTCTGTGACAGTTTTCGATTGGCCCTTAAATGATTATAACCGTATCACGTTAACTTTGCAATGACTCCGATATATCCGAATGGTCGTGAATGTCCCAGGGTTACTGTCATCAGTTTCAAAATATACAGTACAAGAGGTTTGCAACAACAATCAAAGGATAACCCGCGACGTGCCGATCTGCAAGCCGTGCGCGCGATATCGATACAAAGGACAAGAGTAGTACAACGTTAGACATATATGTGGCGAGAGCACCGTAAGAACGAGACGACGATAAGAGTGCTGAGAAGGGAGGGGCCAGTGATCTCCGACATCAAACGGCAACAGCACGGGGATAATACTCAGGTGGCCAGACGGGGATCGCTGGGCGCTTCAGCAGCCGCCCAGAGGGCCGGAACTGCGGGGAGGGCAGCGCGGGTGTGGGGGGTGGGGGACTAGTACCAACAGGAGAGCTCGTCTTCACGTAAAGTACGGGTCGTAACTGACGTGGGGTAGAAGGCGTGCGGGACAGCACTGGCGCAATTGGAGGTGAGACCAGAGGCATGTCGGGTGCGTCCTTAGGCCTGCTACGAGTGGCGACGGGCGAGACGTCAAACAGTCGCATGCTGTTGCAAAGTTTCTTGAAGTCCGTGTCAGGAGTAGAGGGCGTGGGAGGGAGCAGATGGCGAATGCGGGAGTTGGTGAAGGACTAGAGGAAAATTGTCGGGGGTTAGGGATTGATGGGAGGATAGAGTAAAGAGGCTTACTGTTGTGGGGCTGCTCATGTCGCTCAGAGTGGGTGATGTTGCGATGCCAGACACACGTCGGCGATGAAGTATTTGGGGTTTGGCGCGTGGACGTCCGGGACGTGCATTGCTGATTCCGGACAGGGCGTCGCACGGGATGAAGGCCCCCGATCCAGAGCCGTCACCGTTTGCGGAAAGCACATAACCGTCGTCTTCGTTGATGTCAAGATCTTCTTCCTTGGACGTAAGAACCCAATGCTTCGGGGTGGGAGTGATGTTGAGCTTCAACTCCGGGCGAACGTAAGGTCGGCGGATGATATCCGATTGCGAGTCCTGGGAGTTGGGGTCAGGACAAGAGAACACTGAGTGATTCGAGGACATGATTTGTTGTGAGGGTGGTGTACCCTCTTCCCAATCGTAACCATCTTTTTAAAGAGATTAAGGACGAATTGGCCATGATGTGACCCGAATACCACAAAAAGACGTGGCAAAGGCGTGTTGTTGTGTTCTAGTCCGCAACAAGGACAAATAACGCGTTGGGTCACCGCGTGTTGGGTGCGTGTATCGATCGCTATGGCCACAGCGTCAGTCCCAATACCACAGGACGACGAACCCGCCAAGCTTACCAGCTATGTCTTCACTCCCCCGAGTCATCGACTTCTCTTTCGGGGCTCGCTCTCGGTACCAGATTCACGACTTGTCTCTGAAGGCCTCTCTTTCACCGTACCCATCGACAACACGCGTAGCCCCAGTGTTCATTTGCTCCAGAATCCTCTAGCACTGTCACTAGAGAGTATGCGTGGACGCTCACTGGCGCTGTCTGGTACCACTAGGGTAGATGCCGTCCTCCTGGACAAGATGGCTGAAGTTGGACGTGTGAGTCGTCCTTACTGTGCGGAAGGAGATAGCAGTCATCTCTGACATATGACAGAGATATTCACCCTTCCGCATTCATCAGCCGCCTCTACTTTCGAGAATCGGCTCTGCTCAGCTCCAATTACGTCCCCCCTTGGCCACACCGACGTTGGCAGTCCGCGTAGCGCTCGGTGACTCTGGTGCGCACCCGTAGTTTCCCCTAGGACTTTCATGAGGCAAAACAATCGTCCATACAGACAGTCAAGGCGCATCAGACATTCTTATATATGGCCAACTTTTGGATGCGGACTCTTTTGCACCGTCCTCTTCAACTTCTCTCCCATACGCTCCCGAAGCTACAGCTCCGCGCCGGCCCGGATCCTCACCGTACCTCCTGGGCAACAATCACGACCACCCCGTCCCGATGATCCCTCTCCCCGCTTTCCCCCTACACAGATGTACGCCAGGAAGCGCCACGCCGAAGACTCTCCCTCTGTTCACCTAAAACGACGGAAAGAAGATGCGAATACAATCAGAACGCGCGTGACGTTCTGACGCGCATTCCTTCAGCAGGCGTGATCGGGAATACCAACAGACCCAAGCTGCTGTCGCGTGCAAAGACCGTGCAAGACGATGTATTCAAGGTTCCGTCACTCCCAGATCCGAAGGGCAAGGGAAAGGCACCTGGATATAGTGCAAGAGCTTGAAAAGGCGAACAAGGCAGTTAGTCGTGCCCGCTTTGTTCTCGCTTCTCATCGATCAAATACAAATTCTTTCAGGTGGTTAAGCGTGCTGCGAGTGATTGCCTCGCGAAGTACGGGATTCATAAGGCCGACGCGGAATTCAAGGAAATATGGGGCTTCATATATCGCGGAACCGAGTTTGCTCTAGTGCGTGTAATTCAGTATCAGCAGAGACGATGGCTAAGACCAATATTGTAGAGGGCACAGATGCAGTCACGTGCCATAGAAAGTCGTTCAGCGGATAAGTTTGCCAAAGTGCACGCAGAGATGTATGTAAAAGGAACGATACTACCGGCAGGAGGGTCCAGTGGGTTGCAGGAAGGGCGTAGTAGAAGTAGCAGTAGCGGTAATTTAAATGAGAAAGGCTAGACTAACGGGCGGAAACCTTGATGGAAACAACCACACTGATCGACCTCACTCAACCTCTCGACCGGAACGTCCCCGTCTATCCGGGTGATCCACCCTTCTCGAGTCAACAGTCTTGCACTCTCGACAAAGATGGCTACTCCGTCCACGCTCTCTCCTGTTCATCGCATGTTGGCACGCATATCGATGCACCCTCACACTTTATCACGGACGGCGCGACCATCGACCAGCTCCCGCCAAGCGCATTCATACTTCCCGCGCTTGTCCTAGACGTCTCCTACAAGAAAGAGCGCGAGTGCATCTCCTGGGACTCCGTCGAGCCAGTGGCCGACCGCATTTGTCCTGGCACAGCGGTTCTATTCCACACGGGCTGGAGCCGTTACTGGGGGGGAGATTCAAACGCTACTGGCGGCCAGTCCCAGCCCGGGCGCTACTTTGACCACCCGTGGCTCGCAGTGGATGTCGCGGAACGCCTGGTTGCCCTTGGCGTGCGCCTCATCGGAACGGACACGATGAGCCCCGACCAGTCCCCCGTGGTCTCACCTGACGCCAGCGCCGGCGATCCCAGTGGCGACGATACGCCCGACTTTGGCGTCCACAGGGCGGTTTTGGGCGCAGGTGGGCTTATCGTTGAGAATCTTACCAACTTGGACGGACTCTTGGCAGCGCAAAAGAAAGTCACCGCAGAACCTGGGCCGGAAGTGATCGTCAGCGTTCTTCCCCTGAGAATCGCCGGATGTGATGGTTCCCCAGTTCGGGCGGTTGCGTGGCTGCAGCCCCGAGGAGGAGGGGGGATCTTTTCGTGACCTGTGGGTCTTTGGTACTTCTCGAGCGTATCTAATTGTGTGACATCTTCACTAAATGATATTTTTCAGAGCTTTTTCACGAACTCATAACTCGAGACAAGAGGATAGCTTTGTGTTGACGTATCTATAACCAACGTGCAATATGTGTAAGACACGATTTCAGGGTGCTTTGCTCTTCCCCTCGTTCGATGGTTTCGCATGGTCTGGACCCTGAACCTTCCAGCCGATTAATAATTTCCATTGTGGGTCCCCAATGCTTTCTGAATTCTATCACAGCCCCCAGTGCCTATCAATACGTGCCAGCACCGGGTAAATGATTAGCCAAGGAAGCCCATATGGGTTGCATCGAGATTACTGGGTTGTCCGTACCTATGGCGGTGGCCCGTCTAGGTTCAGTGCGAGCGCCAGGGTGGGGGCCATTCCCACAAGCTATCTCCAAAATATCCATGGTGAGCACGTTCTTGAGTCTATGTACCTGATACCACAATTTGGGATGAGCAATAGATGTATCGAGATTGAGATGTATCTGACATGGAGTTGATATCTCACGATGTCCACGTCCATGTGTGACATCGCCTCTGACATAGAGGCCTAATATCTTCTCTCTGATATCTCATATTTTTATGTACCTCTTGTGTTGTTCGAGCTGAGACTGATGCCCCTTACAGAAAGTATTGCACATTTTTTTCATGCGTTTTGAACGAACGACGGCGGCATTGCAGGCTTACTGACGGACCGTTATCTCCTGACACGTACGCTTTTGGCCGCGGCATATACCGGTAATCCTCCCGATGGACCCCAGCGAAAAACTTTCCCATTTTCCTTCCGTCTCCTTATCCCTTCTTTCTGTGCGGGTTGTTCTGGATCGGGCCCAGGTTACACGTAAAAGAAAGGTCGTTGGTTCTATTTTCGGATGGCACTGTCCGCCGGGCTCAAAAGCACTGTACCCAAGAAGTCTGTCTGTTCTAACGAACATGTTAGCCCCCGCTCGCAAGAGGGTCATCGACCTGAGCCATCTACTCGCAGAGAGTGGTCTCAGCTACTGCACCGGTCACCCGAGGTTCAATTCCGAGCAGGTGCTTTCCCTCCGCAAAGATGGAGCGACCGTCTCGCGCCTCATCCTTGGATCTCATACCGGCACGCACCTTGACGCGCCTGTACATTTCCTTGAAGGCGCTCCGACAATATCCGACGTAGACCTATCGTCGCTAGTCGGACCTGCCGTCGTGATCGACGTACGCGGCAAGGAGCCTCATGGGGCAATTACATGGGATGATATTGGACCCCAGTCAGAACAGCTCGGTCCACAGACCATCTTGCTGTTCTGCACGGGTTGGTCACGACACTGGGGTAGAGAAGACTACACGAAGTGCCCCCACCTCACCGAAGACGCCGCGCAGAAGATTATAGAGCGAGGGGTGCGCACTGTCGCAATCGACGTGTTTGACATAGACGGAGACGTTCCGGACGGCGTCGGCGTAAAGACGCACACAATACACCGCCTACTGCTCGGGAGCGGGGTGCTTATTGCGGAAAATCTGACCAATGTTGAGGTGCTGCTCGACGGCGGCACTTACACCGTCAGTCTCCTCCCGTTGAATTTGGAGGGTTGCGACGGTTCGCCGATTCGGGCTGTTGCTTGGAGTGGGTAGTTGGGGTGAGTGTCCAGTATTAACGATTACTTCAGTTGGATTTACGGAAATATTCTGATAAGAACCGAGTTGAGGACGGGTGTGAGGATTGTAGTCGGGGAGCGATCCTGTGTGTGAACCTTTACCCAAAATGATAGTCAATAGACCAGAAATAGACGCTAGTGCTAACGGCCCGGTTTTGCCGGGAAATTGACACGTTGACTTGGTGAGCGGCCTTGCCTCGTCCTTACAATCTTTCTGGCAAGGGCGGCAATGAAGGTGCTTGTCCCAGCACTCTCAGCCTCCCTTCTCTTACTCGCTTTGGTTTCTCCTGCCACGTCTTTCAAGGCAGGCGACTTTAAGACCTGCTCTCAATCCGGTTTTTGTAGACGTGGGCGTGCTCTCGCCTCGCGCGCTCGAGAGAATGTCGATAATTGGCACTCACCTTACTCCGTGGACCCACAGTCCCTATCTCTCGTCTCTGAACGGGCATCTCTGACCGCTCGCGTGAAATCCGAGCTGTACCCGGACATCAAATTTAGCCTTGAAGTCCACGTACATGAAGATGGCGTCATCCGCGTGCGCATGGACGAGGTCGATGGCCTCAGGAAGCGTTATGACGAAGCTGCCAAATGGGCATTGACCGCAGAGCCGTCCATCAGCACTGACATCCAGTGGAAAGTCGGCGCGTCCCAGGCGCGTGCCACTTTCGGACAGCAACTAGAACACGAAGTCGTTGTGGACTTCAAGCCCTTGCGCGTTGTCCTCAACAAGAACGGGAGAGAGCAGGTGGTAGTGAACGGGCGTGGACTGCTGCACATGGAACATTTCAGGAACAAGACCGTCGAGGAACCCAAGGTGGAGACTTCTGAGGAGGACTCCGAAACACAAGAAGTCCTCAAGGTTAATCCGAATGCCTGGTTTGAGGGTGACTCCGAGGATGCTTTTTGGGATGAATCCTTCGGCTCTTGGACAGACTCTAAGCCCAAAGGTAAAGCTTGAGCATATTTCTTCCTTATTCGCATTCAACATGACCCATCAGGTCCCGAATCCTTGTCCCTCGATATCGATTTCCCTCACCATGGCCATGTTTACGGTATCCCTCAGCATGCCACCTCTCTCGACCTCCCTACCACTACTGGCGAAGACCCCTTTTTTGAGGATCCATATCGCTTTTATAATGCCGACGTTTTCGAGTATCTTGCCTCTGCTACAACATCCCTCTACGGTACGATTCCGTTGATGCATGCGCACTCCGCGGACTCTACCGTTGCCATCTTTAATGCCGTCGGCTCTGAAACATGGATTGATATCGCGCATCCTAATGCTCAATCGACTAGCACGCAATGGATTTCCGAATCGGGAATACTTGATCTCTTCATCCTTCCTGGTCCTACTCCCGCAGAAGTATTCCGCCAATATGGGGGCCTTACTGGTACAGCGCCGTTGCCGGCCCACTGGGCATTGGGGTACCACCAGTGCCGCTGGAATTATGTCAGTTCGGACGACGTGCGCGGTGTACAGCAGCGCTTCGATGAGGAGGATATGCCCGTTGATGTCCTTTGGCTGGACATCGAGTATTCAACAGATCACCAGTATATGATCTGGGACAAGAAGAATTTCCCCGACCCGGTAGAGATGACCAATGAAGTCGCTGCGTTGGGTCGCAAGGTCAGTTGTCGTAGCTACCGACCGAGCCGAGTTTTCCAATAGTCCTTTTCTTTAGATGGTCGTGATCGTGGATCCACACTTGAAGCGCGTAGATGATTACCCCGTCTACAAGCAGGCTCGGGAATTGGGCATCCTCGTAAAACAGAAGAACGGACAGGACGACTACGAGGGATGGTGCTGGCCAGGTAGCAGCGCTTGGGTCGACTTCTTCAACCCCGCTAGTTGGGACTTCTGGAAATCTCTCTTCAAGACCACCAAGGGCTCTGGTTGGTCATGGACGGAAAGCACGGAAGATATCCACATCTGGAATGACATGAACGAGGTGTGCATCGCGGCCGTTGGACGTTCCTCGCGCGCTGACTGCCTCGCCCTTCATCTAGCCTTCTGTCTTCAACGGTCCTGAAATTACCATGCCTAAGGACTTGATCCACTACGGTGGCTGGGAGCACCGCGACATCCATAATATCAACGGGATGTTCCTTCCAAAGGTTACCTCCGAAGGCCTGATCGCTCGGGGTGCGACACCCAAGCGACCCTTTGTGCTTACACGTTCATTCTTCGCCGGCTCGCAGCGCTACAGCGCGATGTGGACCGGTGACAATCTTGGCACCTGGGAGCACATGGCGGTCGGCATCAAGATGGTCCTATCGAACAACATCGCGGGCATGACCTTTGCAGGCTGTCAGTATTTTCATTTGCATTTCACGCACTCGTGCTGACTCTGGCTCGCGTAGCCGACGTCGGTGGCTTCTTTGGTAATCCGGAACCAGAGATGCTCGTGCGCTGGTACTGGGTTGGCGCATTCTCGCCGTTCTTCCGCGCGCACGCACATCTGGACAGCAAGCGCCGAGAGCCGTATCTCCTCGACGAACCTCACAAGAGCACCGTGCGCGACATCCTGCGCCTGCGCTACTCCCTTCTGCCCGTGTGGTATACCGCATTCCACGAGACCAGTGTCACGGGACTTCCCGTCTTGCGGTGCGTGCGCTTGTCTCGCAGAAGCTTTCCGTTCACGTGTTGATGGGTGACGACGGGTTTATAGCCCCCACTACGTGGTATTCCCCCACGACGAAGCCGGCTTTTCCATAGACGATCAGTTTTACGTTGGCAACTCTGGCCTGCTCGTGAAGCCAGTGACCCGTCCAGGGGTAACGGAGGAGATCGTCTACATCCCTGAGGACAAGGCATGTACTTTTTTCAAACTCGATTTGGTTGGATTATCCTCACCAGGCGCGGCATTAAAAAGGTCTACTATGACTACTTCACGTATCAGACGTACCGCGGTTCTCTGAAGGGCAAACACGTGACCGTTCCGGCAGACCTGCATCAACTCCCCCTGCTTGTGCGCGGTGGCTCCATCGTCCCAACGCGGGACCGCCCGCGCCGCGCCTCCTCGCTTATGCACCGCGACCCTTTCACCCTGCGCGTCGCCCTCGACGAATCGCTGAGCGCGCACGGCGAGATCTACCTCGACGACGGTGTGACGTACGCGCACAAAGAGGGCCACCTCGCGTGGCGCGGTTTGTCCGTGGACAGTAGTGCCGGCGGCGCAGAGCTGCGCCTTTCGAACGTGGACCTGGCAGCTGCCACACCGCGCGCCGCGGTCAAGGGTGGCGCCATCACGACGTTCGATCGGCAGAACGCGTTCCAGAGGGGCATCGAGTCGGTGCGCATCGAGAGGGTCGTCGTGCTCGGGTTGCAGGACAAGCCCAAGCGCGTTGCGGTCGAAGGCGGGCGCGATCTCGAGTGGGAGTATGCACCGGGAGTGGCGGCGGGGGCTAAAAAGGACGGTGTGGCGAGCGTGCTGACGATCAAGGATCCACGCCTTGGCGTTGCTAGTGATTGGGCTATTCTGATTGTAGCTTAGGGGTTACAGTAGTCCCCACCTTTTGTAGATTTTTTTCTCGCTTTTCATTACCGGGCTCTCGATGTGTCCTCCGACAGACGGAGATGTGGCGTGGTTGCAGGTGTCACGCCTCCCGGGGTTTTGTTCTCCATCTAAGCGCCCTTCGTCACAATAGGAAAACCCAGGGGCCTTGTATGCCCCTGGCGCCTACCATGTGTCCACTGTCTAGCTTGTCAACCACAGTCTTGATAAGGGCTGCGTCCGCAGGCGCATGCTCTGTGGACGAGCCACACGGCAAACCCCTTATAAGAACGCAAGGGATGTCAAGAGATCAGCAGTCAAAGCTTGCCGTCCTAACCATCCACCCCTCCTACTCCAACACGCGAAATCGCCAATCGTGACGTTAGGCACACGCTACCCAACCCTTCCCAACCCAACCAAGAGCTCTAGAGATGCACACTGAACAGTCCACCTACACGTCGTACCCGCAATTGGACGGGGAAGAGTCTATTACGACGGAGAGTTTATGCCACAACTATCCCCAACCGAGGCCGGTGGCGATAGAAGACTTGTCATTCGAAGACAGAGAGATCCTGGAGTCGGTAAGTAACCCCGGTGCCACGGGGGTTCCTCTCTTCTTTCTCAGGGCCAAGTGAGCTGACTCGAGCGGTCTACCACCAAACCGAATAGATCATTCACAGACGTCCCCGTGTCCTGGAACGCCGTGGCAAGACGCGTCGGTACGCGACCATCTTTGACGAGAAGGGCATTCCGCTGCCGTCCGCTACGGGGGTGGTCATCGGTGCAGCGCGCTCTAGCATGCTCGTGGACGAGCAGGGTTCAGAGACGGAGCCGATCGTGATCCATCATCACACTGTCCCGGAAAAGCCCAGCGGGTTTCGTGCCTTTGGGCGCAAGATCTCGTCGGCAGCTCGCAATGCTTTTACCTGTTGTAGTGAATAGGAAAAGTGGAGGGCGTTTGGATCGAGGGGTTGTGTACTGGGCACGACAGGATACCCAAATGTATTTGTAAATGCACACTTAATTTGTAATTGAGAAACTTGGGGGGAGGGGCGTTTAACGAGTTGGTATTGTTATCGTTTATCAAGCGAACGCAAAGCTTCTCGAAGAACAGGAATTGAGCACGGGTTTCGAGGTGACGACACGTACAAGTCAGTCATTATACTCGTAGAAGCCTTTGCCGTTCTTGCGTCCCAGCCACTGCGCGTCGACCATTCGTTCGAGAAGGACGCTTGGACGGTACTTTGAGTCACCAGTGCCAGCATAGAGCGTTTGTTGTATGGCGAGGCAGGTGTCCAGGCCGATGCTGTGATGATGATGAGCATTGAGAAGAGCCAAGAAGAGCCGACTTACAAGTCAGCTAATTGACAAAGACACGAGTGAGAAATGGTCGGAGAAAATCAAAAATAAAATAGCTTGCCGAGTTGCAAGGGGCCCATTGGATGATTCATACCCAAACGGAGTGTTTTATCGATGTCATCTCGAGTAGCAACACCCTTAAGATCTCATCTCGGTTAAACGGCGACTGAATGTGGCAAGTAGTCTACCTTTTCGAGCCACATGATCGCCTAAACGAGCGAATGAGCCCAAGTGAATGGAAAAGGAAAGGGGAGGACCTCATTGATGAAGGGCATTAACAATGCGTTGGAAACGAAGCCAGGCACGTCTTTGGACACAGTCACTTCCTTGTCGCATGCGATAGCGAATGAGCGAGCTCGCGACAGGGTTTCGTCCGACGTTTGTAATGCCGAGATTAGCTCAACCAATTTCTGTTCTTGCGTTCAACCCAGTGTCCGTCGGCCGTGCAAAATATATACACTCACCATCACCGGAACGGGGTTGAAAAAATGAAGTCCTATCCAGATTGTAGCTTCGACAAATCAGATCTTCGTCGGACTTACCGACAACACGTCCAGCGCTGCTCTTTCCCAACGCAGACGCAGCAGATTCCCCCTGCGGCACAGCAGAAGAGGCAATTTTGGTGATAGAAATAGATGACGTGTTTGTAGCCAAGATGGTGTCGGGCCTCGTCTCCACTGCCAACTCGGAGAATATCCGTTGCTTTACCTCGAGGTTCTCAGAAACAGCCTTGGGGCATACGCTCCGTTATTAATGAGCGGCAAGGGCTAGCCCCCTTTGCCTGCGCACCTCGATGACCATATCCGTGTCCCGCAACGCCCGCACTCCCACGGCACGATCGACGACGGACACGCGTTCTCGTGCTTGTCGTGCATCCGCTTCTTGAATCTTCCCTTTTGCGACATCCTTAGCAAGTAACTTATCCATGAGACTCAGGCCCTTTGTGACTTGGTCAGAAGAACGGTCGTATAGTTGCACGCTGACTTTTGCTCTCAAAGCGGCAACGTATGCGATACCCAGGCCTTGGAAAAGGATTACAACGCCGAGAAGTGCGGTATGGTGGTCATCGAACGTACCCATCTGGCCTGCGCCAATGACGCCTAAAGATTTGATTCCATGGACGACGGACATGATGAATTGAGCCAATGGGAGCGCGCAGTCAAGAAACGGGAGTTTATGTTCCTCGGTCGCAGTCCGCCCCGATAAGCCGTCCGCAACTTCATTCCTGTGAACGAGTCACATCCTTAGTCTCCTCACACTCACACCCACATCCTCACCTTCTCCTTCCGACGTCCTCACAATGTCCTCGGGCGTCGACCCTCACCCCTTGCGCCGCCAACCCCTGAATATGCCCTCAACGCCATCTCTCGATTCGCATCCAGGTACACCCTGGCGTGAAGATGACGAAAATGCACCACTACTTCGCCCCGGCGACGTAGAACGAGCTGCATACAGCTCCATGCGTAAGTCCTGTAATTCGGATTGCAACATCCTCTTTGTACTATCTACATTTTCAGGTGACCCCGGCCTTGACCTTGAGTCTGACATTATGAAGCCTTCCCAAACATCATCAACTTGGGCTAAAGCACAGTACTACGTTCCCTCGTTACATTGGATCCCTAACTATACTCTTTCTCTGTAAGTAACCCCCAGTCACCCTTCCTCGAGTATCTAATACGTTGGTTCGAAAAGGTTCGGCGGAGACTTAACAGCTGGTCTCACAGTCGCTGCCATGCTCATCCCACAGTCTGTCAGTTATGCAACATCGCTCGCAAAGATGAGCCCTGTGACCGGTTTAGTAAGTCACCAGTTCGCCTCTCGCATGTCCGCCACTGTCCGGAGCATCTTTGGACCGGACGCCACTGATCCTGTCACCTGTCGGATAGTTTTCAGCATCGATCCCACCAATCGCCTATGCACTCTTCGGATCCTCGAGACAGTTGAATGTTGCGCCCGAAGCTGCTCTTAGTCTTCTTGTCGGTCAGACCGTCACGTCTGTTTTACGATCCGATCCCCATACAACGCCACCCAACCCTGAAGCAGTCGGGTTGGCAGTGGCCACTGCAATAACTGTGCAGGCATGTATATTCTCTCCGAAATTTTGCCATGGCTTGCTCACGTTGACTAAGGTCGGATTGATTTCCTTCGTTCTGGGCTTCTTCCGACTTGGCTTCATCGATGTTGTCTTGTCTCGTGCTCTCCTTCGAGGATTTGTCACCGCAGTGGCCTGCATCATACTCATGTCAGTACATGCGGTTGTGCTCCATGCACCATCCCAACTCATGTCTCTTCTAGCGAACAACTAATACCAATGCTTGGTCTCGTCACGCTTGAGCACTCGTTGAAACCAGAAACAACCCTAGAGAAGATATTTTTTTTGGTCGAGTACGGATTTACAAAGGCACATCATCCTACTGCGTTCGTCAGCGCTTGCGCTCTGGTCTCCCTTGTGGTGCTGCGCATGCTCAAGGCATCCTTGCGCCAATTCAAATGGGTCACACGTATCCCAGAAGTACTGATTGTCGTCATCATATCCACGAGTACGTTGTATTTTTAGCTTTGCTCGTCCTACGATTGAGCATCGATAGTTCTATCGGATGAGTTCCGCTGGGACGATGACGGAATCGCCATTCTTGGTGATGTTCCGATCCGTACTGGTGGTCATTTCATCAGATTCCCTTTTCACCATCACCACCTTCCTTACCTAAGACAAACCACGTCCACAGCAGTGTCAGTCTTATTTTTCTTTTCCTCCTGGTGCCGAAGATTGCTAATTTAGAGTCTCGTTCAGGTTGATCTCGATCATTGGGTTTCTCGACAGCATCGTTGCTGCAAAGCAAAATGCTGCACGGTATTCATACTCTATCAGCCCAAACCGGGAGCTCGTCGCTCTTGGCGCTGCAAATCTCGCTGGCGCCTTTGTGCCAGGCACGCTTCCCGCATATGGCTCAATCACTCGCTCCCGCATCAACGGCGAGGCTGGCGCTCGCACACAAATGGCTTCACTCGTCTGCGCGGCCATCATTTTGATCGCGACATTCTTCTTCCTTCCCTGGCTTTATTATCTCCCCAAGTGTGTTCTCGGATCGATGTGAGCACCTCCGTCGTCGGTCCGGTGATCCTCAACTGATAAATCAATTTAGCGTCTGCTTGGTGGTATACAGCCTATTAGCAGAAACCCCCGAGGATGTGATTTTCTACTGGAAGTAAGCACGAGACCATCCTTAAACGACTAATGACTGCGCTAACGCGAAGACGACGATAGGATGCGCGCATGGGTCGACATGACGCTCATGAGTCTCACCTTCATACTAACGATCGTTTGGAGTGTCCAGGTTGGCGTCATCGTCAGCCTCATCATCTCGCTCCTGCTCGTTGTGCGCCGTTCGTCGAGGACACGTATGACGATTTTGGTGCGGTACCTTCCTGATAGAACGAACCCCTTATTTAAACTGAGACGCGTCGGCGCGTTAGGGTCGTATACCAGGAACGGATAGGTGGGAACCAATTGACGAGAGTCCCGGCGCGGAGGAGGATGCATCCGGTGTGCTCATCGTTCGAATTCGCGAAAACTTGGACTTCGGTGCGTCGGGGCGTTTCCGTGTCTTGCCGACCCTAACCCTAAATCGTGGTCCCTTCAGCCAATACAGCTCAGCTCAAAGGTGACTCGGTTCTCATTGGTCAGGGATTGCTGGACTGATGGCTCGGATTGCGTTTAGAACGCCTACGCCGCCTTGAGCTTTACGGTATACATCCAAGCCACCCGTCCGACGTGCCACGACGCCAACAGGCGAGCGTGCTCATATTCCACATGGCAGACGTCGAAACGTGCGATGCGTCGGCAGTGCAGATCTTCTACGAACTTTTCGAGTCTTACAGGGTACGTTTGCGGGTTTATTTGAAGTGCCTTCCCCTCCGCCCCAAATTCTTAACGAGTTGCGTTTGCTTACAGGGCCGTGGGGTGGGCGTATTTATTACCCATCTGCGTACGGAACCACGCATTATGTTCGAGCGCGGAGGGGTAGTGAAACTCTTGGGCGCAGACGCGTTCTACGAAGATGTGAGCAAGGCGATGAGGCGGCTGACTGGCGAGATGCGGCGTTGAAGTAATAATGCTCGTCGCTCGCTTCATTTACGATATGATGGCTACAATGACCCCACCATGCACCAATTTTTTTTAAAGTCGACATTTGTATATACCGCAGCACGTAATTGATGGTGGAGATGCGGTCGTCACTGGCTGGGACTATGAGATTGTTATATTGTGAGGTACGGGCACGCGAATATATGCTGAGACGTGGACAAAAAGTCAAATAGTGAAAATGCATACGCGGGTCTGAGATCATGACGATCGAGGAGCGGAAGTACATGGATACAGGCCCAACGCTGACTGGCTTACATCGCGCCCTATAACCAGTAGGCTCTTCCAATCCGTGCATGTGGGACCTTGGTCAACTTGTTGGTATATCAGTGGGTTCCAGACTAGATCCCACTGATATACCTAGAGTCGACCATTCCCGGTCCACTAGCAAAATTCGGCGTCTAAAAATGGTTGCATTTCAAAGGTGCCAAAGTTACATATAATTTTATGCCTTCAAGAAGCAACAGCCCCTCTACCAAGTTTCGAATGCAGATACTTTCTCAATATCACACCATTCTCATCCAATTGAGGGTGGTAACGCGTAGTCATAACGGTATTGGACGTTCCAAATGCACAGGAACAGACCTTTACCGCATGCTGTCCTTTCTGAAATCGTGGCCGCATTCTGTTTGATCAATAGACGCGATCCGATCATTTCAACCATTGTAGTCCACAAAGATAAAATCATCTGGAGGGATGAGGACATGGACCGGGCCGAGCAATAATCCCACATACAACGAGAAACATTACCCGAAGACTCATGGTACTATATAAAGTCGCCCGACGAGGTGCTGTCATAGCCAGCTGGAAGGCAATCCAGCATTGCAGAAAGATCACCACGGGCTCCACAAATACTGACATTTGAAAGGGAAGTCAAACAGCCTCTGAAGGTCTGGACGTTCAGAGGCTATTGGAGGGTGGTGGATATGTGGGTGTCGGAATGACAGTCGAGTCTGCGCGGTCTGCACGAGATGGAGAGGAGTAAGAAGCAATTGAATGCAGATTTTTCTAAACAAAAACAGAGAGAGAAGGAGTAATGAGTGAGAGGAGGGAAAGTAAGGAAGGAGGTAAGGAGAAAGGAGCAACCCGGATCCGACGACCGTGACAATCCCTGGAGGTCATCTTGTTTTCTATTCAACTAGCGCGCGCAACGTCCCCTTGATTCCACCTCAAGTAAGGTCGATCAATGCCCAGGGTTCGTACTTATCGATCACCGTCACCTATCCCCGCTGAAAAAAAAAATTATATAGGGATCAGACCCACTCTGTCAGGCCGAAGGCGAGTAACCTGAATGTGTGGTCCTACTAATGCTGGGATTACTGATTTCAGTTCACACACTTTCCCAGCATGCGCTCTCCAAGCGTGCTTGTCCAAAAATACATATGCTCAAGAGAAGTGCACAGAGAAGATGCGTAATCTATACAAATGTTGTCAGGCCCTGTACGACGACGTGACGGAGGACAGAGGCGAGTCGTCTGCCTGCCCTATGCCAAGCGTGGTGCGCCGGTGGCTAAAATCGCACCCTTGAGGAGATAAATGATGCCATTGTCGCGATGTCAGTACTATACAGTCTTGTTGTCTATCTACCGGTATCAAGGGTACGTTTGTCACGCGTGCCACTACGCCCACATCGCCTTGAATTTCACACCAAACTCGTTGGTGATTTTGTTGACGACCTCGTATACCCTCCAATCCCTGTCAGGTACGCCTCGCGGTCTCGCGAAAGCAGCTGGATCTAGATCTGTTTCGCCACCCGCCTCCTCTTCCTCTTCCTCCCCCCGCCCGGCTGGGTCGATAGAATGATACCCGCTGTCCCCCGACGCACCTGCATCCGTCGTATCGTCGTCCAGTTCCGCAGCCCGGAGTGGTGAGTCCCTCGACGTCCTCAACAGCAGATTTTCGAGATCACCTCGGATGGTGACTAAAACGAGGTGGAATGCCTCGAGGGCGTACCACACATCGCCGCGACGGATCCCGTTCATGTTCACGAGCGCGTTGACCTGGCCGTGCACGAAGAAATCGTACAAGTAGGCATTGAGGGGAAGCTCGGGATCGAGGATGTTCTCGACGGTCGGGATCGCGTGCTCGTTGAGGTGGACCCCGTGCCGCACGGTGCGGACGAGCTCTCCGATACCGCCAAAGGCGTCACCGTGGCCTGACGTGGCGACAAAGAGCGAACGCGCTTTGGGCCGTACGGCCGTCTGGGAGAGGTGGGCGAACAGTGCCGTCTGCGGGCACGTCGACATGTCAGAGGGTCCGAAGGTTATTCCGCTAAGTGGTAGCCGATCGTCGGGCCCCAGTTCGTTTGCGTGCTGCGACGAGAATGCTAGCGCGTATGCGCCAAAAATTCCCAGAGTCTCCTTTTGATGTTCGATTAGGAGTGCTCGGGCTATTGGGTGTAGAGGCGGTAACACCACGCGGGAAGGACCCTTTTGTATGAGATCGCGGACGTTGCTGGCGCTCGCATAAACCTGAGGCAGATACTTGCGACCAAAGATATGGGACAGGAGAATCACGAGATCTCGCTCTGCCTGAATGGAGTCGGATTGGGAGCAAATGTCGTGAATAACGCCACTCTGAAGAAGTGCGGTTATGGCGAGGTTGCCTGGTTCCGTGTAATAGAGATGGGCAGCTATCCCAAACAGATTGATGGGTTTTCCCACTTGATTCAGAAGGTGGGCGCGACGCAGATAATCAATGCTGAACCGGAGGTGATGCAGAAGCTGGCTTTTCCCAACATCGGAACCGAAACTGATGTGAGGAAGCCGAAGGACGCTATGGATCGCATCGACAGCGTAGGGAGCATAGTTCGAGCCTTCTAACAGATTGAACAAGCGCAACACCATGGTCGACGAAAGCGGGAAAGTTCCAGTTAGACGTGGCAACCTTGAGAGAAGGATTCGGTAGATGCGGTCTAACGGAATTCCGTAGAAGATCACTCGACCCAGCAGGTCAAATCCACGACGACCAGCTCGTCCAGCACATTGCCGGAACTGTGTATTCGGTAAGACTTGGCACTGCCAAGCGGGTAGAGGACTAACCGTGAGTGCCGTTAAAAAAGGAGAATCCCCGCAAAAAACAGATGCTTTTGTCGGTGCGTTGATCCCCAGCGCCAATGTACCTAAGACGCATGAACAGATTATCACCTCAGCGCATCTTACTTGATAAGCAAACATACCCGTCGCGATAACTACTCGAAGGAAGCCAACACGAAAAAGCCTGATGTACGGCATTTGATCAACATCTTAGTCGACAAGCAAAGAGGATGCGCACCTCTCCACAAGAACACGATAGGCCTTGTTCATACCACTATGGTGAATTGCGACCCCTCGCCTTAAGGCCCTGAAGACAAACTCGGGAGTCGAGGTCCAACGCAGTGAGGCGATGTCCTCAAGAAGCTCCTCCTTCGGGTACGTGGACGTACCAGCAAAGGAGAACTGCGGGGAAGGGTCCTGTGGATCGAAATAGCTCTCCCACGTAAGTTCTTCGCTCTGTTGAGGGCCATCATCATCATCTTGGTTCTTCTTTCGGGCGGAAGCCTTTTGCGCGAGCCGTTGCTTATCCTTCTGACGCGCCTGCCAGGCCTTCCACTGGCCTATTTTACGCTTCCACTCAGGGCTCTGATCCCTCCAGGCTTCTTCGGCCTTTTCGAGGGTGTCCAAAACATGCTCAGCCATCAACAGACAATTATTGCGGTCGAAATTGAATAGAAGCGCGGGCTACGCTGTATGTCATTGCTAGCGACAAGGTGAGCAGTAGTTTGCAAGACGTACCAGGGAGTCTGCTGCCTTCAGGTCAGAAAGCAGATGGATGAGACCAGACATGAATTCAGAGGGAATAGGAGGTGTGTTGAGTCGTGCTTTGGACGTCTGCATAATGACAGGGTCCTGGATATGTCGAACTACTCGCTGCAGGGGAGAGGAAGGACTCAGGGCATTGGGTGCTTCAACCAAATGTGCCAGGATATTCTTGATCTCACTCTCATAACGCAGCACGTCCTTTTGTCTAATGAACGCATTGCGTGAAAAGAAGGTAATAGGGTTGAGTCTCTCCGTGTGGACATCGCTTTGACTCTTCAAGATCTCGTGCAGGCGGAGTAAATCCGGGGCCTCCAAAGAGAGATCCGGTGGCATCGTTCCTCCAAAGGATAACGTGGAGACGGGGTGAATAAAGCGCGTCATTTCGGTCGGCGGGCTGCCACCGTCCAGTCCGAGGAACGGCTCATCTCTCCGGAGCAACTGCGGGAAGTACGCGAACTTCCTTAGGTGCGAGTAGCGATGGGGATAATGGATGAATTTGTGCTCGAAACCCTTGGATCTCTGGACGCTCTCTAGCCACGCATTGAACTTTTCTGGCTCACCAATTGTCGCAGAGAGCCCACTGAAGGTCAAGTAGTATCAGAAACCGCGTATCGTGTGAGTTTGGCCAACTACATACATAATGGGACAAGGCGCCAGCAGAATAATTTGCTCCCAAACCGTTCCACCTTCGTGCTGACCGATGGTGTGTATCTCGTCCAATATGATCCTTTGATCTCTCGTGGTAAGCACAAGCGGTGACTACGTGCAATGGAGGTCTTACCGCCTGATTCGAGGGGTCCACGTTCTCGCCAACGGTGGGGAAAGGAGCATGATCCCCAACATCTCTGGCACCGTAACAAGGATTTGGCATTTTTGAGAGTCATGCACACGGTAGTCTCTCGTGTGTATAGCCCAACATGTACCTGCAACCGACTGTGAGGCCATCTTCAAGCATGTCGGGGCCTAGTACTCACGTCCGTCAACTTCCTTGCGGAACCGTGCATATACTTCCGCTGCAACTTGATTCACAAGGGCCTTCGTCGGGGCCACGTACACGATAATCCCATCATCGGATTCACGAAGGATTCTCTCCATCGCATAGAAAGATATGAAAGTTTTTCCAGCACTCGTTGGCGCTGGGATTCTTGTCAATTAAAGTGTAATAAAAAATGGCATTAATCCTGCCGGATCGCTCACCTACAACCAATAACGAACTCTTTGGCTGATCCAGGCAGTCAAGAACTTCGCGCTGCCACGCATCTGGCTGGAACCCGACCCGAGGATCAGACGCGCTGTCCATGCTGCGATCCATGTACTCCCCGAAAACCCTCAGTTGCCAGATCACCGGGTCTTCTTTGATTGCCATAAACTTATAGACGGGCTTGTGGCTCTTAGATTTCAGCAACTTGACGAAGCTGAATGCTAGATCACGATCAGGCTGCAACCGGTGTGATGCGTCGTCTTCCAACGGGGCAATGTGATCCGTGAACCCCAAAGCAGCCATGATACTAGCCAGCACGCCCAGCGTCGTTTCTGTCAGGAAGTCGTGTGTGTATAGCTCCTTGACCGTACGTATGATGGACACTGTGTAACGATCGTGAACGGCTGGGGCATCCGGTTCGGATTCAGCTATCCATTGTTGGATGGTGAGGTGAAGGCCGTAGAGCCGGACCTCGACACTTAGCCATCCTGTATCCGTCCTGGGATTTCGAAGTAGGCCGTGGAGGGCGGACATCTTGAGGTCACGTGTCGCCATCTTTTCCACCTGGCGAAGCTGTTCAACCCACCACTCCTGAGATGAATTGTCTTCCTTAGCTTTCTTCTCGCGAGCGTGCTCTTGCCGGATGCGATCTCTGGCAGAAAGGGCGTTGGGCTTTCCCTTGATTTGGTGTGTTGCAAGTCCTTTTTTGTCCTCCTATGACGTGCATTAGTTACGACCAGAGTGTAGCTAATCGGTCGTACCTTTTTGCCTCGTTTGGGCCCGCTAAGCGAGGGATCATCGACGATTTCTGAAACTTTACGCCCAGTGGAAGGAATCAAAATTTGTTGCAATACCCTCCCCGAGGCACCAGTCAGGGTCGTAGCGAGACGTTGCATCTGCGACATGAAGCGTTGATCGCGCCGTAGTTGTTTTTTGCGTGCGTATTCGCCAATATCCTTCGTGGATTCCCCTCCCTGGTGTTTAGGTAGGATGGTGCGATGGTGCGCGTGCCAGTGTTTTGTATCGGAAAACGGAATGTCCTGACTGAATTCCAATCGTATGGAAGACGAAGCCTGGCCCTGGCCTGCAACGGTGACATGCACGGCCGCAAGTTCGTCATCAAATACCTCGTTGTGAAATGGTAAAAGCGCAAACAATGTAGCCTCTTCGTCTGATGCTGCGGAAGATGACTCGGAATCCTCGTGGGTTGGACAGTACGCCAAAAGTTTGGGAAGATCAGGTGACGGTGCATCCGTAGATTTCCATAGTGTCTCGAGCCGAGAGGAAATCTCTGGCCCTACAAGTGCCTCGAGTGCGTGTGTCGGGAGGTCGTCACTACTTGCGGCACAGCGAAGGACGGCAATGAATATCCTGCCATCAATGTCCACGAACCGGTTGAATTTTAGAACAAATGCCGTGATGACGGAGTAAAGGTCCGGGAGGAATGTCTGTATAAGTACAGTCGCGAAGTCGTCGTTTATGGGTTCCAGCTGGCGAGCCCTCTCAGAGACTGGGAGGGTCTGAAGAACCATGATGTGCAAGAAAAACAGCGATGTAAGTTCCCAAAACAAGTCCGTACGTTCATTATAGTGTGGGACGAGATGGTCAAGGACTTTTTTGAGGAAAAGATCCAGGTCGTTCAAGTCGGGTGGTGAGATACGTAGAGGCGCAAGAGGCATCCGCGGAAATTGATGTGTCCATTTTTCTTCGAGTTTGATAGTGCCAAGTCGCACTGCGCTCCAAAGAGCAGGTGGAAACGATTTGCGAGTCTCCAGTCCAAACCGCCCTTCGAACACAAAAGAAAATATCTGCGGCAGTTCCTACAGATCAGACAGTCACGAGATGCGAACAGGAACGCACTTTGGAGTCACGGAACTCTGCTCCGTGCAGCAGAGTGACAGCTATGCCCGAAGTAAGAAGGCAAAAAATGAAATTGCGCTGGATGAGGACGCGAGCGGCCATGTCATGGTCATCTTCAGCAGGAGTTCCGCCGTCGTTCAGCATAACAAACATTGGCTTGTAGTCCCGTCATGAACTCTCTGGGATTCGCGTACGAGTCTGATAGCGTACCTTTGTCCGTTGTTGGTAGGCTATCCAAGCCGGGTCCGCCAGACTCGAGAAGGCGTATATATCCAGGCCCATCTCTGAGGCGTGCTCGGCGAGATGAGTGAATAGAAGTGCTCGGGCAAGTGAACGAGACGATATCAAAAAGTTGGTGTCTCCTTTTAGAGTGAGGTGGCGGGTATCTGAAATAAGACAGGATCAGTAAAAAGCCTCTAAGAGACAACTTGAATTGCGAGCTCGCCTTCCCAGAAGACTATATCGAAGACCGCGGATCTCTTGAGCATCTCGCTCAAGAGTCGCTCCAATGAGTTGATCGCGTGCAGGATTTGAAAGCTTGGATCTATGAACCATCAACACCGGGGCTGGCACATGCATTTCATGAGAGCCACACGCACCCCCAGGGCGTGCAAGCGCTAGTAGAGGATCACCGAGGACATGTTGCAGCAACGATTCACCTAGGTGCAAAAAGGCATGTCAATAATCCACTGTCCACGGCGAGAAATATGCCCATTACCATCAAGAATAAACCTTTCGTTGCCAGCATAGTCACCGATCAAGTCCATCCAACGGGCCTTCTTTCCCGCAACCTTCTTGTACCATTTGTCGTCTATGTATTTCAGTGCTTCGATGGCGTTCTTCCCGACAGATGCGCCGCCATCCACTGGCAAGCCATTACCTGAGTCAGCTAGCGCGCTTGCGTTATTCAAGTCATCGAGTACAAGGTCATTCAAATCCAAGTCCATATTCCTGCTGACGGGCGTTTTGCGAAAGTAGGTCGTTTTGTGGGGCGTCAATAGTGCGAGTTCCTAGCGGAGGGCTAAGACACCTTAAGTAAACCCCACTTGTTATCGATGGCCAGCTGAGGGGCTATCAAGAATCCCCCTAATCTCATACGCTTCGTCTTCGTATGAAATGAAAATGTGTTCCACCGTACGCCTTGAGGCTTCCTGTATGCAGTCAGGAGACATTGTCACCGCAGTCCGCAGTCCGCATTCCTAGAAATGTGTGAGAACTGAGTCGAACTGGGTCAGATGGTCGCATGACTTCTTTCTGTCTGGAAGGACGTGGAACTTGATGCCGATGAAGGCTTAGAGAACACTCAAGCGGTCAGTCAGGGACTAGAGCAGGAACCAGGTCTCTTTGCGGAAAGGTGAGATCTCAACAGTGGAGAGTGGGAAAGTAGTAGGCGTAAGGGAAAGGAAAGGTGTACTGTTGTTAGAGGGGTGTCTACGGCCGTCTTATGTCTGTGTCCTGCGTAGGTCCGGAACGCGAGCGACGGTGTCGTTCACAGCAATTTTGGTAATCGGACTTCGCGTCGGTCCATCCGCGGCACCCTCGTACACAATGGCTCTCTTCAACTCAAGAAGAGAGGAGCTGTAGGCAAGTTGCAATTCTGACCCACTGAGACCGGAGAGTTTGCGCTTCTCAGGAGATTCGGACATGAAGGTACTAGGGTCATACACTGTATTTTTTTTAAGAAATTCCTCCTCACCGATTCACGATTACAAACGCGAATAGCGCGCGCCCAAATCACAGCAGCGTGGCGGGCTCCCCCGCGTCGGAGTTTACCTGGGCAAAGTTGCATTAACAATACGCCAGATTACAGTTTTTGGCGGATGGGAACGGGCGAAGTGCGTTCGAATCACATTTTTCGCCCCGCGAAGATCACACTTTCGAGGCGTCGAATCACCAAAAAAATCACGCTTTTACTCGCGGGTGGGGGGCCCACTTTGCCTGGCGCCCGCCCAACTTCTCCTGCAGCTCCGGTAGCCTGTTTGTGTCGCATCGGCCCATTGACCCGGGATGATAGACTATGCCAATGTAAATGCAAGGAATAACATAAACTAGACATAGTACACGCGAAAGACGTCACAAAACGACGGGTTGCAAGAACCAAAATTTATCCGAATCCCTCAATAATAGTAGCGAGTGTAGTTGTTAAAAATCAACAAGTTAACAGTATCTTTCGGAATCTCCGAGAGCAAGCCCTTGCTGGACAACCCAATCACCGCCGCCTTGAGGTCCGCAGGGCTGAGCGGCTTAACCTCAATCGGTCCAGTGATAGCGTCAAGGAGACGTGGCGAAGGAAGGAAACCACCAACCCAGCGGGGCATTATGTTATAAACGGACTGATAGAGCTGGGTGAAAGAGCCGGTGAAGGGGCGTTGCGCATTGAGTTCTTGAGGAACAAGCGACGAGGTAGAGGGGTCGAACGTGGCCGATGGGTAAATAGAAAGGAGGTAGGCCAAAACACCGGCCGTGTGGGGCGAAGCCATGGAAGTGCCGGAGATGGTGTTAACGGCTGTTTCGGAGCCAATCCAAGTGGACAGGATATTCAGGCCAGGGGCGAAGACGTCGACGCAAGGCCCAAAATTGGAGAAGTACGCGCGTTCGTCGCCAAGTGTGGACGCGCCGACTGTAACGGCTTTCTCGGCGGCAGCTGGGGAGAAAGTGCACGCATCACGATTGTCGTTGCCAGCGGCAACAGCGAAGTGAAGACCCATATCAACGGCACCATTGACTGCATTATCAAGAGTAGTAGATTTTCCACCGCCCAAAGACATGTTAGCAACCGAACCCTTGTGCTTCGTCTTCCCTGTGGCCTTGAACTCGGCGGCGGCAAGCTCGGCCTTCGCAGCTGCGTCTTCTGCGGCGAAGATGACACCAGCGATGACGTCGGACATTGAGCCACTGCCATTGGATCCAAGGACCTTGACCGCAATAACATTTGCAGACTTGGCAACACCATATTTGCGAGAAGCGATAGTTCCCGCGCAGTGGGTACCGTGGCCGTTTTTATCTTCATCCACGTCATTCACGGGAATAGTCTTTCCCCATGACGCACGACCTTCGAACTCTTGGTGATTGATGTTGATACCAGTGTCAATGACATAGACATTCACACCCTCGCCACCGTGGTTATCAAACTCGTACTTGTTAAAGGTACCGAATGTGAGCTTGGGACGGTGGCTGATGCGAGCGAGACCCTGGAAAATTTTGGTGAGTCACATGCGCAGTAAAATGGGCTTGTTGTCAACGTACCCACGGAGCCATTTTCTGAACATCTTGTGTCCTGACAATTTGGTCGCGTTCAACATAGTCTACTTCTGGCTGTTCCCGAATCCTCTGGAGGACTGCGTCTGTGAACCGCCCCGCATAGCCCTTGATATGGCTGTCGTATACGTGACGAATCCCACTGTCATCGTCCAAAAGAGGATCCTCGGAGTGTGCCGCCTGGAGGAAGTTATAGTGATTGCCCACAACCGCCTGCGGCGTGTCCTTCTTCAATACGACGATATATGAATTATTGATAAGCCCGTGAGGAACTTGGTGTGCTTCTGTGAGGACAGGAGCAAGAACGAAAGGAAAACCTTGGCGGACATCATATTGATGGTTGGTAGAGAGTGGAGTGGCTAAGGTTGAGGCGACTAAGGATAAAGAGAGAAGAGAGACAGAGAGTATGAGTGACATGGTTGTGGTTCGAAACAAGCCCAGTTTAGACGCTGCAACCCCGCCTTAGATAATGACAGCCCCCAGTGTGGCTTTGTTTGTTCCAGAAGCGCGCTGCGGCGTTGCATTCCGCCCAGGGAACAGCCGCCACGTAGAATGCAGTACTCCTACAATGTAAAACATCTGTGTAATACTTTTATATATCACATTAGGGGAGCGCAAAGCCATGCACACGCCAATGCTTGATAGTGCCTAACTTGGCACTGCCACCACAGCTAAGACATCGACTCCCCAAGGTGCCACAGACTAAATGAATTATCTCGGAAAGAGGGTTGCGGTCGGTCGCGGTGTCTCCGTATATGCACCTGCCCGTCGCCTCGTGGCACTTCTTCATCAGTAGTAGATGAATCCGAATCAGAGCTCTCTTCTTCCATACCAATGGGGTCAAAATGACGTGATCCAGATACAGCAAGTAGAATCGGATGAAGAGGATGGAACGCAACGGAACCAACGGCATCTGCCAAGAGCTCTTCTTATGGAAACTGTCAAAAAGGATAATCACATACCATCGTGCGCGTGATACTCTAACGCCGGTGCGACATTCATATTGGGGGAGGCTACTTCAGCGCCCGCCTGGTCCGTCGACCCCTCAGCTGAGTCGATAAGATCGCCGACAAGTTCGAACACGTTGATGTTACCGTTCTGTGGCTCAGATCTCTCAGCTCAGGGTGTCCTTGGAATTCTTATCCACTCACTTGGCCACCAATGCCCAACAAGTTCCCGCCAAGATCGATATCAAACTTCATCTTCTGATTAGTTTCGAAAATCTGGCCCAGCCCATCGCCTGGGCGAAATGTCTGTAATGGGGTTACCGTGTCTCCACGGAGGGTCCCAGGCGCATATCTCATTGCGCCTCCGAAATGAGGCATATAAAATGTGTGGCTTCATCGGATTGAATGTGAGCTACAAAGAGTCAACAGGTGCCCCTAATCTGCAGGGAAACCAGACCTGCATGACGCTTGCTTTGATGTCGCCGACCCATCCGATGGGTCTCCCACCGGAATCCTCGTTGAAGAGCGCGATGTTCGAGGAATTACCTGAGGAAGGAGAGAGGGACCCGGCCGCAAATAGTCGGTATGATGGGTCGTACACAGGACAGAATGCAAGGGCCGAAATAATTCCTGCACAACAAATTCAGGGTTAGCGCTTAGCTCTGCGGTATTTTTTTCTTCATAGGTCAACAGGACACATTACGTGCCTTTAAGCCCATCCCTGCTTTTCTTGGATGGTGTCGTTGCGAGCCGTGTACCAGAGCCTGGACAATTGAGATCAAACACTTCGATGGCGTCCTCAAATCCGCAATACAGTCTTCATAACGCAGCCACGAATATCATGCCTTAGTGAATTATAGCGCAAACCAGAGTTGATGAACTATACCTGTCGGCAGAGACGTTGAACGCTAAACTGCTGGGGGCGATTTGCCGTTCACGGTGATCGACGATCTTATAGGATGCCCTCAGCTAAGGGACATTGCCGTTGAGGCCGATGGTACAGTCAGACAAAAATTCTGGTAAGTAACTTACCCGCCCGTCAGAGGCGTCGAGCAGTCGCACGGGTGACTCTCGGACAGACGCAACGAAGCAGAAGGACGACGCATCGCGGGGTGCAGCGCGTGGGTACCAGATAAAATCAAGGATGGGCGCAGCTTGGGGGAAAACTCGTATCTTGGGGGGATCGAAGGGAGGAGCAAGGACTACGTAAACAGAATTAAGAGATCACTTTCGAGGGTACGCTCAGACCAAGTAACACGTGCTTGCCTGCCTGGGGTGAAGTCGGATCAAATAGCTCTTGCGTACTTGAGCGGCATTTTCGTAAGGTCAGCTCGGAACTAAGAGCTTCGAACTCGGATCATAACCTACATGTCGAGGTACTGCAGAGTGCGATTCTCACAATGTGCGAGAGCGAGGGACCCATCTGGACACCTTTTCGACAGGCGAGCCATGAAGTCGGGTGCCAATAATCCCCGAAAAGGGTGCTCTTACGCACCATTTAGCGGAACGCGCAAAGTTCTCCGTAAAGTGTGTGTCAGGGAGTAAACTAGCTTTGTGGACAAGCGTCGGCTGCCTGTTAACGCCGAAAACGGGTGGCTTCCAGACGATATGTTGAGACCCCATGGAGATGCAAGTTCTGTGTCAGTCACTCAAGAGAATTGAACGGTACTGTGGCTGTAGGAGTAATGTATGGGCGATGTGTTGTCGTGTAACTCTTTGACGTCAGAACGCTCGTCTTGATTACTCAATCTATACTCAATCTGAATTTTTAAATGACAATCGATTCTCTGCGACTGTCACCCACGGAAAACTACTTTCTCGCAGATGGACACGACGAACAACGTCGGCGCATCAGGCCTTAATAGCTTTAATTTGGACCAATTCACGAGTGCCCGAGTCGATAACTGGAGGTCGATCTTGACTTTAGTTGTCTTTTTCCTTACTAGTGCGCGTAATAAATCGACATTTGCTGTCGCATGACTGGCTTGGAAGCGTCGCTAATGAGTAATCTTCCTTTGACAGATATTGCTGTCATCTTTCCCTTTCGTATTCCGCTCCCAAATTTCACTGTTGTTGCGGTTCACAACGCGCTCGTCAAATGTCGTGCCATCTCTCGCACGTCTGAACCTCCTCGACGACGGTATCTATACGTTAATTTTCTGAGCGTGCCAATGATAGCCGTTCTGCTTCTGCTCGCCACTAAGGCAATTAACGGTACTGTGTTGAGGCGTGGAATCCTCGGCGCAGATGGAATTCAGCCGATCAACATCATGGCTCTGTTTATCTCGCTAGTGCGTGGCCAACGACTAATGTATCTGCCCAGCACTTCGGCTCATGATGCGGCTCGGAACGGCAGGCGTATCTGTCCATCTCTTTGGATGCGACTGGCCTGCTACGCTTCCTCGCATTCTGGGTTGCAAGGAAGGGCGGCGCGTCTGGACTGAAGCTGCACTTTTACCTCTATCTGTTCTTCTTGACATGTGCTGCAGTGTTTGGAAATGTAAGTTGCAGAAATGTGCTCCATCAAAGGTTGTCGCTTAAATCACTCCTTCTGCAAAAGGATCCAGTCATCTTGTCTGGAACGACATTCCTAGCCTACCTTGCTAGAGTTTTGGGGTGAGTTACCCAGCCTCTCTCCTCCATTTCTGATGAACCCTCGTAGTATCACATCTCCAGTTGCTTGGATATTCACCCAATTTACGGCGGCAAATATGGGTAGGTACTAATAACGGTATATTTGTTAGACCCGCACCCTCATTAACGCTTTAGCGTCCGCGCTGTTAATTTCCTCGAATCCCACTAACTTGGTCTTATCCGGAGCATTTTCACTCTCATTCATTACCTATACTTCATCTGTTGCCCTCCCGCTCCTTGCGGCCGTATTGACCGTTTACCCGTTCCATTCTGTCGTCCTATTCCGCTCGCCGGGTCTTATCCCGACCAGCATCGAACTGTCAAGTAGTGCGGTCGGGGGCGACCGCGTGGGCGTTGACCGCCCAAGCACCGCGCTTATTGACAAGCCCGGCGCCGTCTTTGGCAGTATTCTTCTGCTAGTGACGTTGGGTGTTTTAGTAGGCACGAGCACCATTGGCGTCCCTGTCTGGCAGGTTGCAGTACCGGCAGCTGCGATGATGCTGAGCCACGATGCATGGCGGGACTGGAGTCAATATCAAATTGTAGCCGAGGAAGGCAGACAGGCAGACAGGCTCCCCCCCACCGGTGTTCATCTCCCGATCGAACTCGGGACTCTGCCTCTTTCGGCATCTCGCCTAGACGATGGTAAACCGGAGCAAGGGATCGAGCCCGAGTTGGCGCTGTCATCGTTCCTGTTGGCGTGTGCTCAGCGTGTCATGGGAAGGTTTCCGAGTGTTTATGGGGTCTGCAAGAGCCTTCCGGTTGCGCTGGTGCCCTTTGCATTCTTGATGTTCATACTAGTTCAGGGGCTAGCAAGCCAAGGCTGGGTGCACATCTTTGCTAATTGGTGGGGTGCTTGGGTGAATAAGACTGGGATTGTAGGCGCCGCGGCCGGCATGACGATTGGTTCTGGACTGCTGTGTAACGTACGCACATGTCGCTCGGTTTCTTATTCCTTCTAACCCAAAGTGGCCTACACGATCATCACGTCAATGCAGATATGTGGCACGAATATCGGGACGACCATCCTTCTAGCGCGAGTCGTACAAGAGTGGAAGTCTTCCATGGAAGCTGTTTCCACAGGTGTCCAGTATGCATCGGTGTATGGACTTGCGATTGGGTCGAATTATGGAGCATTCACGTTCACGTTTTCGGCGTCGCTGGCAGGGATGTTGTGGCGGGATATTCTGCGGCAGAAGGGTATCCATGTACGGGGGTGGCAGTTTGCAGGTCTGAATATGGGCACGTTCCTGGTGGCTAGTGTGGCATCGGGGGCTGTCCTAATTGGGCAGACTTTAGTTGTGCACGGGGCGGCGGATAGAGCAGTTGTCCTGCGTGGGAAATTTAATTAAGGGGCTCATATGACCGTCGTTGTCGAGTGTCATTAAACCTGAACGGGAAATGCCGGTCAGTCGTGAACGAGAACAAAGGGACAACAGTCGGTCGTAATTCTGCTATGTATATGCTCGTTCCTATCTCCGCCTTTTCTTCTTCTTTTCTACTCACTCTTCTCTCCCCGCTTTCCTCCTCCTTCTTCCCCACCTTCGCTCCTGCTACTACAACCCTTGGTTATGATTAGGCGCATGACGGACAAGCTTGGCCATCTCACTCACGGTCACCAGAAATCTCAACAACCTCTCTCTGCCCTTCCCTCCACAACTCATACACACATCGAGCATCGCGGTTCCGTTTCCACTCAACGCACTAGCGAGAGTAGCAAACGGGGAGAGAGCGTAGATGACTCCCGACCTACAGACCAGTCCTTCCCCCACCAGCGTCGGCAGAAGGGCACTTACCGCCTCTCCGACTTCTACTTTCAACGCACCCTCGGCACCGGTAGTTTTGGTCGGGTCCATCTTGGTCAGTCCCCTTACTTCCCACCACGCTTGCTCTTACCGTCTATAGTTCGGAGTAAACATAATCTCCGGTTTTACGCCATCAAAGTCCTACAAAAGGAGAAGATCGTTAAGTCGAAGCAGATCGATCACACCAACAACGAACAGCAGATGCTGCTTGCTGTGCAACACCCTTTCATCATTAACTTATGGGGCAGCTTCCAAGACGCGACAAACCTGTACATGGTTATGGACTTCGTCCCCGGCGGAGAATTGTTCACTCTTCTGCGCAGATCCAATGTGTGCCTGCTTTTTCTTTTGGCGTCACACATCCCCCCCTGAACCTTCCATTAGCGATTCCCAGATCCCGTTGCAAAATTCTACGCCGCTGAGGTAGCTCTGGCACTACACCACCTACACAACTTAAACATTGTTTATCGTGATCTCAAACCCGAGAACATCCTCCTCGGTCTCGACGGTCATATTAAAATCGCCGACTTTGGGTTTGCAAAGTATTGTCCAAACACGACATGGACGCTCTGTGGTACCCCCGACTACCTCGCACCTGAGGTCAATCAATCACTTCGTATCATCCCCATCCATCTTTCGTTCTGATCCTCCCATACAGGTCATCAACCAGAGTCGCTATAACAAATCAGTCGACTGGTACGCACTAGGCGTACTCATCTTTGAAATGCTCACCGGCCTACCGCCGTTCCACCGGCCGGACGACTCGCCTATGGCACTGTACGCTCGGATTCAGAGTGGGCCGTCATGTATCCGCTTTCCTGCCATCAATATCCTTGCGAAGGACCTCATCTTGAAGTTCCTCGAGAGCAATCCGTCAAAACGATATGGAAATCTCCGGAATGGCGCGGGTGACGTGTTCTCCCATCAATGGTTCCGTGAAGTGGATTGGGAGAAATTACGGAATCGTGACATCGTTGCTCCGTATCTACCAAAGGTAACTGGCGAAGGTGATGCGAGCGCGTGAGCATTGGTCGATTTTTGTCTTTTTGGTATGCACTGACATGTGTATATTCAAAGATTCGAGCACTATGAGGAAGGTGATGCCGCTGCACAATACGGCTTGCCTGCCGATGATGCACACGGCATCCACTTCCCTGACTTCGAATACACCGCTGTTTGATATAGCGTAGCGCACACGTGCACTGGCGATGACCCGGACATTATTATCACGACTTTGACGCAAGAGGCTTGTATAACTATTTAATCATAACCTTTGTTTTTCTTCGCATGTGACTTTTATATACGGATACCTTTTCTATTTCTTTTTGTCATTGTTGTTGTTCTGTTGGCAGATTCAATGGCATGGTTTTCGGGTAACTTGCTACGGGATCAAAGCCACGGTCTTGGCGCGTGAAGGAAGGGACCGTGTGTTTGCACCGAACAAATACGACCTCTGCTGTGCGGCTCGGAAAATGGCGCTTTCTTGCTCAATCTATCCTCACATCCGCGAACGGCTCACAAACACACTCTACGCTGCGCCTCAACGCGTGAAGATACGCAGGACGCACCTGAGGAGCCAACAACCACTTTCTACTGTGCGATATCTGTCGAGATCGTGTGTGGTCCCTTTCCCCACGCCGGCCGGCACTCCCCCGCTCTACAGTAGGCTTGCGACCACTCCGTACAACCGTTCTCGGATCCAAGTATGAGTCATAAGAAGTCGTCTTCCGTGTCGCTTGGCAGCAAGAAAGTTCCGGAGGAGAAACTTTGGGATCCAGAGAGCGTTGAAGGGTGGGAAGACAATGGGCAAGGCGCGAGCGGTAACAACAGCATCACCGGTAGCAGCAGCAGTTGCAGCCGCGTGGATTGTACACAACAAATCAACGAGGAACGCGCGGCGTTGCTGCGAGCCAAGCAGTCTGAATTAGATATGATAGAAGACCAGCATGATGATCTAGTGCGTGTTCGCGTCCTTTGTCGGGAGTGGCGACGCTGCGTATGTGCTTGGACTCATCACTTACGAACTTTGTAGGTACGCGAGGCATTTCATTTGGAACGGTGGACGACCTTAGTTACATATGACCCCGTGGTACGTGCACCGCCTCACCGCTTTCCTTCCTTACCATTATCCCCCTCTCTTTTATTCACGAACAATATGCGGGGCAGGTTGCGAAAAAGGATAATTCTGCTTGTATTTCAAGAGGTCTGTGGGTATGCCACCGCTTAGCCTGTCATAGATCATTAACTGTCACACGCAGTTTAAGTCAAAATACGACTTAATTGCAGGCGCGTCCCCCTTCGAGGGCCCATCGCGAAGAACAACTCGGCGGGCGCGCCAAGACCGCGTTGAGAAGCTCAAAGGCATCACGGCCAGCCCATCTGTTCCCACTTCCTCCCCTGGGAGGTCCGATCCTACACCCTCGCGTGACGATGGCACTATCTGGGACATCTTGGGATTTTCGGCTAAGGGTAAAGGGAAGGACCGTGATTCTCGCTCGCCGAAAACCGTTAAAGGAAAGGCGCCTTCTGTTCCTACAAGCCCAGTAGTTGATCCGACCACGACACACGCTTCCGCATCCGCCCCGATTTCAAGCTTCAAGGCAACCCGTAAAGCTAAGCTACATGCGTCCCTTCCTAAAGTATCGGGTGCAAGCCCCTCCGGTCCCGTCGAACCAGAGAAGGATACATTGGCTGTTGGTGATGTGCGTCGAAGACACAGTCCTGAGTCATCTTCGGATGTCCTCCTTCCTGCTCCTCGTAAGCGGCGGAAAACCGACTCCGACTCTTCTCCTGTTTTGCGGAGCGCGTCGTCCATTGACACACCCATGAGGGCCACACGGCTTCATACCATACAAGCAACTCCTCCCTCCTCGGCGACGAATACCTTTTCGAATGGTGTCTACCATACCCTTCCGGCCAAAGCATTACCTGCACACGTCGTTGACGAGGCAAAGGCAGTAGCTTTACCCGGGCCGACGCCAGTAATTAGGAGAGTAAAGCTCATCGTCCGGGCTCCAGAGCCGATCTACACTAATCCAAAACAGAAGCCTAGTCAACCGACTTTCGATAAGTCTGTCACATCTGCTCTCGCCTCGTACACTCGACTGGAAAATGACGACGTCGACGAAGCTGTCCTCGATCAAGCCGCGCGGGAGCGTGCAGTGCTTCTTGAACGCGTGTACGCCCTGCGTCAGCAAGGCCGAATGCTCCTATCAGCCGAGCATGCTGGACGTGCCCTCCAGAGCCAGCCAACGGATCTGCGGACTCCCGGCTCCGACCCGTGGGACCACGTACTTGATGCTATTCGTATACGCCATCGCCAGCGCGAGACGAGCGGGCCAGAAATTGCAGCGACCATCGCCGCCAAGGTGCGCACGTACTGGGACTTGCAGAATGCGAAGAAAGGAAAGGTTCGAGTGCAGCATGAGAAGCAGCTGCGTGCCTTGGCTAAGGCGACGATGAAGCTTGTCGTCACTGAATGGAAGAAGGCCGTCTTTGTAAGTGGTCGTGAGATCACAATATGGGATTGCTTATTCACTCGAACCCTCTCTTGGATAACAGCACATACGAGAGCAACAAAGGCTCAAGCGCGAAGAGGAAGAGACACGTAAAGGCCGCGAGCACCTTGACGCGCTCCTGGATCAGTCTGGGTATATTCTAGAGACTCAACATCTCGATTTGTCGCGTGGCGCTCGATCGCGCAGTCGGTCCAGCAGCGTGTCTGCCTCACTCCGTGATTTAGATGACGAAAACGAGGGAGAGACTGACGCAGAAGAAAACGTGACGTCAGGCGACGACGACATAAGCACCGCCGGGGACGACGATCACCTCGACCAGGAAGAGGAGCGGTCAGATGGTGCCGAGTCTGCGTCTGTATTGATTGACGGGGAAGACAGTGACGACGAAGACGAAGACGACGAGGGGGACCAGTCGGCCGCTGCTTTGCTCGGGCTGAATGTGACACCCGTCTCGCTCGACGTCCCCTTCTCAGCATTCTGAGAAAGCGGATGGTGACGTCGATATGATGGAAGTGGAAGCCGCCGGTACTTCAGCCATTGACGAGGTTTCCATCGCTCCCTTTGAAGACGGCTCGTCTCCGCATTCTGAGCTGCTGGCGACACCATCGAGCGATCCTTTGCCAGGGTCACCGTTGTCCCTTACTCATGCACCTCACCCAATCGTTCTGAGTCCACCTTCCGACCCATCGCCTCCTTCCGCGCCTTCTGTGGTTCATCCATACACTGAAGTCATCATCTCAGTCCATGGGAACTTCCATCCGGAGTGCAAGACGCCAGCAGCAGAGCCCCAATTAGCTGATATGCATGCCGACTCTTTAGCCATCGACGGTGACCATCTTTCTCATGAAGAGCCTTTGGCACAGGAAGAGCCATCGTCCAACGGTGATGTCACAATAAGTGAATCACGGGAACTTATTCCCACCCCGCAGCCTATGTCCATCACGTATGACAGCGATAGTGAGCGACCTGATGCCGCGACTAATATCGCGAGCCAATCTGCATACGGTGTGGAAGACCCCCCTCCCCTGCAAGAAGTCGACGATGTGTCCGATATCGAGGACGAGACCGAAGACGTGCGCATCCCGCGATACCTTAAACCCTATGCAGTGGCACCAGTGGAGTGGGACCCAAATGCCATGATCAAACCCCCTGCCTTACTTCGTGGGGTTTTGCGGCCGTACCAGCAGGCCGGTCTAGAATGGCTTGCAAGCATCCATGCCAGGAATCTGAATTGCATCCTAGCAGATGAGATGGGGCTTGGGTATGTGATCCCTTTGCTTCGCTTCACAAACCGCTGACTGGTCTCCAGTAAAACCATCCAAACTATTGCACTCCTGGCACATCTGGCGTGCGACAGGGGTATTTGGGGTCCGCACTTGATAGTCGTGCCAACCAGTGTCCTTATGAATTGGGAGATGGAATTCAAGAAATTCCTCCCTGGTTTCAAGGTCCTCGCTTACCACGGCACGTCCAAGCGGCGGAAGGAGTTGCGTCAAGGCTGGTACGATAAGTTCCACTTCAACGTTTGCATCACGTCGTATGCGCTTGCTAGCCGCGACGCCCATGTTTTCAAGCGAAAGCCATGGTACTACATGATCCTAGACGAGGCGCACATGATCAAGAACTTCAAGTCTCAACGATGGAATATTTTGCTCATGTTTCGCTCGTTCCGGCGGACTGCTCCTCACTGGTACTCCGCTGCAAAATAACTTGACGGAGTTGTGGGCGTTGCTCAAGTTCTTGATGTCTGGAACGGACTTTGCAGATCGTAGAGAGTTTGCTGAGTGGTTCGCAAGTAAGCGGTAGCATATGTGTTGATTCAATGCGTTTCTCATTGTGAGTGAACAGATCCGTTGGAACAGGCCATCGAAATGGGCACTACCCTAGACGACGAAACCCAGAAGCGCGTCGCGAAACTTCATACCGTCTTACGTCCTTACCTGCTCAGACGTCTCAAACGCGACGTAGAAAAGGAGCTCCCAAGAAAATTCGAGCACCTGGTGCTTTGTCCACTTTCCAAACGCCAACGATTCCTTTACGACGAGTTCATGTCGCGCGCTCAGACGCGCAACGATCTAGCATCTGGCGTGTATCAGAAGATAGCCAACATTCTTATGCAGCTCCGCAAAGTGTGCAACCACCCAGATCTGTTTGAAGTTCGGCCTATCGTCACGTCTTTTGCCATGGACCGCTCCACTATAGCCGATTTCGAGATCAAAGAGTTGCTCGTCCGACGACGGCTTCTTCAAGAACGAGACGAGGATCATCTTAACTTTGATCTCCTTGGCTTGCGGTTCATAGAGCGCCAGAACACTTCGTTGATCGCGAGTCTTGAGACGCGACGCCTGGACGGAACGTCATCCCTTCCCTTCGTCTCCGAATTACCCGGAGAGCCCCCTCCTTACGACGTTCGCACGATCGAGGGCTACAAGAAGTATCGCGTGTACAAGGAACAGGCAGCCACCGTCGCGCGTTGGACACACATCGGTTATCTTAATCGGCTCCGTTGTGGCGGGTCTGTGATCTACGACAGTGAGCTGATCGCGAAGGCTCAACAGTGCATCCACCCGTTGTTACCAGTTTCTGTTCGCGATGCCTCGACGCACCATCTAGATACTGTCCTTGCGACTCGCACGGCCATCAAGTCATATGAGGTGCGTGCCGAGGAGATGGCACCATTAGTCAATACTTTCGCCTGTATCACACCCCCTGTAGTGGGACGTGATTTACCTCGGCGTGTCCTCGCTGGAGTAGAAGATTCCGTCCTTGCTCTCTCTCCTGACATACAATTTGACGGGGTTCTCCACAACCCAAGCGTGAAACTGCAGATTGCCTTTCCAGACCTTTCCTTGCTGCAATACGACTGTGGCAAACTTCAGCAACTCGCACGACTCTTGCGGGAACGCAAAGCCGGAGGCCATCGCATTTTGATCTTCACGCAGATGACGAAGATCCTAGACATACTGGAGCAATTTTTGAACTTCCATGGCTATCTCTATCTTCGCCTCGACGGCGCCACACGGATCGAGGATCGACAGTACATCACGGAGCGATTTAATGCCGATTCACGTATCTTCTGTTTCATTGCTTCTTCTCGCTCTGGTGGTGTTGGCATCAAGTGAGTCAACACTCAGAGATATATAATTTCCTGAGGCTCACTCTCGCGCACAGTTTGACGGGGGCCGACACGGTCATTTTTTATGACAGCGATTTCAACCCTCAGATGGACCGGCAGTGCGAGGACAGGCAAGGCTTCAACCTTTTTTATTTTTAACGAATATAATTCAGCGCTGACGCATACGCCACAGGGCACATCGCATCGGGCAGATTCGTGACGTGCACATCTACCGCTTCATCTCACAACACACGGTAGAAGAAGCGATGTTGCGCAAGGCGAATCAGAAACGTTCCCTGGACGATCTTGTCATCCAGAAGGGTGAATTTGATTGGCGCTCGCTGTTTCGCGGCACGGGCGGCGACACCATCACGCACGTATTGGAAGAGTTTGCAGATCAAGAGGACGCCCATGCCGCGCGCATCGCCGCCCAGGAAGCGGGCGAGCTCGAGGGCGCAGACGCAGCGGACTTTGGAGAGGACGCAAATACCACCTCTTCGGCCGCTGTCATGCGTGAAAGAACGGTGAACGCCGCCGTGCCAACGGAAACGGCAGTTAGCTCGCCCTTGGGACACCCCGAAGACGGTGAGCCTGAGGAAGAACTGGTCGA
Organism: Lactarius psammicola; assembly: GCA_025769895.1. Classification (NCBI taxonomy): domain Eukaryota; kingdom Fungi; phylum Basidiomycota; class Agaricomycetes; order Russulales; family Russulaceae; genus Lactarius; species Lactarius psammicola. Next base: position 113,147 of record WTXK01000005.1, on the reverse strand, counting down.
CGAAGACGTGGTAGATGAGGGCGGAGGTGGTGAGGACGACGAGGGCGGCACCACGGTCGATTTCATGCTTGCATTCGTGCGCTATGACTATGACTATTTCAAGGATTGGCGATTGTAATAGAGCGCACTCGCTTCTTGGTTTTTCCTGTCTATGTCCTTTTTAGGACTCCTGTCGATAATGATCTCACTGTCATCTACACTACTGCTCATATAAACGATATAATGTCCGAATCAACCCTCTCATCGATCCAGAGAGCTCTGGGCCTTGTACTATGATGTCACGGTTACTTGACTCATCTGAATCGGACTCTAGTAACCCCCTGCACCACGCATAACAACTCCGAGGAGACTTCTGTGGGCAAGTTCGTAGGTGTTACAGTAAATGATTTTCACAACGAACAAGGAATAAAGCAAATAAAAATTATTTTTTCTTCCTCTGAAAAGCTTTCAGTACCCCTTGGTAGACCGATCTTGAGCGCAGTGCCTGAGGTAGAGGTGACTCATAATTTGGTCACAAGTTATAAAGCAAATGGCCTCCTCAGCTGATCTCCCCCCTTTAAGCTTTCAGTTTCACGCGGCAACGTGAAGTATACATACAACTGAAGCTGGTGGTAAGTCAAAATGTTTTGGTGCATATTTAATACTACCACTTGTTCGGCTGTATAACACAGGCCGAAAGGTTCAAATGTCCAAGAGGTGCGGTCGATGCGGAGTGGAAGGCCGAGGCAGCCCGACAGCCCGATGGCGGAGCAAGAGCGGAGCCGCGGCGGCAACGATCATCTACCTTAGCCAGAGCCAGTCAAGACAATTCACATGCATTCTCCGCACACTTATCCGACTGCCGAGTCGACTGCCCGCCCGCCCAGCAACACCGGGACAAAATATAAAACGTGTACATGGCTCTTGCGGATCTCATCCAACATCCCCTTTTGTTGCGTCGAGAGTCGCCCTGGAATAGTCTGATAGACCCGCACCGAATTCTGTATCTCTTGTAAACATGTCGCGCGCGTCCTCAGACAAGAAGCCTGTTGGCTTCGGTACCCACATCACGGCTGGAGGCCTAGCGGGAGCAATGGAAGCAGTATGTTGTCCTTATGCACGTCTCCGAAAGCCGTTTTTCCTAACCCGTGCCTTACTACAGCTATGTTGCCAACCCCTAGACACCATCAAGGTGCGCATGCAGCTCTCCAAATCCGGACGTCTCCCAGGGGTATGTATCCTTTTTGTGGTGTGCGATGCGCGTTGGTTCAAGCGAAGCACAGACCAAAGCCCGTGGCTTCCTCGCCACTGGCGCCATGATCGTGCGGCGCGAGACGCCGCTCGCATTGTACAAGGGTCTCGGTGCTGTGCTCTCTGGGATCGTTCCGAAGATGGCGATCCGCTTTGCCAGTTTCGAGACGTACAAGCGTTGGCTCGCAGATCGCGAAACGGGCATAACCTCCGTTGGCAGTATCTTCCTGGGTGCGTTCGTTTCTACAACATCTTCCGAGGGCTATGCTTATCCCAGTCCCCCCTACTGGCAGCTGGCCTCGGTGCGGGCACCACAGAAGCTGTCCTTGTTGTGAACCCCATGGAGGTTGTCAAGATCCGTCTGCAGGCGCAGATGCACTCTTTAGCTGACCCCCTGGAGACGCCGCAATATCGTAATGCGGGTCACGCCGTGTACAAGATCGTTCGGGAGGAGGGTTTCTCCGTGCTGTATCGTGGCGTGACGCTCACCGCTCTTCGGCAAGCGACCAACCAGGGTGTGTCTGCTTATGTGCACACACATGATCTGAGCTTATCACGACGCAGGCGCGAATTTCACCGCCTATCAGGAGCTAAAGAAATTCGCGCATAAACAACAACCAGAACTCACTGATCTTCCGACGTACCAGCATATGATCATTGGTCTCATATCCGGTGCCATGGGTCCATTTTCCAATGCACCGATAGATACTATCAAAACTCGTACGTTATCTTCTATCACATTGGTCATATCTCGTCTCGCGTTTGCTCAATATGGGAAATGTTATGCAGGCTTGCAAAAGGCATCATTCCCTACGGGTATGTCAGCGATCGCACGCATCTCGTCGATCGCGTCCGATATGTGGCGACAGGAGGGTGTGCATTCTTTCTACAAGGGTATAACACCGCGTGTTTTGCGTGTTGCCCCAGGGCAGGCCGTAGTTTTTGCAGTTTACGAGCGTGTGCGGCAACTTATCGAACGTGTCAAGGAAGTATCGGACGAAGACGACCGGTACAGCGAATAGATGGGCATTTTTTGACGTGGACTCCGTATCGCTGTTGTCACATAATTGTACACTATAGCACTTTTGCTCGTTTCTTTCCTACTGTATATGTTTGCTCTGTTCAGCCGAACAAGAGCGGCAGCACCCGTGGAATGGGGATTCGGGCCGATATGAGTAAAGGGTAGGTGTTGACGTTGGGGGTTGCTGACTGACTGAGGCTGAGGGGAAGCGAGGAAGGACTTAAAGCTACACGCGCCCCCAACACAGACTCAGACACCCCCACTTACCGCACCGGTACTGCCACTTATCCTTCCTGTTGTCTTCAAGGATCCACAAGCTCGCCACCAGAAGCAGCTTCTAGAAAGCCTAATCAACGCGAAGGAAGACAAGCAGGGATCATGTCCGACTCGGGCACTTCCGCACCGAAAGTCCTCATGCTGCATGGGTACGTCATGCTAGTGTCGGATGACTCGTCGACACATGCTTTACATCGGGCCAATGTGCTTTTCCGCAGTTATAGCCAAAACTCCAGTATCTTCAGCAAGCGCGTGGGTCTATCATGCGTCCACATTGTCCAACTGATCGCCGTGATATGGGCGTCTTAGGTTGCCGCACTCCGGAAAAGCTTGGGCAAGGACCTTGAGCTGGGTGCGCCGGTACCCACTTTGTCCCGAGAGAGACCACCACTAATTGGTAACGGTGTAGTGTTTGTCGATGCTCCTCACGTGCTGATGCCCGTCGACTTGACTGGGCACGGTGCTACCTCCTTGGATGCTTTCGGGGCCGCAGAAGCGTCCACGACGTCTGATGATCCCGCTCTCAAGCCACGGGGGTGGTGGAGGACCGACCCGACACGCACACGGACGGATGGACTCGATGAGAGCCTCGCATATCTCCGGGACATATTGAGAACCCAACGCTTCGAGGTCCGTCTCCGAAGTCATCGAATGGACTGATCTCACGCTGCTTGACTTTTTTTGTTTTTTTTTTTACCGCTTCTTCACGCTTCGCAGGGTGTCCTCGGTTTCAGGTGAGCACTTTCGCGCACGACAGGTGAATAAGCAAGGACGAAACGATTTGATGCCTGCTTTCACGCTTTATGGGGGGTCCATCGGCAGCCAAGGCGCGGGATTAGCGGCTCTGCTAGCGGCTCTTGTGCGGAAAATTCTTTTATACGCGGCCCTGTGTTCCCCAGCGGCTAACAGATGATGGAATGTCGCGTAGCTTGAGCGGCCGCACCTCCACCCACCGTTCCTTGTAGATGGCGAACCCCCACACCCACCCCTGTACGTCATCAGTTCTTCATGTGTCTCTGCCTTGTTCTGTGCCCATCACACTGACCCTGCTCCCGTAATGGTGGATGGTCACACAGACGATTCTGCGTCGCGGTGTCCGGGTTCAAAGTGGCTGGTCCGCTCTCGACTGCAGCCTTTTCGGAGGGATACGTGACGCCCACCCTTCACGTTCTGGGGAAAAACGACATTCTCGTCATAGAGGAGCGGTCGCGAGTACTGATCAACGTATCCAAGACGAAACGAGTGGAGATGCATGATGGAGGTGCGTTTTCCCTGTGCGCTCAACACGTTCGTCGAGTGCTCCCTTTTCACATACGGCTTTTTCTCAAAGGTCATTTCGTACCGTCCAAGGCAAGTTGGCGGACATTCCTCAAGGCGTACATGCTCGATCCAACAGGCGACGTGCCTAGTCCGGGATTAACTTCTGTGTCGCAACCGGGGTCAGGGGCGGTCACGCCGCTCACTGGATAGAACCTCCAGGGCCGCATTGTGCCTCAAGTTTACGGTATGATCGAATTAGAATGCGAGACTTTGCTATGTGACTCTAGTAGAGAATAATGACAACATAGTCTTGATATGGGAGTGTTTGGTGTCATACGAAGAAGGGTGGACACCGTTGCTCTCCTGACACACCAACATCTGACATATGGGCTCCTAACTCATATGCCACCCCCGCCGATGCCGCAAACCATTAGAGTTCGTCCGGTGAGCAAGGGAGGTTTGCGTTCAGAAGACGACGCCAATACCTTGGGTTCTCCCCACAGCTACATCACACCACCCAAGCATGATCAACAATCACTTCACACGGCATCGTAAAAAATGGGCGCAAGCTAGTGAGAGAGGGAACGCTTGTGAAATCGGACATTGCGTACTAGACTAGTACAGGGGCGATAGTGGGACGGGAAACGCAGCGAAGTTGCGGAGTGCAAAACGAAGGGGCTACCCCGCTTGCTCTCGGTGTTGATCAGCCGCGATCGGGAACCAGTGCCCAGTGTGGTTTTCAGATGATCAGATGCATCATAGCTGATGATAGGAGGACGATGGACAAGGCTGGGGACGATGATGAAGTTACCAGTGCAGACTTGGATTGGCGACGATTGGCTCCAGCCGGTTGAAAGATTTGAACTTGGATCTGGACCAACAGGTCGGGCGTGGATTACCAATAAAGGGTGGTAAACTCTGTTTCTAATAGAACATACTTTGATGTACCGTAATTAGCGCTGACCTTTTTGAGGATGGGATGGTATGATAAGGATCAAGTCCTGTGTCTGCTCGACCAGACCTCAGACCTGAGGCCACAGACCCTCGGGGTCGCAGGAGGATGGCGAGTTTGTACGGCAGCAATTGAATGGAGAAGCGTGACAGAAGCGCTCATCTCCGCTCTTAGGTGAGGTGTGACAAGTCTACGTGACTTGAATGTGACTGTGTGACAAGTAACGGGAGTTGGTGTACTTTATTCAATAAGAGAGTGAAACGGACGAGGGAGAACCTCTCAACCTAGCCCGAACGCACTTGCCACCATGAACGTTTGGTCACCACAACAACAGGACCTCGATGAAATTTTGTCGACTATCTTCGAATCTACGAGCTCCACAAACCAGTCCGTCCAACGTAGTATAACCCACGTGAGTTCATCGTTCATTCGTTTCATTCATCATCCGCAAATTATACCTTTTTTTTCCGCTCTAGAAACTCAACAGCTTCACGCGCGCTCCTGACTATATCGCCTACCTAGCATACATCCTTTCTGCCCTCACGCAGCAGGAGGATCGTATCAGGACCATCGCTGGCTACCTCCTCAAGAATAATGCTCGCCTCGTCCTCCGCGCCTCCCAGGAGGTCATTGCCTTTGTCAAGGCCGCCATCTTGCATGCATTCAGGGATCCTAGTGACATGATTCGCAGTGCCGCCGCTCAGGACATCGTTGCATTTCTCGGCATCCTGGAGCCGAAAAATTGGCCCGAGTGTCTCATGCTACTTGTCAACCAATTAGATGAGCAGGATCACGTCCACCAAGAGGTGTGTCTTCTTCTTCAATCTCGACCCTTCTTGCTTTTTTGGATCCTACTGGACGTCGGCCACACTCGTGCCATTCGTCCTCGTCCCGTTGAATACAACTCAACACATCTTCCCTGGTTCTGCCAGGGCATTAAACGGGGGGAGATATACACCCCCTGATTACCCGCGGCGCTAGAAAATACCCTCTGCGCTTGGAGTATTACCCCCCTCGGAGGGGGATTGCCGGTATTAAGCTTCGAGAAGACGGATGCTAGATATGAGCATCAAATAATCATGCAAAAGAAAGTCAAAGGGCATTCGGTCACCGCCGTCTTGCTTCTCGTTTTATTTTAATGACATAAGCGGTTGTCACAGCTGCTGGCTACAATCGCCCACGGGATTCATTCATCCTGTATAGGACTGGCTCTCTTCTTTCTCGCCGCACGGTGTCGCGTCTCAATATCCAGGATCACTGAACTCTCTTGATTTCCTTAGGCTGCCTTCAACGTTCTTGAAAAAGCATGCGAGGACTACCCCCGAAAGCTTGATGTCGAGATCAACGGGACATTTCCCCTCAACTTTATGGTCCCGAAGTTTATTATGCTCACAGAACATCCCAATGCCAAAATTCGCTCGCACGCCGTGGCGTGTCTATCCTACTTCGTTCCCATCAACGCGAGCGCTCTTTATGCTCACATCGACACATTCATTGCGTGCCTTTTCAAACGAGCCTCCGATGAGGAGCCTCAAGTTCGTCGCCACGTTTGCCAAGCACTTGTCCTTCTACTCGCGTCACGCCCCGACAAACTTTTGCCAGAACTTGGTAACGTTGCCGAGTACATGCTTTTCTCGACGAAGGATAAAAACGAGGTCGTTGCCCTGGAGGCGTGTGAGTTCTGGCTGACCTTCGCTGAAGACCCCGAATTGGCCCAGTACCTACATCCATTACTCCCACGCGTGGCCCCAGTCCTCCTCGACTGCATGGTCTACAGCGATGATGACTTGCTATGGCTCGAAGGCGACGAGGAAGATGATGCGGCAGTGCCAGACAAGGAGAGTGACATAAAGCCTCGTCACTACGGAGGCAAGTCTCATGGTCTTGACCGCGAGGGTGGTGACCATCCGGCCGCTCCCGATGCGCCAAAGAAGATTGGCGCGTATGGCGAGGAGCAGCTTGACGGTGACGACGACGATTTTGAGGATGAGATGGACGACGATGATTTCGCCGATGAAATGTCCACCGAGTGGAACCTCCGTAAATGCGCAGCGGCAGCGCTTGACGTACTCGCTGTACGCTTTTCAGTGGACCTACTCAATGTAATGCTCGAGCCACTCAAGAACAAACTCTGGAATACGGATTGGCTCCAACGCGAGAGTGCCATTCTCGCACTCGGTGCCATAGCCGAAGGTATGCATGACCCAAACCCTAGCAATCATACTCATTGATGAATGTTATCAGGTTGCATCGAAGCTGTTGAGCCACACCTGCCAATGCTAATACCGTATTTGATTCAATCATTAAATGATCCCAAGGTTTGTCCTCAATCGTGCTGATCGGGATTTCATTTCCGACACCATTCTTGGTGTAGCCACTCGTTAGGTCGATTACGTGCTGGACACTGGGGCGATATGCCAACTGGTGCACCGCGGGTACTACCGAAGACCACAAAGCGCAGTTCTTTATTCCTACTATGGAGGGTGTACGTATATCTTCTATTCAGCGTGCTTCTGTGCTTCTGTGAAATGTACTAAGTCTTTGTTTTCCCAGCTTCTCCGCATGGTTCTGGATAACAACAAGCGCGTGCAGGAAGCCGGTTGCAGCGCTTTTGCAACCCTCGAGGAAGACGCAGGCGCTGAGCTCGCACCATACCTGGAACCCGTCCTGCGTAACCTCGTCTTTGCGTTTGACAAGTATCAGCACAAAAACATGCTCATTCTCTATGACGCTGTCGGGACGTTGGCGGACGCCGTGGGTTCTGCCTTGCAGAATCCCATGTATGTGGATATCTTGATGCCGCCGCTCAACAAGAAGTGGTCCAAGCTCAAAGATGATGATGAGGATCTGATCCCGCTCCTGGAGGTATGGCGAATGCTGTCGAATGACGCCCGGCAGCACCTCACTCCATTTCATCCCTAGTGTTTGGCATCTGTTACCATTGCTATGGGTTCCGCCTTCCTGCCGTATTCTGGTCCTGTGTTTGAGCGTTGCGTCAACATCGCGCGAACATCCATCATGCAATATCAGACCTGGCATCAGAACCCAGAGCTCGATGAGCCAGACAAAACGTTCTTGGTCGTTGCTCTAGATCTCTTATCCGGCTTGACTCAAGGCCTTGGTATGGGTCTCAAACCATTCATTGAAAATAGCCAGCCTGCGTTTTTCCAGCTGCTTGTCCTGTGCTTGAAACACCCACAAGCCCCTGTGCGGCAATCTGCGTACGCTCTCGTCGGCGATCTCGCAATGGCGTGCTTCCCACTCCTCCGGCAACACATGCCGCAGGTCATGCACGAGCTCATCCTTCAGCTCGACCCCGAGCCAAAGGTTGAGTTCATCTCGGCATGTAATAACGCCGCGTGGTCCGTTGGGGAAGTTGCTCTGCGTTACGGCCGCGGTATGTCTTCCGTCAAACGCGGCATCTTTCCTTGCTGACCCGTACTCCCCGTAGATGAAGCCGAATTCGCACAATGGGTAGAACCGCTGATCTCTCGTCTTGTGCCTCTCCTGCTACACCCTAAGGCACCGCGCAGCTTGCATGAGAATGCTGCCGTATCAATAGGACGTATTGGGCTTATGCACCCACGCATGGTCGCGCCGGTATTGCCGGACTTTGCTCAAGCCTGGTGCCAAGCGCTTTACGAGATCCGTGATAACGAGGAAAAAGATTCGGCTTTCCGGGGGCTGTGCACCCTCGTCCAGGTGAATCCAATGGGCATTGCCAAGGTGCGTAAGATGGGCAACAGTTTTAAGAACTACTATTGATGGTGCTATTTGTAGAGCTTGATGTGGTTCTGCAATGCCATCGTTCGATGGAACCAACCATCTGAGGAGCTTAATTCCATGTTCCAGGCGCTGTTGACGGGTTTCAGGACCCACGACCCGCAGGGTTGGGCTGCACAGGTACAAACGTTCCCACCCGCTATCCAAGAGCGCCTAGCACAGCGTTATGGTGTCTAACCCCATTAATATCGTCTCACATCTATACCCTCAAATCAAAAATCACTTGCCGTGCTCTGTACCATTCCTCGACCTGTTTCTATGCCATGTGTTCACCCGACTTTGTCTTGGATTATCATTTTGCTGTAGTACAAGCCCCTGTTTCGTTTTTTTTTTACTAGTAGTTACATACAAGCTCGGTTTTGATTGCATATGTACGTACACACCACCCAAGTTTACGGCCACACTCTGTCAGTAGTTACAAGTAGTTACAATTTCTGTGCTCAGTAGTTAGCAGTTACAGCATTAGTAGTTTTCCCTTTACATCACTTGTCTGCGAAGTAGATACATACATACATACTTACCTACATCAGTTCCTCGTCTCTTGGCATTTGTCCAGTCACTTACCCCATCAGTGAGCGCAGCCATCGGCACACGCGATAGCGAGCGTATTAGTTACGCTGCAAATTTCGCACGCGGCGTACTTTATCCGTAGTATCATTATTCCTATCCATCTGTCCTGTCTCCATCACACCAAATCAGTGTGAAGATCACTGCACACGAAAACTCACCGTGAACGCAGGTCGCGTGTGACAAGTACGACGACCACATAGACTTCAAATGTCCGAAGCCGAGGTGCGATTATTGCTCGTCTCCCGCTCGGCTCTTCCAACCCACACACGGCTGGCTGTCCCGTTTAGAGCCTTTACGCGCGCGCAGCGAAGGCCGAACTCGCAAAAGATCTCGACACCGCCTTTCGCTTGTATGTCCAAGCGGCCACCGCATTCCTCAATACCAGTCGTGAGGCCACACACCCTCGGACACAGGGGCAGGCCCGCAAAGACGCAGAACGCGCCTTGGACCGTGCGGAGCGAATCAAGGCCGTCAAGCAAGATTTGGCACCGGTGTTACGTGATCCATTTGCACCGGGTTCGTCGCTGCGCTGCGCCCCCTGTCGTGTGATTCGTTGCTGATAGCCAACATGACGTATGTGCAAAGAGGAGCAGCAACTCGTGTTGAAGAAAGGGTCGGTGGTCAATCGCGTCGTCGCAGAGCTTTGGACAGCGGGTAGCACTTCCTCGGGGACCGGAACGGCAGAGACGTCATTTAGGTACGTTCTCTCGTTTTCGTGACGCCCCAACCAAGTGGAGGCACAACACCCACCGCTCGCTTTGTTTTTTTAGCGATCCAGACGGGTTGCTCGAGTTATCGCCCGAACAGAAAAAAGCTGGGGTACTTTGGCGCCGACCAAGAGAGGTGTTCGTCACCGATGCCAAGATATTTTCTCCGGATCTCCGCCCGGAGGACATCGTGCAGCGCATCGTGGCCGACTGTTCCCTCTGCGCGTCGATTATCGTTTGTCTGCTCCACAGCCGGACGCATGACTCAGAGGTCTGTCACCCGCTATAGAATTTCACGTAAGTGTCAGGACTCTGATCACGACACCCCGCAGGCGGCCCTGCCCTCCCTCCACCCCCGAGGACCGGACGGAAGGTTGTACGTCTCTCCGACAGGCGGATACGAACTCAAAGTGTTGTTTAACGGTGCTTATCGACGAGTATGCCCCCGTATCAATAGCGGTGATACCCTTCTCTCATCTTTATCACTTTGTTAATTCTTAGGTTGGTTAGTGGATATCTTCCCCATTTGGCCAGGGCTCACGACGATTCACGGTACCCGTAGTAATCGATGATCGTCTTCCCTTTCGCCCAGATGGGTGCCCTATGTGTATGACGAGCAGGGGTAGAAAGGACATATGGCCGTCCCTAGTTGAGAAAGCTGTAGGTAAAGGACGTTCTAGTCTGCCATGTGGCTCACTCTGTTGCACAGTATCTGAAACTTATGGGAGGATACGATTTCCCTGGCTCGTGCGTTAGTCTTGCTCGCCCAACATTCGTGACTGTGACTTAATAGTCGTTTCAGGAACTCGAGCGCGGATATACAGTACGAGCTCGGCCTTGTCGAGTGCAACCATCTGATCTCGTTTGGTTTAGTGCGTTGGCCGGATGGATACCGGACTACTTGGAAGTTAAAAGGTAGTTCCCAATTTTAATTATCATAACGCAAACGTCGTTCATCTTTGTAGTCCTTCGTTCCAACGGGAGCAAACATGGTCACGACTTGTCCGCGGATTTAGTGACGGTGCGTGTGCTGTACGTCCGCTCTGTCGTGACCTAGTTGATGTGCTTTCAGGGAAATGCATCTTGACTGTTGGGACCGATAATCGACCGCCCGCTGATCGGGGACTCGTAAACCTCCTCCCCGCGCACTGCTATGCTGTGATAGGTCCGCTCACTTATGCTATGCGTTGATGGTTTCTGACCGCACGAGCAGATGTCAAGGAGACAGATGACGGGTCACGGTGGCTGACGATTCTAGACTCCTGGCTACCGAGGGATGATGCTAATCTCGGAGTCGATGCCCTCCTTGAAGACTTGTCTCTGGGAAACGAGAGCGACGATCAGAGGCATAGTAGGTGCCATCTACTCGTTGTATACGACTAGGTTGTTTACCTTTATCCAGGGGTTATCAATGTAGCCTGGGATGATGCTTGCGCATTATTCGGAAGTGTGTGCGTTAGTTGGAATCCTGGGATGTTCAAATGCCGACTTCTCTTCCACGGGTGAGTCCCTATTACACATGCACGCGTCCGCGCTCCCGATCTTGTTTGTACTTAGAGTTTGGAGAGCCGCGTATCTATCGGAGGCAGGGAAAGACGACTGTACGTCTTCTAGTGCCGATGGACATATATAATAGCCTTACTCGTTCGTAGCTGTTCATCAGATACTTCGACTTCTGCTTGAGCGCCCTAAGGGTGTCCCAGGAGCATCGGAGGAAGTTTGGATACTCCTGACGCGGCATCGCATCGATACCCGCAGGCCCTCCGAATTTATCTCGCTCCACGCCGAGTATGATGATGGCCACCCTGACGCCCCAAAAAGCTTCGCAGATACTGCCAGGACACAAGGCGTCTACACAAATAACACACATGTCTTGGTAACGAACGATTATGCAAAGGGAAGCAGCGCCAAAACTGACATGGACATGACGTAGGTGCGGGTGACTGTACCCTCTTCCGATGCCTCCGGCACGATCTCTCTGAGCGCCTCTTACGATGGCCCTTTCGACGATGTCGGCTTCACCGTGACCGCATACTCGCGGCTGACGATGCACTGGGACGAGGCACCGTGGAAGCTTCCCTTCGATCTCAGGGTGTCGGGCACTCTGACGGCCAAGGCATCCGGCGGAAATTACACCCTGCCCACGTACATGGTAAACCCGCAGTACCGCCTGCGCGTACCCTCAACGACGCAACAGGGACCGTCGGCGAAAACACGGATCGAGGTCGCGTTGCACGCGCCACGAGACGTGCCTGTCAACGCGACGGCTATCTGGGGCCGTGGCGAGCGTGTCTTCGAGTATGTCCCACCCCCGCTCGTCGTATGGGTTCGCAAGATCCCTTGAATTCTGACGAATTGACAGCCTCGTGCAGAGCGACATCGTCGCAACGTCCGGCGCCTACACGTATGGTTTTGCTCGACTTTTGGCCGATCTCCCACGTACGTCATTGACACCCCGTCCACTTTATCCGCTCTGCGCGATCACTTACTTGCGTGCGAACGGGAATGTCACACACAGAGGGCGACTTCACACTAGCAGTCTCCGCCTTCTCGCCTACGCACAGGGGCGACTTCTCGCTGCTCGTGCGCAGCTCGCGCCGGGTAGAAGTCGAGCCGATCCCACAAGAAGGTGCGGGGATGTTTTCCAAGACCGTGCGTGGGGAATGGTGCGTTCTCTTTCTCTTCCTGTGCTCGCCCGTGCCATCACTTACTTTTATTGTTGGATTTGCACGTAGGACGAATAACGCGGACCTGAGGTACGCGCTCGAGCTGCCCACACCTGCCCAAGTGAAGTAGGTACCCCCCTTACTCTCGCTATGACGCAGCGACTTATAACATAACCGCCTCTGTAAAGGATTCGCTTGCAGCCCAACGCGCCCCTGTTCGTGAAAGTAGCCCTACTTCCGGGAACGGGCGGGGCACCACTTGCGTCGTCTGGAGCATTCACTGACGCGCGCTCGGGAGCCGCGACGGCGCAAGTTTCGCTACGAGCGGGGAACTACTTTGTAGAACCGACAGTGGATGGCGTTTCACGCGGGGACAGTACATTCAGCATGGTGGTGTATAGCTCGAGCGCAGGGATACGTCTCTCGCCATTATGAACTCGCATATAATTGGGTAAAAATCTACGTCCTGCGCATATGATGGATGGCACGCATATTGTGTATGAGTTGTATGTATTACCAACAGAGGCCAATCTAAAAATAACTTTATTTTCGCGGCAGGACCAGCGCTAGGCGAGGTGAAGACATCATGCGGGGGCTTTTGGCATAGTTTCTCATGCTGGTAGCTCGAATTTCTGGCCCTGGAGTACTCTGTGAACCAAGGTGCGTTAGCGTGTAGTCATGTTGGGCGTCAAGGCAGCCATAGGTTGAAGAGATGCATACCTGGTGAAGTACACATAAAAGAAGTCGAGGTAAAGCCCTGTCTGCACGAGTCCCGCCATGATTGAGATTGGATCGACAAGATCCTCGACAAAATAACTGTAAATCGTCCGGGGAAAAGACCAGTAAGTGACAACAAGCCTACATCGGGGAAAGATAACGCACCGGTATATCCAGTTAGGGATGTAAAGCCCACGGTATGCGCCGAGAGCGGCGAGATAGTGCGTCGTGATGGTTTCGGCTTCGCCTGTGCGCTGGAGGATGAAGAGTTGCGGGAGGATAGCAACAGACTCGAGGAAAATGGAGAAAGACCAGAAGACCTCCGTGAGAGAGTAAGAATAGTTGAAGAGGAGTGCAAGGATGAGTGCGGGCCCAATGAGGTACTCGACGCGGAAGGTGTCGATAGACGGGTCGTTTGTTGGCCTGCGCCGTGTGCGACGGGTCCGGTAAAGAAGGGCGCGGAAGGCGGTAATGAGCTAGATGGCGACGTACCGAAAACGAACTTTCATTAGAAAGAGGATGTATACGCTGCTGCCGATGAAGAATATTTTCATGACGATGTTGTAGAGGGAGAGCTGTGAGGGGAAGAACAGGTCGAGGTATCGCGTGATGAAGACGGTGGCATAGAGAGCTTGGGTCTTGAAGGAGATGCCTGTGGAAGCAACATTGAATGTGTGCGCGTCTAGACACCAAGCGGAAGGACAGACCTCTGCAAGAGCGGGACGTTTGAATTTTGCGCAGGAGTATGATGATTGATGCGAGGTGAGAGAGATCGCCTGTAAGGAATGATGAGCGGTTCGGAGAGATTGGCCTAAGAGAATACTGACCCAAGAGCCTGAATAAGTTCATCGTTGTCGAGTAGGCGCGAGTGCGCGTGAGTGCGTGTGTCGTGTCGCTTTTCGACCGTGTTGATGCTTGTTTGGTTCTAATTGTGCTTTAGATGTAAGTTAGTACTACATTGCTACCCAAGGTACGTACCTCTTGCTTATCCCTCACAGTGTACACTGTATCTTCCCAATAAAAAGAGTCTTTCAAAGGGTCTTGGGACTGGTGGAACATGTTCGTGCTGTTTACAACTCTAGTAAGTGAATTTCTATACTTACATCCCACCTACCCTGCTTGCCTCCTTGTTCCCTACTTTAGCTCTCCTGTCGCATCCTCGCAGACATCAAAAGGAGTTCATTGCGTGATTACTGTATGCCAGCAGCAGGAGTCAGGTGCATTGCGATTGGTAAGTTCCGACCATGATGAAGAAGACTACAAGTCCTTCCCCCCCTCTGCATTATTGTGCTTCTCGGGCTGTCGATGTACTTACGATTCATGCTCACACACTCTTATTCAGTAGGCTGCCAATTTTCGAGCTCGCTTTGTACCTGTGTAGTATAAACAACGAAATAAATGTTGTGTGGGTTAATTGACCTTATAACTCGATATATATACCCAAAAGATTCGATAGTGTCGTATTCTAAGTGTTTCTGCCTGATTACGAAAAATCGCGGTTACTGTATACGGTAAATATTTCGCCCCTACAGTAAGTTAACGAAATAGGTTTTTCCTGATAACGCACATGACCTCCATCAACGCCTCGGCGTTAGGGCTAATTCTTCTACTAGCGGCCATCACGATGGAGATCGCAGGTGCGCGGCACATGTCCTTATGCAATCCGGTCGAGCTGGACGACGAGGAGTCAAACACTAGATGAAGGTGCAGACGCTCATCCTCTTCGCAAGACCGCCGTGCGGTGGTATCGAACCAGCCGAGGACGACTTCTGCAAGTTCGTCTTTGCGATAGAAGCCAACAGCTCCGTTGCGCCTCATTCCGATCATCGGCGGCTGGCCGGTTATAAAGAAGCACAAGCTGGTCGCTATCGTGCTCCCGGCAACCCGTGGACGACTCTGCGCGGAAACTGGACGAAAATGCATTCACCCGGTCTCAATAGTCGACGATAACCTCCACCGCGCTGATGTTCTCACCGCCCCTATCTCGTTCATCGCCTCTTGCTTCGCGTGGGGACATTCTCTGGTGTGAATCTGGGGCAAGGAACTCCGCTACGACTTCAGCCGGGATGTCCATGACGATCTATCGAAACAGCGTCGCGTCGTCCCCTGTCATACGCAAGAGTTAATCGTCCCGGTTCATGAACCCCCCCCCCCCCCCCTGCTCGCGCTGTAACTTTATAAAATCCAGGACTTGCCCACATTACTCATTCCCCGTTGTGTATCGATTTCTGCAATGACTCCCATACGTCCCGGTTGCGTCTATCTATCATGTCGCGCGTCCTTTGAATAGCCCCGGGCCGTGCCAAGATAACTGCAATTTGTCGTCTTTGATACCCTGTGGCGCTAATGTGTACTGATAGTGGCAGGGATCTATGAGACGAAACGTCCAAGGACCTGCGCCCTCGCAAACCCTGCCGAATCCAGGGGGTTAGGTCTTCTGCGTGGGAAGGCTCTTAGACCTTGAACGATACCATGCGGAGGTTGTCTTCGACGACATCAATTACTCGGAAAGTGTCGCCCTACTTGCTAAAAGCGATCCATGAATATCCTGTAAAGCCCACGTAAGAAGGACACATGTACCTTCAACTTCCACGTCGCCAAACAGATCATGGATAAGAAGACGAAAAAAGAACACGTGAAAGGGGTCATGACAACCGCCGAGGGGCTAATTCTGTATCGTACAATACGCCCGGCTACTGGCTGAGCCTGAGGCCTTGAAGCCTAAAGCTTGGGGAAACTAAAACCAAGACGGCTAAATCGACGCACACCATTCTCGAATCGTCGTCCTCATCTTCTATTTAAACCAAAATGTAACAAACGCCCGTCATGTCTCCCCTTGATTCTCCCTCGAGCCTTGAATCCCCCTCTGGAGTGGCTCCTGCACCCCCACCATGGTCACTCAGAGCCAAGCTCTATGTCTTTATCACATCGCTCAAGCCAGTTAACAGTGAAGATCCTATTCTCCAGGGTCTGCCTCCCGGTTCCTACAATCCCTCGGAAACTTTACATCCCTCGGCCCTTGCTCTTGTGAATGGCTCTCCCCAATGGAATGGTGGTCCCGCTGCCGTTGTCCTCGCCCGTTACGAGGATTCGCCCGTTGGCCCATACGACGAGCTCGCCATGACTTTCAACGGTACTGCTAATCCCTACCAGAAGGGCACCAGTTGGCGCATCTCCAACATATATGTCAGTTCTCTACAAAGTGTCTGGAATGGCCGCAAGAACTGGAGTAAGTTGTGCGCACTCTCCTCGTTCCAATTACCCCTCTGATTAATGGCGACCGTAAAGACCTTCCAAAGCGTCTTGCACGCTTCAAATTTATTCCATCAGGACCTAACACCTCCGATTTCGAAGTGTTCTTACCGGACGCTGATAAACCCTTTTTCACGGCCTCCCTGACCGACTCCCGTCTCCCCGCGATCCCCATATCCCCCCGCATTGTAACACCCTTCTTGGGTCTTGTGCAACCCCCACTGCTTTCCGGACTACCCGAGGACGTCCAGACCGCCACCAGTGACGAATGGTTGTCCATCGATCCAGTTTATGATGGCCGGTGGAAACTTGCGTACATCCGCCCGAGCGAAGGTGGTCATGCAAGTTATGGTGACGGATTGCAGTTCCCAGAAATCAAGTCTTTTTGGATTGGAGTAAAATTCACGGGGACGATTCATTTTCCCGACGGTGCACAACTTAGAACGAAGGTCAAATAGGCCTTCTCATATCACCTTCGGTGCACAAACCAAACCTTAATCGATCACTGGCCTCTCCCATCAAGTGATTGTTTTGCTTGGGCTGCCGTGGCCGTGATCATCGAAAAGCACCAGTTTTGCATCCCTCCTATTCCATCACATATTTAGCAGACCATCGTATGCTACTATCTGAAGATTAATTGATAAACAACTAGTCTGAACGGCAGCCTAACGTAAGAGTGAGAAATCACGTACAACACCATGATGTATAACTTAGAAGTTGTGGCCTTGAAACACCCGCCATTCGATGTTAACGCGTTGACGTGCCGTCGTCTTATTGCTAGCCGTTCTCCGGGCCAGGAGCGCTAACCTCCCCTCTCGAAATGCATGAACTTCAGCTCACGGTCATGCGGCGCCGTTTCGTCCTTGCTTTCTGATGCCACGCGTTCCCCAACCTGCTCCACAAAAACGAGTTCAACCAGCTCGTCCTTCGTTTACCCTCAATGTCCTCCTATCCTATCAGTTACACGCTTCTGATCGCGATCGCAGCACCCCATCGGCAATCACCAAGAAGGTGGTGCGTGGTGCACCCTTGCAGACAACGCAAGTGTTTCCGATGAACAACTCGAAAGCTGCCAAGTGGCAGACCCAATAAAGAGGGACTAAGTTAGTGACTGGGCGCAGCGCATGACATTGACGGCTCTCACTAACACGGTCGGGGCCACGATTACACCGAGCAACGTTTCTGATGTGTGCGCGGTGCGCCGCTTCTTTCCTTTTCGTCTCAGCCACGTTGTTATTCGCCCTAGCAGCTGCGTGCGCGATTGTTCTGACGTCATCTGCCATCCGTCTGTCCCACGACAGGTTTTCCCGCTTCTTCTCCGTCGAGGTTTCCCGCCCCACATACCGAATGAACATTATAACGACGTCCGCCCGGGTGCGTGCGGCGACGGCGATTACGGACGTGGTTTTTGTGACTGCAGACTCTCTTTACTGTCCGTCTTTGTGGTCGCGCCGCCCTACATCGTTCTTCCTACTGACCACATGTTAAAAAAGTTGGGACTGTCGTAGCGTCCGCTTTCCCGTTTGAGGCTATCCAGGGCTCCGGAGGTGTGCGATAAAAAAAGGAAAGTGAGTGTGGGAAAAGACAGGTGAGGCGTGATTATTAGTCCATCTCCTCAGTCCATCTCTTACACGGTGCTCGACAAGGGAAGGAGTCTACCTTGAAGTTAGCTTGAATATTGATATCGTCGTCCTTTTCTCCTATTTAAAATCCATGTAACAAACCGTCGTCATGTCCTCCCTTGACTCTCCCTCGAGCCTTGTACCCCCTCCTGGAGTGACTCCTGCACCCCCACCATGGTCACTCAGAGCCAAGCTCTATGTCTTTATCGCCTCGCTCAAGCCAGTTAATAGAGAAGA
Organism: Lactarius psammicola; assembly: GCA_025769895.1. Taxonomy (NCBI): domain Eukaryota; kingdom Fungi; phylum Basidiomycota; class Agaricomycetes; order Russulales; family Russulaceae; genus Lactarius; species Lactarius psammicola. Next base: position 94,854 of record WTXK01000005.1, on the reverse strand, counting down.
TCCCGTTCTCCGGGGTCTACCTCCCGGTTCCTACAGTCCCTCGGAGACTCTGCATCCCTCAGCCCTTGCTCTTGTGAATGGCTCTCCCCAATGGAATGGTGGCTCTGCTGTCGTCGTCCTCACGCGTTACGAGGATTCGCCCGTTGGCCCATACGATGAGCTTTCCATGAGCCTCAAAGGCTTTACCAATCCCTACCAGAAGGGCACCAGTTTGCGCGTCACCAACACCTATGTCAGCTCTCGACAGAGTGTCTGGAATGGTCGCAAGAACTGGAGTAAGTCGTGTGCGCTCTCCTCGTTCCAATCACCTCTCTGATCAATGGCGACCGTAAAGACCTTCCAAAGCGTCTTGCACGCTTCAAATTTGTTCCGTCGGGACCTATGACCTCCAAATTCGAAGTGTTCTTACCGGACGCTGAGAGACCCTTTTTCACAGCCTCACTGACCGACTCCCGTCTCCCTGCGATCCCCATATCCCCCCGCATTGTAACACCCTTCATGGGTCTTGTGCAGCCTCCGCTACTTTCAGGACTACCCGAGGACGTCCAGATCGCCACTGATGACGAATGGTTGTCCATCGATCCACTTTATAATGGCCGGTGGCAACTTGCGTACCTCCGCCCGAGCGAAGGTGGTCATGCAAGTTATGGTGACGGGTTACACTTCCCGGAAATCAAGTCTTTTTGGATTGGAGCCAGATTTACGGGGACGATTCTTGTCCCCGAGGGTGCGCAACTTAGAACGAAGGTCAAATAGGTTGTCTCGTATCACTTTCGGTGCACAAATCAAATTCGATCACTGGTCTCTCTCCCACCAAGTGATCGTTTCGCTTGGGCTGCATTCGTCGTAATCGTCGATCAGCCCTGAAAGCGCCAATTTTGCGTACAGTACTTACAATTCATCGCATATTTACAGTGGCAGACCATCGTATACTGTACAGTACTATCTAAGGATTCATTGATGAGAAACCGGTCTGAAAGGCAGCCTACCGTAAACCGAGAATGAGAAATTACGTATTACGATTTGAAAGTTGTGGCCTTACAGCTTGGAGCTTGAAGCTTGAAAGCTTGAACACCTGCCATTCGCTGCCATTTTATCGCTAGCTGTTTTCCGGGCCGGGAGGCGCTAACCTCTCCTCGAAATGCATGAACAATTGATTTCCTCAACGTCTTCTTCAGAGGATGAGGGTGGTGTGCATCAGCTCACGATTAATGAGCACTATGCGAAAGCTTTCCAATATCGCAAAGAGCGCGAAGAGCTTGCGAAGCGTGCGCGCCACCACCCCTTTTATTCGAACGCATCCAGTCTCTCTGACTTTTTTTCTGTGCGCAGTCAAGGAGAAATACGGTTCTGATGCTGATGCGGACGATCTAAGCTCGGACGGGTCTGACTCGGAGTCCGACGAGAGCGAGGACGAGGATGGCGAAGAGCTTACTCCCGCACTCGACGCTGCCATCCTACGCACGCTCGCCCGTATCAAGGCGCGAGACCCTGGCATCTACGACGCCAGCCGCAACGTGTTCGAAGGTGCGCCTTCTCACGGCCCACGGCCGCTTTCCTCTTCGCAGTTACTTACGGCGGCGGACAGAGGAGCACAGCAAGTCTGGCACTCTACCCTCGCCGGCGCGCAGAAAGAAGAAGACAAAGGAAGACAAGCCGCTGACGCTCCCAGAACAGCGCCTTGCCGCGGCGCTCGATGATGTGTCGTCATCGTTGTCGCGTTCTGCCTCCCCGTCGGCCTCTTCGCCGCTACCACCAACACACGCTGAGGAACAGGCCGCGCTGCGTGCCGAAACCATCGCAGCCTTTCATACAAGCACCGCCGCAGACGAGGTTGCGAAGCAGGAGGAGCGGGAGGAGGGCGGTCTGTTTACTTTGCGCGAGAAAACGAGGGACGAGATGGAGCGGGAGGAGGCAGAGTACCGCGCCTATCTCGAACGCGAGGTCGGTCCGCTCGAAGAGATCTTAGACCTCGGAGAGGAGGGAAAGACGGAGGGCGAGGTACGTCGACAGGAAGACGATGACACGCACACACACCCCGCCGAGGCAGAAACCGGGAAGAAAAAGAAAAAGAAAAAGGGAAGAAAGAGAGGAGAAGAGAGGAAGGAAACGGACCAGGAGTTTTTGATAAAGTGCGTGCGCTGCTTTTCCGTCATACACTAACAACGGAATGATTTTTAAATTTTTTTAAATTTCGTAGTTACATATTGAATCGCGGATGGGTGGACCGCGCTGCTCGACGCCTCCCAACATATAAAGAGATCACTGCACAAGCCTCGTCTTCCAAAGACCCCGGTCCCTCAGCGGCACATACTGGTGCTGACGTCGATGCTGATGCTAATAACGACCTCCTTGAGGACGATGACGAGTTCGACGAAGTTGCCGAGCATTTCGAAAGTTCGTACAATTTCCGCTTCGAAGAACCCGACGCGGGACACATCCAGTCCTTCCCGCGTGCCGTTGAGACTGTGCGCCGGGCAACAGAGCACGCGGAACGCCGCCGCGCGGCGCGTGAGCGGCGGCAGGAGCGTAAGGATGCGGAGAAGGCACAGCGGCGCGAAGAAGTGAAGCGTCTAAAGGGGCTCAAGACGCGAGAGCTGGAGACAAAGTTGGAGCGCATTGGTAAAGAAGGAGGATGGGAGCGCAGTCAGGGTTTGTCCCTGTCCTCTTTCTCCGCATATACCGTCGTTTTGCTGAGTGCAGTGGGACCTGCGTAGCCCTGCAAGCGCTGGACCTAGACGGAGACTGGGACGCGGCGACACACGATCTGCAGATGGCGGCTATACTTGTCGAGACGGACGGTGCAGGCGCCAACGGCGATGACGAAAAGCCGACGTGGGACGACGATATTGACGTCGATCACATCATTCCGCGGGGCGAAGACGAAGGTCAGCACGCGTCAGCCAGCCTCGACGTGAAGGAGCGTAAGAAGGCAAAGAAGAAAGAGAAGAAGAAAGCGAGAGATGAGGATGAGGATGGGGTCGATGTGGATGAGATGGACGCGGATGCACCAAAAGATAGTGGGGATAAGTGGGATGAGGTGGAGTGGGATGGCACAGAAGAGATGCGCAAGCGCGTGCTTGATCAGTACATGGAGGAGTTATACGGGCTCGAGTTCAACGATATGGTGCGCCTTCTTTCAATCGCCCTTACATGTACCCCTTGCTCGTCCTCACGGCGTAACTCGCTCAGGTCGCTGGGATGCCAACGCGCTTCCGCTACAACACGGCAGCGAAGAGCTCATACGGGCTGACTCCCACGGAGATCCTCCTCGCGGACGACAAGGACCTGAATGAGTACGTCGGTTTGAAAAAGCTCGCCCCATATCGCAAGCAGCGCGACACTTGGGACGCAAAACGCGGCGAGCGGCTGCGCGAGTTTAAGAAGAAACTTTCAGGGCACGCGAGTGGCGTGGGCGTAGATGTCAACGAAGGCGAGCACCTGAACAAAGTAAAGAAGAGGAAGGGAAAGAAGGAACGCATGCGCGAAAAGGCCGCACATGCACCAGTGGTGGCCGATGTGATGACAGATGAAGGAGCGACAGACGAACCTGTGAAGAAGAAGCGGAGGAGACAGAAAAGGTCAGGCCAGCCTGTTGAACAGCTGGTGGAATGACAGAAGAAGAGAGGTGTGCATTGCAGTCGATATTTTACTCTGCAGGTATGAATGGTCTAACGTATTTGTCAACGTAGGACTGAGAAAAGCCCTTCTGAAGGGCGTCCTTCATCCCCAGGTTTATACGGTGGATATACTCCGTCTTTGGGAGATCGCGGCTGGTACGGGCAACATCTATGTATACCAGCGCATCGATGGTTCTCTTCTCCGTTTTTCCATCATCGGAACAGGTGATCAACTCGAGCGGAATGATCCTCTTCTCGTAGGCGTAGGGAACACCTTCGTAGTTGTCCAATGACTGCTCGTCCTTGGAGTTGATCTCGTAGATGAAACCATACACGTAGTCTCCGGAAGAAGGAACGACGTTGGCATAGCCACGCTGGTTTATGATCCAACACCTGTAGATGTCGTTGACTGAGTGGGGAAGAGCCCGAGAACGACGATCTGGTGATGCTCACCATTCGTGAAGTACACCGATCCCAATGTACCTGCTATCAGGGCAGCGGCGGTTCATCTGGTCCATCCATAGGTTACTTCCGTAACCAAAGTAGAGGGTCGGTTCGATTCCGCGGGTCTGGGTATCGTCGGGCATGTCGTATGATACTTGGCGAGCACCGTGGTGGCCGGCCCGTGTGTCACGAATGTCTATTGTTCAGCGCCGCTGCCTCATTGTCTCAACAAGAACTCAGACGACAATGGTCGCTCAGGCCATTGTTCTGAGTTCTTGGGCTCTATACTGAAAATCTATTCGCATCATTTTCATCGTTTTCTTTCTGCACTCATATCCTCGACTGACAACGACGACACTCACTCTCCTTCTTGTACATACATACCCACCAAGTCTCGATGAGTAGAACTCATCAGCGCTCACTCACACCCTTATCTCAGAACTCAGTCGCTTCGTCGTCCCGGTTCAGGGAGCATCTATCCATTGCAATGCCTCCACCGGGCCCAGCCATTGAGCGCTCTCACTTCTCTCCAGATTCTTCTACGGGACCGTCAGAGCGTGATTCCACTCTCGGCGGATCGACGATGTACGGATCATCCCGCGCACGACCTCTTGATCCCGAGAAGGGCCTCACGGGCCACTCGAGCATGCCCAGCACTTCATCGAGTATCAGAGATCGCTTCACGCGCCTCTTTCTCGATTTCCGAGCGAGTCTGAAAGACGGCAACCGTTCCGCTGCAGATGTGGCACCGCCGCCACCCGACGTCGCGCACATGCCAGAGTGGCGGCCGCTTAACGTACGCAAGCAGCAGGCCCCCCAGTGCGTTTGCCACAGCCAGCCGCCGCCACCGACGCGCATGCAACGGCTGCGCAATCTGGTCCTGCTCGCCGCACTCGCCGTCTTCTTGCTCTACCTCTTCATCAACGTGATCGTTCTCAACGTCCGCTCGTTTTCGTCATCCCAAGTGCCGGCCTCCGCTGCTGCTGCTGCTGCTGCTCCACCCGCCAGCGCGCCTGCGATCACGGACGCGCTCCCGGCCGACACGCGGCAATGCATATCGCAGTACACGCTCAACGCACCGAGCAACCCCACCGGGTACCCCTGCGGCACTTGTCTTCCCCTCCTCGCGGCGCTGCCGCCGAGCGCCACCGCGGTGTACCCCACTGCACTGGCTGCGACGCAATTCTGCGGATTGCGGTCGCTGTGGGAGGACGCTGGTCAACAGGGGCGGGCTGGTCTTGAGGCAGGAGGCTGGGTAAAGGATGTTAGGTTCTGTACTTGGGCCGGCGTGCGTTGCGACGGTGCTGGCCGTGTCTCGTCCTTGTAAGTCTCCGTATGCCTTGTTACTCTTATCTTCTGCCGATCACGGGTGCCCGCGACTGACTCATCTGGTACTCGTAGACAGCTGACCTTCCCCGCCGTCCCTGCGTCCCTTCCGAACGAGTTCACGAATCTCACCGCGCTCGAGAACCTCGAAATCATCGGTGACGGTAATTCTCCCGGTATGTTTCACGGGGATGCGCCTCGTCCTTGTAGGCGGTGTGCTAACATGACCCATAGCTGGCGCGTTCCCGGAACTTTTTGGCGCTTTGACCGGGCTGACCGCTCTACATCTCGAAAATACAGCGCTGGGCCCGCTTCCGGATACCCTACAGAACATCGCCTCACTGACCCTCGTTCGCAATGGCCAGGTTGGTTCGTCGTTACCCTCAAGCATCTCGGGTGGCCGTCTCCGTTCTCTGTACGTCGCTGGGCAACACCATCGCCGTTGCATGACTAACCACTCTGACTTTTAGCGTCGTCAATAATGAACCACTGACGCTGAGTGCAGCGCAGAGCGCGGCACTGTGTGGCGGACAGTTACAGAGCTGTGATCTTCGCGGATCGGGCGTTCAGGCGTGCGGTGCATGCCTGGTTGGCTGAATGCCCTTCCCTCTCCGGGACCTGTGTGGGTTTCTTACGCCCCGTTATGACATTGTATCGGTATCCTGCATTAATCTCTCCTCTGTACCAAATACTCTGACAATTTACCCTATAATCGGACTTTGCTCAACCATTGGATATGAACGATACTGTAGAACTTACCTTGCACATAGTTCTGTAGCTTTTAGTAACGTATAACGATAGCAATGACATAGAACAATCCCTGCTGTAAAGTTCGTGTCTGCGACGCGACGCGCTTGGCGGATTCGCCCGTTTTCAAGTCGTTGATTCGGACTTGCGATACGCTCGTGGTTGTCCCTCCTTTATGCCCAACACAACCGAGGCGGAGGCGCTTGCCTACATCCGACGCGAGTCGCTCGATATTTACAATCGCATCCAATCCATTGGGGCTGACATCGCATTCGTCAACCAAGTGTGCGCGGCCTACTCTGCGCTTCCGCTCATACGTAAGGTCGTTCGACTTTATCTACCCCTTCTACACTGGCAACTCCCGTGAATAGCGAACCTCCGCTGTGGAGCGTGGTACACAGATCCTTCCATTGTATCTTCGTGCATCTTTTACTGCGCGCATGCGCTCCAGGCGACCCTAATGACGTTGTTTTGCACGCTCACAGGCCCATCCTGGCACCCACGCATACTTCAAGAGTACCGACGGGCATCACAGCAACTGGTCGTTCAACCTCCGTCGCCCAAACCTGCACTTGTTGCCCATTGCCGCGGCCCACGGCGGGTACGTCTTTTCGTGCAACTGCCTATCGCGGGTCGCGACCCTACATCTGAGCTCCACAGTATCATTCTCATCGACTCGACGCGCACAGGCAAACGTCTCCCAGACGCGCTCTCCAAAACCGTACCGATATGGTGCGCCGTCGTCAACCGCGCCATGCGCTTGCGGCGCGGCGGGCTCGATGCCGCTTCCCGTCGTGGCCCGGCCGTTTTTTCGGACACCGCGAGTGACTCGAAGGAGGCGCGAACACCGTGGCTCGAGGACGGGGACGGGGATCTGCGCACCCCGCCCGGTACCGTCGGTGCGCACGAGCACGCGCAGATAGTCGCGCGGCTCGATGGGTGGGCCGCAGGCCTCGCGGTGCGTTGTCGTGCCTCCTACCACCAGGTTGACTTAGTGATTTCCAGGACTCATCGTACGCGCTCCCGACGCTGGACCGGCCGCTGCGCCCTCTGTGGGTCACGCCCGTGTCCGGTCGTTTCCCGCACGTCGCACCCGACGCGACGTTCTTACCGGTCATATGCGTCAGCGCATCGCGCGCCATCGGTGCTGCTGTCGACGAACGCGGCTCAGGGGACGTGGGACTTGCGGGGCTCGGGCGTCGTGCGGGTGGGTTCTCGTACGTGCAAGGTTCGGGCGACGACCACGAACTATGGGCTCAGGTGCGCCCGCCCCCTCTATTATTATTTTATCTCTGACAGACAGATTTTTTGATCATGTGGTGTTAATATATAATATAACACGAATCGCAAATTGGGGGTTCGGGATGCGCCAGGGCCTGACGCCGGAGATATTCTGGCAAAACCGCACGGAACTGCTTGCGTGTCCTCGTGCGCAGCTCGAGACGCTCGTCGCTCGGTTGGTAGCGGCAACGACACGAGCCGCGGTGCCTAGTCAGGATGGTGCCGCCGCCGCCGGACCTCGGGCGTCATGGAGATCAAACCTAGCACCTGTGATGAAGGTCGGCGGTCGCGTGTTGCTCTGCTCCCTCGCGGACCTGCCACAAGATCTCCCAGCCGTCGTACCTAAGCCATCAGGTACCACGGAGGGAACCGCATTCGTTATCATAGACGATTCAGAGTCGGACGCCCCACTGGACGACACCAATGTACGCCGCCCCGCACCGACACGCTCTGACGGCGTCGACGCCCCGTCCGACACAGCACTAGAAGAAAGTGAAGATTCATCGTCTCTCCAAGTACTCCGCGTACGTCTCCCACCAGGAAAGCGTGGACAGTACGTCTTTTTGCACGAGGTCCTGCCCTGTGCCACCTCGTTCGCGAGTACACACCTTTCTCTCGGGCGAGCGATTTGCGTCGCGGGCGGCGATGTGGGCGTTGGCGTAGCGCTTGTACTGCTGCAGCTGTTCTTTGATGACGCCGGCAAGCCACGCAGTGCACAGGGCGACGCCGCGGTCAGCAAAAACTCGGTGCGCACCCGCCTGGAGTGGATCATCGCGAGTCGACCACAAACGAATCCCTCACGCACCATTTTGAAGCGGGTCAACGACTTTCTGCTTTCCCCGCGCTTACGTCGTGGAAAGGCCGAAGCTAGAGCTACAATACAGTCGTAACTCGTGCGGAGACGAGCCCAATTGTGCATTGGTCCACGACATGTGGGTGGGGGGGAGAGTGTATTGGATCCTAGGTCGCAGCTGTACGTACAGTACGTATCTCCACAGGTACTATTCTGCAGAACTCCGACTTTTGACGTGTACTTGGCAATCAGTTGGCAAACATTTGGGGTATGTGGCGAGCGCGCCTAATGCCAGTGAGTCGGGTGTGGACATAGATGTACTACTGTAATCAACGTTCTCGTCTTTGTAAAAGTGCGGTAACTAAGATATGGGCGCCTGTGTCTTATCATTTGTCAAAGCACTATGATTTTCCAATGCTTGGATTCAATATAGTAACAACGGTGCTCTGGCTATTAATTACGGTGGACACTAGGCTAGTAGCGGAGCACAAACCAAAAACACTAAAGTCTACTGGTGAGCATTGCACTTGCACGAAATTTGAGATGGTTGTAAATTGGGGAAGAGGTTCCATGGAGCGCTCACCAGGAGTGCTATTCCAAAAAGAAGGTGGCCTGTGGATCCCAATTTTTTTTTAGCCGGTTGGCACAGTTCTGACAGTTACAGTAGTAAACCTTGGCGACCTTGGATGACCCCATTGTGTCGAGCGGGTGAGAAGCCCATCAATCATGCAGCTTCAAACTTCAAGCTTCAAGGTTTGAGAATTGAGACATGGCAACCACCCATTGACACCGCATTGATCCGACGCTGTTCGCCCAAGGCAATGTGGCGGAGGATGGCCGTAACCTATCTCTGATGTGGACATGCATGCCCATATGTGCTTGTCCACCCCATTCATTGGTCGTACGCCAGTGGTGATCTGGGGGGCCAAAGTTACACACACGCGGGTACAAACCCGCTGACCCCGCACCTATCATAGCCTGGTCTCTCGAGCCAGCTATTCTGGGCAAAGACAAAATGGCGGACTCAATTTTGACCGCCCCATAATGAAACGCGACCCAGAGTCGAGACCCCAAGCCAAGAGATAGCAGCATAAATAGTTGACCGTTTCTAACACGATGGCATTTATCCCAATGGACCAATAAATCACCCGAACTCAGCAGAACCCAGGGTGTGATCGGCAGGGCGGGCTGTGTTTACCGCCGAGACTGCGGCGGCGAAGCGATCGCAACTGCGACAGATGAAAGGCGAAAGATAGACGCCGGCCTACAGCAGAGAACCCGAGCCTCCGGATAGATAAATCCCCGCATTGCAAATCAAATAGCCATAATGAGGAGCGGCGCCGCCCGCGGCGGGTTTTCAGTAGCGAAGCGGAACGCTGTGCACTGGCAAGAGGCCTCTGTTCAGGCCCAAGATTACGACGGGCAGATAGAGATGCCATGATGTTCGATCGACAACGAAGGGGCCTACATCAGTTGCGAAGCCCATGAGAGTTGATGGGAAACAAACGACTGCGGATGAGCCTGGCGAAGTGCACTCACTCAGGCCAGTACTAGCACTGTAACTCACTACCATTGCCCCCGAGCGCTTGATGAACGTTGAACTTTAAGACAGTGAAGATACTTCGCCAATCACGCCAATCGCCGAGGTCCACGTACTTGCAGTGACCTCATAGGCACTTCAGTTCGATTTCTGAATTATTAAGGGACCTATCTCTTCTCGTCGTTAGTCCATGCTTTTCAGCATTAATGCGGCGCTACTGCTGATATGTATCTACTGACAACTCCTCAACATCGCAAACCTTGACTAGTCTTTTTTTTTTGTTAGTCTCTCTTCCTCAGTGTTGGATTGAGAGGCCCAGAGCTTAAACGAAATCGAAATGATTCTGTGAATATGAATATGCGAAGGACACAACGCATTACAGTCGACAGCAACACAGCATAAAACCCAGATTAGGGAGCAAGCACGGCCAAAGGACGTAAGGTAGGTGAGTGTAAAGAGAATTGCTACTATCCCACTAGACTAGTCCTTGATCCCATTTGACCTCCGGCTTGCGGTAAGGTTCATCACTCGGTTCAGCATTCCATGGCCCTACACCTACAACGACCGAGCGATCGACACGCACTTGAACCAGTTCGGTGCCTTCCTGTTGGTCGATATGTTGATCTCCACTCGATGGCCTGTCTGTATCTTGGTCGGACCTAGGGCTTTCCACGACTCGGGGGATGACATACCTTTGGCGCTCAAGCTGCGGGTCGAGCGATGGACATATGGATATGATGGTGGTGTTTCAGTATGCAATCGCTGCTCGCTAACATCTGATATTCGTGGTCCGTCAGGTGTTTTGTTCTCATCAGATGGAAGGGAAGCAGACTTTGAAGATTAATAAGAATTCTTTGGCTCATAATGAACGTGAAGAGACCACCGATCGGCCCACTGGAAACAGTAAGTAAGATAAAAGTTACAAAAAACATGACGCACCCAGATACCTAAGCTCCGCATACAACCAGCTGGTGAGTACGAATTAGGAGCGAATATAACTGATCTGACCTGAAGCAGGACATTGGTAGTTCTGGTTAGTATAGCATTTATAGTGTTGACCGCTGTGGAGATGTGGACTTCGTGAGTCACCGGTGGGGGGGGCGAGTGGGGGTCGTAGAATGACTTACCCGTCAGGGCAACAAAGTACGCAAGTCCATCATAGATCATCCTATAGTATACTCATCGGTTTTGAGGGCACAATCGCAAGTTGATGGTGACTTACATATTCACAAGACGGGACGTACTAGGGGGGATTCAATTGGTGACAATTATTTCAGAGTATGATTGCCACATACAATGGTGAACTTGAGTGGTACTTGAATAGATACCCCATTGAGATGATTAGGGTGAGAAAATCGTACAACATTCCGGAGAGGTAGAATAACCAAGGAGAGAAAAACTGAGTGGGATGCAAATGTGCCACTCCACAGCTAGACAGGTGGTTATAGAACCACACACAGTACTAGGAGCTGAAAGAAGGGCTCACGTTCCCTGATGGTCAAAATTGGCGTCAGTGGCACGGCCTGTAGCAACTCAGGAGATAGAAAGTCACACACATTGTATATAGCTGAGTTTCCACAAAGTAAGCGGCGTTAAAGATTAGAGACTGGGATGACGTACGAACACGGCGATGTATTTGCGCGAACCATTGCACCTAGGCACATGCATGAAGCGTGCGTGAGCCACACAGGATGATTGTAGTACTCACTGCGATCGTAAAAACATAACCAGACACCAGCACAATACCCACGTTCCGGTTCCTGCGGGAAATGGTGTACGCTCTAGAGAGGGCACGAGATATCAGGCATGGTCGACCAATCCGGACACCATTCAGGTTGTAACCTACCGCAGACCAACTATCGCTTGTGACTCCATGCTTAGAAACACTACGTTTTCATTCAGTGCGTCGTAGTAGAGCCATGAAATAAAACGAACTTCTGAATATACTTGGAAGTAGAAAGACTCTGCGGCAAGACTCGCGAGTGAAGTTGTGCGAGTAGAATTCCCAACCGCCCAAAATCGTCGTGATAATGGCGGTATATCTATGACTTGCCTCAGACCAGAATTGTCTCATAAACAAAGGGAAGCTGACCGGACGAGAACAAACAGGACCAGGCTAGTGCTATACAAATGATTAGTTGCGTGCATTGGACGTCAAAGTAGCGTGATTGGCACTTCAATCGAAAGTTGTTGCGGTAGAATGCCCTGTAAAAGCGATACTCCGCAGGTAGCGTCAAGAAGTACCTAAGCGAGAACATTCTTAGGTGGAAGTGAGTATCGGAGGAAATGTAAAGCGTACTCATAGGCTGTGATAGTCGTCGCAGAAATCCGTACGTTATTGGCAACCAGTGCGGTATTCGACGAGACGACTGTCGCGAGAACCGACATACTGTCGCACCGCGAGCTACGTTGAAGAAGAGGGAGGGCAGGCAAGGGGGCGGAGAAATAGCATGTGCAAAACCCTCGCATTTATTGAGGCAGATCAAAAAACCACTAGTCCATTTTTACCAAAACAGGGTTTTCGTCGAGCCCTAGGGATGTCGATTGATTAGAAGCGGGGTTCGGGAGCCTTGCGCGAATTTCGATCCGGGAAGAGATGGGCCTCAGCTTGCCGAACCGAACGATCTGGGTTATCTGCCATTCGATAGTGGCCCTGAGTCATGGCCACTTCGGACTTCCTCCGGTAGCGACCGCGTGGAAAGAGGCGGATCTATTCTGAGGTTATACAATTCATCGCTTTGGGGTCTGTAACCACTGCTGTGGACCAGCGCTAGGTCCTTACCGTTGTAGAAACGTCCAGTTAGCCACGCTTATAGTTTATTGCGGAAAATTAATTACAGTAAATGCCCTCAAGGGCTTGAACAATACACCGTATAACGTACTGGACAGTATTCACTCGCATCATCGTCAGGGAGATGAAAATGGCGACGAGACAACTGATACAGAAATCTAGATGAGTATGTCACATGTCACATGTCACGGTTCGAGACCGACAATTACAATTTCCGCGCTCATTCAATAAATCTCCTGAGCTAGGGCCGGGCCTGCTGATTCTAGAATAGTGTCGCGAAAATTTGAGCGCCTCTGACAGCGTCGTCATTCAGCATTCAGGATAGTCCTGACGATGTTCCTAGCATCCCAGCTTGAGAGACTTTTGGTTAAATTTCCAAAAGATCTCTGGGTCTGTTAGTGCAGAAGTGTGTACTGATCTTAATTCTTCGGTGGATCCACACATCCCCGCCGGAGGATGTGGTGATCTAGTCTTACAAAATGGCTCAAAAGTACGTTTGTAATAGTCCGTGTACCATGGTACCAGACCTTGGGTGATCACGCCAATTGCCAAAGGCCACTCAGTTCTTGGTTGGTCATAGGTACACCAGTCTCTAATCGAGCGGCTCATTGGTCTACTCTTTTATTCTAGCGCCTCAGGCACTGGATGCGGGGTGCTACCCGCCACGTTCGATGTGTCAAACCAATCTTCTCGCGGCCACCGTTTGTTGATCTTTCTTGAGCATCTGGATGTGTCCAAACAAAGCTGTTCATTTACAGTCAAGCCCCTATATGAAATTTTAAAAAAAAGGTTCCGTGAATACCTGAAGATCACGACTCCGATCAAGCCACATTTGGTCGCATGATAGTGGAACTAAAGAGGGGCAAGATTAGGGAGCAAACACGACCAAAGGACGTATGAGTAGGTTAGTATTATAACGATCCCTCTGTGTCACCGCGAGACTAGTCCTTCGTTCCATTTGACCGTCGGTGTGTGGGACGACTCATCGAACGATGCAGACGTAAGTGGCCCCACACTGACAACGACTGAGCGTTCGACATGCGCTTGAATCGGTTCGCTACTGAAACTGCTTCCCATGAAGGAACTGTCTGCCAGTGTGTCTTTATCGAGCCCATGGCCGTCCATGTCTCGTGGCCTAGGCCTGACCGCACCTTGGGTGTTTAAGTCGAGGTTCGGGGGGCGGACGATTGGTGGGGGTGTAGTACGGGACGGCTTTGCGGCAGCATCTTATTTTCGTGGTCGGTCAAGTATTCTGTTCTGCGCTAGACGGAGGGAAGCAAACCTTGAAGATGGATGAGAATTCTTTGACTCATAATCCACGTGAAAAGACCAGAGAATGGCGCACTGGAAACAATGAGCAAAATAATAGTTAGAAAAGCGTATAGCCTACGCGGCCGTCTGAGCCCCGCAATCAATCAGTTAGTGAGCATGGACTAAAAGTGAGTACAGCTGATCTTACCTGAATGCGAAAATTGGTAGATCTGCACAGTATAGCATTTACAGTGTTGACAACTGAAGAGATGGACATCGTGAGTCACCGGGGAGGGGGGGGTTGTGGAATGACTTACCCGTCAAGGCAACAAAATACCCTAGTCCATCATAGATCATCCTATAGTGTACTCGTCGACTTTGAGGGAATAGTCGCAAGTTGATGGTGACTTACATATTCACAAGACGGGACGCACTATGGAGGATTCAATTCATTGATAATTGTTTCAGAGCACAATTGCCACATACAATGGTGAACTAGAATGGAACTTGAATAGATACGTCATTGAGATGGTTAAGGTGAGAAAATCGTATAACATTGCGGCAAGGTAGAACAACCAAGGAGAGAAAAACAGCGTGGGTCGGGTGTTTGCCGCTGCACAGCTAGACGGGTGGGCATGAAACCACGCACAATACTAGAAGCTGGAAGGGCTCACGTCCCCTAATGGTCAAAATTGGCGTCAGTGGTACAGTCGGTAGCAACTCAGGAGGGACGCTCACATCGACATTCACAGCTAGGTTTCCACAAAGTAAGCTGCGTTAGAGATTAAAGACCGGGATGACGTACGAACGCGATGATTTATATTCGAAACCCATTGCACCTAGGCACGCGCATGAAGCGTGAGCCGCACAAGTACGATGTAGTACTCACCACAGACGCAAAAATAAAGCTAGAAACCAGCACAATGCCCACGGTCGAATTCTTGCGGGAAATGCCGTACGTTCTAGTGAGAGCGCGAGATATGGGTGGTCGACCAATACATGGGTATCATTCAGGTTGTGACATACCGCAGACCAAGTATCGCCTGTGATATCATGATTTGAACCACTAGGTCATATTCAGTCAGTTGCAACATGGCCGCCATGATATAAAGAGAACCTCTTGCTGAAATTGGAAGAAGATAAAACCTGCGACAAGCCTCGGGAGAGAAGGTCGTCCAGAACCCGACAGAGCCCAAGACTAGTACGAGAATGCTGACATATCTAGAACTTGCCTCAGAACAGAACAATCTTATTGAGAGAGGGTGAAGCCGACCGGATAAGGACGAACAGGACCAAGTTTGTGCTAAACAATAATTAGTATTAGTTGCGTGCTTTGGACGTTAAAGTAGCATGATTGGTACTTCAATCGACAATTGTTGCGATAGAATGCCCTGTAAAGGCGATACTCCGCGGGTAGTGTCAAGATATAACTTGCGAGAACTTTCTGAGAAGTGCAAGCGAGTACCAGAGGAAATGTTAAGCGCACTCGTATGCCGAGATGGCTACCGCAGCAATTCGTGTGTCATTGGCAACCTCTGCAGTGCCCGTCGTGGGGATTGGCGCCCGAACTTGCATACTGTCGGACAGTAAGCGGTGTCGAAGCACAGGTACAGGCAAGGCAGGGCGCAGGTAAGAAATCGCCCTCGCATTTTACAGGCGGATCCGAAACCATTCTTACCAAAACTGGATTTCCGTCGAACCGTAGGGCTTCGGCGGAGTAAGAAGAACCATGTAACAAATTCGATCTAGGGAAAGGGGCTTTACCATGCCCGAACGAACTTCAACATCTGTCAGTTGTGCTATTCAATACTCTTCCAAGTCGTGCGCGCCGAGTGATGGCTGACTTGAAGTTGTTCAAATCAGTGTGTGAGTGGCGGATCTGATCTATGAAACTGTTGCCGAGTTAGGTGGTGCCTCTCCGGCCCTACCGGAAACCATTCATGTCCAACGGTCCAAAGGACTTGCAGATCAGGGGTATTTGCATTGGCAATAGCCGCAGACCACACCAAATGTGGGTTCAAACTCAAAATACTTGCAAAAGATGACGATATGACTTGTGTTTTCATTCGTAGTCAGGCGCATCTGGTGAGAGCTGTTTCGGATTCATTAAGCCTGAATGAGGCCTGAAGCCTGAAGTGATGGCCCGGAAAGCGTTTGTTGACCCCCTTGATGTCTAGGCACCTAGTGCCATTTGCGTACCTGGAGTGACAAATAATGGTCACACATTCTCCATATATGTAGTTGTGGTACGGTGCCTAAAGCGTGTTGTCTAGGCGCAATAAATTAGAGCTAAAGAGTAGCGGAAAACGCATGTGTCAAAGTCGTCTCCATCGTCGAGGCACCCAGTGCACATCATAGTGCCTGAAATAGAGACCATAAATGGTTATACACCAACTGTCCGCACAAACACGAGGGCACACCTGTTCGTGCTCTTAGAACCGCTTGCCGTCAGACCACATGAGCCCGCCTCCACCTCCCCCAAACATACTGGGATTCCCGGCGCGGGAGGAGAGTAGCCTTTGACCATATTTCCTCCAGCCAAACCAGATCCCGGCGAGTGCACCCCCGAAGAACAAGAAACGCACGAAGGAGAACCAGCCCGCTTTCGATTCCGTCGACTGCAGTTTGTCGCGCGGTGTCTCAGCGGAGGAGAGAATGGCAGAGGACGTCGAGACAGAGATGATGCTGCATGAGAGTTGCTGTCAGATAGGTAATTCGGGACCCAGAACAACCGGAGGAAACAAAAATAAATAAAAACGTACTCGTGTGCGTCACTCACGTCGCCAGTCATAGCAGTGAGACCGATGTATGGGTTTGGTGGGAGGGAAATATCGTTCAGCGTGAAGCAGTTACTCCATTCTTCCCCTGTTGAAATCAGGATGGCTTTCCTGAGACGAATGTTCAAAAAGACACGCACATCCCTTCCATTGGATCTTCACCTATATACAGAAAGTGGTTGAAGGTCAGAGCTGTGTCGAGAAGACCCGCAGTTCGACGTACATCTAATACAGTATCCTTGACATAGATGACCTTGAGTTTTGTCGCGACGTTGGTGCGACGATAGTCTGCCTGAAGCCCATTCAACGACATTCCAACGACGTTGCGGAAGCATTCAACGTACTGCACACTCGCCGATCATATTCGGCACACCATCCTTAGCAAGGTCATAGCTTGTCTTTCCATCTCCTTTCATGGCGATGATGCGAGGGAAGGGATATTCAGATTGCAAATCGTTTTTGTATCTGGGAAATTACAGATGATAAGTCCCTTTTCTTCGCGCACAGAAAGAGGGCGAAGTACACACGTATCAAGAAATATGCCAATTCCAGTAAAATGATCTGTAGATCGCAATGAAAGGCCAAATTCACAGGACATGGCTATTTACTCACCCTTGCTGCCGAACACAGGCCCTGTTTGGGCTCGTTCGGTTGTAATCCACAAAGCAAGACCATCCCCATAAAGGTGTGATGTACTGCCCGATATCTAAGGCGGGATGGAAGTTGATAAATACCGGACGAAGGAAACTACCCACTTTGAATTCGACCTCAATGACCCAATTGAAGGAAGTGAGAGGCAAACGGCTCCACAGCCATCCCTGTGGGGTGCGCTCAGACATTGACGGGGGGGGGGTAACAGAGAGAATGTGTACCATCATCGATGACTTATTTCTAGTCAGCCGAATATGTTTGTTGGTATTCTGCCGAGACAAGTCTGGAAATTTTCTAAGGTGACGAAAAACAGTGACGTACCACATACGCATCGGCACCAAAATCCCACCACCTGTGAGCAGCCGAGGTACATCAGAGTCAGCAATCATAGTAGCCAGGACCCAAGGCGCACCGATTTTGAAGGTCTTGGTCGATGTAAGGAGCAAATAATGAGTGCGTCTGCAATTGAACAGTCTACGAGTAGCACAGGTCATAAACAGTTCAAGAAACGTTTTATATTGAAGAGAGAGAAGAAGGCGCACCCGGTCAATCGTTCGGTTCGCTATACGCGTCCCGTCATAATCTGACGCCAACACGGAGGTCGAGTATAAGCTCAAGACCAATAGCAGCAAGTTGCCCAGAATCATGTCTGCCGGTTTCGACTTGCCACAAGAGTGTATATGAAGGCTCGCCGGGTGTGTTGGCAGCCTGTGATAGGGAGCAAGGTAAGGATGACAGCTTGAGAGCCTGCAGAGCTTCGGCCACGAAGACCCGTTGTTATCACGTGACTGACACGATCACTCATTTTACACGACCCAACCCGCTGTATTCAGTACACTCTAATGCCAATCAAGTTGCAATAACTCTCAATAACTCTTGGATCTGGCGCGCAGATATGTCGCTAACGTCGGTCCAGCCTCGGAACGTAATCTCCCCTGCTCGTTCAATTCCTGCTTCGCCCGGCACTCTGCATCAGGCAGTGCATCCACGTCAATCACTTCGACACCTGTGCTGCTGCCGAATGGTCTTGGCGTAGGGGAGACCGGCGACGGGAGTTGGATGGTGCCTATACTGCGTTGCGAAAACGCACGACGGCGTGGACCTGGTCGCTCCAGCACCGGCGCCTTTGCCTTCGCCTTCACGCGTTTAACGACGATGTCTCGCGCGCGCCCAAGGTCAGACGAGGCCGGGGTGGCAGCGAGGCGATTCTCTATGACGAGGTTCTCCATCTCGCGTGTGAGCAACGCAAGCGAATTCTCGTCCGGGTCTCCAGCGCCTTTCGAGCCGAGCGGTTTTACAGGCAGTATCACTTGCGACTCAATCATACTGTGTACTAGAGGGAGTGTATTCAGGAGGAGAAATAGAGCATGAGGGAGGGACTCACGTTCTCGGTCGACATTCTTAATCTTTTCGAGGATAGCCACCGCGCCATGGGCGAGAACTGGACTAGACGCATCGTCTGCGGCATCGGGGAAAAGGACTGGAGCTACACGCGATACCGCAATGCTGAAGAACATGAAAACCTGGGATGAAGGGCACGCGCTTAGGACCGAGAGGTGGGGTATAATGAAGCAACCTACTTGATGAAGGAGACGGATATGCTGGAAAGCAAGGCGGGTAGGGAAGACTAAGGAGAGGATTGAATAACCTTGGTATTCCGGAGATGAGGGAGAGGGGCAGAAGAGCAACGAGAGCTCAGATGCAAAATGTCCGAAGAATAGGGTGTAACGCCACTGAAAAGAGATGTCGGTGCATAGCCAGCGACTATCAATCTGAGAGGACCTACAAAAGCGACACCGCTGCTCTTCCCAATCATAGAGAAAAACAGGAGAGCAAGGCCGGACACAATATGGAAACCAAGAGACTGAATGAGCCCACGAGTGAGGAACTCGCGCTGGGTGACGCATTCTTTGCAGGTTAAGATATCTGCGCCGAACCTGTGCGAACGTCTTGAGCATTCATCACTTACCAATAACCGACTCATCGGGCTCACCGATCGTATGCCCAGCGCTTGTTGGGTTCCATCAATGCTTCATATCCCGAGCGCACAACGACAAACAATTCGGCACCCTGGGAACCAACACGGTCTGGGTGATGTTTCCGCGCAAACGCACGAAATGCTGCTTTGATTTTAACCTCGTCCGCAGCAGGAGATATCTCGAGCAGCTCGTAGAAGTTGGGTGGTGTCGAGAGAGATGCTTCGAAGAAGTTGTAGGTGAGGTACGAGAACACGACGAGGGCGAAGGTGATACGATAGTGCAAAGGCGTCACGGGTGTACGAAGGTAGGGGCGCGCCCAGCGCAACAGCGTACTAGTAATAAAGTCAGGGATATAGGACCAACCGAGAAGGCTAAATATTGCTTTGGTAGTGGAAGAAGGCATTGTCTACCTAACCTTGAGAGGTAAAAATTCGTCAGCATGGCGAACGCGAATTCGAAAGAAAAGAGTGACATGGCTCAGATCGGGAAAGAAACCCGACACGCGTGTGATCTCCTTTATCTCAGCCCCAACCCCAGTAGCCCTTGCGCCTGGTACATTGACCTCATGCCTCTACTTGTACGCACGAAACCACGCGTCGCCCGCATGTATCTCGAGAAGGAACGCTTATATACGTGCGCCCGCCTTTGAAAACGGCAATGAATGCTTCGCCATAGAGTAACCACGTCTGCGACCACCCGCGCGAAGTCACTCGTGAAGTCAAGGTGACATGCATCGCGCAGGCTCGGCTAGAAGCGCTCGGGGCGTTCTGCGTATGCGCAGCCCGAACCCCAGTTATGAGCTCGGCCTTTGCCCACGCTCTGGTGACATCAAAGAGCGCGAGCCTATGCGCGAGCCCGGCGTGTAGTGCCAAATCAATGTATGTCCGGCCTTACGATGTGCCACGGAAAACTCGTGAAATGACACATTGAGTATCGAACACGAAGGAGGGCTCGAGGTATGACGGTAAGCGCGGGTAAGGAGGGGGGGACCGAGACTCGACCCTTTTACTAGAATATCATGGCGAGGAGAGAGAATGGGATGGCGCACTCACAGATCGCTATTTCCTAGGGGGGTGGTGTTTGAGGCGTAATCCTGGGGGTGATGATTAGAACTTCAACGTTGGAGCTGAAGGGTAAGAGGTTGCGCGAATTCTGGCACTCGAAGACGGTATACAAGAGTGGCAGGGCTATAAGAGACAATGTTGTTGTTTTGAACAAGGCGATGAGAAACAACGGGGTTTCAAGGAGAACAGGTTTTCGGAGATTGGGAGATGCCTTTTAGGATGAAAGAAAGGAGACCGCACGAGGCGGATTGCTGCCGCGAATGTGCGCTCAGCGCTCAGCGGTGGGGTCAGCGAGAGCTGAATTGCAACTGACAGCAGACTCGGAGGAGCGCTAAGGAGAGCGCTTGAAAGCACTCTCGCTTGGTCAGCAGTCTGATTCGACAGGAAACGGAAACAATGTATGGTACATGGGTGCGATCCTTTCATTTTCACAACCAGAACCCCTACGATTTAGCTTCTTAAGCATGTCCCATCACTGAGCGTGCCTTGTACGGCTCCTCCAGATACTGAATCTCTTCCTGCGTCAATGTGATCTCGGTGCCATCTGCAAACAAGCAAGGGGTTGGTCTCATCTTTCAATATGTAGTAGTTGCACCCACTTATAAGCTCCTCGAGGTTCTTGATACTCGTGGACCCGATAACGGGTGCAGTGACACGCGCCAATGACCACGCCAGGGTGACCTTGGCCATGCTTATCCCGCGCTTTTTGGAGATCTCTTCAACCCTATTGGAGCCCTCATGAGACCAGAATCATGCAGCTTCGCACGTAAAAACGGACCTGTTAACAATCTCCTGGGTGCCTGTTCCTTCGAGGTAACCAGCGAGTAAGCTGTAAGCACCAGCGAAGTCAGGTAGGCGCAGAGAGCATCAAGAGACACGTACGCATCGGTGCCACTCCGCGTTGAGACTTCATCAGTTTTGAAGGGACGGGTGAGGAGGCCCCGCGCAAGCGGTGACCACGGGATGATACCCACACCAAAGTGGTTCAGTGTGGGGAACATCTCCCGCTCTTCCTCACGGTATACAAGCGAGTGGTGATTTTGCATCGAGATGAAAGGCGTCAGATTGTTTTTGATAGCATAATCTATAATTTGCCAGGTCAGCAATTTGTTCGGAAGTTGGGCATCGGATTCTCACTCTGCATGATATGGACTGAGCTGACGATTAGTGAACTGGTCGCGGAATTCACATGAACGAGCACATACATTGCCAAGCGTAGCAACTGCTCATGCCAATGTATCGAACATATCCTGCCTTGACAACGTCATGTAGAGCCTGCATCGTCTCCTCGATTGGTGTGTTGGGATCGAAACGATGGCATTGCAAGACATCGATATAGTCGAGTTGCAGACGCTCAAGAGATTTCTTTACCGAATCAAAGATATGCTGAGACAAGGGATCGCAAATAAGCGCATACAGGATAAGGAGAGAATGTGTACCTTGCGACTAAGGCCATGCTGATTTACAAATCCCATCTTGTCGAGCTCACTGGGCGGTTTCGACCAAATCATACCTTCACCCATTTTGCCTACAGGTGCGAACAGCTTCGAGACGTTATTAGCACCGACTGTACGTTAATATGGAGGTACACCGTTGCCCACACACCTTTGTCATGACCACGATCTCCTCGCGTGGTAAATTGAGCGCCTTGACGGCATTACCAAGATACACCTCAGAAAGGCCATTTGAGTATACGTTCGCAGTATCAAAGGTGTTCACGCCGTGCTCGTATCTTATCGGCGCACATAAGACAGTCGTACATGTGAGGACGAAGAGGGTGTACTCACGCAAATTTTATATGCTCGATGGCCTCTTTCTCGCCGAGGACCCACGGTTGCCAACGAGAATCGCCGTAAGACATCATGCCAAGAATGATCCTGGACACTTTCAGTCCCGACTTTCCTAGGCGAACTGGGATTTATCATGTCAGCAAAACCCATTGAAAAGGATTCAAGGAGCGAAGGTATACTGTAGGGAATCCTTTTTGTTACAGTTGGGGTGGACATAGCTATGACTTGGTTTGCTGTGAATAATGAAGAAGTAGCAAGGAAATCTGGAGCAACACCAGACGACGGCTACGAGCCTTTATACGTTCCATGAGCGATACGTCGTAATTGTGATCAAGCTGGCGCAAGCAAGCTCCACCCACCAATTTTTGGGTGAGCCGATGTGGGCCATAGCGCTATCCGATTTCCCAAGGTGGGTCAACAACTCAGTTCCGGTATACTGTCGGGCGCATTTCTGCTAGCGAACGAGGACGACCCACCGCAGTAGTATGTCATCGGACCCACAATCCACCGAGATCATGACCAACTTGATTGGTCATGATATTCATCGTCGGTTTCTCTCTTTTGGGTACTAGTTTGCTTGCGGACTGTGACGCATTGTGAGCAATGTCGACAAGAATTGGCCGGTCTGTCCCCACATAGATGGTATCCACATTCATACAGCAGATCACGTATACGTTCTCCTTCTGGATTCGAGCTGCCTGAAATACTTAACCCACTCTAGCCGCTCCTTCTGCGTTTCTATTATCAAACCTCGATTCAGCGTGGATCACGACATGACGGTTAGCCGAGACGCACCTCGCTCACATCCTCAGGAGTGCTCTCGTCACATTTCTTGCGCGAACGACTCGTCATACGACACGCCCATCCGCTCGCGCTACGCTTCGCACCGCGGCCGCGCATCGGCTGTCTTCGCACCTCGCGCCCATCATTGACTCACTTAACGAGACTAAAGGACACCTTGCTTTTCCTCGTCGCTGTAGTCTGCCGTGTCGGCCTCCGCCGAGCCGCGTTCTCAGGGATGCGTCTAGAGCTTCCATCAGGTCTCTTATTTGGACTCGATTAAAGTCTCTTTGAACTTAGACATTGGCTCGTGACTCAGTTGATATGAATGCATACATTCCATTCCATTCACAAGTGGCAATTCGCAAGTCTATGTCGCGACGTAGGCGGGGTTTCTGCTTGAGGGATTTCTCCATGCCAATAACATCAAACCTACACGGTCTGGAGAGTCTTCGACTTCAACACATTCACACGTGTGCGAATGACAAATTTCTCGAACTTCTGCGCGTGCACAGATCTCAGCAACTCTTTGGGTCACTGTGCCTGAACACTCTAATTCCAACACTGACGATGGTCCATTGATTCCTGAGACAGGTGAGCCAATACAGCTAGACGGCCTTGACAATGAGACTTCCGGTGCTTCCTGTAGGAGTCAAGGGGGCACTGATGTTAGCCCTCGCAAACACATTCGGCCAGAATCAGTAGAGGGAAGTGACAAATTTATCGAGGTTGCATCTCACATTGATGTCGCTAGACCTATACATGATATACATCCACGTTTAGCGCATGGGTTACATTGATGTATCTGTTGGCGGGCCTTTACACATTGGTCGTAAATAAATTATGCATTCTTCTTCTCTTAGATTACACACATAGATGAAGCTGGATCTGGTAACGCAAAACAAAAGTATATTCAAGCTAGAGTAAAATAGAGTTGACTGGACAGTAAAATATGGTATGGACACATCTCAGTCAGACATCATTTTATTCAGCCAACTTCCCACAGGGAGCGCTGAACGCTGAACTACAACTGCGCATGCGAAAGTAAAGATGTTTAGTCAGGACTCAGCAGTCTGGAGCTAGAATCGTAATGTCTGTTTATTGTCGAATTCGAGATCAAAACATACAATCGCTAACAATGCTACATGGGCACGGTCCTTTTCATTTTCATGATCAGAACCCTTATACGATTCGGATGTTTAATGTCCCAGCACTGAGCGTGCCGTGTACGGCTCTTCCAAGTACTGAATCTCTTCCTGCGTCAATGTGATCTCGGTGCCATCTGCAAACAAGCTGGGAGTTGGTGTCATATCATAATATGTAGCAGTTTGCACCCACTTATGAGCTCTTCGAGGTTCTTGATGCTCGTGGAGCCGATAACGGGTGCAGTGACACGCGATAGTGACCACGCCAGGGCGACCTTAGCCATACTTATCCCACGCTTTTTGGAGATCTCTTCGACCCTATTGGAGCCCTCATGAGACCGAGACCATGAAGCTTGGCGGGGCCAGAACTGACCTGTTCACAATCTCCTGGGTACCCACTCCTTTAAGATACGCGGCAAGGAAGCTGTAAGTACCGACGGAGTCAGGTAACTAGGGCGCAGAGAGGGCATCAAGAAAAAACGCACGCATCGGTGTTACCCCGCGTGGTGACTTCGTCAGCTTTGAAGGGACGAGTAAGGAGGCCCGCGCGCAAGCGGTGACCACGGGATGATACCCACACCAAAGTGGTTCAGTGTGGGGAACATCTCCCGCTCTTCCTCACGGTATACAAGCGAGTGGTGATTTTGCATCGAGATAAAAGGCGTCAGATTATTTGTGATAGCATAATCTATCATTTGCAAGGTCAGCAACACGTATCGGAGGTTGGGCATCGGATTCTCACTCTGCATGATATGGACTGAGCTAACGATCAGTGAACCGGTCGCGGAATTCACAAGGACGTGCACATACATTGCCAAGCGTAGCAACTACTCATGCCAATGTATCGGACATATCCTGCCTTGACAACGTCATGTAGAGCCTGCATCGTCTCCTCGATTGGTGTGTTGGGATCGAAACGATGGCATTGCAAGAGGTCGATATAGTCGAGTTGCAGACGCTCAAGAGATTTCTTTACCGAATCAAAGATATGCTGAGACAAGGGATCGCAAATAAGCGCATACATGGATGAGGAGAGAATGTGTACCTTGCGACTAAGGCCATGCTGATTCACAAATCCCACGTTGTCAAGTTCACCGGACGGTGTCGCCCACGTAGGTCCGTCACCTATTTTACCGACAGCTCCGAACAACTTCGAGACGTTATTAGCATCGGCTGTACGTAGGTATGGAGGCAGACCGTTGCTCACACACCTTTGTCATGACCACGATCTCCTCGCGTGGTAAATTGAGCGCATTGATGGCGTTACCAAGATACACCTCAGAAAGGCCATTTGAGTATACGTTCGCAGTATCAAAGGTGTTCACGCCGTGCTCATATCTTATCAGCGCACGTGAGAAAGTCGTACATGTGAGGACGGAAGAGGGTGCACTCACGCGAATTTTACATGCTCGATGGCCGTCTTTCTCGCCGAGGACCCATTGTTGCCAACGAGGATCGCCATAAGACATCATGCCAAGAATGATCCTGGACACTTTCAGCCCCGACTTTCCTAGGCGAACTGGGATTCAACGTGTCAGTAGAACCCATTGAAAAGGATTCAAAGGGCGAAGGTATACTGTAGGGAATCCTTTTCGTTACAGTAGGGGTGGTCATAGCCTTGACTTGGTTCGCTGCCAATAATGGGAAGGAGATCTGGAGCAACACCAGACTACGACTACGAGCCTTTATACGTTCATGATGACGTAGTCATGATTGTTATCAAGCGCGCCGCGGCTTTCACATCAATTTTTTGGCTCATGATGTGGGCCATCCGGTTTCCCTATATGGATCAACAACAACTCTGCTTCGGGATATGTCGGGTGCATTACTGCTTTCCGGATGGACTCGAGCCAGGACGACCCACTGGTATTGCTGTCGTGACCCACAGTCCACCGAGGTCGGGCCTACTAGTCAGGAGTAGAAGATGATTAGTCATTGTCGATTTCTTTCTTATTGTAGTGGGAGACAGTTGTGCCGATACGACTGCGTTGTGAACAATGTCGACAAGAATTAGCCTGTCTGTCCCCACACAGTTGAGTAACAGTAAAATGCGTGTATCATAACGATAACAGGAAACACCAACACTCGAAAACACGTACTGCAGTCGTTTGTGTACAACCAGTTAGAAATACCTCCAATTCCATATCCAGTCGCCATAGATATCCACACCCATACGTCAGATCACGTACACCTTCTCCTTCCGGAGTTCATAACCGTCGAGTTGCCTGAAATATTCAACCCGCTTTAACCGCTCCTGCTCTCGTTTCTGTATGTATCAAACCTCGATTCATCAGCGTGAGACACAATACGATGGTAAGCCCGAGACGCACCTCGCTCACGTCCTCAGGGGTGCTCTCGTCACCTTTCTTCTTGCGCGAACGGCTCAGTCCTAGAGCCTCTCTTACTGCGAGACGCCCGTCCGCTCGCACTACGCGTTGCACCACGGCCGCGCGTCGGCTGTCTTCGCTCCTCGCGCGCACCATCGCCTCTTTCAACGAGACTAGAGGACGCCTTGCCTTTCCTCGTTGCTCTAGTCCGCCGCGGTGCATTCTCAAGAACACGTCTGGCAGCTTCCATTGGGTCCACCACAGTCGGACCCTTCCTTCCAGCATTTTCCTTGCCCCCACCTTTGCCCCTGAGCCTGGCCTTCTTTGGTAGCCTTCTTCCCTCCTCCTCACTTCCTTGATTATCTTCATAATCGATTTGTGATTCGGGTTCTGGAGGGCGCTGATGCACGCGTTTCACAGGGGATGGGCTGCTTGGCGCACTGCTCCCTTCCTATTTCGGACCCGTGCTCGCTCACGCTGTGTAGACCCTTATGTCGGCGCCGACGCATCGTGAAAGCGCGTGCGCTGTCACCATTGCGCGGTGTAAGTGGGTCGGTGGCAACCACGAGCGTGTCTTCAGCGTGCGGAGACGTTGCATGCGTGTGGGGGATGCGTGAGCGCGGAGTGTGTGGTGGAGACGCTGGCGCATACAAGTCTTCTATTTCGCTATCCGAGTAGCGTCGGTACGGAGACGGCGGGCGGGACTGCGACCGAGACGGGGATAGTGGGAGTGGGACGGACGGTGAGGTCATTGTGGGTGGTACTACTTCAGCAGCAGTGAGTTCACCGAGTGGGAGACGGGGCCCACGGTGTGTGTTGCTTGGGCCGGCCTCGGCGTGGGCGACCATTTTCTCGGCGCGCCGCGCTTTGAGAAGTCTCTCGGTAGCAAAAAAGCCAAATGGATCAGAATCACCGCTGCGAGCGGGAGAGAGCGACGCATCACGAGGCTGGAGGATACCGCGTTCGCTTGCAACAGGCATAGACGGAGGGTGTTTGTTGTCTGCAAAGTCGTCGGATCCGAGAATCTCCTGAGGACCACCGTGGTTCTCCTTATCTGACCCCGCGTCCTCCCAAGCAACACTCTCATCACGCTCATCCAGGTCATCGACCACACCATATGCAAACAGATCGTCATTGTTCATATCCCCTTCGGATTGCAGCCGGGGTTGGGAGAGAGGTGTGCGTTTGCGCTTCCTGTTCTTGCGGGTTGGTGTTCGAAACTGGGACGGTGACCAAGGGTGGAGGGTGGAGGGGAAAATGGAGCCACCATCCCCATCATGGTTGTAGGTTTGTCGCACAGGGCTCGAAGACAAATGGATGGGCGATGATGGAGGCAGCAGAGGAGAAGCACCGTCACCCACGTGACGGGAACGACGCCTTCCGGGTTCGGGAGAGGGGGTGCCATTATCATGAAATCGGGGTGGTAATGTAGTCATTGGATCATGTGAATGTGGTTCAGGACGCTTAGGAGGTTGGGGAGGAGGATGGCTCTGGGGTGGTGTAACGAAACCACCTGCTCGTCCACCAGGAGAGAGGATGAGTTGAAACGGAGCATCAAGTTCACCAATGTCCGCAGGCCGTGCCGCGTCCTCACTCTCCACCCGCAAAGGCAGCGATTTAGAGGAGGGTTTGACTTTGGCCTTGGACTTGGTTGTGACGTGAGGCGCCGGTGTAGCTTTCTTTTTTGGCTTGTTACTAGCTTTCTCCGTGGTCCGAACAGGTTTGTTGATGGTATTTCGCGGCGTCTTGTCTATAAGGACACAGAAAGTAGGTTCCTTCTTGGATTGCTCCTGCGAGCGGGTGAGTCTGGGCATGATTATGAGTTGAGGTCAAACAGAGATTCGGATGCGGCGACTTCAGTTGCAATTGTCCCCCCAGGAACGGAACACGCCGTGGGAAATCTGAGTCGCGTCCTCATCACGTGTTGCAGAATGACTGTGATTGGCCGGCAATGGCGTAGCCGGCCACAACCTCCGCGCTGTCCGAGTCTTACTGTACAGGACATGTGCCACCTCCGAATTCCGTTGGACGATTTCTTTTATGGTCCCTAGTCGCGAACTGATCAGCCATCGGATCATCTTTGCTATGCCCGCCGCCATCATATAAGAAAGTTTTCACTGCTCACCCGGCCTTTCGTGTGTTCTCCTTCTCTTGGTCTGCTTCGGCCACTTATCGTGTGCCTCGGCCTCCGACAGGACTCGGATTTGTACCTCCGCACCTCTATCTATTCGTCATCCTTTATCTATTATTTATAATCACATCTATGCAAGGCTTCTCGAGAGCAGCCCGCTCAACGCTTAATCCGGT
The DNA here is from genome assembly GCA_025769895.1 of Lactarius psammicola. NCBI lineage: Eukaryota > Fungi > Basidiomycota > Agaricomycetes > Russulales > Russulaceae > Lactarius > Lactarius psammicola. Next base: position 66,241 of record WTXK01000005.1, on the reverse strand, counting down.
GGCGGCAAGGCATTTCCCTGCCAGCCGGAGGCGGATGAGCGTGCGCCCGATGATTCTCGACAGCGGCACATCTCCCACCCGTGAGTCTATGCATGCACCCCCATAGGCCACTCATCACAAATCCTGACTAACCCAAAGAACCCCCACGCAAAAAAATGACGATCCAGCAACTGGACCAGATGCGCCGTGCTGGTACACCGATCACTATGCTCACCGCATACGACTTCCCCACCGCACGCGCTCTCGACACACACGGAGTTGACATTGCCCTCGTTGGCGATTCCCTCGCCCAAGTCTGTCTAGGGTTACCATCTACCACCCGCCTCACTCTCGACGAAATGCTGCACCACACCCGCGCCGTCGCGCGCGGCGCCGTGCACCCGTTCATCGTCGCCGACATGCCCTTCGGCTCCTACCACGCCTCGCCCGACGATGCTGTCCGCTCCGCCGTCCGCATGGTCCAAGATGGCCATGTGGAGGCCGTCAAGCTCGAAGGCGGGCCCGAAATTGCCGCGACTGTCCGACGGATCTCACAAGTCGGCGTACCCGTGATGGCGCACGTCGGGCTCATGCCACAGCGCCACACCGCATTATCGGGTTACCGGGTACAGGGGCGCGACGCTGTCTGCGCGCGATCAGTACTCGACGGCGCGCTCGCATTGGAAGACGCCGGTGCGTTCGCTGTTGTGCTCGAGGCGATCCCGCATCGGCTTGCCGAGTACATCACCGCACGCCTCAGTATTCCGACCATTGGCATCGGCGCCGGGCCCGGTACGAGCGGACAAGTGCTCGTCTGGGACGACGTGATGACGCGCTGGCACGGAAAGAAGGCAAAGTTTGTGCGACGTTTCGCGGACGTCGGGCACGAGGAGGGCCGCGGCATCCAGAATTACATCAGTGCAGTCCATGATGGCAGTTTCCCGAATGCGCAGACGGAGGGCTATGAGATGGCTAGCGGGGAATGGGAGAAGTTTCTGGAGCAGATTGGGGACAAGGAATGGCGTGGCGTGACCGATGGTGAACACGAACACCAGAGGGACGATATCGTCAACTCTGAAGGCTTGCCGTCCCCCCGCTTGGTGCGGGCAATATAATGGTAGAGGTGTTGCCGCAGGACATCTGGATTTCGAAGATTCACGAAAAGATTATCGTAATTCTTGTAGTTGGGCTATATACGCGCCTACTTTTTGATGCGTAACCCTATGTTCAGCCTGTGTGCTAGTTCATGCTACAGCAGATGAAGGACAACTAGTAGAGAGACGATACCACCTTCAACTTGAAGGTGTGACACGATGCCTGTTTCCCTGTTTAGCGCTTTCGTCCACGTCACGTCCCAGCGAATCACGCGGGCATGAATATTCAATTATCCAATATGGGAACATGGCAGGTTCTCAGGCCTCATTTGCCGTTGTATCGCGTGTGATATGTGTATAAGGAGTCCTTGTTTTTTTCCATGGTAACCGTGGCTGTTGTCGTCCGCTAACACCAACCCGCAAGCCATGTCAACGTACGCTATGACTAGAAGCCTCGAGTCTCGGACGACTCGTGTGTGCGAGACGACGGAACCATTGTAGTTACTCGTATGCCGCGTGATAACGATATTATGTTCTGTGTCTTGATTTTGTCTCGTTTCACTCTTGTACTACTTGTTACCTTATTCTCGTCCTGGTCAAGTTCACGAGTGAGACAAGAACACATCCCCACTGTGCGATCACGGTACTCCTTTCAACGCTATAAAACAGAAGCAGTAAAGTCCATGTTCAACATCCCTCTAAACATCATCTCGTTTACAAGTACGGTCCAATACATCAAGATCAGCAACACGTGGATAATGTGACACGGCACAAGCACAATAGCGGTACGTGTATTCCCCACTCATTCGGTACACTCGGGCTTAATCGCAGGCACAACCGTACTCTTGCTTGCCCAACTCAAACCTCGGGGAATGCCAAGAGCCCTTCATCCGCAGGGAATGGCACCGGCAAGGCGAAACTGAGGTGTTCGAGTGTGACCATCTTGGGAGCACCGTCGAACATACCTGTGAGCCACCCCCCCAGGTCCGGTCCGCTGTACAACAACTTCTCGGAGGCTGCGTTGCTGCTCTCCTTGTCGTCGGGCAATGCGACGGGGCGCATGAGGGGTGCACGCGAGAGCTTGTTATCTTCTCTCTCGGCATACACGGCGCACGTACTGAGCGTGTCATCGTCTTCGGCCCTCTTCTTCGGATCACCAGAGCTCAGCCAATCGTCTGGCCCATAGTTCCTCCGTTTGGTGGTCCTTCCGTATGGATGGGCCTTCTGACGAGGAGACGCGCCCTTCTTGGATTTCTATGTTCTCTGATTAGGCTGGCAAAACTTCACTCTCTTGTTCACTCACCTTGGGGCCGGAGGTGTTGCTCACAACGCCTTGCAGACAGGTATCTTGCAGGCACTCCACGACCAGCGTCCCGTTGGCCAGAACGTAGGATTGGGATGTTGCGCCCCTTTGGTGCGCGTGACATACCTGGTTCGGACGTTCACGGCCGCGAACGTCCTGGTGGTTAAGAGGGGCCCGCAAGCTTTCCGCCTGTGGGGTTGATGTGGCGATAGCCCTAGCTTCGAGAGCACGCGTCTGGAACGGTGAAAAACCCAAGCCGAGGCCATTATCTGCCAGTCTTGTGAAAGTCTCGGTGACTCCTAAATCTACAGGTGGCACATCTTCTGGTAGATGAGGTTCGTGGAGAGTTGGGGAGCTAGCAGTTAATACACTACCATCGTCCGAATCTGAGTTGTGCTCAGACTCAGAAAACTCGAAAGAGCTTATTTGCCAAGTTTCTGGATATCCCAATACCTCAAACGGATCCGGGAGGGGTTTCAGCACTTCGAGCGGGGAGAGCGAAGACGTGTAGGCCTCCCACACGCCTTCTTCCTGTTTAGTCGTCATGTGAGCATCACTATAGGATGTAGCATTGAAAGGCCATGTACCCCAAATAAGAGCTGCATCTGTGCGCTGGGGATCGTATTGTGATTAGTAGAATCAAATAACGAGCTATTCGAGCTCGTGAAAAAATCCTGGGTTGGACCGACCTGAGTCTCAGATGGCCCTATATATATGTTTGAGACTTCGGTCCATCGAACTGGCATGGGCCACCCACAGCCGAGGGCTGAGAACTTGGGCCCAGCTGCCTATTCTTCACTGGGTGGATTATTTCGTGCCTTCCCAGGGCTTACAAAATCGCTTTGACTTTCGGACGATGTTTGGCCTTGCTGTGCGTCTGGTCTTGAGGCTAAAGGCTCATAGCCTCAATGTCTCAAGTGTCCGTGCGTCAAGGTGGCCTTTGTTCTCTCCCGTCGTCTCCTTGAGCACCGCTTCCAGGTTTCTTCAAGTGTCGTTTTTAGCAAGCCAAAGCACGTTGTTTCAACATACGAATCAGTCGAACAGTTCCCTGGTGACCGACGCGATCTCGAAGGAGACATAAGTCTTTTGTTCTCTGTGGGTGGGGCCAGCCACATTGCGGCAACTCCCGCGGCGCGTTTCACGCAGACATGGGAGGCTGGCACAAGCACTGGCGGGCACGGGCACCAACTGCTGTGCTGTTTTTTTTTTCATCTCAATTCTGGTAGCCAAAGCACATGGCTTCAGCGAGTCAAGGTCGGGGAAAATTTGTCGTCTGCCAGTAATTACATTTCCTAGAGGCACTGATTACATATTTGACTGATCCGAATATGAGCTTCATGGTCGGCAATACCTATGTGCTTCGGCTTCCTCTCCGGAATACTTTTACCTCGTTGACTAGGCTCTTCTATACAGCCCTACAGCCCTAGTGACTGGGAATCCGACATACGGCTGGCACAGGCGCATGGTTTGTGAGTCTCCACGAAACTCTGGTGCTGTTTCACAAACAGGACACCCGTTGTCAACAGCGATGCCTTTGCACTGAATGTTGGATGTGAAGATTGGCAGAAGGCACGTGTAGCTGATTGCTATGCGAACTGCACTACAACTGCAGACGGGCTTCAAGCTTTTCCTCAGCTTTGACATGACGTGAGCTCTCCACGGGACGCAGGTGTGCGCTACTACTAGTGACGCTACCCATCCCCTGTTCGCAGCTCCATACCCGGAGAAACTGAGGCAGATACTGAGCTCCTGCATCAATACATGGATCTTGTCGGGCACCACCCCAACCAGTTCTTGTACCATCGGCGAGCCTTGGTTTCTACTTTCGCCGGCGACCAGTGCAGGTTCGGGCAAACTTCAATCGCCGAAGCCTGGAAATTCGCTCGGTCAGCAATGGAACGCGTGTGCCAAGTAAGCCAACACTGAGTCCTGTAGGTTTTACGAATGCCATGACAAATTTGAACTCCAGGTCCATCTTGTTCCGGCCGTTTTCGTGGATCCTGCGCGTTATCCTAGACTCACGCCCGTAGATGGCATCTTCCACGTACCTGCCATTTATTTCTTTTATACACTATATACCTTGACCACCGTGTGTTGTTGGCAGTGGAATGGTTGTTGGCCTATTCACCTTACTCCAGATTCACCAAGAGAGGAAGTTAAGTGTCCTGCATTGGACACCGACCTTCATCACCTCCGGCACCTGGGCGGGCGTACATACATGGCAGCTGTGTCCCCTTGGTTTTTCACGGTAAGGACCTTTTATGACACCGCGAGCATTTCTCAACCTCATTTATGTCGTTAGCACTATGGACCAGACTCGTGGAATAAGAATGTAGGTTCTTGTCTCCTCTGTGCCCCGTGAGGCTATATTGGTCCCCAGTGGATCTACCGCGGCGACGACTGGCTACTCGTCCGACGTTGGGAACACATACTCGCTCACAGGAGTGCCGTTGATATTGTACAAGTCATCTCTTGGAACGGTGAGCTTTTCCTGCTTGGGCCTTATCTGGCTTATGTTAATAAACCCCATTGGATAAGATTATGGCGAATCGCATTATTTAGCTCCTGTGCGCGGCGCCCAGCCAAATTCTCAAGCATGGGTCGACGGTTTTCCTCACACACCATGGCTTGCGCTCAACGCATACTTTGCGCGCGCGTTCAAAGAAGGGCGGATGCCGCCAGTCGAGCACGATAAGCTGTTTGTGTGGGCACGGCCACACCCGAAGGCTGCCACTGCGCCTGAGACAGTGCCTCGCCCACGAGACTGGCAGCTGGTGAGTCCGGGTTTATCACCTGTTGCGTTCAAGAGATTCAACTGAGGATCCTATGTAGACGGATGACAAATTTTGGGTGGTCGTCTTGGCGCGCGCCCCTTGCACTGTTCTCCTCGCAGCAGGTGATGAGCAACCACGCCGCTTCCGCTGTTTCGCTGGCGTGTCGAAGCTGTCTTGTCCACTGAGAACTGGTCACGGTATGCGTGCGGAGTTGGTACGCGATGGAGTTGTGGTAGTGCAATGCCACCCACAGGAATATCGGTTTCAAGCCGAACCAGGAGTGTACAACTTCAATGTATATGTGGCAGCTTCCGATTAGCAAACGCTCTGCGAAACAGTAACACATTCCAACAACAATGACACCCAGTTGATCCATTACAAGCACACGAAATATCTAATGAAGCAAAGGTAGATTTGGCGGGGTCTTAGCGCCCACCCTTGATAAGGTCTGCGCCAGTCAATTCGTCCTTGGTCCCAGTCGGTACATTCCCAGATTCGGGGCTCGCAGTTGAGCTGGAAGTGTGCGATGAGGCCATCGATGAGGTCTTAGAGGTGTTGCTATCGTCACCACAGCCACAGTCATACTCTTCATCGAGATGTGCGCAGTCAAAAGTAGGTTTCTTTAAGCGTTCATTGACTTGGTTGTGCACGTAACACAGCCTGAGAAAGATTCAGTCTCGCAACGGCACCGAGCATCTAAGCCGTACCAAGAGGAGGCAGAGAGACGGGACGCTGTCTGCGGGGGGTACATCTCCAGCAGCTGCTGGAACTCTGCAGCGCACTCGCCGCATGGATATAGACGTGAAGTTAGGTAGAAATAAGACTTGAGCGCCTCGCGCTCGTCCTCTGTCGGATGCTAGTATGGTGTCAACGCGCGTGTTCGGATTCAACGAGTGGGCGCGACAATAAATACCTCAGGGTATCTGAGAGTCATTGTGTGGCTGTGGCACCAGTCAGCGTGTCGGCCGGACAGAGGCCGAATTCGGGCCCATCGACTTACAGTAATTTCCACGTCGCACGACCCAAGGCGGCTCTACAAATTTGCATCATATTTCCGCGGCGCACGGCGTAACGGAGAGATAACTCACTTTGCTGTTTCGTTCCCCAGCTTCGACATGATGACACCTCCCGTCGCATGGGGCACAGCAGGAGGAGAGTCGTGTATTGGGACCGGAAGCGCGTTAAACTCCTTCTCAACACCGCCGTCGTCAAAAACTTCTCCTGTTCGAAGGTCGACGTGATTGGACGCTGGATGGTGAAGTAATGTGACCGAGGCAAACAGGAGCTTCAAGTTTCAGTTGGTGGGTGTTAAGCCCAGCAGGAGTTCAGTAGAGCGACGTACGAGCGCGAGAACGACACAGAGAAATAGTTTGGTGAAGCGGGATATCATGGCGACAAAAGGAGGGAATGAATCAAGGAATAAATTATCTTGCCCAGGGTTACGCTAACCGCAAGCGGTCGACATGGAATGTGGCAGGGCGGCCCGGGAAACCCGGTGATATCATCTTCGGCTACATTTGATTACTCCTTAAAGGCACCGCTTGCGTGATAAGGGCCAGCCAAGGTTGCGGTCATCCGAGTCTACAATGCTACCTCCTAGCCAACAACGGTGCTGATTTGATTCAAAAGACCACATCGGGTCTCGCAAGTACAGACACGCAAACCTCAAAGACAGGGCTTAGTACTTCAAACTTGGGAACTACTAAGCAGAGTGCGGTTGCTGCAAAAACGAAACTGATAGTGGGGATTCTGTGGAGAAGTGTATCACAGCAGTGGGAGGGCTGAGTGTCGCAGAAGCCGGTCATTGGGTCAGCCCAATGCCCACGAAGAAGGCAGGAGTTGCACTACAGACGATGGGTCATTGAACGGAGATAAAAACACGGCAGCAATACAAAGTACAAAGGACTGAATTAAATTATCGAACCGAGTTGACTGTCAAGACTCAATAGATGAGCTCGTCGCATCATGACGATATCTCATACGCAGGTTTAGCACAAAGGACATGAAACCTACCTTGTTTGCCGTAAAGCAAATGCAGCCGGGCGAACAAACCCGGACAGAATTTCTGTAGCAGGTTCAGCACCCGCTGCCTTCCCTGGCTCTGAATTCGGGCCTAGAAAGGCGACACGATTTGCCATGCTTGTCTCTTGGATACTAAGTCATCAGGGGGGAACCGCGGCGGTAGTTGGGGGGAGACGGCGTGGTCTGGCCTGAAAGTCAAATGTCACGGTATCTGCTTTTCTTCATCGGCGCTATGTCTACTGGAGATTGTTTGACCCCTGAGCTTTGAACACGAAGACCGGACAAGGTGGTGCAGTACTAAGTGCAAACAGCCGTCGATTGGCACGCTTAAGCAGGGCCAATCGGCGAGTGGGCTAATGGGCAGTTAGTTTACCTGGACACCTCAGCAAGTTACTTCGGATTCGGAAGGTTCGGATCACCCCTGCTTATGGACATTGGTTGGGCCGATGACCGGAAGAGTGGAGCACGGTCCGTCGCGGTCACGCCTGTGGTTCCATATCGTCCTACTGTATTGACCCTGCCCTTGCACTTTGGTTCGCGGTCCCATTCCCACACTGAAGTAGAAGCTGCGAGGTGCCCGGGTGACAGAATGTTGGCCATCTCGCTCACGAGCGCGCTTGCAAGCATTGAAGAATGGTAGGACAGATACTGAGACTCGTGTGTGAAATTCAAATTTTGGTGACCTTCTCAAGGACATCCTGTGGCATACAGTAAATCCTGAAATCTGATTGGTTTTTTATAACTGAATTGGATGGAGCACATTGTGAAATGCCCACAGCGATTGTAGATAAAGCTCTACTTGGCTTAAAGGTTCAGTAGAAGCTGGCTCGGCATTTTTGGGTCGAGCTTGGTTGAGCTGCTTTCAGCCGACTCGGAGCTGGGTTGAGCTCAGCCTCAGGCCTCAGCCGAGGACGAGTGACACATCGCACGTAACCCCAACGTGACGTCTTGAATCGAGACCAACACGAGCGTAAGGATAAAAGGAGTTCCTGGAAGCAGTGATCGACACAGGAACATTTCCCAACTTACCCCACAACTGTGATCATGTCTGGCTTCACAGAGGCGTGGATCCCCGGACCCAAGTCCTCCTCATTCTACACACGCACCTACACTCCGGCCTCTGGCTCTCCACGCGGCGTCGTCGTCTTCATCCACGGGTTCATCGAACATATTGCGCGCTACGAATACGTACATAAGCGTTGGGCCGAGCGGGGTTTTGTCATCTTCACGTTCGACCAGCGTGGCTTTGGGCGTACTGCGCTCGACCCGAAGAAGTCTCCCGGCGCGGTATATGGTCGGACAGGTGACACGGACCAAATTCCAGATGTCGCCTGGGCCATACGTGTTGCCCAAGAGGCGAACCCCACTATACCCCTATTCCTCATGGGTCATTCCATGGTGCGTCGCTCTGGCTTCCTCTTCTCCCCCACACAGAGACTTTGTATGCACTGGTGGCTCACATGAACTAGGGTGGTGGGCTAGTCTTGTCGTTCGTGACGCGTGCCAATACACAGGATAGCGTTTCGCAACTATCTGGCGTCATAGCAACTAGCCCGTGCATACGCCTCACCAAGCCTCCTGCGGGCGTAGCACGCTGGCTTGGCAGTCGAGTTCGTACTATCCTCCCGAACCAAAATATTCCCGCGTCTGTCGAAGCCAAGGTACGGTTGTCATGCCTGTCTGTCACCTGGCTGGGGTGACCCACCGGAAAACTCCTCACACTTCTTTCAGTACCTTTCTCACGATCCAGAAGTGGTAAAGGATAACGAGAATGACCCGCTTATTTCGTCGCAGCGCGTCTCTGCGCGCAGTTGATGACATGCTCAACAGGGTATGGATGCTTTCTAAGGTCATGTGGGCGCGTTTGATACAAATTTTGCTCAGGGCGAGAATTTGATTACCAAGGATTACAATAAGTGGCCAACTGCGCTCCCCAGTACGATTGTTCCGTTGGCCTTGATCTCTGTGACGCTAATGCCTTATTACAGCTTTTGGTTGTGCACGGTACAGAAGACATGGTATATCAGTTCTCCGTCCTTGATAACTGCACATTTATCACGTGATTCTACAGGTCTGCTCTGTGGAAACTGCAAAACAATTTGTTGAGAAGGTTCCCGCTAACGACAAGAGGATAGCGCTCTATGAGGTTTGTCCCCAACGCGAATGTTTGTTTGCTGTGCTGCGGAGGTGTAATCGTGTTCTTCCTCAAGGGTGGATATCATGAACTTCAGAACGAGCCGAATGGCGTCAAGGAGAACTTCACGGATGAATGCGTAGCATGGGCCGAGGCGCACTTCCCTGCTGCGGCTGGAGATGGAGATGCTACACAGGCCAAGCTCTGACTATAATAATCGGTGTCTTCTGTATGGGACATGTCGTCGAGAGTTGGTGGCTGAGATGTGTCCTTGGCTCCCGTTACATTTCTTTCATTTCATCACTGTTGTCCGTTTTTATGGTGCATGAACACGCTATACTCTTTCTCGATCGTGTAATGTACTCGTTAATCCATGAACTATCGTTCTAGGGAAAGTATGGTAGCTCTCGCAACTCAGTACCCCGCCGCGCCAGGTGCGCTCGTGCCTTCGCGCCGCAGGCGCAGAAGCACTCACGAAATCGAGAGAGTTCTGTCGTTTCCCGGTCCAGCACGCGCGAGAGTTTTTACTCTGCGAATTTGGAGTTCGGACAAGGTCGCAGATACGATCCCATGTCGTCCCGCGCGACAGCTCATCGGTCAAGGATGCGACATACTCGGCTTCCGAATCTCTGTTTTCAAGGTCATCAGCGGAACATGGCGAAGTGGAGCGGAGGAACACACTTGTTTTCGCGGATCTGGCTTTCGCGCTTGCCAGTGTACTCCTCGTAAAATTGGTCAATCGAGCGCTCGGCCTTTGAAATAGTCTCCTGACGACGCGTTTTGGACCTCTCGTCGCGCGCTTTGATCTCCTCAGCCTGGCGTTCGCGCCATTTCCTGCCAAAAAAAAAACTCGCACATAAGTCTGACTTGCGCATGTGGACACGAAGGTAACAAAGAGAGGAGGGCAACCTGATGACTTCGGGTTCCTCGGCGTCGATCTGTTGAGTTAAGATGGGAGTTGCGGAGAGGGGCTGTGGACGCGGCGCAAAGGGCGGCACAGCGCCGAAGGTGGGCCGGGTGACGGGGGGACCGGCCTCCTGTAGTGTCGTCATCAGCATCTAGGTCTGTTCCGCGTTGGGGAACTCGGCCACGCTGAAGTACCTGCGGCACGTCAAGCTCCGGAAATTCACTCTCGAATTTTTCGATCTCCTCGTCGTCGTGACCTGTAACTTTTACTTCCCTTGGGGGCGGCGCGGGGCTGCCAAAGGCGTCCAAGTCGAATGGGCCAGCAGCGGGGAGATGAACGGCAGGGGGCGGAGATGCGAAAGTAGGGATGTCGCCCTCGCCATCTAAGGATATATCTGGAAAGGCAGAGGCAGCGCGGTCAAAGTCGATATCGGCGTCGTTGAGAAGGTCAGTCATTGGTTGGTCACCTCGTCTCTTGCTGGTGAGCAAAGGGTGATGCGGGTTGTAGGCGTGGGAATGAGTCGGGGATAACCGAGAACCGGGTAAGCCAGCCGAAGAACGAGGCAGAAGCAGAAGGCCTAAACAGGCCCTCAAATGACCGAAATGCGATTGTCCTCGTGTTGAATGATATCAGCCCTTGTATGTGTCTTCCTCTCTCCTCACAAACCCCCTCTATCATCCCAGTTCTCTTATGCCTCTGTTTCGTTTGCTGAGCTTGATCCCAGGTTGTCGTGCCCCCAGATACGTCAGGTATTACGACGAGAAGGACTCTCCGCTTATTCCTGACATCGCACCCGTTGTGCCACACGTGCCACACGTGTTACCACCTGCTCGTCCTATACCTGAGAGTCGCCATCGAAGGAGGCTCATCGACGAGGACTTTTCACCCGATTCTAAAGACTTCTTCCATGACACAAAGTACCAAAAGCATCCTATGCACGAAGAAACGATAGAAGTGACTGCCACTGCGGTGCGCGATCACTTGCCACAGCCTCGTGGTCCGCACCGAGAAAAATCACAAAGGGCCAGGGGTGGCGAGCCCGGCCACCTATCCCGCACCAATAGCAACAACCAAAATAATTCAGCCTCGCGCCGACGCATCGCCGACGAGACCCTCGCTGCGATCGAGCGTGGCGAAGTTGAGCTCCAGGGTTCGACTTACAACATTCGCGAGATCGTTTCACATTCGATAGACAACACGATATTCTTCTCACCCGAGTCAACGCTTGCCACCTGGTCCACCGCCACTCCCGCCTCACATCCGGCTGTGCCGGGACAACTGGAACTCTGTGAAGGCTCCACACTGCAGCGTGCACGTGCGCTTCTGCATGAACTCAATACAAACGCCACAATCACCGCAGATGGCCCGGGGCGGGTGGGCGTGCTCAACTTTGCAAGCGCTACCAAGCCTGGTGGTGGATTCCTCTCAGGCGCACAAGCCCAAGAAGAGTCCCTCGCACGCGCATCGACACTATATGTGTCGTTGGTCACACCGACGGCGTCCCAGTTCCACCAGCTGCATAAACAGGACCGCCGTGGCGGTTTCTACACCCACGCCATGATCTTCTCCCCGTCCGTCCTCGTCCTCCGTGACGATGACGGTGCCTGGGTCCCGCCATACCAGATCGAGGTCGTTACATGCGCGGCAGTTAATGCGGGCGTTGTACGACAGCGAGCTGGGGATAGTCTTGGGCCAGACACTGTGGCAAGAATCGAAGGGACGATGCGCGAGCGCATGGCACGCATTCTCTTTCTCTTTGAACAGCGGGGCCTCCGGAACATCGTGCTCGGCAGCTTTGGAACGGGCGTGTTCCGCAACGATGTCGGCATGGTTGCGGACATCTGGTTTGATTTGCTAGCCGAGGACGGCGCTCGATTCGCGCACTCTTTTGATCGTGTCGTGTTTGGGATTATCGATCGGCCAACGGTGGAAAGATTCAAGGCAGTCTTTGAGAGCCGGATTGAGGCGCGGGGCCCGATGGGTTGGAGTCCGGGAACGACGCCACGGAGCGTTTTGCGTGTTGTGGAATGATGTGACACTACGACGCGTCTATCTCATGTTGGTGTCTTGCGCACTTGCTCTAGTCTGATGCTTTCTGGCTCACTCTGTCTTACCAGTCCCGCAGGCTCTGTCATGATTATACCCGTCTTACTTTAGCCCAGGGTACTTGCTCCCACACTTGGTAAATTTGTGCGTTCTGTTCGTTCTCCATCATCTCCGTCAACCAACCCTCCCACTTGTACCATAGCTTTGCTACATCCTGTACGCTTGCTTGTACACTTCTCCAGATAACTGAGCACAGCAGATATTTTTTTTGCCTGAGGCCATTTTGCGGTGTTTTAGGAACACAACTATCAACGGCGCAATATCTCAGACCGATAAATCAAATCTTGGGTTGTGGAACCGGATACGAATGACTCTGAAATGGAAGTCCCTCGATAAAGGGGGCGATCGGCTGCGGACATACCATTCACGCACAGGAATTACTCGCAATGAAAGTGGAGTGCTTAGACCCCAACGGGTGCTATAGTAGGATTAAGAAGCCATAATAATAAAGTTCAGCCTGGAGTTCGTCGGCGCACGCTGCCCACTACAATTGACCATCACCTCGTGTTGGTTTATACCGCTTGGTGGAGGCGCAGATTACGACACACGTAACACAAGGGTTCCGAAATGGACAGCCCTTTCTCGTGGAACGCCGCCCAGCCCAGTGCATGTCCCACGCTTATCTCTCCGAGCCGATTTCCTGCGCAGCCGAGCGCCAGCCCCATGAACCTAGACTCCAATGCAGCGCCGACGACTACTAGTCGTTTCTGATGGCGCAGCACGGACTTCCGCGGGCTATACGCTGGGATAAAATCAATCGATATGCCATTTTTGGAGCCCCGCGCCTGGAAATTGCTCATGATTTTTCGCAGGGTACCACGCCCTGCTATGGGTCTTCCTCGCGTCCTCGGTGTGAACGACAACCCCTGACCCAAGGTTCTGTATTCTCTTGGGGTTGGTCGCCACTCACAAGCGCCCACCGCCGACCGAGGGAACCAGGCATTGCTTTAAGGCGTATCGAGTAAGTCCTCCGTAATATAGTATCATGAGGTCGACACTATGGCCTAGGTTCGTGAACTGATAATACGTCGCGCATCCAGATCATGGGGTTGCCAGTAGCTGCGGAGGCTGTGAATATATCTTTCATCTCCATCCGAGGCTCATCTGACAGCTATCCACCGCAGATCTCTTCCCACACGAGGTGCTTACGGAGGCAAACCCAACTACCACTTTTTCCATAACCAGCCGCAAGATCGCGATCGCTTCCAGTTCCAGCCATGTGCATTACTTTGCGTTCATGGATTGAGATCTGCGAATCTGTACCTCTCAATGCGTGTGCGCTTGGGTTCGTGTATGCCTTCTTGAGCTGCTCTACACTAATGGAACAATTGGGGATGTGGCACCGAAGTGTGTATAGCTAGCACTGCCGCAAGCCTGCTTCCAGAGGTGGCAATGCGATGACCCATAATCCACATCAATCTCCAAGAGAGTTCCCCTCTTCGGCACTTCTAACACGGTCCGCAGTTCGTAGGCGCAGGAACAAGGCTCCCGAACCTAATGTTTTTTTATAAAAGCGTACGATGTCCTGAGATGACATCCCGTACATCCCTACTATTGTTTCCAATAGCATGTCTAGCCACGACAACAGAGTGGTCAGACACCAAGAATACTTTTTCCGTGATGGGGACATCACAATAAGAGTATGCCGTTCTTACACTCTCACTTTAGGGCTAAATATACCCAGTCCCCAGGTTGAAGATAGCATGTTTCGCATCCATAAGCACTTTCTTACCAGGGAATCAAGGCATTTCCACGCCATGCTTGTCCCTAATGCTGTCCCTTGCCGGGATCCTCCCGGATCCTCGGAGACGAACCCAGTCGTATTGAAGGACGCAACGAGCGAAGGTTTTGCGGGCCTTCTATGGGTATTTTACAACCCGTGCGCAATCATTCGATCTCTTATTCGGTCAACTAATAGGCTCATTTATGTCGAAGGGAGTATTCCATATACAAGGCCTCCTTAGAAAAGTGGAGGCGCATTTTGACCCTAGCTGTCACCGTCTCGCCAGCAAGACGCCAGCAAGTGTATGCCAGCAGTAGGTCGAGTCATAAAGAAGCAGGGTTCGTTGGCAGAGGATTCGGATTACACGTAGCTAGGTAGCGACACATCGTATAAAGACGCCATGTACAGTAGTTAGATTCGCTATCTAGAATCTCCTTGCGTCCACAGTCTCTACTTCGCGTGAAAAAGCCTGGAAAATCGGCTGCGAACCCCTTCGCCGGTGACATTAGATTCTAGATTCTTATTTCTTTTCCGTCCTCTCCGATTCCACCATCATCATTCTGGCACCCCGACGAGTTAAACACCAACGCTCACCAAGTCCGCTAGCAAGCGAAGGAAGTACAACGCCAACCAGTGGCCCCGATATTATCGAAGACGCTACCGACCGAACAGTACCTATCCCAGTCAGTATGGCAACTCAAACGATCGCAACGCAGACCGCGACCCGACCTATATTTGACAAAGACGCATACGGACGAGAATGGAGAGAGCTAGAGAGACAAGACCAAGAACGACGAGCAATACCACGATCACAATCCGTTGGAGCAGGACGAGTTGCACGATTCTTAGATAACCGCCGAGGAGCGGCAGGAGATCCATTCGGTCACGGAGGAGGAGGAGGTCCCGGAGGAGGAGGACCCCCACAAGGCTCAGGAGGAGGAGGAGGCCCTCCTGGAGGTCCACCCGTAGGAGGACATCATTTTGCACCAGGGGGTGCCTTCGGGCCTCCTCTCACCGACAAACTCGCAGGAGCCCTACCCCAGGTCTTCAATGGAGATCGCGAACAAGCCGACGCTTTCATGGACTCCGTTCTCTCCTACTTCCGCCTCAACTATCAGTCCCAACTCTTTAGCTCGTACTTAGCGCGGATCGCCTTCGTTCTCACGCTAATCCAGGGACCTAACGTAGCCGGATGGGTGCGCGATATGGGCAATTGGCTGGACAGTCTCCAGCCTCCGGCTTTCTTCAATGACATACAGACATGGGATCAGTTCGTAGTTCGCTTTAGAGAACGCTTCCAAGACACGCAAAAGGCCGAGCGCGCTAGGATGTCCCTTGAAACGCTCAAAATGACCTGGCCAAACGCTGATGGGTATATATCTGATTTCGAACAGATTGTACGCGACGCCGGATACGACTTGAACAACTCGGCCACACGGCAACTATTTCTTAACGGGCTCCCGCGATCGGTCCTAACCGATGTTCTTCGACCTCCCGCCGCGCAAGACTACGCTGATATCCGCCAACGTACAATCGATTCCACGCGCTCACACCAACTGTTACAGGCAATCCTCGACAAACGAACCGGGGGAAGACGTTCTGTCCCTCAACCCCCGGTCAATCATCCTCGTCCTCAAGTAGCTCGCGCCCCGCCCATGCCGTACCCAGTCCGTCAAACGCAACAACAACGTACCCCGTTTTACAATTCCAGTAACGCGCCGCCACAATATAACAACGTACCGGTTCCCATGGATCTGAGTCGCGGACGAGGGTACCGATCTGGAGGATGGGCGAGGGGAGCCACTATCCCATCAGACCTTTACGCTCAAGCCGCGCAAATATCTCAACCTCGTCGCCCCACGGGACCTTGCTTCAATTGTGGCCGCCCCGGCCACATAGCACGACAGTGCCGACAGCCTCGACAACCAAATTCGGTACAAGCACGAGCATTGGAAGTCCCGTATTATTGTTACGAACCGGTCTATGAGTCAGAATCTTACGTCCCCTCAAATTCGATCGCGCCACTCGAAGAATCTTCGTCACTGTCGACCGAGGCCGTTCGAGCCCGATTGGCTTCAATGACCCCGGAAGAAGCCCAGAAAATGCTCGAAGAAATGCCAGGCAATGCAGCGCCGCAGGGTTTTTCCCCGGCCTGACTCGATCCGTCCGAGCCAGGCCTGTAACTACCGAAACTTTGTACCTCTCTAGTCGTCAATCTATGCAACTAAGAGTCACTATTGTTGATCGGAATCAAAGGACGGAAACTAAAGCCCTCCTGGATACAGGAGCCACTGAAAATTTCTTGCACTATCGACTTGCTATCCGGCTCAGACTCAACCTAAGACGCTTGGCTGTTGCCAGGCCTCTGTACAATGTGGATGGCACTCCAAACCGGAAAGGAGCCATCACTCATTATATCGATCTTTCAACCAGGGTTGGCTCTCGATCTCTCGTGATGCGCTACTTCATCACCAATATAGGAGAACACGACGTCATCTTCGGATATCCTTGGTTCGCTGGACATCAACCTAACGTTAACTGGAGAGCCGGATGGATCGATGTATCACAACTGCCCATTATCCTCAGTACTGGCTTGACCCCTGTTGCTTACGCTAGGGCGACAGGACAGACTCTGTCATCAAAGCTCGCGGAACAAGCACGTGACCAGTATAAGGGTGGATCTATACCCACCCACTATCAAGCTTTCTCCCATGTATTCAGCGACGGGGCCGCTCAACGACTGCCGAAGCCGCAACCCTGGGATCACGCTATTGACCTCAAAAAGGATGCACCATCGGCCATACCCGGGAAGGTTTACGGGTTAAGTCTGGAAGAACAACAAGCCCTTCGCCAATTCCTAGAAGAGCACCTCAAGAAGGGGTATATACGCCCTTCTAAAAGTCCCTATGCTTCTCCATTCTTTTTCATCAAAAAGAAGGACGGGAAGTTACGACCAGTCCAAGACTACCGCCGGCTGAACGAGTGGACCATACGGAACCAATACCCACTTCCATTAATTCCCGAAATGATCCTGAGGGCAAGGGATTCCTGTCTGTTTTCAAAGATGGATATCCGGTGGGGCTACAACAATATCCGCATCAAAACAGGAGATGAATGGAAGGCGGCTTTCCTAACCAACTTAGGCCTTTACGAACCGCTAGTCATGTTCTTCGGTCTCACCAACTCGCCCGCCACCTTCCAAAGTCTTATGAATCACATCTTCGCCGTTGAGGTGGCCGAGGGATGGTTAACTATCTATATGGACGACATCCTCGTCCACACTGGGGACGACGTCGACAAGCATCGACAATGCGTACGAAGGGTACTGACGAAGCTTCGACAGTATGACCTCTTCCTGAAACCCGAGAAGTGTCAATTCGAGCAACGTCGAATCGAGTTCCTAGGAGTGGTTCTTGATGGGGGAAGTGTACGTATGGATCCCACAAAGATAGAGGGAGTACGTAAATGGACCATTCCTCGCTCGGTCAAAGACGTTCGCGGATTCCTCGGATTTACTGGGTTTTACCGATATTTCATCCCCAATTACTCCCGTGTGGCCCGTCCTCTCATTGACCTCACCAGAAAGGACGTCTCGTTTCATTGGGGGCCAGCACAAGAGGATGCCTTCCGAACCCTGATCACGTTGGTATGCCAAGACCCTGTGCTACGCCAGCCAAGATACGACAAGGCCTTCTTCGTATCAACAGACGCCTCATTGACTGGAGTAGGAGCTGTTCTGGCCCAAGAGGGAGAAGTTATCGATCAGCGGACCAAGAGGTTGAAGCAACATCCCGTGGCGTACTTCTCAGCCACCTTCACCCCTACTGAGCGTAACTACGACATCTACGAGCGGGAGTTGTTAGCTGTCCTCAAAGCCCTAACTCACTGGCGAGTCCATTTAGCGGGAGCCGTACACCCCGTCACGATCCTCACTGATCATGCAAACTTGTTATACTGGAAGACGCCTCGTAAGGTCAACCGAAGATTAGCGCGATGGTTCGGGGAACTCCAAGATTATCAACTCCGCATAGTCCACGTCCCCGGCAAAATCCACATGGTTGCCGATGCGCTATCAAGACAAGGGAAAGCCGACACAACTCTTGATAACGACAACGTGACTATACTTCCATCACCAGTCTTCGTACGAGCGACCAACACCTCGAGCCTCGAACGACAAGTTGTGGTCGCGCAGCAATCCCACGAGGGTTATCTATTAGATCTTGATCGCCGACATGACCTAGCCTTGCGGACGGACGACCATGCTTGGATCGATAAAGGGTCAAGACTAGTGGTGCCACCTGAGGAAGGACTGTATCGAGCGGTCGCCAGGTACTATCATGACGAAGCAACAGCGGGGCATCCAGGAAGGGACGAAACCATCAGGGCCATCCAACGACATTACTGGTGGCCGGGACTGACAACCTGGGTGGCCAATTACGTGGCGGGATGCCAACAGTGCCAACAAAAGAAGAACCTCACTCATTCTTCTCGCACTCCGCTCTATCGCATTCCAACCACCGAAGCTACCCTCCCTTTCAGCACGATATCACTTGATCTAATTACTCAACTCCCTCAATCAGATGGACATGATGCTATACTGACTATCGTGGATCATGGTTGTTCCAGGGCAGCCGTTTTCCTCCCTTGCAAAACAACGATTACCGCTGAAGGGGTAGCTGATCTGTACTATCGGCACCTTTATCTATGGTTCGGACTTCCTCATCGGGTGATCTCTGACAGAGATCCCCGATTCACTTCTCGTTTCGCTCGAGCACTCTGCCACCGTCTACGCATCTCTCAAAACATCTCCACCGCGTTTCATCCTCAGACGGATGGCCTCACCGAGCGGATGAATCAGTGGGTCGAGCAATATCTGCGCCTGGTGGCTAGTGAAGCGCAAGACGACTGGAGCCGCTGGCTTCCTTTAGCTACTGTGGTGCATAATAACCAGCTCAACAGCGCCTTAGGCATCATTCCCAACGAAGCTCTCTGGGGACATATAGTGGAAAAACGTGGAGCCGACTCAGCCCACTCTACGGCACCGGCGGTGGAAGAGAGATTAAGAAGAGGACAAGAAGTCAGGACCATTGCCACCCGAGCCATTAATGCGTTGGCCCACTCTAGCCCTTCCGCCAAACACCAAGTTGGGGATTTAGTGTGGCTGGAGGGAAGACATCTACCCGTAACCCTGAAAACCCAGAAGCTTAGTCCCCGACGATATGGCCCGTTCCAGGTGATACAGCAAATTTCGCCCATCGCCTTCAAATTGGAGCTTCCCCCTGCTTGGACCATCCACGACGTCTTTCATTCGAGCCTACTAACGCCTGTCCGGGTCACTAAAGAAAATGGACCCTTATCAATACCACCTCTGCCCGATATAGTCAACGGAGAAAAAGAGTGGGAAGTTGAACAAGTCCTAGGGCACCGCTGGCACGGAAGAAGCAGGAAGCTGCAATACCTTCTAAAGTGGAAAGGAGAAACCATGGCGGATATCTCCTGGGAGCCAGCTCACTCCATCTTCGCTCCTCGACTGATTCGAGAATACCACCGCAAGTATCCTTTAGAATCTTATATAAGGTCCACGAACGTTGCGTCCAACTCATCCACTTCAGCATGTCGTCCCAATCCTCCCACCTCGTCTACGACTATAACCTTACTAGACCCCCTTCTCCTCGTATCCCAAGTGAACCCCCGTTCGCTCCATCACCTCCACCCCTTGAGGGTCCATCACCGGTCCCTTCAGTCGAATCAGCCGACCGCGAACTACGAGCTCAAGCCGCCCGGCATGTGGCAGCACTCCAGATTCTGGAGTTGGCCAATGAGAACGTACCACCAACGACGCTTCCGATCGATTTCCTCTCCCCTCGCACCACTTACAACGCCCTCTCCTCGGCAGGAGATCAGGCCGACGCTCCCACTCTTCGCCGCATCGCCATGGGACTCGCTCGCGCTACCCAGCACTTTAAAGACGTTAGCGATCAACAAGCACGAACCAACGCACTACTCCAGACCACCATCGACCACTTCGAGTCTCGCGCATCGACCGGGCGTCCTGAAGTCCCAACTCCCCCACGTACTCCGACGGATTTCGAACGCAACATGGGCCAGTGCGAAGGTTTCACCATCCCAGCAAACATCCAAGGAGGATTCGCGCCGCCCACGTTCGTACAGCGCGGTACGCTGGACGCCTCCACGGTCCTCGGCACCATGGGAGGACGCGACGATCCGGTATACAGCGGCGAGCTCTTCGCTCGCGCACCTGCCGGAACCCTCCTCGACGTCGAGCCCATGCCCGCGTGGTTTGCGCGGGCTTTCCATTCCGACTCGGACGTCTACCGACGCCTCTGTAGTGAAGCACGCGCCATGCGCGACTGGGGGCTTGCATCAGAACTGTCGCGATTCCGTCGCATCCATCTCGACCTCCTACGCTTGGACGACCGCATCAAGGCCCTCTGTGACGAAAGGGAGTGTTTCGAACGACAAAGATGCGAATCGCGTTGGCGCCTCGAAGATGCCCGTGCCCCTCAACGTCTCCACCATTTGTCGAGCCGAGTCGAGAACTATCTCGCCCCCTACCCTTCTACCACGCCTCGTCGGGTCAACTTACGAGACTTACCCACTCGGCGTGGAAACTAAGCGCGGGGTAATGTCACCGTCTCGCCAGCAAGACGCCAGCAAGTGTATGCCAGCAGTAGGTCGAGTCATAAAGAAGCAGGGTTCGTTGGCAGAGGATTCGGATTACACGTAGCTAGGTAGCGACACATCGTATAAAGACGCCATGTACAGTAGTTAGATTCGCTATCTAGAATCTCCTTGCGTCCACAGTCTCTACTTCGCGTGAAAAAGCCTGGAAAATCGGCTGCGAACCCCTTCGCCGGTGACACTAGCCCAGCAATGGGGCTTCGTGCAGGTCGAGAAGCTCTGTGTGAGAGAGCTTGAGAACTTGTCAATACCGGATGTGGAGAAGATCGAACTCTATCAAGAGTTCAAAATCAGTCCCCCGCTTTTGCACAGTTCCTTTGTCGCCCTGACAACTCGGGCGGAGCCCCTTAACGTAGAAGAGGGCAAGAAACTTGGCCTCGATACCAGCTTGAAAATTGCGCTGGCACGAGAGCTCGCCCGCGCACCTGACCGGGCCACAAGTCTTTTCAGCCCTACAACAAATATTCAATCAGTTATCGAAGACATCTTCGGGCTGCAAGGGTCAGGGCCTCCCCCGGTAACCAATAACTTAGCTTAACATTGATAGCGTCTGACGTCTGACTTGGCACTCTCAACAAGTCTACCACGCCTCCGCAAAAGCAGAGCCCCACCACCGATGACCACGTGGACAAGGGAGGGAAGGGTCGCAACAAGAACAGTGCGTCACGAACGACTCGTTCTTCGGTCATCATTGGCACTGAAGACAAAATTCGTTCTCAGACAAATCGTAGTCACCATTTCGGACTGAGTGTCGTCTTATCTCAGGCGTTGTGCCTTCTTGTATGCCTTATTGCGTATTTTCATTGACGATGGTACCCTACGTAATCGAAGCGATGCTGTACGATGTGAGTCCCTCTCGAGGTTTCTGTGAACCGCAAGCCGAGACGACGTCCCTAATTAGTAAGTCTGAAGAATCGCATGGACGTGGGAACGCGTGAACCAACACGGATTCAAATTGTACCACTCGTTCAAATTCGTCGGATCGACACCAAATTGAAAAGTTCGAGTCCACTGGTGGCATGCATCACTTTTGGGTAGGTAGATATAGTAAAGTATCGATTGCAGGGCTCTCCAGCGCGCTTATGTCGCAACATTTTCGGGGAGCGGAATGTCAACTACCCGTTGTCTGAACCCCAGTTTCATTGGCGGACGGACCCACCTTCGAGTCTTTTTGTTGCCCTTCGAAACCGCAACCGGGCGCCCATCATTGTGATAATTTAGACGTCGTGTGCAGTGTGCGCATCCATACGTACAACCTATAAGCGACAACTTCACGCGTTGAACACGAACATCCTTTTTTTTTTCTTCTTCTAACACCCACTTACCCTCTCCCTCATCTTCTCTTCCCATTCACTCCCCTTCTCTTTAACGCTTTCTCTTTACTTTTACGACCTCAGTAACGCGTCTCTTTTCGTCTCTAACGACTATGAATTCTACAGCTACTATTCCAAACCAAAACGGCCAACGCATCGTACGCCATGCCGAATACTACATTCACGGGGGAGACGTTATATTTCGCGTGAGTCGTTCCTTGCTGTATGCCGTGTTGGTTGTCAACGATGGCGCGTCGACAGGTTGACAACAATCTTTTTCGAGTTCATCGTTACTTTTTTACACGCGACTCTGCGTTCTTCCGTGACAAGCTCCCCCACCCACCACCCCCTGGCGAATTTACAAAAGGGTCCTCGGATAACAACCCACTTGTCCTCGAAGATGTAACCATCGTCGATTTCGAGCGCTTCTTATGGGTGTTTTACAACCCGTATGTCTCTCATTTGTATGATCTCGTCTTGTACTGATGCACTGCTCAAGAAAATATTCTCTCTACGATGCAAATGTCGACGAATGGACGTCCATTTTAAAACTCTCACACCTATGGGCCTTCACTGAGGTCAAAACGCTCGCGCTGCGCGAGCTGGAGCGGCTCGAAATACCTCCTCTCGACAAAATCGTCATGTACCACAGCTACGCTGTCGACCGCAGCCTCCTCCAGGTGGCGTACACCTGCGCTGACGGTCCGCGCCGAACCTATCACAATCGAAGAGGGCCGAGAGCTTGGTCTTGAGACCGCCCTGCAACTCGCACGTGCCCGTGAACTTGCGCGATCGTCTGCCTCTGGAAAGAAGTTACAGTCCCCTGTAAAACTTGCGGAGGCCGAGCTCGAATTGCTTATCAGAGATCTGTTCCAATTGCCGACATCTGATGGGAGTTCTGGCGGCCGCACACCTGTCGTGAAACCGACCGAAGGCACTACCTCTGCAGGTGACAGCGACGAACCTCAGTCCTGGCACCCAGACAAACTCGAACCCACTCCAAGGTAGGCGCGCCCAACCTTTGGTTTACCTTTTGCTAACCCGCTGGCATAGGTTTGGGTGATGCTCCCAAAGGGGTCGCTAATGGCTACGCAAATGGTGCGCCAAATGGCTCAGCTAACGTCCATGTAAATGGAACGCCCAATGGCCAAGCCAACGGCCGCCGCAACGGCAAACCCGCGCCGGCCCAGTCGGCAGGATTAGATGTTCGAGAGACATGATCATTGGCTAGGGGAGGGTTTGGAAAGGGAGCATAGCTGTGGGAATGTCTCAGATAAAAGGAGGCTCGATTAGGTCATGTCGCACGCTAGATGAGGCCTGTTTCGCAAGCGTACGACTGAGGTATCTTCGGATTTGGGGGTTAAAAATGGACGTTGTTGGGATGAAGGAATATCCAAACATAACGCCTTTTGTGATGGAGTGTTGCTGAGAACGCCCATCCAACTATTCAGGCAAGAGAACGTGCCCAGGAGCTGATGATCAAGGCACAAAGGTGCAGCCTGGAGTTCGTCAGCGCACACTGCCCACTACAATTGGCCATCACCTTGTGTTGGTATGTACCACCTGCTGGTCCAGGAGGCGCAGATTGCAACACACGTAACACAAAGGTTCCAAAACGGACAGCCCTTCCTGTGGAACGCTGTCCAGCCCAGCGCACGTCCCACGCTTATCTCTCCGAGCCGATTTCCTGCGCAGCCGAGCGCCAGCCCCATGAACCTAGACTTCAATGCAGCGTTGAGTACCAGTCGTTTCTGATGGCACAACACGGACTTCCGCGGGCTGTACGCTGGGATAAAATCAATCGATATGCCGTTTTTGGAGCCCCGCGCCTGGAAACTGCTCATGATTTTTCGCAGGGTGCCACGCCCTGCTATAGGTCTTCCTCGCGTCCTCGGTGTGAACGACAACCCCTGACCCAAGGTTCTGTATTCTCTTGGGGTTGGTCGCCACTCACAAGCGCCCACCGCCGACCGAGGGAACCCGACGTTGCTTTAGGGCGAATCAAGTAAGTCCTTCGTAAATTAGTATCATGAAGTTGGCACTATGGCCTAGGTTCGTGAACTGATGATACGTCGTGCATCCAGGTCATGGGGTTGCCAGTAGCTGCGGAGGCTGTGAATTATGTTTTTCATCTCTATTCGAGGTTCATCTGACAGATATCCACCGCAGATCTCTTCCCACACGAGGTGCTTACGGAGGCAAACCCAACTACCTCTTTTATAACTAGTCGCAAGATCGCGATCGCTTCCAGTTCTAGTAGCCGTGCGCGTTGCTTGTGTTCATGACATGAGATCTGCGAATCTGTACCTCTCGGCGCGTGTGCGCTTGGGCTCGTGCGGCCATGCCCTCTTAAGCTGCGCTACTAACAAACCATTTGGGGACAAAGAAGACTGGTGGGTGTAGCTGGCACCGCCGCAACTCTGCTGCCAGAGGCGGTGATCCGATGACCCATGACCCACATTCATCTCCAAGGGCGACCTCCTCTTCGGCACTTCTGACACGCCCCGCAGTAGGCGCAGGAACAAGGCTTCCAAACCCAATGTTTCTTTATAGTTACCGTGTCGCCACCGCTGTATAAAAGCGTGTTGCCACGCCCGATATTCTGAGACAGCATCCTACACACCTTACTTTCGTTCCCAAGGCTTCCCCTAAGAACAATTGGCTAGTATGTATAGTTCCAACAACAAACCAGCAGTGAGACACAAGGTGTACTTTTTCCCTGACGGGGACATCACGATCAGGGTACGCCACTCCTGCACTCTCACTTAAGGGCTAAATATACCCAGTCCTCAGGTCGAAGACAGTACCTTTCGTGTTCATAGATACTTTCTAATCAGAGAATCTATATACTTCCAATCCATGTTGGTTGGCACCATCCCTTGCCTTGATCCTCCGGGATCCTCTGAAACAAACCCGGTCGTGTTAAAGGACGCGACAAGCGAAGGCTTTGCCGACCTCATTTGGGTTTTATATAAGCCGTGCGCTATCATTGAATCCCATCTTTGATTAATTGACAAGCTGATTTGTGTCGAAGTCAATACTCTACCTACAGTGCCACCCTGGACAAATGGAAGAGGATCCTGACACTGGCTCAGCAATGGTCTTTCATCCAAGTAGAGGAGCTCTGTGTCAAGGAGCTCGAAAAATTGACCATACCGCCGGTCGAGAAGATACAGATTTACCAAGATTTCAACCTCAATCCTGATCTTCTTTACGACTCTTACGTGGCGCTCACCATCCGGACTGAACCCCTTGACTTGGAAGAAGGCAATAAACTTGAGCTTTCAACAAGCTTGAAAATTACCCGGGCCCGTGAGCTCGCGCGCTCTCCTCAGGCTGATGGGGCCACAAGTTTTTTCGGCCCAGCAACACCACGACTTGAAGAGTCAGAGATCCAAAGTGTGATCAGGGATATCTTCGGGCTGCAGGGCTCAACGTCCGCTCAGGTAACGAATTACTCGGCTTAATGTTAATGACATCTGATTCGGCACTCGCAAGCCTGAGACGACCCCACCTCCGCAGCAAGCTCCGCAGCCAACGTCGACAGCCAGGCAAAACTCAACGAGCGATGACCACGTGGACAAGGTGGCGGTGGAAAACCGAAAGAGTGCATCACGTCCGACTGTTTCCTCAGTCATTAGTACTGGAGGCAAAAAGCGGTCCCAGGCAGAACGTAGTCGGAGTCACCCTTCCATTGGATTGATTGGTCTGTCGCCGATGTTGACTCTTCTTGTATTTGTTATTTGTTATCTTCATTGACGATGTTAGCTGCGTACTCGCGCGAAGTCGACCATTGATGGTTTTTGTGCCGTGTTCCTAATCAAAACCGCAAGCCAAGACGATTCTGAAGTATTACATAAATCTGATATTTGCGCGGGGTCTTGAACGCGTGAATGCGGCCACTTGGTCGAATTCCTCAGCTTGACACCAAATCGGAAAGGTCGACTCCTATGGCGGTATTCGTCACTTTTAGGTAGGTAGATAGTAAAAGTATTAATATATTTGCAAGGCTCTTCAAAAAATGTAGCGCACTTGTGTCGGTCCCGTTGTTCGAGAACCCTAGCTTCATTGGCGGACGGACTCACCTCCAAGTTTCATTGTTGCCCTTCGAAACCGCACCTGGGCGCCCATCATTGTGACAATATAGACGTCGTGTGCGGTACGCGCGTCCATACGTATAACCTATAAGCAACGACTTCACGCGTTGAATACGAACACCCTTCTTTCTTTCTTTCTTCTAACGCCCATTTACCCACTCCCCCATCTCCCCTTCCCCATTGACACCCCTTCTCTTTAATACTTTCCCTTTACTTTACGACCTCAGTAACGCGTGTCTTACCATCTCTAATGATTATGAATTCTACAGCTACTATTCCAAACCAAAACGGCCAAAGCATCGTACGCCATGCCAAATACTACATTCACGGGGGAGACGTTATATTTCGCGTGAGTTGCTCCATGCTGTATACCGTGTTGGTTGTCGACAAGAGAGCCCATCGACGGGTTGACAACAATCTTTTTCGAGTACATCGCTACTTTTTTTACACGCAACTCTGCGCTCTTCCGTGCTCCATCACCCGCCACCCCCCGGCGAATTTACAAAAGGGTCCTCGGATAACAACCCGCTTGTCCTCGAAGATGTAACCATCGTCGATTTCGAGCGCTCCCTATGGGTGTTTTATAACCCGTATATCTCTCGTTTGTATGATCTCGTCTTGTACTGATGCACTGCTCAAGAAAATATTCTCTCTACGATGCAAGTGTCCACGAATGGACGTCCATTTTAAAACACACACCTATGGGTCTTCACTGAGGTCAAAACGCTCGCGCTGCGCGAGCTGGAGCGGCTCGAAATACCTCCTCTCGACAAAATCGTCATGTACCACAGCTACGCTGTCGACCGCAGCCTCCTCCAGGTGGCGTACACTGCGCTGACGGTCCGCGCCGAACCTATCACAATCGAAGAGGGCCGAGAGCTTGGTCTTGAGACCGCCCTGCAACTCGCACGTGCCCGTGAACTTGCGCGATCGTCTGGAAAGAAGTTACAGTCCCCTGTAAAACTTGTGGAGGCCGAGCTCGAAGTGCTTATCAAGGATCTATTCCAATTGCCAACACCCGATGGGAGTTCTGGCGGCCGCACACCTCTCCCGAAACCAACCGAAGGCACTACCTCTGCAGGTGACAGCGACGAACCTCAGTCCGGCACCCAGACAAACTCGAACCCACTCCAAGGTAGGTGCGCCCAACCTTTGGTTTACCTTTTGCTAACCCGCTGGCATAGGTTTGGGTGATGCTCCCAAAGGGGTCGCTAATGGCTACGCAAATGGTGCGCCAAATGGCTCAGCTAACGTCCATGTAAATGGAACGCCTAATGGCCAGGCCAACTGCCGCCGCAACGGTAAACCCGCATCAGTCCAGCCGGCAGGATTAGATGTTCGAGAGACATGATCATTGGCTAGGGGAGGGTTTGGAAAGGGAGCATAGCTGTGGGAATGTCTCAGATAAAAGGAGGCTCGATTAGGTCATGTCGCACGCTAGATGAGGCTTGTTTCACAAGCGTACGACTGAGGTATCTTCAGAATCGCGGGTTAAAAATGGACGTTGTGGGGATGAAGAATGTCCAAACATAACGCCTTTTGCGACGGAGTGTTGCTGAGAACGCCCATCCAACGATCCACCTGGTAAGCTCGGAGCGGGGGACAGTTCTGACTTGGTGGTCGTCCAATTCAGAGACACCTCTCGAAGCGGAGATCGAACCAGGACAAATGTGAAATTGTCGGGCTTCGCCAACCATTTGGCACCTTTGAGCGGTCCTGCAGCCGGCTGAATCCGTCTCCCCGACTTACTAGTACTTACTTACGGCGTGTCTCCGCTCTCCGCGGCGTGGCAATCGTCCGCTACCTCTTCTACTTTACGCATAAGTTTCGACGGCATCAATTCTACCTCCAAGTATATTGCACCGTCCACATACACGCTCGATCAGTAGGCCTAAAGAATTCGGAACGACCTTTAAGGCCTTTGAGGGCTAGGTCGAGACACGAAGTCAGGTAGGTCGCAGATCAGAAAGCCTAGATGTATGATTACGGGAGGCTACCATGACGCACTCGTGTTGCAGGTTGTGGCGTCTCAAATTTCCGTTCATGGCTCGTTGTCCGTACGGCGTGCAATTCGTTCCTAGTTCCGCAACGATCTGTTCTAGGCTCACTCACTCTGGACCAGATTGGTGGTCCTCGTGTATCTGCCGTAACTGTACCTAATTTCTAGTCGCGAAGTGAGTGCGTAGACCTTCTATTAAGCCGTTATGATTATCTAGAAAGTGACTGCGCAATCCCTTGGCTGGGTGGTATGCAATTGGGGATCAGATACAAGTCACCCGACCCTTTCGCTACGGAGTTGCTGCGGATTGACAGCTAATACGTTGCGCTCGCTGCGAAGTGTCTAGTAAGGTTCCTGCCCCACATAGGGGTGAGACGACGATAAGGTTCAGTCAACCACCGGTTTCTCTGAGGGTCGACGTACGATACCTGCTCAATTTTCCGAGAATAGCGATCAGGAATCTCACATGCCGTCTGGAACTCGATGAATGGATTTACTACTTTTGGGGGTTTCCACGAATCCCTGCAGCCTACAGAAGTGCCACAAGCGCACACGCAGCTACAGGGGCATGACTCGGGAAGCTGGCCTCATGGCTAGATTGCGGAAGGCGCATGACATGCACCTTCTAGATCGCGTAGCCAGGCTTCCCCGAGCTTTTTGTCGGTGGGGATACTCGATTGATACGTCCGTCCTACCTAGAGCCCCGGACCGGGAAGCTACTTTGACTTTTCTGGTGACACGTCGTTCCAAATTGCCTCGAGGTCCGAGATCGCACACCCAACGCCGTTAAGAGTGCGGGGATACCGAGGAACGGATGGTCTGCACACCGCGCGTTTCCCTGACGTATAAAGCAATTGATACCGACGGCGCACGCCACAAAGAAGAGTGCGCCAGTGGGCGGTCATGGATTCCGGGCATGCCAGTATACACTTTTGGGCGGCGTGCGTGCCGTCATCTCCGTGTCGTAAGTGTGCCGCTGCGGGAGCTGCGCCTCATCTTTAAGAGCTCCTTCACGCCCGACGCCCGAGCTTGCGGATGCGGGGTACACGGGACCACTCTTTCCATGTTGGGTCATAGAACCCGAGCGCTTCGAAGCCACGCGCCCAATACTCCACAAACTCCACAGACTCATTGACTGGACCCGCGAATGGTTCTCGGCGTGGACGCTCGAACGTCGGACACGAGTGGGAAGTACCCCAGACGAGATTGTAATACCATCGCCGATTCGACGATCGTGGTGTGTTCGCGTGGCTAGGGGCATGACTTGGCCAGCTCGACCATCGGAATCTGCGCAAACCCCGAGACCAGGGCTTGCGGCATTCTATATCGGATGGAGCATGATGCATGATGCTCCGCGCAGATATATACGACTATCTAGGTGTCAGAGCTGTGCCTCATCACCCTCTCCTCCCCTCCACTATTCACATACGCTATGGCGCCATCGTCTACCACTGGTCAACGTGTTCCTCCCCGTCACGGTGGAGAGTACTATATTCATGGAGGTGACGCCGTCTTCAGTGTGCGTATGTCCGTAATCGGGCATGTTGGTTACTCAAAGTAAGGGATCAACAGGTGGAAAATACTCTATTTAGAGTACATAGATACTTCTTTATACGGGACTCCTTATATTTTCGTGACAAACTGCCTTACCCAGCGCCTCCCGGTGAGACAACGAAAGGATCCTCTGATAACGTACCTCTCGTCTTGGAGGATATCACCAAGACAGAGTTCGAACGACTACTATGGGTCTTTTACAACCCGTCAGTTCGCCTCATTTATTGCCTCTCGTTATCTGACGTAACCTTCCAGCAAATACTCTCTCTACGATGCGAGTATCGAGGAATGGACGTCCATTCTCAGGCTTGCGCATATATGGGACTTCACCGAGGTCAAAGAACTAGCCATCCGTGGCCTGGAAGGCCATCAGATACCCGCTCTTCAAAAGATTGTCCTCTATCAGACGTATAAGGTCGACCGGAATCGTCTCCAAACCGCATACACGGCGCTCACTGTTCGCGACGAACCCATCACGATTGAAGAAGGTCGGGAGCTCGGTCTGGAGACTGCTCTGCAGCTCGCACGAGCTCGCGAGGTCGCCAGAGCGCCCGTTTTCGGCGGTGGCAGGAGAGTTGGGAACCCGCGTTCTCCCGTCAATCTCGCGGGGGTCGAATTGCATACTATCATCAACGACATTTTCCAACTCTCCTCGCCTGATGCGTCAAGCGAGCACGCCACCCAGATCCCTACCGGCAGTGAAACCCCTACAAATGCGAGCACACGGGATACATCTCAGGGTGGGAGTGGTCAAACTAATTCTGGATCATCTGCTTCGAATACCTCCCAAGGTAGGTTGACAGTGTGCACTTCCTCTATTGAACACATTCTGAATCGCTGACGTAGGAACGGGGACTCCTGCCAATGGGACTACCAACGGTCCCACCGGGCCACTGAACGGTATAAATGGCACGACCAATAACTCCAACAGGGCCCAAACCAATGGGGGGCGGAGATGAGTCCTTGATGACCTCGCTATCCGGCCTATCATCGTAGTACAACATATGAGTAGAAATACGCAGTCACGAAGTAAAAAGTACAGACGGAGCGTGTCACATTCTCTGTAATAGAGTCGAAATACTTGTTGCGCGTGGACTGTTGCCAGTCGGACCGCCATTATCCAATCCACCCACCGCACCACCCGTATCAGAATTGCTACGTTCAGTACGCGTACGCCCTCTTGTACACAAGATCTACCCCAGCGCGTGGCGGCGTACTCAGCTCCTCCGCCGCGATGAACCATGGCAGCAAGTTTCTCCGCAAGGCGAGAACGCCACAGGGGTTCTCCACTTCAAACGCTGTAAGTTACGCGACGCGCTGGCTACCGTTTGGGAAATGGAAAGTCCCCTTGGTGCCTTCCACACCCACGCTGTAGCTTTCTCGCGCATAGCGCCCGTCGGTCATGATCACGATAACGTGGCCTTACAAGTTCTGCTGTACGAGATTGAGCTACCCGGGAACGATTAGGAGGGCGACCCGCGGACATATGACTTGGCAGTTTGCCCTTCGACGCGTTAGGCTTACGCCGATAGTGTATTGGCGTGGTGCGTGGTCGCTGTACCTCCTAGCTTGTGGCGTCTTACAAGTTTCCCAGGTCTGATTTGGTTACATTCAACGTTGGCCATATTCTACCCTCACTTACCGCCCCTGGCACGCTTGCGCTCGACGAACCTACTGCCCCCCTATGTACGCCTAACCTCTGCGGGAACTTGGATTGTTTGTTTTCGTAAATTCTTACGGAGACCTCTGCGCAGTAGACGTTCCTGTCTTCGAGCGCTGAAGTTTTTCTAGAAGCAGAGTCGTCTCGGCGCGACTCCACCTCCACGGGGTCACACAGTCGGGATAGGAGTCGCTTGGACGATCCGGCCAACTGCGTACATACATTCAGTTCATTCATGGGGTTTGACACGACCATAGAACGTTCTGCATACTAGAATCTGATTAAGTTGGTCTTGGAACGATATCATTCTAATCGGCGCATACCGATTACTCTATTTCTTAGTAACAACAGGGACGCGCGGCTTCCTTTGCCCTACTCGCATTACGTCGCCCTAACTAACACGCTGCTGCTATGCCCTAGCTGGCATTAGGGGATTGCAACCGCCGACTTGAAGTTCCGTTCCGTATGAGTTGCGTTGCCGATTTGTCCGATTGTGGGACACCAGTTTCCGTCTTGGTTTCCGCCGCTGGCCCTGCATACCACCCATTTACGGTATATAGGGCCTCGGACCGGGGATTGAATTTGTTCTGAGAGTCCGTGGGGGTCTTCGCTGCGGTGACGGAGGGTCGTATGCGGTAACGCCTGCGTTATCTTTCCGAATAGAGAAACTGTTGTTGGTGAGAGAAGATTGGGCGTGGGCATGGGTAGTTTGGGGTAAGCTGATTGGCGTCTGATAACACACTCTGACTGACCCTCCCCTCATTTCCGTCGAATCTTTAGGGCACCGCCATCCTGCGACTGCGGCTGGCCGCGTGTTGTTTAGCTCGAAACATTGAGACCATCGTGATCGCGGCCATCGCAGTCGCCTTCCATATTGGCACGCGCAATGTCAAGGCCACGCGTTCGCCTCGAGGATCAGTGACAAGCGCGTGGGTTTCATAATTGCGAGGCTGGGCTGGACTCCATTTCGATGCTTGCTCAGCCGCAAACCTGCTTCCAGGGGTGGAAATATGTTCGCTCTATACCCCACTTCGATCTCCCACGGGCTTCCTTTCCAGCCCTCTGACCCGCCCCAACTCTATAGGGACGAAACTCCTATATCTGAATCCACCCTACTTGTCTTATCCGGTCTCGTGTGCACCTGAGGTCATTCGCCCAATCCGTATATAAGTGAGCTGGCGGCCGACTTCCGAGATTATACGTTATCCCAACTTTCGCGATCTCTTCATGCCTATCCCATTAAGCCCGTCGCCAACAACCGTGCCCGTCACGAGGCACAGGAGTTATTTTATCCATGAAGCAGACGTCACATTCAAGGTGCGCCATCTCTCCCAGTGGTGATTCCCCACTCTAGCTGAACACCTCTTGTCCAGGTGGAGGACTACGTTTTCCGCGTGCACAAGTTCTTTTTCACGCGGGAATCCTCGTTTTTCCGAAGACTTTTTGAGCCATCGCAATTTCTTGTCCAGGATCCCCCAGGATCCTCTGAGTCAAATCCAATCATTCTGGAAGATGTCTCAAGCGATGCCTTCGCGTGTTTCTTGTGGGTCTTCTATAATCCGTAAGTCGTCATGCAACACCATTTCCCGACTCCGGCTGAAGGTTCACTGATGTCCCAAAGTAAATACTCCATCTACGACGCTACCCCCAAACAATGGTCGTCGATCTTAAATTTAGCGCAAAAATGGGGGTTCAAAGACGTCGAACAGCTGTGCATACGAGAACTGGAGAAGTTGGACCTGTCGCCGGTCGACAGGATCCACATCTATCAGCGATTCGGGTTGGACAGCACACTTCTCGTTGACTCATACGCTTCCCTCACAACCCGCGACGAACCCATCGGAATTGAAGAGGGGGTCAAGCTTGGGCTCCGCACGAGCCTGCAAATAGCGCGGGCCCGAGAAATGTCTCGCGGGCCCGACACGGGTGTGGGACCGCGAACTCCCTCCGCCGTCCAGCTCGATGGCCCCAATTTGCATGGCTTACTATCTGAGATCTTCAATCTCCCCAAGATTCAGACGAACGGCATGTCCCATGGTGGACCACTAACTTGCCCCCTGGTGCCATCTGACAAGGTTGACAGGGCATCAAACCTTCCGGCAGTAAGTAAAAGTTATTCTCTCGTCAAAGCAAGGTCACTAATACTTTTTCAAGACGGCTCCATCGACGCCGTTTAAAGCTGAAGCGTTGTCCCAAAGCACATCAACATCAGAAGCACACCCCCCCACGACCGACAACGCAAATGCAAAGGTATCCCCCCTGAAGACCAAAGACGGCCCCAAGTTGAATGGGCGAGGAAAGAAGTAGAGCAATACGTCGGGGTTGTCCCCACAGACAAGCCATAGCCACTGTACCGTCCTGGAACATCGTAGTCACCTGTATTATCATTGATCAAATGTATATACTGTATTCGTCTCGCACGATCGTCTTGTGAACTAGCCAGCTATTGATAAGCGTGTCTTCGTGGCCGTCCATCGGGCCCGTGTGTTAATGTGATATGAGACGAAGTCGACATGACGCGGTCACGAGCCCAGATAGATTGCTTCACTGCTTCACGAGCGCAGCCATCAGTGGTTTCCTCTTTCCCATTTACACCCCATCGTCTCTGTTCTCGGCTACTGGACGAGACACGTAAACTTCACCAAAAGGGTTCGAATTTACATCCGGGTTTCAGTTCCACGTATCCCGGGTATTCCTCCATCATCTTCCTCTATGTTAGGGGTCGACGGAGCCGGGTCTGAAGCTAGAACTGATGATAACTTGCTAGATAGGGGAATCACGGGGCTTGGGTAGAGGGTCTAGAGACCTTCACCAGGCGACGGGGCATGGTGAACATGAGGTGTGATTGTCCCGACGAGATCGCAGCGCTTTTGCATAATGATGAACCTCATGGCAGGAGGAGTACCAATCTGAGCCTAACTTGTCCACAGCTCTCATTAACGCCCCCCGAAACCAGGGTCCGGCGTCTTTTGTGTCAAGAAGTTGAACTTGTCTCTGCGCATATATAAGCGACCGCCTCATGCGTTCTACACGTGTTGCCCACTTTTCTTTCTTCCCTTCCCAACACTCAAATACCTGTTCTTTCCTCCCCGTTTTCCTCGCACTTACTCCCCTCTTTTTTTCTTCACACTCTACGACTTTTGTAACGATACCGTCGCCATTTCTGTAGTGACCATGAGCTCCGCGGCGGTTAGCCCGAACCCCAATGGCGAACGTATTGTTCGCCACGGCGACTATTACATTCACGGAGGAGACGTAATCTTTCGCGTACGTGGCTTCATGATCGGTTATTGTTTCGGTTATAGATAATGACGCGTCAACAGGTGGAAAACTATCTCTTCCGCGTGCATCGCTTTTTCTTTACCCGCGACTCGGCTTTCTTTCGGGACAAACTTCCCCACCCACCACCTCCTGGGGAGTTTACCAAGGGTTCTTCGGACAACAACCCGTTCATCCTTGAAGATACTCTCAGAGTTGATTTTGAGCGCTTCCTCTGGATTTTCTACAATCCGTGGGTTCCCGGTTCTAATCCCTTACCCTCTCTAACGTAGCATTCCAGAAAATACTCCATCTATGATGCTTCTGTCGAAGAATGGACATCAATACTAAAGCTTGCCCATCAGTGGGACTTTGTCGAGGCCAAAGCACTTGCTCTACGTGAGCTCGAGCAACTTGAGATACCAGCTCTTCAAAAGATTATCATCTACCAGACTCATGAGATCGACCGGAATCTTCTCCAGGAGGCATACACGACTCTTACCCTTCGCGACGAACCTATTTCGATTGAAGAAGGTCGGGAACTCGGCCTGGAGACCGCTCTCCAGCTCGCACGTGCTCGCGAGATCGCCAGAGCGCCCGTGTTCAGCGGCAAAAAGTCTGGAGCTTCACGCCCCTCTCCTGTCAACCTTGCGGGTGTCGAGCTAGATGCCCTTATCCAAGATCTATTCCAGTTGTCAGTGCCCATCGGAGTTCCTGATCGCCCCTCTACACCGCAAACACCTACTGGCCGCGGAACACCAACAGGTGGTCGTAACACCCCTCAACTCGGCATCCAAATAAACGGGACGGGTCACTCCGTTTCGAACTCACACCGAGGTGGATCGGTGATGAATGCCTATCCTCCCTTTTCATCTCGTGCTGATTTGCCAGTGCAGGTTCGGGTGGTGCCACCAACGGGTTCACCAATGGCCACGCAAACGGAACGCCCAACGGTTACCGTCGTTCCCGCGGGTAGAGTCGCGCCGATCCCAACGCCTACTCAACAGGCAGGGTTGATGAAACGTGAGGGAGCCGAAAGGGTATCGGAGTTGCAGAATAAGCCAGAATCAAGAGGGAAGGAGGCGAGTAGATCGGATCCTGTTGTGCATTTGGACCCCAGTAAACGAGATTTTATAAAAAAGGTTGATCTCAAAACACATCAGTCGGAGCCAGCAGCAACGTCAGCAGCAACGGACACGATCAAGGCGAAGGACGCTGTTCAGGCGCAAGGCGCCGCGTCGAATCCAAAGGGCGTTGTAGAGAACAAGGGCCAGGGGCCCGTGAGGAAGACCGAGACCACAGAGCAGGGCTCTGGCAAGGCGCGCCCGGAGCGCGCGCGCACCCAGAGCGAACAGTTGGCCACTGCCACCACGTCTACCCTTAACCCACCCTCCGATCGCCCACGTTCACATACCGCCGAGCCGACCAAGAAGGAGCAGCTGACGATCAACACCACTGTTTCCGGTTCCGAGCCACCCGAGCGCGAGACGCCACCCAGACCCACGCCTGTTCCCGCCTCTGCCACCGCCTCTGGCTCCACCCAGACCCAGCGCACCTTCCAACACAAGAAGCAGAGCGCGTCCACCCCAGCCACGACTAGCAGCCTGTTCGGCCTCATGTCAATTTTTGGAAGCGCCGGCGATGCCGGCTACGAGTCGTCGTCGCGCGAGTCGGAGGACGATACACCCATGGCTGGCGCGTGGCGCTCGACCAAGGCCCGCCAGGAGCGCGAAAAGGCTGATGCCGAAGCCAAGGCGCGAGCGCAGGCGCAGGAGGAGACCAGGCGCCGTGTAGAAGCTGAAGCAGCCAAGGCACGGGCCGAGGCCGAAGAAAAGGCACGCAGGGAGGCCGAGGACAAAGCACGCAAGGAGCAAGAGGAGGCGGCCCGCGCGAAGGAAAAGGCTGATGCTGAGGCGAAGAAAGCTGCTGCGGAGGCCAGGAAGGCGGAGGCAAAGGACCAAGCGTGAGGCGGAGGCTAAGGCCAAGGCTGAAGCTGCTGCCAAAGCCAAGGCCGAGGCCGAAGAAAAGGCACGCAAGGAACAAGAGGCGACTCGCGCGAAGGAAAAGGCAGATGCCGAGGCGAAGAAAGCTGCTGTGGAGGCCAAAAAGGCGGAGGCAAAGGCCAAGCGTGAGGCAGAGGCTCAGGCTAAGGCCGAAGCTGCTGCCAAAGCCGAGGTCGAAGAAAAGGCACGCAAGGAACAAGAGGAGGCTGCTCGCGCGAAGGAAAAGGCTGATGCAGAGGCGAAGGAAGTAGAGGCAAAGGCTCAGCGTGAGGCGGAGGCTAAGGCAAAGGCCGAAGCCACTGCCAAAGCCGAGGCAGAAGAAAAGGCGCGCAAGGAACAAGAGGAGGCCGCTCGCGCGAAGGAGGAGGCTGAGGCTAAGGTCGAAGCTGCAGCTAAAGCCAAGGCTGACGCGGAGGCAAGGGCTAATGCTGAAGCCGAGGCTAAGGCTAAAGAAGCTGAGGCGCAGAAGGCAAAACTCGATGAAGCTAAAGCGAAAGCTGAAGAGGAGGCCAAAGCGAAACGCGAAGCTGAGGCTGAGACTGAGGCTAGAGCGAAAGCTGAAGTAGAGGCCAAGGAGAAGCGCGAGGCTGAGGCTAAAGCAAAAGCTGAAACCGAAGCTCGGGAGAAAGCTGAGGCCAAGGCCAAGGAGGAAGCTGACGCTAAAGCCGCTGAGGAAGCCAAGGTAAAAGCCGCAGAGGAGGCGAGGGTTGCAGCAGTGAAGGCAGAATTGGAGAGGCAGAAGGCCGAGAAGGAGAGACTACAGGCCGAGGCCAAGACCAAAGCGGAAGCGGCGAAGGCTAAGGCTAAGGCGGATGAAGAGAGGAAGAGGGTCGAGACGGAGAAGGCCGAGGAGCAAATCGCAAGGCAGCGGGCAGCGGACAAGGCTGCGAGAGCAGCCCAAGCTTCAGCCTCAAGTCCAATAGCAGCGAGTCCAGCTTGGGGTTCTGGCGGGAGCAGCTGGTTCAGTAAGATCGCCTCGGCGATCATCCCCACAGAGGAGCCAGCCCCTTCAAAATCTACCAGTCCGTGGGGTTCAGATCCATGGTCCAAGCGGCATGGCAAGAACGTCTCCTCTCCTGGCACGGAATTCGGTTCTCTCAGGAGTCCTGGCGGCCCTGGTGCTCCTGCTCAACACTCACCGACCGCCAGTTCTAATCCCCGTGGGTCTGCGTCCACACACCCCATGACCTCTATCAAGGTAACCCCGTCATCGGCTAGCGTCGTGTCGTCTTCGCCTACCCTCGTATCGCAAGAGCGTAAACAGATCAACGACAAGCATGACGGTAAGTGAGTTTGGTCAACTACGTCGTATTTTGGCCGACTGTTCTCTAGGCAAAGCTGGCAAAGGCAAGGGCGATCAGGCCTCAGCGGCCCAACCTGCTGAGGCTGCAACTGATGTACCTGATAAGACAAAGAGCAAGACGGCAGTGGCGGCAGCTGATAAAACCCTTCCCTCAACGACAGATCCGGGCAAAACCAGCAATGTGGCCGGAGGCGCCACAGCTACTGATGCCCCAGGCGACAAGTCTGCTGATTCTTCTGCGCACCCGTCAACCAAGACTGAACCCACACAAACGCAAAAGACAACTCCAGAAGAGGTCGTGGCTAACTCCGAGACCAATAAGGACCCCGCCTCTACGTCTACTGCGGCCACTGCCCCCGTGGACGCCACGCCTGCCCCTCCTGTTCCCGAGAAGATCCCTGCTCCTGAAAAAGATGCCACCGTAACCAAGCAACACACCCCCACCTCCGAACCGGCGGCCTTAGGCTCTGCCAAGCCAAATGACGAGCCAGAAGCCCCGAATGCCCCAGACGCAGACGCGAAGAAGGCGAGCGAGACTCCAGCGCAGACAGAGGCAACTTCCGCAACACAAGGGAATGGTACGAAGCCAGATGTGACTGCAACAGAACCTGCGCTTCAGCCCAGTCAGAATGGCAAGGCTGGCGATGAGAAACCTACCATCACAGAGGGTGACGACGCCAGATCGGGAGGACCAGGGAAGCCTGCGTTGCGTCTTGACCACGTTCGTGAAGCCAGTACTGCCTCTACGATGTCCGCGTCCAGCCCTGGAACGCCAGCAGATGAAGCCCCGTCGCCATCGCCCGAGAAGGAGGAGGATGGCGAAGCGTCAGGACCTAAGTCCAACAAGACCCAAAGAAGAAAAAAGACAGAGGGCCAAGAAGCAAGCTCAAAAGGGTGAGAAGAACAGTCCGCGTCCTCCATCTGGGGCAACCTCGAACAGTGTAGATAACTCGGTCGTACAGGAAACTTGAGCCCGTCGCTACTGCTCCTGTCGATATTCCTGTCGATATTCCTGCCGGGGAGGGAGAAGGTGTGCTTGTAGATGTGAAGACGGAGAGCGGCGAGGATGACGCGCCGGTGGTTGTGGAGAAGCCTGATGCCGCTGTCGCTACGGCAGAGACGGCCGCCGATGACGTTGCTGACGATGACGAGTGGGGCTGGTGAACGCCGCTTGCGCTGACCAGCGACCTCATACGATTTGACATGATTTGCTAATCTTCGTGCGTCATTGGTTTGGTTTTGGTGCTCGTGTACGATATCTTTTTTTCTCTCATCTTCGATTGACTTTGGTTTCAGTGTGCGCTGTGCGTTGCACAAATGCCCACATACGACTGGATGCTTGCTCTGCTACCCAAAATTGTATCATAGTAGATTTACGTACGCACAATTGAATGAATTCGTAATGCAAAAAAAAAAAAAACAAGTTTCTTGCGATACTGAACCCGAAGTACAGTAGGCAGAAATGATGAACAAGAAGACGGCCTTCGGCCTTGATTGACCTACACTACACGGACACGGTATGCGACACTCCGACTCAGTGAAACAGAGAAGCACACAATCACAGTGGCCCCTCCCTCGTTGAGGCCACTGGTAGATTACAGAAGCCAACAGCGACGCGAGCCTAGGATTCACGGTCATTCTGTACCCCAATTATGTCAATTTATTACATCTATCTGCCACCACGTGAGCGTTTCAGCGAAGAAAGAAAGATACCTACACATGTTGTTGGCAATCGGTTTGTTGTAATCAAAAGATCTCATATGCACGGACTCTGTCGTGGGTCTAAAACCTAAAATTTGACCCACACGAGATGCCGCAAGCCGACCCAGATACTGTACTACTGTAGTGTACAGTAACCGCGATGAGCGAGAAAACGTGGGGGGTAGGTTCCTTCCCGATCGGGTTAGATTCGGCTTTGAGGGTTTAGAAATTTAAGGTTTTGTTGATGCTGGGGGAGGGAGTAAAACCGTGTCAGGTGAGCAAAAGGGGCAAGGGGCGACAGGTTGGCTCGACGTCACGGTCACCTGGTTTGGTCGCTGGGATCATGAGATGAGAACTTGCACCGTCCCTCGTAACGTCCGATTCTAAGCTCACCCCAAGCCCCCAAAACGTTTTGGGGCGATACATAAGTACTCTTCTCGGTTCAACGACACGAGAAAGAAAGACAAAAGGTCACACGGAACTGATATTTTTACATCGCAGAAGTTGGCCCGATCACTTGACGTGATTGTTCGAAGCCCAGACTGGTCCTAACAAAGGTCTTATCTCATAACGACCGTTGGGGTCGTTGATAGCATCGCCTCCCTTTGTCTATATCAAATATCTGGTGGTCTCTTCTCCGAAAGTCGGTTCGCAGATTTGCGACTGCCCCCCAATTCGAATCTTGCACAGCCAAGGGAAAGTTCCAAAAGAGCTAATAAGAACACGCAGGGATGAGATAAATATACAAATAATTCACGTAAATCACAAAGGACCACGATACCTTCCCTCGCACGGCTTGAGAAAATGTGCGCACAACCCCCCATCACACTTCGCGAAGCCACACGGAACCAAGCACGGAACTTGAGAGGACCTCTGTGTTGAACAAAACACATCGAGGATAGGCGCCGCGATTCGGGAGACCCCATCACAGTGGACAGCACATCGCAGCGCCCATTGGTACTTCACCCGCTATAAGAACAACTGCATAACTTGAAGACATTGTAGATTGTTCGATTCTCGCTGTGTATCAAGTAGTGGAGCACCGCAGCCTCGATATAGCACGTCACGGATAAACGGCCGTCATATACCCTAGTTAAGAACATAGGAAGCAGGAAGCAGGTAATTAGGTGGATGTAACTTCTCAACAGCTTCCGAGCGAACGCGCGAACAACGGGTGTTACATACGCGGGCGCTTCGAGACGTTAAAACGTGAAATATTCCAAGCTATGATAGCACGCAGACGTAGGTCAAGCGGCAGAAGCAGCTGCGGGATGGACGGCGTGATGCAAGGGATGGCGATGGCGATGGTAACAGCGGCGAGTCAAGATCTTTCTGTGGCATCACCCGTGCCCTGCAATTCACTTCGCACTGTATACGCCACGATAAGTAACGGGGGTAAGCCGTTCTGTCTCTGCCAGCGGCGCACCGCCTACAGGCGCTTAATTAACGACATTGGACGCACCTTTCTCCAATTCCCTGCGTTCCAACTCTTCCTTGCCTTCGCGTTCCATGCCGCTTTCCTTCCGTCCAAAGATGACATCGCGCCACCCGATGTTCTCTCCTGGGTGGGCGTCCGCCGCGCCAACGGTTTCCGCGAGACGGCGCAAGCGGGAAGTTTCCACATCGGGGACGGCTTCTCCCGTGCGTAGCCGCGCGGCGAGGTCCCCCAATATCGAGATGCGGGCGGAGTAGTGGCGTCGGTCTGTCTCTGCAGTGCGGCGTTGCCAGAGAAGGTGTACGGAAATGGAGCTGAAGGCGAGTGCGTAGATGAGCTCGGGAATGTAGCGCGCGCGTGAGGTCATGGCACTGGACCGAACGTTGGCTGGGAATTAGCGCCGTAAAAAAGAATCACCTGGGATTGCCGGAAAGAAAAATATCAATCATGTCATTATGAAACGAAAAGAGAGGGAAAAGTGAATACAGTAGACGAGGTGTGATATAAGTCGTGGAACAATCGGGGTCCGCGGAATTCTTCCACCTGACCAAAGCCTGAGACATGTACTGTGCACGTGACCCCAATTGACTTGGGGCAACCCAAAACAACTGCGCAAGATGTTACGTGTATCCAAAAATGAGTGGGAATGTAACCTTGTGCGTTCCTGACAATTTTGCAATATCTTTATCTCACGACTAGGTTTTTTTTTTTGCCATCTTTCTTCACAGAATACCATATCTCTAATGTGATTGCCACGTTGCCCACCAGGAGGCTGATAGAGTCATGGTGATCGAGGGTCGTGCAAGAGACGAAATCTAAGTGTTATAACACTGGGATCGGCCTGTATGTACGTACATGATACTCCATGGGGAAAGGGCGGCCGGATGCATCCTTGGCAAAATACATACTTCGTCGGCGTTATACGGAGGTCTGAGACCGAGTGAACTTTGATTCCACGTGATTCCCTTCTCACACTTTCAACGCGATCGTTGGTCTATTCTCTCAAGAAAGAATGAGTTGGGCCTCCTCGTAGGCTTGGTCATATTATAGTTCTTGACTATGAGCCATTAAATCACATGAATGCAGTCATTCTGGGGGCCGCAGCGAATAACTGCGGTGCGGGATCGCGCCCAAACACTGGCATTTACTCGGTCAGTCCGAAGGAACGGAAGCAGAATTCGTAACGTAGACGCCCGGTTCCGGTGTGATGAGAAGCGTCTGATGGACCAGATCCATGAATTCACCAATGAGGGTCCAGAGGTACACGAGCGTGCACGCGAGACTACTTATACACCCCGAGAATATCCATTCGTAGCCGACTACGCCTCCCAACCACTTTATTTTCCCTGCACCTCTTTTCTTCCTCCGACTACTACCGCCCCATATACCATCCCCAGCAACCTCCCCATATACCATGACGACCTTGAAACCAGATGCATTCGAGGAGGTGTGCCACCATTACCCCTTTCGGAGTACTAGTAACTAAGCTCTCACCGCTGCCCCCAGATCTTCCTCAAGCTCGAAGAGGAGAGCGAGCGTCGAGCGATCATGATGCAAGCCGAAGAGGCCAGAGTCTCCTCTCGTACCCCGGACCTAGCTGCTGCCTCGCAGCGGGCAGGTCAGCGAAGGCAGAGATACCGGGGGAGCATCTCCATCTCACGTTTTGGACATGTGAGTACTACAGTAACGACACCCTACCCCCATGCACAGGAGGCCGACTGGTTATCCCCGCACAGATTGAGGACTACACACAACAAGCATCATCTTCCAGCACACCACAAACACCGACGGCCTTTGTCGACGGCATGACAACATTTGCTCCATTTTACCACTCGCAATCATATGTACGTCCCTCGTTTGGCGCCCATGGTCATGTGCCCCTTTGGCTTGCGTGCAGGACTGACGTAGACTTTGCCACGTAGAATGACAGCGCAGACTCACTAAGCTCAGAGTCATCGTTGGATGACGATGCGGCGTTCCGCGCAGAGAGCGAGCACGTCACTCAAGTGCATCGCATCGCCGGCCGATTGAGCTTACCACGCTCAGTTGGGGGGATGTTGCAACGGACGCTATCACGTCCGAACTGTTTGTCACCACGCGCCGCTGACACCAACGTCGTGATCGGAGTCGTTGTGGAGGAGAACCACGTAGAAGAACTAGAACCGCGAGAAGCTACGCCACGGCCGGCGAGCCGTGCAAAGGCGTACGTGCATGCTCCATGTACGTTACGGCCACAGGCATCGCGAATGACGATACCCGGAGCGGGGACGAGGGATTCGATGGGGAGCTGGAGGAGCAAAGCGCAAGATCTCTTCAAGCGGAAAACACGTCCGCGGGGCAGCAGCTTATGGACAGTAACACCAACACAGCAGTTGTGATGTGAAGTGGGGTGGAGTTGGTTGCTAGATTCAGCCGCGGACCTCCCTATTTTCGTCAATGCATTTTGCTTTTGTAGCATTGTTTCTTTGACCAACCATATATATTATATACCGTTGCACGAACAGACAGCTCAATAGAAGCGGAGATAAACAGAGGATTGATTGATTGTATTGACATAATTGTGTAATTGTATTCCCACGATGGCCTTCTTGTTTGGTTTGACTTTGGCGCACGACTTGCACAATAATTACAACTGCACAATTAAAACGCCACCCAATGATCACGTCTGCCTCCGTGCCGCCCAGAGGCCCCATGAGGCCCCGCATACGCCTCAGACCTCATGGTCAATTATATATATCCTCTCTCATCCTTCCCTTAATCTTCATTTCTCTCCTTGCACGCTCTACTACCCTTACCCTCCTCTCCTCTCTCCCGTCCTCTTCCCTTCCCTCCTTCTCCATTCCTTGACACCCCATCTCCATCTCCATGTCTGCTCCCTCGGCGGACTATTATCTTCTAGGAGGTGATTTTGGCCTCTCCAGCCCAATTAAACAAGAGGCGCCCCCGTACCTTCCAGATCCCCTTCTCCCCCCTTATAATCTGAAGCCTGTAAGCCACCCCTGTCCTCTATCATTGTCCCCCCATCCCCCCTTAATCTGACCGCTGATATTCCTTGCAGCCCATGCCGCATGGGCGCCGTCCTCTAACGTTCGATAGCGAGCACACATTTGGGGCCGGCCCGGACGATACGAGTAAGTACACCCATCACCGCCCATTGTCAGAATGGAATGCTGATGCACCACCATCCGCGTTCCGCAGGCTTACGGGGGTTCGATCTCGCCGAGAGCATTTGGAGCCAGGACTCAGATCTGACACTCGATGACCTTGCTCTCGAGTCTGATTCTGCCTCTGGTCGCAGCCGTAGCAGTACCTCCTCGCGCTGGTCTGCCGCTCCGTTGACACCATCAACATCCCCCCACCTACAGCTTCCACCAACACGAGAGCCCGCACCCGCATTACCAGAACCAGCGCCGATACCGGTTCATCGTCCAGCAACGTCACCAGCAACCGAACCTGTACCTGAGTTGCCCGACTCACCAGCGCCGGCCTATTCGCGCGACCCATTAGAGTTCGACC
This sequence comes from Lactarius psammicola, assembly GCA_025769895.1. NCBI lineage: Eukaryota > Fungi > Basidiomycota > Agaricomycetes > Russulales > Russulaceae > Lactarius > Lactarius psammicola. Next base: position 21,658 of record WTXK01000005.1, on the reverse strand, counting down.
CCGCTCTCCTAGCGTCTCTTGACCCGCAGCTGCGCTCTCATCCATTTGAGGCCTTTGAAGATGCCTGCTGGGCATGTTTCCTCGACTCGCCACCAGCTCCTGGTCCACAATCATTCCGCTCGCGAAACTCTTCTCTTACTCATCTCCACCCCTCAACAGCCCGACCAAGCTTAACTGCACACACGTCCCTTTCCGACTTAAGTATGGCTACTTTGGTGCCCTCACTACCGCCGCTGGCGCCACCGCCGCCGCCACCCGCACCACCACCTGCTTACCCAACATCAAAGCCATTACCAAACCTTCCCCCTCCTTCCCCACGGTCATCCGCGGGACACACCCAGCACTCTTTGCCTCCTCGTCCCCCGGTAGTAATGTCCTTCGAGTCATTCGTCACTCTGGATGACACACCGCTCCCGACCGCTCCTCCAGGCGAGACGGTTCACTTCTACCCCCTACGTGCGCCTGTGCGACCGCGGTCAAAAAGTGTGGGAGGCACGAAAACTGCAAGGCGACTAGCTGGTGCAATAGCACGGCTACGTGGCCGCGAGTAATTTATCATGTCATCAACGGGTTTGTTTTCCCATCGCCACTTATCTCCCCTAGCCGTGCGTGCACGGTAGCCTGTCCTGTCCTATTTGGGCCACCTCTGCTCATCTACTGGGCCTCAGTCCCCTGCCACGACCATACTATGTCCATTAATCTACACCCATCCTTGTCCTTTCACCGACGCCGATGCTTCATCCATGTACTGTCCTCACCTTCCTTGTACACACCTTTCCCCTTTCACACAAATTTCTGATGTACCGTACTGGCGTACCCTACGTAAAGGCGTTGGAGTAATTTGCGACAGCACACATACGGACTGTCCACTCTCCCCATTGTCGTACGTCTTGCCTTTTTTCATACCCGTCGCCCACATGCGGTCTGGTCTTTCCAATCGATCGTCCGTTTGTTACGATAAGGTACCCGCAGAGCGCCGAAAAGGGACTCGTGCATGATGGTGGATCAACGGAAGCTAAGTTACCACCATACCGAATACGTGATTTCAGCTGGAGGCCCGGGGTCGAGAATCGTTTTCTGGGGGTCAGAGATCCGAGTAGCCCGACCCGACCAACTGAGCTTAGATAGGTGTTAACGGCAGTGGAGGATCGCCACCTGCGGTCAGCAGTGTCGAGCCAAGGAGAAGAGTTACAATAATGGGTGCCAAGATTACCGCCCACGCTGTCCGAGTTACTCAAAGTGTGTGGCCACGTTTCGAATGACGTCTCTTCATCTTTCCAACAAGGTTCGAATCCCTTATCGTCGAGACGTCTCTCAGGCAACCACCCGCTAACTACTATTGGACGGCATGTAAGCCATCCCTCGATGACCCCCAGACGATCGAGTAAGGATGCTACGATGCTGAACACCCACGTTGGCAATGTTTCCGCCGCTGTCATCCGTGCGACCTTTTTACTGGCTCTGCCGCTGACGCGGCTGGCTGATCATCGACACGATCGAGTCAATCGCGGTCCACTCAACTCCACCTCCCCCTCTTTGCATCGACCTTCCACACGACGTATCATAAGTTTTTACTGCTGTACGTAACAACTGCCCGCCCAAACATTCATCACGTCGGCCGACAGGGACCGAAAATAAAAGTATTGTGCCACTGTGCCACTGGTGATAAGTTACGAATTGACCACGGTGAGGTGAGCGACAGGATAGTGCGGCGATGGGTGGCGCGCGGAAGCGTCGGGACTCCCACAATCAAGCGCTCTTCCATCCACGAATAACAAATGCGCGCGCATACGCGCTGTATGGCATCATCAACGTGGCCATCATCATCGGCCTCACTTAGACACACACATCCTTTTTTTTTTTTAACCCCGCTTAGAGGAGGAAAATTTCCCCGAGAGATCCGCGCCGGGTATACGGGCCACCACGATACAGCACTGTAAGCTCTGTGAAGGAGGCGAGGCAAGGAAATTTGGCTTCCAGTATCTTACGCGTTACGCGTGTAGTGCCCAGACGACCGGGGGTACTCACCCCGGTCACCGGTCACCAGTCGCCACAGTAGCACAGTCGAGCGCTGAGCGCTGAGCCCCGTAATTTCCGTTCTTGGAGTACAAACTAATGCATTGGAATGTATACAGAGTATGCGAAAAAAAAAAAAAAACGCAAAAGGGGGCCTGATTTTGCTGTAACCGTACAATTCCCGATAGTGGACTTTCCTTTCCCTGTGAAAAGGAACGAACGTCTTATCTTATATTCAATAAATAGGCGCACAAACAGAAGCAGCGATGTTGTCGTATCAAAGCGGTGGTCTACATGTGAAAAATCTGACACTTGCAAGTCAGATGCGCGCCAGGTGCATGGCTAATTAGACCTTATGTATTGAGAGCTGACGAACCCCTGCTGCTGCTCAATAATTACTGTACTGTAGGGCGGCAACATCAAGGGACGGAGGTCATAGAGACCTGGCCGGTGGGGTGCTTGCCGGATTCACAGAAGTTGACATTGGGCGTTTGTTCGTTGCGCTTGCGGGCATCTCGCCCACATGGAAGGGTGACAGTGTCCAAGGGGAAGTTGGCACACCGAGGTGCATGTGACGGTTTACTCTGCGGAGAGTATGTACCGGGGGGAGTGAATTAGAAGCCCCAGGAACAGGAGCGAGGTAAATTAATCAAGAGGCTCTTCACGGAAGATTGTGATGGACGTTCCGGAAGTCCAGCGATGAACGGAGATGAGCTCTGCGTCGACGTGTCAATGTCCTGTGCCACCCAGACCCAGAGCGAAAGTGGCGAGGATATTGACAGCGGCTTTACGGTGGTTGATATCCACGTGGTGCAATGCTAAGCTGGGGAGAATGGCAGGTGGAGCGTAGGTGACAGGAAATGCAATGTACAATACTTTTGAGACAATGTCCACCGTAAGGTGTGATTGATTAAAAATTATCGCCAAAGTAAGTATTCACCAATTTTCCAACACAGGCCCACTCTTCCAGCGCCCGGTGTCTATACCCGTACCCGTATCACCTCGCATCCCCTTCCGGATCCCCCATTCAGTCATGAATGCGTCCCGCAAGCGCACAGCAGGCGCCGACGTGCCTCGCAACCGTGCACGCGTGAGCCCGATCCACCAGTGCCCACGCACGTCCTGTATACGTAGTATCACCTCCGACTCGTCGCGCCCAGGGTCAATGCGCGTGCGGGAAAACGGCACGACGGCGCCGCGCGCGCCGTGTCGGTGCGCACCCGCGATCAGGAGCTGCTTCGGCGTGCCGCCCCCATTGCCCGAGGCGGGGATGATGTGCAGGATGCGCACGACGCGCGAGCGCGCAATCAGGAGCAGCGTCGCGAAGCCCACGCCGAGCGAGAGGTGGGCCAGACAGAGCCCCGCGCGCTGCCACGCTGGTCGCCGTGTGGGCACGTCGCCGGGCTTCTCAGGTGGCAGCGTCCACTTCGTCCACGTCAGCTCCGTCATGGTCGAGCTGTGGTGGGTGTGAGAGAAGGACTGGGGGAGAAGAGAGAGGGAAAGTCGTACGTCACGATGAGGTCGGCCGCGATAAACCCCCAAGTGAATTTTGCCCACCACGGCGGACGCGCCTCGTAGAAAGGCACGCCCTTGAAGTTCTGGATATAGCCATAGCTCCCCGAACTTTTGCGTCTCAGGAGGGACCGTAGACGTTGTGCGAGCGCGGCGGACATTACCACGGCAAGTGGAACCCAAGCAATGTTTTGGAGCGGGCCATAACGGCGGGTGATCCACGTGCTCTGAGTGGCTGCGCCAATGAGACGTGCCTATGTGCCTTCAGCGCTTCGCTCAAGGCTTCGCTACTCCTTGGGGGAGAAAGGTACTGAGAGGTACCCCGCCTTTAGGCTCCCAAACCTCGACACCTAACAGGAAGCCAAGCCACCTCCTCTCTGGAGGTGGGGAATACTTAAGATGATAGGGCAGGACCATAGATACAACGCGACCCGTTCATTAGCGTACTCGTGGTTAGGCGTTACCCAGAGGCGCACGGAAATCGATTTTAAAAATAAATAAAAAGGTACTGAGAAGGTGCCGTCACGTTGGGGGGACATCAATGACCCAGTAAACGAAATCTGCCATGAGAGTCGAGTCATAAGGGTCACCCGGGCCTAGATTTATAACATGCTCTAGCAGAAGCTTGTGGACCCCCATCATCATGACATACGTCAACTCGCACAAGGCCCCAGAGGCTCCGGTCTTCCCAAGTATGTACTATGGGCCCGACCCGTATGATATCAATTTCTCGCTCCCAATTGACGAGCCCTCGCTCGAATCGGGTCGTGTCAAACTGACGCCCTTCATACCGGCATTTCATGCTCGGGAATATTGGGACCAGTCCACACAGGCACCCGAGATATACCGCTTCTTATCGATTAAACCCAAGACCATCGACGAGTTCCTTTTCCTTCTCGAAACTCGTATCCGGCGCAATCCAAGCTTCATTTTCTTTGCTATCATCGACAAGGGTCGGGGCGGAACACTGGCAGGCGTGATCGGGCTCATAAATACGGAGCCCGTACACTTGAGCACGGAGATCGGATTCGTCACCATATTCCCTGCGTACCAGCGCACCTATGTCACCTCCAACGCAGTCGGTATCCTACTGCGATATTGCCTCGAGCTTCCGACTGCACCCCGGCCCGGCCTCGGGCTGCGCCGTGTGCAATGGGTGGCACACTCGTTCAATCAGGCCTCGTACAATGCTGCGGTACGCATGGGTTTCCGTTACGAGGGTACATTGCGCTGGCATTGGGTCATCCTCGAGGGACAAGAAGGTAACGGCTCTTCGCTGAGGGAGGGGGATCCGAGCAAGGGTCCCGCACGGGACAATAAGTTTTTGTCTTTTTGCGCGGACGACTGGGAGAACGGGGGGCAGAGAGCACGTCGAGCAGGTGATTAATCGTCAGGCATGAAGGCCCGTTAGAGTAGTAATGACCGGGTCAGAGACCGTACTTGTTAGGGCGATAATGCCGAGTTGTTCGTAGGGTGTCGAGGTGTGTGAGTTTGACCACTAGCAAAGGTTGTCAGCCAAGGCTGTGGCTGGTGCCGCTCGTTCCGCATGACGGCGACGCACGTGAACTGACATTTTAACTACAGCGCAGTACTGCGGTCGTGCCTAACTCGGATTTACTTATATGATTCGGTTCCTTTTCTTTCCACCCTATCTCACCCTCTCTCATCATGATCATCCCTGCTGACGAAAGTCCGTCATCGCGCAAACCCAATCAACAGCAGGTGTCCCCTCCACCTCCGGGAGGTCCGAGTCCTCCCCCACCACCACCACCATATACGAGTCGTCATCAGAGCACTACTCACTATGTCGTTGCTGCCACTTTTTTGCCGCCTCAGGAGCCTGCAGGGAGGCGCTTCATCAAAGCCTTCCTAGTTGCAATGTTGATTTGGTTCCTCACGGGAGCCTTTGTATCGTCCTGCCTCGATTTGTTTGGAGTCATAAGACTGGTGAGTGCGTGATGCTTTGGCGTCACTCCACCTCCTGTGATGTCTGAAATCTCAGAATGTTATGAAGGGCGATATAATAGGCATCCCAGCAGTCGAAGACGGCAACATTGATAATTGCCCCTCCTGGACTACTGTATCTGATCGGGGGCACCCGCGGCTTCCGTCCAGACCGTTCGGGTCATGGTCGCGGGCTAGTTTCAGTCTTCCTGTTAACTCAGACGCTCTCTATTTGGTTGCCCATGGTGCACTTGCATCCGGCGACTTGTATGTGAGCGAGTCGCCCGAGGGGAAGGACGTGTCCATCAAGGTCTTTGTACATCACCGTGGCTCGACTGCTCTCTCTCGTGCGACTGTTTGTCAACTTAGCCGAGGCAACAGACAAGTCGGTGTTGGGATATTTGTACGTTGGCTTATGTCCGTAAGGCAGATTATTGACTGCTCCTTGTCCAGACTCCCCGCCGATGGTATAACAACTGGCCTTTCCCTTCAAGGGATGCCTTACACTTTGTGGTCGAAGTGAAGCTCCCCGCTAGTCGCGGTGCAGTTCATTATATACCATATTTTCAAGCGGATCTTCCTATGTTCGCTTTGGACATGGACGATATATCCGCTTTTCGATTCGGCGACGTCAGTTTAAGATCAACAAACAGCCACATCGAAGTTCGGGTATTTATTATTATTCTCTACATATTTGCGACTGCTAAACACCTGCAGGGGGCGATTGCGAACACCTTTCAACGTCCATTCGACGAACGGTAGAATTAGTGGCGCGTTCAATACCACCGGCTCACTCAGAATCGTAACTACCAACTCGCCTGTCTCGGTGAGAATTGATGCAGTGAATGAGAAGGCCCAAGAAGCCGACGGAAGTATCTATTCAGACCACTAATGGGTTCGTGCTGCACTCGTTGTCACCTTCTACTTACTGAAATCTCCGCTTAGACGTATTAAGGCCGACATATCGCTGATGTCAAACTCATTTTCCGGCACGGGTGGTGCCTTTGGCGTGCGCACACACACCACAAACAGTCCAATCGAGGTCTTCTATGAGGATTCGCCCGTGGATTCCGTTCTGAAATTCGACGCGGCGACGACGAACTCGCCTGTGCACGCATCCCTGCATCGTGCCTACGAGGGTACGTTCGCTATTGCAACAACAAATAGCCGTGCTGTACTCGACCGTTTGCGCTTTGTCGAGGATCCATCGGGTCAAAGACGCCACCGAAGCTTTAGGAATCTTTCTGTGCGCGAAAAGCGTATTTTTGGCAAAGTTCAGTGGATGCCCAGCGATAATGACCCAGCTGGCTCTGTGAGTGTGGCAACGACCAATGATTGATCACTTTGACTGTTTAGGATGACGTCGTGTACGACTACCATATGCATAATGTCTGTGTAAATCTTATCACAGTATCTCGGTCTCTTCTGGCCTACCTCCGACTTCTACTAATAATACAACTTCTAATTAATGGTGTAGGAACGTAGGTCCCCAGTCGTACTGGAAGATCGTAGGGTCTTAAAGCCTTGATCGACCCGATTTGTGTAAGGCGGGCTGACGTGAACTCTGGGAAGCGTTCGAGTGCATCACCACGGTGACTGACTATTGAGCGATATGACAGTGCAACCCTTAAGTTAGGCCCGCGGTTCATAACAATCGGATTCAATCTCCTGTTCTAGGCTGGTGAAGAATTTCAATGAAGCAGCACATCACCTGGACGCGGACTCGGAAACATTAACTGCGCCCGCTCAGCGCTCAGCAACGGACTTATGGCAGCTTACTATTGCCTTACCCTGATCCACGGGGTCCTCGGGCTCTTGAGGTTGCGCCACGCTCATAAAGGAAGGACTCCAGCTGGACACTAGCTGATCGGCACCCCGACCTTCGCTCTGCATCCTGACCATTTCTCAGACGGGAGTTATATGCAGTGCTTGCCGTATTCCAGATTGGGTAATCCAAGGTTTCCATGTCGAACTTCGTAATTTCCAGTTTGGGTGATCCACGTCTGTCTTGGTGTTTCAAGGTCGTAGAATTCTCTTACCCCACTTCTTCATGGGTGTCACATCCCCAATGTGCTTGAGAACTCAGCCAACACATGGAGAATACAAATACCCACTCCACACTTGCTTGCGCTCCCTATCACATCCCACCGACAACATGCTCGATGAGTCCACCCTCAGCCTGTCGTTCCTCGTTGCATCGTTTTTCGTAGTCTATCTATTCGCTAGCTGGTACAAGAGGGATCCTTTGGTCAGCCCTATCCCCCCCCTTCCTTTTACTGCTGATCAATTTGGGCGATTCTCAGCTCGATGCTATTCCTACCGTTGGATTCTCTGACCCGTTTCTCTCCTACCTCTCTGCTCTCCGTTTCAACCTTGGTTGCCTTCCCATGCTCAAATATGGGTACGAGAAAGTAAAACGTTTTGTCTTTTATAATATAGTAGTCTTTCCCTGTTACGAGCTGACACTACGATCTGACTCTCAGACAAGACGGGGTTTGTTCAAGATTGCCACATTTCGGAGGTGGATAGTGCTTGCCTCGGGTCCTGAACTGATCGAAGATATCAGGAAGGCCCCAGATGACGTCCTGTCTTTGGCTGCACGAGCGAAGGAGGTATGTATGCTCCCTAGTACGATTAACTCATATTCATGTCGATTCTTCTAGTTTTTCCAGTTCGAATATACAATGGATCTATTGGAGTTGGATAACCAGTATCACGCGGATGTAATACGATCGAAATTGACACGGAACATCGCGGTCACTTTTAATGAAGTCCGCGAGGAACTCATCAGGTCTCTCGACGCTTCCATTCCCGTGCATGGTGACGGTACGTTGGAAAATCGTAGTCAAAAACTTTGATTTCCTTGGGCTCATGTGGAACGCAGATTGGGTCAAAGTACCCGTGATAGAAACGATGCAACGTGTGGTTTGCGCGACCACGAATCGTGTATTTGTCGGGTCTCCGCTGTGTACGTGAAAACTCCTCGTTCCTTCCGTTCCAACAATATCCTGTGTTAATCGGTGTCTCATAGGCCGAGATCCAGACTACCTGACACTGAATATGAACTTTGCGGTCAATGTTGTAAAACTCGCGGCAATCATCAGAATGTTCCCGAAACCTCTCAAGCCGTACGTTGCCACGTCCTGTCATGAGTTCGTATCATTGAGCTGGAGTCAGGATCGTTACACGCTTGCTATCTAACCTTCCATCACAAATCCGACAGGAAATGGAATTCATCAGACCCATGGTTGAGGAACGTTTTGCAAGAATGGAGGAGTTTGGAGACGATTGGGACGACAAACCGGTTCGATGATTCACTTCGCGCAGTGCTAATGTCATAATTAATGCAGAGGAACAGAATGACATGCTCATGTGGCTGATGAGTGAAGCCAAAGGAGTGGAAAGATCCCTTGAAGGCCTTGCACGGCGATTGCTCGTAGTCAACTTTGCAGCTATTTTTTCGACCTCTCTTGTGAGCCACATCGATTCCCTCATAAGCCACTAATTGCGAGTACATGCAGATGTTTACGACCGTATTTTACCATCTTCTCTCCAACCCGGAATATATTGACCCCCTCCGCCACGACGTTGAGACTGCAGTAGCAGAGGAAGGCTGGACCAAGGCCGGGATGGACAAGATGTACAAGGTCGACAGTTTCATAAAGGAGTCCCAGCGTATTGATGGTTCAGGCGTCTGTCCGTTGGACTCCCCTAGCCGAACTTCAGTTGCTGACGCACCATTCCTGTTTCTAGTGACGCCGACCCGTCTCGCATTACGTCCATTCACATTTTCCAATGGTGTCACTGTTCCTGCGGGTACGATAATCACCGTCCCAATTATTGTTATTCACGCGGATGGAGAAAACTTTCCAAATCCGGACGAATTTGACGGCTTTCGGTTCGCGAAGCTCCGTGAGCGTGATGGAGATGCTATGACAAGGCATCAAGCAACTTCTACGTCCGCGGAATGCCTCACTTTCGGATACGGGCGACATGCTTGGTGAGCTTTTCGTTTTTGTTTTCATCGCACCCACTCATTCCCTTATCAGCCCTGGTCGGTTTTTCGCGGTCAACGAGGTTAAGACCTTACTTGCACACATCCTTGTAACGTATGACATCAAATTTGAGGAGGGAAAGCAGGCACCACGCAGTCTTATCATTAAATCTGTGCGCGTCCCGGGGAAGGCGAACGCGATGTTCAGGAAGCGCCAAAAGTGAAATATCGTATCTGACTCCGCCTTTCGGTACATAGCAGCTAGGCTGCACTTTTTGACATGTCTATCTATTCTGTTCTTTTTACTATGTAATGTGAAATACTAGGCATATGCCAGTGCCTTATATTTCGGGTCTGTTCACATTTTCTAAGTCTAGGGAGAAGCCATTCCTCGATTTGAGTTGTCATCTTATTGATTCACAAATGTAGGCAGTGCCTCCGACGTGTGCACACACATCACGGATAGACCAATCAAGATCGTCTATGACGATACCCATGTGGATTCCGTTCTCAACTTGGACGCGGTGTCGACGAACTCGCCTGTGAACACAGCCCTGCATCGTGCCTACGAGGGCACGTTCGCTCTTGCGACAACAAGCAGTGTTGTGTTCGACCATTTGCGCGACGTTGAGGGTACATCATGTCAAGGAAGCAAGCAAAGTTTGACGAAACATTCTGTTGACAGAAACCGTATTTTTGGCAAAGTTGAGTGGGTGCCATCCAGCAACTACAACCGACCAATGATGTGATCACTATCACCACTTTGAATGTTTAGGACGGCATTGTAGACTTGTACTGTTATCTTGACAACAGCAACCAACTTGGCAATCACTTGCAAAATTAAGTGAGAAATTTCACCCAGCTCGTGGATGCGACATGGGCAAAGGTACTAAGAAAATCCTCCTGATCCGAAAACTCATTCGCCCAGCTCATGCAACCTAGAAAAGTTTTCTATGACCCACCCCACAAATGGACCCTAAACCGTGATGTTTTAATGGGCAGTAGTGTTAATTGGGTTGGCCCATCATAGGCTCTCCGTACTGAGCCACATGCTACCCCAATACCAGGGGTGTACTTAAACACACATTTTTCCGTCACACCTGGACCACTGGGTGTTATTAGATAATATGTAGTCCTACCCTCCAAAAAAAAAGTAACTGTGAACCCCATTCTGCAAACATAAATACAGGTAAACAAGTGCCTATAGTTCCTGCCGTGCGGTACTCGTGCGGTCGAGTCTACCTCATTTTCCACCCTACTCACCTTCTCTCATGGACATTCCTGAAAATCCATGGCGCACCAGATTACGCGAAGCCGATCGGCAGCAGATGTCCCCTCCGAGAGGTCCACCACCACCTTATACGAGTCATCAAAGCACTACTCACTATGTTACTGCTACCACCTTTTCGCCATCTCAGGAGTCTGCAGGGAGGCGCTTCACCAGGGCCTTTCTAGTTGCAATGTTGATTTGGCTCCTTACGGGGGCCCTGGTATCATCCTGCTTCGATTCGTTTGGGGTCATAAGACCGGTAAGTGCGTGGTGTCCTTCTGCGTACATCACATTCTGTGGTGTTTGAATTCTCATAACGTCATGAAGGGCGACATATCCATCCCAGCAGTCGACGACAACGACGTCGATAGTTGCTCTTCGTGGACTAGCATACCTGATCGGGCCCACCCACTACTTCCATCTAGACCGTTCGGGTCGTGGTCGCGGGCTAGTTTCAGTCTTCCTGTTGACATAGATACTCTCTATTTGGTTGCCCATGGTGCACTCGCATCCGGCGACTTGTATGTGAGCGAGTCGGTCACGGGGAAGGACGTGTTGGTCAAGGTCTTTGTACATTACCGTGATTCGAATGCTCTCTCTCGTGCGACTGTTTGTCAACTTAGCCGAGGCAACAGACAAGTTGGTGTTGGGATATTTGTACGTTGGCTTATATCCACAAGGTATATTATTGACTACTCCTTGTCCAGACCCCCCGACAATGGCATAATAACCAGCCTATCACTTCAATGGATGCCTTACATTTTGTGATCCAAGTGGAGCTCCCCGTTAGCCGCGATGCAGTGCGCTATATACCATCTTTTCAAGCGGATCTTCCTATGTTCGCTTTGGATATGGATGATATATCCGCTTATCGCTTCGGCAACGTCAGTTTAAGATCAACAAACAGCCACATCGAAGTTCGGGTAATTATTATTATTCTCTACACACGTGCGGTTGCTAAACCCCCGCAGGGGGCGATTGCGAACACCTTTAACGTCCATTCAACGAATGGTAGAATTAGTGGCGCGTTCAATACCACCGACTCACTTAGAATCGTAACTACCAACTCGCCTGTCTCGGTGAGAATTGGTGCGGTAAACGAGAAGCCCGAGAAGCCAACGGAAGTGATTATTCAGACCACTAATGGGTTCGTGCCGCACTCGTTGTCACCTTCTGCATACTGAATTATCTGTTTAGACGTATCAAGGCCGACATTTCGCTGATGTCAAACTCATCATCTGGTACGGGTGGTGCCTTTGGCGTGCGCACATACACCACGAATAGTCCAATCGAGGTCGTCTATGAGGATTCGCCCGTGGATTCCGTTCTGAAATTTGACGCGGCGTCGACGAACTCGCCCGTGCACGCATCCCTGCATCGTGCCTACGAGGGTACCTTCGCTCTTGCGACAATAAATGGCGGTGCTTTGCTCGACCGTTTGCGCTTAGTTGAAGATCCATCAGGCCAAGGACGTGAGCGAAGTTTCACGAAACGTTCTGTGGGCAGAAACCGTATTTTTGGTAAAGTTGAGTGGGCGCCATCCAGCGACTACAACCGAACTGGCTCGGTGGATGTGGCAACGACCAATGATATGGTCACTTTGACTGTTTAGGAAGGAGTTGTGTACTACCATATGTACAATGTCTGTAAATCTTTCACGGGAGTATCTTGGCCTCTTTTGGCCTATCTCCAGCTTCCACCAATACGATTTCTACTCAATGGTGTGAGAACGAAGATCACCCAGTCATAGCAAAAAATGGCAGGGTCCTGTCGACCCGATTTGTGCTAAGGTGGACTGACGTGAACTCGACAAGTGTTCGATTGCATTACCACGGTGGTTGACTATTGAGCGATATGACAGTGCAGCCCTCAAGCTGGGCCCCGGGCCACGGTTCATGGCAATCAGATTCTAGACTGGTGAAGCATTTCAACGAAACAGCACATCACTGGGCGCAGACTCTGAAACATTACTGCGTCAGTTTTGCAACGGACTCATGGGGCCTTATGCTGAGCCCTGGGGTTCTCACTGGTTACATAGACTTTAGTGGTTTTGGTGTCCAGCACTCAGCGTGCGGGCCACTAGGCACCATTAATTTTGGCTGGGTTATCCCTATGGTTTAGTATGGTGGTGTAGGGGCCGTCGGTGACCGTGGACGTGAGTACCCTTGCCCAGGTGTCGCAAAAACCGCCTTTGAAGACGGTTGCGGTTCAATAAGCCCCATGAACGTGTTTCATCTTGGACACCACAGCCCGCAAAATACACCCACCATAGATCACATGTAGTATATCAAAGTGAAGTACTACATAGGGTTCTGTACCCCAACGTGCACGGAAATGTATCTTTTTATATTTTTACAATCATCCACCATGAAGGAACTTGGTAAATACCGCAAGAGTAGCACTGGGGAGATAATTGGATTTCATCGTATGGAGACGCCTGAGAGGGGAAGGGAATAGGTTCTGTGGCACAAAAATAGTGAGACGTTGGGAGTCTGCACAGGTACGACTGAAGGCGCACCGACACCATGATGAGTTGATGAAGCCATTTGTCAGCTGAATGCGATGATAGTTGCACCAGCAGCATAAACGGTGGTGTCGTCCCAGGAATCGATGTGCCAGACCAAACGGGTCGTAGAGATGTCGTCAACGTAAGCGTTGATGCGAAAATTGGCTTTGCAATCGATGTCGAGATAATTCAAGGCGATAAAGACGGAGGGTCTCTTGAGGAACTCGACCGAAGTAAATGTGATTTCCTTACTGTGTTGGAGTTGCGGCTCGTTCCAGGGACGAATATTATTCGTACTGACGGATGCACTAAATATGTGCTCGCGATCCTCTGGATAGGCAATCCAGCGAGTCTGCGCACAGTGGAGGATAGTATCTGACCAAGTCTGGATATTGAGCGTGAATCCATTCACGTCAATGTCACTAGCAGTAGTGATGACGCGCCAGTTGCGGTTATTGTCGAATTCGAGGCGGTTGAAGAAGACGACGACCTTGGGAGGAGTGACGAACGGGCGCTCAAAGGTAATGCGCACGGAAGCGGGAGCATGGGAGTCCCTCCAGAGGTAGCGCATGTATTCACCAGTGAGGAAATCCAGATCACTGGGTGCGAGGGCGAACACATCACCGATGCCGCCGTAGAGGGTGGAACCCGACCAGGAGGTGAAGTGGCAGTTGGCCCAATCCTTTGTGAAGAACGGGATCTCTGACATGACTCGGATAGTGCTGTTTCTGTCCATATCTAGGTACCGGATGCCATGGGGTAGGCGGGGAGAGGCGACGAATGAATGAGGGAAGTTCACTGTGGTTTCACTCTGGGTGTTGAATGAGCAGAGGGTGGGCATGGCTACTAGTTATGAAGAGCAGTTGAAAGCGAGGCCAGTGCCTAAAGTTGTCTCAGCGCTCAGCATCTTCGAAGACTCAATGAACTTGAATGAAGAGCCCCGATTGGCCGACTTGCTTGCATAAATACACTAGCCAGCGCGTATGAGATCCAGATATGCGCTGTGGGCTTACTTCTGATCTCTGTACGACCCACCAAGTTGACCCAGCGGGCAGAGCCCAACTCTCGTGACAACACGGTCGATGGGCCCATCCTGGGTGGCGTTCTTCGTTGCATCGTTTTTCGTAGTCTCTCTATTTGCTAGCTGGTACAGGAGGGATCTTTTGGTCGGCCTTACACTTCATCTTCCCCCTTTCATTGCTGATCGACTTTTGTGGTTTCTAGCTCGATGCTATTCCTACTGTCTGGTTCTCTGACCTGATTCCCTCCTACCCCTCCGCTCTCCGTTTCAACCTTGATGGCCTTCCATGCTCAAATATGGGTATGAGAAATTAAACGTTTTGTTTTCCCCTGTGCCGGGCTAACACCACGATTTAACTCTCAGAAAAAAGGAGGTTTATTCAAGATTGCCACATTTCGGAGGTGGGTGGTGCTTGCCTCAGGTCCCGAATTGATCGAAGTTGTCAGGAAGGTTCCAGATGTCGTCCTGTCTCTGATTGTGGCGTGCGCCGCTATCCGAGGTACGCATGCCCCCTAGCGGGCTTGAGTCTTATTCATAATGGTTATTTCAGCTCGTCCAGGCCGATTATACATTGGACCTATTGGAGTTGTATAACGAGTATCACACGGATGTAATATGTTCGGGATTGACACGGAACATCACGGTCACTTTCAAAGAGGTCTGACGAACTCATCAGGTCTCCTGACGCTTCCATCCCCGTGCATGGTGATGGCGCGTAGCAGATTTGTAGTTGAAAACGTGAAACCTCGAGCTCATTTGGAACGTAGGTTGTGTCAAAGTTCCCGCTGTAGAAACGATGCAGCGTGTGATTTGTGCGACCGCGAATCGTCTGTTCGTTGGTACTCCTCTGCGTGCGTGAACTTCTCCGTTCCGTTCATTCAATCGGCGTTCTATGTCAATCGGTGTCTCATAGGCCGCGATCAGGACCATAACTCTGAATTCGAACTTCGCGGTTAATGTCTTGAAATTTGGGATAATCATCAACGTGTTCCTGAACCCTCAAGCCCTATGTCGCCAAGTCCTCAGGCTGCGATGAGTCCATATCATTGGGTTAGAGTCAGGGTTGTTGCACGTGTGCTATCTAACCTTCCGTCGCAAATCCGACAGGAAATGAAATTTATCAGACCCATGGTTAAGGGCGTTTTGCGAGAATGGAGGAGTTTGGGGAATATCATCATGACAAACCGGTTCGCCGATCCACTCCACTCAATTTTAATGTTATCATTAATGCGGAGGTACAGGAAGACATGCTCATGTGGCTCATAAGTGAAGTCAAAGGAGTGGAAAGGTCCCTTGAAGGCGATCACTCTTAGTCAACTTTGCAGCTATTCATCTGACTTCTTCTGTGAACCTACAGATCTCTTCAATAAGCCACTGATTGCGAGTACAACCAGACGTTTACGAATGTATTCTACCATCTTTCCAACCCAGAATGTTAAACCCCTCTGTCACGACGTCGAGACTGCAGTAGCAGAGAGAGGCCGGACCAAGGCCGGGATGGACAAGATGCACGAGATCGACAACTTCTTACGGGAGGCCCAACGTGTCAATGGTCTAGATAGATAGCTGTCCGTTGGATTACCCTAGCCGAAGCCTCAGTTACTGACGCACTACTTTCCTTTTCAGCGACGCTGGTCCGTCTTGCATTACGTCCATTCACGTTTTCTAATGGAGTCACTGTTCCCGCGGGTACGCTAATCGCCGCCCCAACTGGTGCAATCCACGAGGACGGAGAAATCATTCCAAACCCCAAGCGATTAGGGTGCCGTGGCGAGACACCAAGCAACTTCTACGTCCGCTGACAACCTCACTTTCGGATATGGGCGACATGTTTGGTAGATTTCTTGTTCTGTTCTTGCCTCGACCCATCGCAGTCACTCTTATTTCTCTATTAGCCCCGGACGGTTCTTCTCACGAAATCCAGGCTTTACTCGCACATATCGTTGTAACATATTCGAAGAGGAACAACAGGCCCCACGCACCCTTCATATTAGCTTGATTCGCATTCCGGGGAAGGCGAATCAAGCGCCAAAGTTGAAATGTTGTCGTACATTGCAGCGGGTCTGCATTTCTTGGATATCTATCTATTTTTATGGACTAGGGGTGTTCCGATTTCTTACAGGACCTCATGCTTCGTGGTTTGCCTGAGCCCAAAGGGGGGCTATCCTTCGATTTGAGTTGTAAACCGCTTTATGGATAGATTCACCTTTGTATGCTAGCACGTAACATAGACAGAGACGCGGTGCCCATGCTGTGTCTACTAACTGCCAACATCTGATCTCGGAATTCCGAGAATAAAGCACTTTCCTTACATACGAACAGAACTGGGCCTGCGCATTTACGAGTCTATTCTGGCACTGTTCCCCACTGTCTGCGTGGCGTTCCTCTTGCTCCCCTGCGTTCTCACCGTTCCTTTTCATGCTGAGTGCAATTGTCACCATTTGTTGGAGGTAGGTCACGCATTTCACTTAACGTTTCCTCTGGTGGTGTGTGCTTTCCCCTCACTGAGAACCCTGCCGCGAGCAGTGCTGCCTGTCTCGAGGTCAGAGGAGTCACAGTCATCGGGGTCACTCCGGGTCACGGCCGGTCACTGTTTGATCACTCAGCATCTTTGACAGGGAGGGCCCCGACGGCCCGATTGGCCTAACTGAGCCGAGCGAGGCTCGGACTCGGACCCATTAGAATTCTCAACTGCGATAACGAAGTAAAATCCACTTGGCATAAATACTAGTTTGGCATGGGGGATACAAATACGCACTGCGCACTTGCTTCTGGTCCTTGTACGACCCACCGCCTTGAGCCAGCCGGTTGAACCCAACTCTTGTGACAACATGGTCGATGGGTCCCTTGATGAGTCCACCCTCAGACTGTCGTTCCTCATTGCATCGTTTTTCGTAGTCTATCTATTCGCTAGCTGGTACAGGAGAGATCCTTTGGTCAGCCCCACACAGCTTGGTCCTTCCCCATTCATTGCTGATGGACTTTGATGGTTCTCAGCTCGAAGCTATTCCTACTGTCGGATTCTCTGACCCGATTCTCTCATACCTCTCTGCTCTACGTTTCAACCTTGATGGCCTTCCCATGCTCAAAGACGGATATGAGAAAGTAAATGCTTTTATCTTTTATAATATAGTAGTCTTTCCCCTGTTCCGAGCTGACACTATGATCTGACTCTCAGACAAGACGGGGTTTGTTCAAGATTGCCACATTTCGGAGGTGGATGGTGCTAGCTTCGGGTCCTGAACTGATCGAGGACGTCAGGAAGGCTCCAGATGACGTCCTGTCTCAGACTGCACCACTATTCGAGGTACGCATCCTCCCTAGCACGCTTGACTCATATATTCACGTCGACCCTTCCAGTTCCTCCAATTCGAATATACAATGGACCTATTGAATTTAGATGACCAGTATCACGTGGATATAGTACGATCGAAATTGACACGGAACATCGCGGTCACTTTCAAAGAGGTCCGTGACGAACTCATTAGGTCGCTTGAAACTTCCATCCCCGTGCACGGTGATGGTGCGTGGCAAATTCGTAGTCAAAAACTTGATTCCTTGAGCTCATATGGAACGCAGATTGGGTCAAAGTTCCCGCGAAAGAAACGATGCAACGTGTGATTTCCGCGACCACGAATCGTGTGTTAGTCGGGTCTCCGCTGTGTGCGTGAAAACCCTCCGATCATACCATTCGATCAATATCCTGTGTTGATCGGTGTCTCGTAGGCCGAGATCCAGACTACCTGACACTGAACATGAACTTTGCGGTCAATGTTGTAAAAACTGCAACAGTCATCAGCATGTTCCCGAAACTTTTCAGGCCGTACGTTGCCATGTCCTGTCATGAGTTCGTATCACTGAACTGGAGTCAGGATCGTTGCACGCTTACTTTCTAACCTTCCATCGCAAATCCGACAGGAAATGGAATTCATCAGACCCATGGTTGAGGAACGTTTTGCGAGAATGGAGGAGTTTGGGGATGATTGGGATGACAAACCGGTTCGCCGATCTGCTTCGCTTAAAGCTAATGTCATAATTGATGCAGAGGGATAGAATGACATGCTCATGTGGCTGATGAGTGAAGCCAAAGGAGTGGAAAGATCCCTTGAAGGACTTGCACGGCGAATGCTCTTAGGAAATTTTGCAGCTATTCATACAACCTCAACTGTGAGTCACACAGATCTCTTTATGAGCTTAATTGAGGGCCCGTGCAGACGTTTACGAACGTATTATATCGACTTCTTTCCAACCCAGAATATGTTGAACCCCTCCGCCACGAGGTCGAGACTGCAGTAGCAGAGGAAGGCTGGACCAAGGCCGGGATGGATAAGATGCACAAGGTCGACAGCTTCTTACGGGAGACCCAGCGTGTCGATAGCACAGGCATCTGTCTGTTGGATTACCCTAGCCAAACCTCAATTACTGACGCACTAATTGTTTCTAGTGGCAATGGTCCGTCTCACATTACGTCCATTCACATTTTCCAACGGAGTCACTGTTCCTGCGGGTGCGCTAATCGCCCTCCCATCTGCTGCTGTCCACTTGGATGGAGAGATATTTCGAAACCCCGAAGAATTTGACGGCTACCGCTTCTCGCAGCTCCGTGAGCGCGATGGAGATGCTGCAGTAGGGCACCAAGCAACTTCTACGACCCCGGAAAACCTCAATTTTGGATATGGGCGACATGCTTGGTAAGTTTTTTTTTTTTATTGCCGGGAGCTGTACCCCATCGCAGTCACTCATATCTTCTATTAGCCCCGGTCGATTCTTCGCGGTCAATGAGGTCAAGGCCTTACTTGCACACATCCTTGTAACGTATGATGTTAAATTCGAGGAGGGAAAACAGGCCCCACGCAGCCTCACCATTAATTCGTCGCGGATCCCGGGGAAGGCGAACGTGATGTTCAGGAGGCGCCAAAAATGAAAAGTCGTATCTTGCATATCTAGCAATTTTGTTCCCATTACTTTGTGATGGACTAGGCGTGTCTTACAGTATCTCATACTTCGGGTCTGTTCCCATTTTCCAAGCTCAGAGGGAAGCCATCCCTCGGTTTGAATTGTCAACCGTCTTATAGAAATCGCTGATATCAACTCATCATCCAGCGTGGGTAGTGCCTTCCGAGTCAGTGTGCGCACCCTGTATAGCCCAATCGAGATCGTCTGTGACAATTCTCCTGTGGGTACCGTTCTCAACTTGGACGCGGTGTCGACGAACTCGCCCGTGCGCGCAGCCCCGCATCGTGCCTACGAGGGCAGCTTCGCTATTGTGACCACAAATGGCGGTGTTGTGGTCGACCGTTTGCGCGACGTTTGAGAATCCCTCGGGCCAAGGACGCAAGCGAAGATCTGAAACATATTGTGGGTAGAAGCCGTAGCAAAGTTGACTCGGAGTGGGTGCAACCCAGAGACTACAACCGAGTTGGCTCTGTGAATGTGGCAACGACCAATGATTTGATCACTTTGACTGTTTAGGACGGCATTGTGGCCTCGTACTACAGTGTCTATGATGTACAATAAAAAATTTCTCAGGAAAGTCTCAAACTCTTTTTGGCTAACTCTGACATCTAGTCTAATACATTTCCACTCACTGGCACCAAGTATAGGAACGAAGATCACCTGATCGTACTTACATGTAAAACTTGGTCGGCCCGATTTGTGTGATGTCTCATTTTGGGACCGCTTCTGATGGGGCTGCCGTCGTTTCCGTTTCGTGTTTGTGGTCCAGTCGATCAAGTTTTCGTTCCTTTGGAACCCAGTCGTTGGCTTTCTCTCGCTTCCGTGTCTCGCTTTCGCTCTCGCCGTTCCCGTTGGTCTGCCCGCGCCCCTATGGCTGTACTCACTTCTACTTTTTGTCATGTCCGCCGTACCCTTTCCTGCTCGTTTGAATACGTGCGTACTCTTGTTCTCTTGCCCACGACATCGATCGCTCCATTCGTGTTTGCGGGTGTTCTCCGCCCCCCCTCTTTACGCCAACACGTAACGCACATCACGCAAATTTATCACTCAGACCGTCAATATCGATTCGAACATACGCGCCCAACCTGACAAGTCCGCAGAGCGGCTCCTATGTAAAAACTTCCTACTTCTAAACGACTCTGAGCCAGTCATGAACTCGCATTAGCGGAAAAGAGAGGGCCATTGTACAACACGTGATCTACGCTGCACCTGTCAACAGTAGCACAAGTAGCAAGTGCAACTCGCTATTTGACGATGATTCGGACCATGGTAACAACTTTGGCTACAGCAGCCCTACTGAGTACCGGTGATTTCAAACGATTGTGAATATTTTGGAACTTCTAACAAACGCTTATGAAATCTTGAATTGCATCACAGTAACAGCGACCAAATTGTAGCACACAACTTACGCAGCTCCTCTCAACCGTCGTCATTGCGATGAAATCCCTCCGGTTCGACGTTCTCTTATGCAACACCACTACTTCAAATCTTAAATTAGCACAAACCGAAACGCGCGTATCACGCCTTGCTACAGTCCGAGCATGAAACGCAAATTTTTAAAACACGCTACCAATTCTTGCATCAGAAGAATTCAAAGGAGGGCCCCGGAGGGGCCTGCCGTCTGTGTCTTGGTGTCTTGTACTGCTCTCCGAGTCGCCCAGCTCGGCATGACTTGTTTGTATCTAAACGATATGCTTCCTTCATGGGCTCCGCATATCCCAATACGATGGTGCGGTTGCAACATCTACAAAAATCTGTCGTGACGTGAGTAGTCGAATTGTATTTGGTCACCCAACATCTTTTGAAGAGCCCCAATTGACCAGGGTTTGGACTCAATAGAATTCTCTCAACCCTGGTAACGATGCAAAAACCCACTTGCATAAATACACTAGCCGGCGCATGAGGGATACAAATACGCGCTCCGCACTTGCTTCTGGTCTCTGTACAACCCAACTCTTGTGACAACATGGTCGATGAGTCCACCCTCAGGTTGTTGTTCCTCGTTGTATCGTTTTTCGTAGTCTCTCTATTCGCCAGTTGGTACAGGAGGGATCCTTTGGTCAGCCCTACGCGGCTTCGTCCTTCCCCATTCACTGCTGATGGACTTCGATGGTTCTCAGCTTGAAGCTATTCCTACCGTCGGATTCTCTGACCCGATTCTCTCATACCTCTCTGCTCTCCGCTTCAACCTTGATGGCCTTCCCATGTTCAAAGATGGGTATGAGAAGGTAAACGCTTTATCTTTAATAATAAAGTAGCCTTCTCCTGTGCTCAGCTGACGTTACAATCTGACCTTCAGACGAGACGAGGTTTATTCAAGATTGCCACATTTCGGAGGTGGATGGTGCTAGCTTCGGGTCCCGGACTGATTGAAGATGTCAGGAAGGCTCCAGATGACGTCCTGTCTCTGAGTGCATCACTAATCGATGTACGCACCCT